>CM066034.1:135499928-136699928 GCA_033557465.1 Ichthyophis bannanicus | reverse complement strand
TGTTGCTCTCTGGCCTACCCATTCTGTCTTGAGTTGTTGATGCTATGTTCCTTGTCACCTTATCCCTCACTCAATTTCTTGAGATACATTTTTCCTCCTTGGTGCCTCATGGGGTTCTTGCTTCAGTACCTACTGCCCTGGGTCAACTTAAGAGATAAACTAGTGAAGTATTGGTTCAGAGCACCCAAGCATTAAGGGAACAGAAAGCCTGCCATCCATTCACAGTGGCGGGAGCATTTTCTTTCAGTCCCACTGTGCTGCGCTTCACTTCAGCCAATCACTGGTATTTTTAAAATGCACAAACAAGTATTTCCTGTTTCTTGTAAGACGGCCACTGCTTGTTTTTGCCTCTTAAAATGCCATAGTGTCAACGGCACCAACAGAGCACAGCTACAGATGAAAGAAAACACTCCCACCAGTGGTACAAATTGTTGAAGGAGGTGGGAAAGGGGTTGCTGGAACTGCAACTAGAAGAGGGCTGATGCTGGGGGGACTGGAAGGAGACTGTGGTGATGCTGGGAGGGGGGGCTGAAACTGGAAGGCAACTGAGATGATCTGATGTTGGGAAGGGACTGGGACTCGAAATGGGCCATAGGCAAAGAGAATGGGGCTGGCCACAGGGGCGATAGCTGCACTAATATCTTGCCTAACACATGGCATCAACAGCCAGGGAATTTAGGGGCGAGATTGGTTTGGTTTGTTTGGCCCCTCCAACCAGAAAAATGTTCCTCTGAAATTGATTGATGCTGGGAGGCTGGAACTGAAAGAGATCTGATGTTGGGTCTGAAATTGGGACTGGATGGGGATAATCTGATAAGATGAAGGTGCTAATGTCAGGGGGGGGGGTTTGATTGTGGAGGCTGGGTCTAAGAGGGCTCATGCTGAGGCTAGGGGCGGGAATCTGGGACTGGAAGGGGCTGATGCTGTGGTTGTAATGGGAAGGAAGGAACTGGGCTGGAGGGGCTAATGTCAGGCTTGGGACAAGGGGGCCAATACCGGTAGATGGTGGGCTCAGGTGAGAGAAAAGGGCGAGATACTGGCTATTCTGCTCCTCTTGTGTCATGCAGTCTTCATGTTGCTCTTTGTGTACTTTACCCTCTCCTGGTATAGTGGGGTTGCGCTTGCCTCTACCAGTGCCTGACTGCAAGCCTCATAAAATCTGGATGGCAAATCCAAATGTCAGTTGCTTCCTCCATGAACTGAAATGGAATTTGAAATAAAGGACATTATCCAAAATAAATGAAGTAACTTGGAAAACAAAGCAAATGACAGAAAAGAGCAAATGAAACAAAATAATGGAATGAAATGAGAGATTTCTTTTCTGTGCATAGCCCCTTATATCACCCCTCTTCATGCTTTCCTTTCTTCAGCTATGAAAAGATATTTAAGCACTGCTAAATATATGTATGAAAGAAAGATATGCTAACAAAATGCCTTTCAGCTAAATGAATCTGACAGGGTCAGTGCAGCCCAGATCTAAGATGAAACCACACTAGACATAGCTGTAAAGTCTGTCTTATTATCTCCCAGTGCTAAGTGATGCTCACCAGAGAATAACTTTTCAAAACTGCAGGTACGACAAGCTAGGATAACAAACCTACAGAGTAACAAAAAAAATCGGAGAGACTGTATCAGCAACAAATATTGTCCTTCAATTGCATTTTAAGGGGTCTCCTGCAAAAGAATAGTCTGAAATTTGGACATTAGGAAAAATAACAGTAAGAGATGCTGTTAGATGTAAATATTAGGGATGTGCAGCCCAGAATTTTATTTTGTTTTATTTATTTTTGTCTCATATTGTTGCACAATAGTGTGCACTGTTGCACTATTGATAGGAACCAGGAAATGACAATGTTTCCTGTTTTGCCGCAATCCTACCTTTCATTTGAAATGAATGCGCATCCCTAGTAAACATATACATTTATTTTACTTTTTATTTTTATAATGAATTCAACACTAATAGATAAAGGTGATTAGGGAAACCAGAAATCAGGATCTTAGTATAGATGAATTCAGTATTGCACAGTTTCATGACTATACCTACTTTTCTAAATGATGTAGCTTCTCTGATGTCTAGGGATGTGCTTTGGGTTTAATCAAAAGCCAGGATTCTGACAAAACAGGAAATGATGATGCTGTCGTCATTTCCTGGTTCCTATCAGTACTCCATACTCTTTTGTAAGAGTGTGCACTATTATTTATTTTATTTATTTATTTATTTATTTACGTTTCTTATATACCGCACTATTTGCCATCAGCGCGGTTTACATAGAACAAACAAAATCCGACAATAAACAAATGTCTGGTCATTACATTGAACAGGAAATGTTGGAAAACTTGGAGAACAGGGTAACTATATACATATGCAGATGAATTGAACAGGGTAAACTATATGCAAATGCAGATGAAATGAGAATGGGTATTGTTGGGTGTTGTACATACTTGGGGACGCAAAAGCCTGTACCATTTACACATGTGTAAATAGTGCATGCTATTGTGTAATACTGCACATTCGTGAAAGAGTACACATTATTGAGAAATAACAATATGAGATGAAAATAAACAAAAAAAACCCCAAAATGAAGATTTTTTGGCTTCACATCTCTAATAATATCAAGGCCCCACACAAATAAATTACTGAGGATGTAGAACAACTTCACAAAGTTATATTGTTAGTATTGGAAAGTTCAGCTCATGGAAAATTCACAAAGAACATTAAAGTGCATGATGCCTTATAAATATGAATATGTTAATGCTTTCTTATAAGAAAAGGGATCTTTTCAGGTCTTTTAAACAGCTGTTGAAACAGTAGCAAAAATAAAGCACAGAAAACAATATCAGTGACTGAGGATGCATGTTGCCTGATTTATTTATTTAGGGGATAATTGTATAAACTTCCCCATATGTGAAACTACTCTTATAAAATGATCCCAGGCATATAAATCTGAGACATTGCCCACACAAGGGGACATCACAGACATGAGAAAGTGGCTTCCCTTTGAAACGGGCTGATGGAGTCTTTAAATATCTCGGTATTCAACTGCCAAGCAACTTGTCCACACTTTATTTATGAAATCAATGTTTCTAATTTGCTCAAAGATATAGGGATGAAATTGCAGAGATGGAAGGACATTACTCTTTCACTGGGAGGGAGAACAGCACTTTATAAGATGGTCCTCTTCCCTAAGTGGCTGTACGTTCTACAAGTACTCCTACTGTTACTTGAAAAGATGCGTTGGCTATAGTGTGTTACATGAATACATTTTATGGAAAAGAAAAAGACTATGATGAGGATAGGGGTTCTCCAATGACCATGGAAGCAAGGAGGCATGGGATTACCAGATAGCGCAGTACACATGCCATATTGTAACTTTCAATATGTTAAGGACTGGTTGTTTCACTCTATGGATTATATGCCACTTGATTTTGAGGTTGCCTCGATGTCACCTTTGATGCGTAAGTATCTTTTGCATGTGACCAATCCTTGATGTCATTTGGCTGTAAGAATTCCCTCTTCAGCTCAGTCAGGAAAGTATGGCAGTTGTGTGCTAAGTTGAAGTGGACAGCGCATATCATTGTATATTTACCTCCGTATGGTAATGATGACTTTATACTAGGGATATGGGGATGGGACATTTTTACAGTGGAAAGAGCATGGGGTGATACAAGTAGATCAATTGATCTCCAGAAACAAGCAGGAATGTAGTCCTCACATATGGGTGTCGCTTTTCCAATAGGAACGCTTTTGGGAGCATCCCTCAGCACATGCGCGCTGCCTTCCCGCCTTTCCAACTGTCCCTCTTCAGTTCTTCATTTTCCACGGAGCCGACAGGATCTATTCCCTGTCACCGCAGAAAAATCTGTCCTTATATTTCTTTTCTTGTGGTCGCGTTTGCCTTCCGCACGACGCCTACCGGTACCGCCGATTCTTTTCTTTTTATAAAAAAAACAAACAACTTAGACTGTGTTTCTTTTCAGAAACGTTTTATCTTTGGTGCTAGGCGCCATTTTGGGCACTAGGCCCCATATTCCTAAAACATGGAAAAACCAACTAGTGGTTTTAAGAAATGTACTAAGTGTGGCGGTACCATCTCCATCACTGACACCCATGATTGGTGTCTGAAATGTTTAGGACCTGAACATTTTCCAACTGAATGTCTCTCCTGTATGGGGATGACTAAAAGAGGAAGATAAAACCGGGCTGCAAAGCTCGGTACCCTGTTTTCTTCGGATGCCAGATCCATTGCATCAACATCGTCAAGGGCCTCTTCTTCCTCCCATGGATCTCAGGTAACTAAACATAAAAGCCGGTCCTCAAAGGGTAGCTCTCCTGCTAAGCATCGAGAGGCCATCGGCATTGCCCATGAGGGAACCACACCGGCAAAACAGCCCCGGCGGGAGGCTTCGGCTTCCAAAGCATTGTTGGGGCTTCAGGATGTTCTCGAGGCCTCAACCTCACAAGAACTATCTGTGCCATGCTCAGGGGTTCCAGCCAACCTTACCGCTACCGACACCCAGGCATCGGAAGCGTCGATAGACCAGAGGTTCCTCGCTATTGAGCGCAGCATCGCAGCTCTTCTTTCAGCTGCGGTACCGGTGGTCCCACGGGCACCGGTACCGATGCCGCTACCGACACCGGTACCGACACTGACGATACCAGTACCAATGGTACCGGCCCGGTGGGAGCTCTTCCCATGCCATCTCTGGCTGGAATTGACAAAGCGGTACCGGGTCAGCTCGGTACCGACTTCGATCGGTACCGGGATCGTGCATTGCAAGAGCATCGGGGTCAGGAATACTTCGATTCCTCTGATTCCGAAGAGTCTGACAATTCTGCTGGCACTAGAGGTTTTCTCCTGGAAGATCCCTCTTCTCCCCAATGCAGAATGTCACCTCCAGAGGACATGTCATTTCAGGATTTCATCCGTGATATGGCCAAAGGTCTTTCAATCACAGTTGCTCCTAAGGAGGAAGCCACTCTGCCTATTCATGAAATTCTGCATAGCTTGATGCTCAGAATGTGGGAGACACCTCTGACTACTCCTCACTCTAGGAGACTTGATACTATGTATCGAGTTCCGCCATGTCCTGGAGTTCAGAAAACTCAGCTGCCACACCTTTAAATGGTAGTGGAATCAGGCATGCGTAGGATGAAAAGTGTAAAGAGGCATGCAGCCAATCCTCCAGGCCATGAATGCAGGACTCTGGATGCTTTTGGGCGCTGAACATTTCAAGCTTCCATGCTTTCAGCTAGGATCAGTTCATATATGCTATATATGGGAATGTTCCTCAAGGAAGTCACCGGAGACTTGGAACTTATGAGCCCATTTCTCCCAGATGACAAGAGACAAGATTTTCTTGTTGTAGTTAAGCATGCTCAAGATGTCTCCAAGTTTGTTAATCGTGCAGCCTTTGACTGCTTTGAATGCATCAGCAGAACCTCTGCTATTGCCATTGGCGCACGACAGATTGCCTGGCTACAGCCATCAGACTTGGAGACTTGGGTACAGGACAAGTTAGGCAACATTCCTTGCACGGGGAAGAATCTCTTAGGCAAGAAAAGGCTAACGAGTTAGATGCTGACAATTCTACCTTAGATTGTCAAAGTCTACAGCCACTCCAGCCAAAAAAAGCCTTATAAAAACCCTCTTTTACGAAAAAGAGGACGTTTTATCCTTCCTATACCCAGCAGAGTCAAACTCAAGGTCAGGTTGCCCAAAAGGGACAAACTAGACAGCAAAAGAAGCCAAAAGGCCTGAGAGCCCAACCAGCTCTCCAGGTTCAGCCCCCTCAAGGGCTTTGACTCCTTCCTAGAGAGCTTTGCCTTCCTGCCTCTGAGGGGTCCCCAACCCCCCAATATTCCAGGCAGGTTATGCCACTTTGCCAACAGATGGCATCAGATAACAGCAGAAGATTGGACTTTGTCCATTGTAGGAGAAGGGTACAAGCTTCATTTTCACAGCATGCCCCCTCCTACAATTCTAAAGCAATTCAATTCTCAAACCTCTGCAGGCAATCTGCTAGATCACGCGGTCTCCACACTTCTTGCCCAAGGGGCAAAAGAGGAAGTACCCATTTCTCAATGGGGTGCAGGGTTCTACGCCCCCTATTTTCTTATTCCAAAGAAAACAGGAGGACACAGACCCATTCTGGACCTCAGAGAATTGAACAAATATCTGTTTTGAGAGAAATTCAAAATGATTTCTCTAGGAATTCTTCTGCCATACCTTCAAAGCCAGGATTGACTTTGCTCTGTAGACTTAAAGGATGCATACACTCACATTCTCATCCATCCAGATCACAGGAAATTCTTACGTTTCCTTTTCAGGGGGAAACATTTCCAGTACAGGATTCTTCCCTTTGGTCTGGCTTCAGCACCAAGGGTATTCACGAAATGCATGGCAGTAGTAGCTGCATTTCTACAAACCCTGGGGATTTTCGTCTTCCCTTACTTAGACGACTGGCTCATTCGAGCCCCTACAGTTGCACAGGCCAGCACTGCACTGTCCCATACAATGCGAATTCTCCAATACTTGGGATTGGTAATAAACTTCCCAAAATCTCAACTAGTTCCTTCCCAATGCCTAGAATTCATAGGAGCCTGTCTAGATACCAGACAGGCAAGGGCTTTCCTTCCACAAGCCTGGTGTCTTCGCATAATGCAACTAGCTTCTCAAGCAGTAGGCAAATCCTCCCTCACTGCTCGAGAGCTACTGCAGTTACTGGGACATATGGCATCCACAGTTCATGTAGTCCCACATGCGAGCAGCTCAGTGGACCCTCTCCACACAGTGGACACAGGTCATTTGTCAGACAAGATGATAATCTCTCAACATCTAATTTTGTCCCTCCAATGGTGGCAATCACTAGAAAATCTGACAGTGGGGTCTCCTTTTCATTAACCCCTCTTTCAGGCCACCCTAACAACAGATGCATCACAGGTGGGTTGGAGCACACCTGAATCATCTCTCTACCCAGGGCACCTGGACTCCACAGGAGGTTGGTTTACACATAAACCTCCTGGAATTAAGAGCAATCTATTTAGCTCTTCGAGTATTCTACGCCCAGCTCAGCTACAAGACAGTCCTAGTCCAGATGGACAATCAAGTAGCCATGTTCTATGTGAACAAGCAGGACGGAACAGGCTCTCTGTCGTTATGCAACGAAGCTTTATGACTGTAGGCCCTCGCCAGAGAGCATCAAATTCACCTTCTAGTGGTATATCTTACAGGCATTCAAAACCTTTGGGCAGACAAGCTCAGTTGAGTACTGCTGCCTCACGAGTGGTCCCTCCACCTAGACCACGTGGCAAAGATATTTCATCTCTGGGGCACTCCAGACATAGACCTCTTTGCAAGTCCACTGAATGCCAAACCTCCCCGGTTCTGTTCCAGGATTCTGGTGCAAAATTGTCAGGCAAGGGATGCCTTCCTCCTTCACTGGGGTCAGGACTTCCTTTATGCCTTCCCACCCATTCCCCTTATCCCCAAAACACTCTTCAAGCTTCAGAGAGACAGGGGTCGCATGATTCTCATAGCACCACGATGGCCATGCCAAACGTGGTATTCCCTGCTTCTACATCTCTCTCAAGCGGCAACTCTGGAGTTAGGGCATGCTCCAGATCTCCTTTCCCAGGAGAATGGGATGCTATGGCACCCAAATCCCCAGTCCCTGCACCTCATGGCCTGGTTGCTGAAGGCTTAGACCTCCAAGATTTCAACCTGTCCTAACAGATAAAAGATATCCTTCAGGCTTCTAGGAAACTTTCCACAAGAAAATCTTATGCCTTCAAGTGGAAACATTTTATTATATGGTGCTCCAAGAAGGGATTAAACCCCCTGGTCATACCTTTAGAATCAATACTAAATACTAATACTAAATACTAATCAATACAAAAAAAATCCACCAGTGCCAGAGCCTTCACATTCACTGCTCCCACACTTTGGAATGATCTCCCAATAGACATCCGTATCATAAAAGACCTCTCCCAATTTAGGAAAGAACTCAAGACATACCTATTCTCCGAACACTTTGAAATCCCCTACCCTCCAAGTCCAGCCACACAGTGTCCACAGACATACAAACAAAAAGCCCACAAAAACACAATTAATTGAACATACACAGCCCTCTCTCAGACAGTTCTCCCAAAGACACACCAAAAAATCCACGAAAAAATGGAAATAAATTCCGCCACACACACACACATACACACCCCCACTTGAATGACGAATACTCTACACTATAACTCATTGTATCCTAACCTTTTTGTAAATATCATCTGTAAATAGCAATGGCAGTTCGTTGCCTATTCCCTGTAAAAAGCAATGGCAGTTCGTTGCCTATTCCCTGTAAAAAGTTAGAAACTTCTGATCAATATAACGATACAGAAGTATACAAAAAGTATACACCTTGTAAATAGTTTTAACAGTTTAATGCTCTGTTATATGTAAAAAGTTAATAATTTTTGTTCAATGTAATGTTATACGAACGTATACAAAACTGTTAAATTGTTCCATGTAAACCGCCCCAGATCTCTGGAAGGGGCGGTATAGAAGAAATAGATAAATAAATAAATAAAATAAATAAATACTAGAGTATCTCCTTCACTTATCAAATTCTGGTCTAAAGACCAATTTGGTAAGAGTCCATCTTAGTGCAATTGCAGCTTCTTATAAGCCTCTGAAAGGACAATCAATTTCCGCTTATCCACTCCTATCAAGATTTATGAGAGACCTTTTATTAACTAAACCTCCCATCAAGTGGAGTGGAGGAGAGTGGAGTGGAGTGGAGGAGTGGCCTAGTGTTTGGGGCAAGGTATTTCAGGCCAGAAGGTCGGGGTTTCAAATCCCACTAGAGCAGCGATGGCGAACCTATGGCACGCGTGCCAGCTGTGGCACGCGAAGGCCTTGCAGCTGGCACGCGTGAAGGTCCGCAAAAAAAGAAAAAGCGGGCTCTGGCTGCTGCCGCGGACGCGGCAGCATGCAGTGTCCCGCGGGGCCCCCTCCGCCCGCTAAGCCCCTCTGCAAGGGCTTTCAGATTCGCGAGGGAGACAGCGTCTCCCTCGCGTCTCTGTTAAGCCCGTCGGGGTTCATGGGAAAGCTCCCTTCAGCCCCTGTAGACGCGAGGGACTGATGGGAAATTTCCCATTAGCCCCTGCGGGCTTAACAAGAGACGCGAGGGAGACGCTGTCTCCCTCGCGAATCTGAAAGCCCTTGCAGAGGGGCTTAGCGGGCGGAGGGGGCCCCGCGGGACACTGCATGCTGCCGCGTCCGCGGCAGCAGCCAGAGCCCGCTTTTTCTGTTTTTAAATTTGCCGGGGGGGGGGGGTGTTAGGACTGCTAATGGGCGAGGGGGGGGGTTAGGACTGCTAATGGGGTGGGGGGGGGGGTAGGACTGCTAATGGGCTAGGAGGGGGGGGGTTAGGAAATCTAATGGGCTGGGGGGGGGTTTGGACTGCTAATGGGCTAGGAGGGGGGGGGGGGTTAGGACTGCTAATGGGCTAGGGGGGGTTAGGACTGCTAATGGGCTGTGGGCTGATGGGGGCTGTCTGGAAATGGGGTGATGGGGGGTTAGGACTGCTAATGGGCAGGGGGGGGGGGTTAGGACTGCTAATGGGCTAGAGAGGGGGGGTTAGGACTGCTAATGGGCTAGGAGGGGGGGGTTAGGACTGCTAATGGGCAGGGGGGGATAGGACAGCTAATGGGCTGGGGGGGGTTAGGACTGCTAATGGGAGGGGGGGTTAGGACTGCTAATGGGCTAGGAGGGGGGGGTTAGGACTGCTAATGGGCTAGGGGGGGGTTAGGACTGCTAATGGGCTGGGGGGGGTTAGGACTGCTAATGGGCTAGGAGGGGGGGGGGTTTAGGACTGCTAATGGGCTAGGAGGGGGGGTTAGGACTGCTAATGGGCTAGGGGGGGTTAGGACTGCTAATGGGATAGGAGGGGGGGTTAGGACTGCTAATGGGCTAGGGGGGGTTAGGACTGCTAATGGGCTGTGGGCTGATGGGGGCTGTCTGGAAATGGGGGTGATGGGGGTTAGGACTGGTAATGGGCTATGGGGGGGTTAGGACTGCTAATGGGCTAGAGAGGGGGGGTTAGGACTGCTAATGGGCTAGGGGGGGGGTTAGGACTGCTAATGGGCTGATGGGGAGGGGTTAGGACTTGAGGTGGGCTGTTGGGTGGGGTTAGGACTGGAAATGGGCTGATGGGGGGGTTAACACTGGAGGTGGTCTGATGGGGTTAGGACTGGTAATGGGCTATGGGGGGGTTTAGGACTGATAATGGGCTATGGGGGGGCTGGGACAAGAAATGGGCTGATGGGGAGGGGTTAGGACTTGAGGTGGGCTGATGGGGTTAGGACTGGTAATGGACTGTGGGCTGATGGGGGGTATAGTACTGGCAATGGGCTATGGGGGGCTGACTGGAAGTGGGGGGTTAGGACTGGTAATGGTTATAGGGGGGGGGCTTAAACTGAAAATGGGGTGATGGGGGGTTAGGACTGGAAGTGGGTTGATGAGGGGGGGATAGGACTGGTATTGGGTTGGGGGGCTGCTAGGACTGGAAATGGGCTGATGCAGGGACTAGAAGGGAATGGATGCTGGGTGAGGCTGGAACTAGAAGGGAGCTGGTGTTGGGGGAGGATTAGAATGGGATGGGGCTGGGAGAGTAAAATGGAGAGGGGAAAAATATTTTGTGTGGGAGGGATAAAAAATCTACAATTGGCCGGGTATTGGGAGAGTAAGTGGGGATTGAGGATGGAGGGGTAAATTTTGAGTAGATGAAATAGGAATGAGGAAAGAGCCAAAGGAGAAAGATTAGTATGTTAAAGCAGATGTAGAGAGAATGGAAAAAAAAAACAAGAAGACAGAAGAAAGGACAAATGGACAGCAGATGGAGAGTTAGCAGAAGACACGAAGAAACCAGAAGAAAGTGGCTGGAACAATTGCAACTGAAAAAAAAATGCACAAAAGGTAGAAAAATATCTCTTTATTTTGAATTTATTAACTGGAATATGTCAGCTCTGGGAAATGTGCATCATTAATTTTTGCGCTTTGTTTAGTACAAGAGGAAATTAATATATAGTTTTATTTCTACAGTGTTGTTGTATATTCCAAGTTTGGCTTTTGGGGTTCCCAGTTTAATTATTGTCTTCCTGTTTCTAAATTGTGATTCCTTGTTTGGTGATGGTCTGTTCTGCATGTGTAACTGAGCTGAGGTATTCTGTTTATATAATTCCTATTTGACATTGCCACTTGTTCTTTCCCCAGTAGGTCATGTATTGTTGTTCTCTGAGATGTATTGGTTTAATATTTGCAGTGTTGCCTTTTGATAGGTAGAGTATGGTGCTTTGTGAGTCCTGGTAGTGCTGTTAGGATACGGCGGGTTTGCTATGGGTTCTAAATGGGCAGCGTTTGTAGTAGTTCCTAATGTGCCTGGCGGTTGGTACTGGATTATAGTAATGTAGAAACCTTTTAGTCTTTCTTTATCCATATACTCATTAAGAGGCATGTTTACTAAAAGTTAGTGTATGGTAACATTATGCAAATATTTATGCAAATGAAGCACCTTATGCAAATGGGGCTTTAATTGACGTGCTGGCACTTTGAGGAAATTCTTTGGTTTTGTGCGGCAGTTTGGGCACTCGGGCTCAAAAAGGTTAGCCATCACTGCACTAGAGAATAGCAATCTTGGGCCAGAAGGACTGGGGTTTCTAATCCCACAGGTGCTCCTTGTGGTCTTGGGCAAGCCACTTAACCCTCCATAGCCCATGTTCCCTGTAAAATAGTTATCTCCAAGTTATAATGCCCTGTTCAATGTAATTTCAGTTTGTTCAATGTAAACCACACTGATGCAGAATAACATGGTATATAAGAGAATGTAAATAAATAAATAAAAATCAAGCCACCACCGGTGGCATGGGATCTAAATCTAGTTCTCAGGAAGCTCATGAAGCTGCCTTGTGAACCTTTGGCCACTACAGCCCTTACGTTTTTGACCTAGAAGGTCATCTTCCTAATTCCAATCACCTCTGCCCATCACATTAGTGAATTGCAAGCTTTAGTGGCTGATCCTCCTTATAATAGGTTTCATCATGATAAGGTAATTCTTCAAAACTCACCCACACTTTATGCCAAAGGTGGTTTCGCCTTTTCATTTAAATCAATCAATTTATCTTCCTGTATTTTTTCCGAGGCCTCACACCTCTAATGCAGAAAGAAACCTTCATACTTTGGATTGTAAAAGGGCTTTAGCCTTTTACATACAAAGAACACAGCAACATAGGAAGTCCTCACAACTTTTTAGAGCTTTTGACTCTAGTCATTTGGGACTTCCAGTCTCCAAAATAACTTTATCTAAATGGATTGCCCAATGCATATCCTTTGCTTATGAGAGTAAGGGTCTTCCTCTTCAGGACCATGTCACAGCTCATAATGTGAGAGCCATGGCAGCTTCTATGGCTAATCTCCACTCTGTGTCTATCGATGACATTTGTCGAGCAGCCACCTGGGCTTTGGTACACACTTTCACAGGCCACTACTGCCTGGATAAGGCCTCCCGTCGGGATGCCTTCTTTGGCCAAGCTGTTCTTCAAAATTTCTTTCATATCTAAATCAACTCCTACCCACCAACCCTGGTGGGATGCCGGAGATCCATGGGAGGAAGGATTCCCACCTTCTAGGGTGGCACCTTCCTGGGACTATCTCCCTGGCATCTTCAGCTAGGGAGTCCCCATTTGTGAGGACTACATTCCTGCTTGTTCCTGGAGATAGCGTAGTTACTCACCTGTAACAGGTGATCTCTGGGAACAGCAGGAATTTAGTCCTCACAACCCACCCACCTCCCCTAGGAGTTGTCTCTCTATCTTTGTCTCTTTCCTCTCTCCCTCTATCCTTTCACTCAGCTACAAACATAACTGAAGAGGGACAGTTGGAAAGGCGGGAAGGCAGCGCTCATGTGCTGAGGGATGCTCCCAAAAGCGTTCCTATTGGACGTTGGGGAGCGTTCCCGCGCAGGCTTCGTCGGTACCAACGATACCCATATGTGAGGACTAAATTCCTGCTGTTCCCGGAGATCACCTGTTACAGGTGAGTAACTACGCTGTAGCAGAGTATGGCTCCTTTCAAAGTCTTGAAGAATTGCATGGCCAATATGGACTTGCAGATCAAGGTCTATTAGCATTTAAGCTAATGTGCAGCTATATTCAGTCACTGCAAAGAGTACTTATCAAGTCAGCTCTGGAGGAGTTCCTTTTAGAAGGAGAGGGCTGGAGGATATCTGGAGGAGGTCTTTTAGAGGGAGAAGACTGTAGGATATCTGTGGCTAGATTACAAAGGCCACTTATGGGAATTAATGAGGATTGTGATACTCTGGTGGAAGTATAGAATCACAAATTAGGTATACAGGCAATTGGAGAGGATGCTAATGTGGAGAGTGGGCAGGTTAAGAATGGAGTGTGGGTGTGGAGAGAACATAAATGTGCACCTGTGCTAATGTCTATGTTATCATTAGGTGCATCAATGTTGATTGCGCTGCGCAAAAGTACACAGCCTTATCAGGACGTCTCTTATAAAGTTCTAACACATCTGTCAGAAATAGCAGCTCGATTGAATCCAAGGATATTTACATCTGCTCGTGAGCAAGCGTAAACATTAGCAAGTAAGCGCAAGCAGATGCACAGACTGGATAAAATATAAATTGTGAGTTTGCCTGCATTTCACACCCACTCTTAAGGTCATGGGCAAATGATGTTACTGCAGTCCCTACCGCCTAATTGCACTGTGTGTATTTTTACGCTTAAGGCAATTTTACAAGAGGCTTGATATACTTATAAATTGGTACCTATGCATGAAAAATCCCTTTTAAGACTACCTCCATAAATGTGCAGATCATGTTTAACATTAAAATGTGGCCCCCTGGCAGAATACGAAATTCATTCATTTCCAAGGGATGTGTTTACTAAGGTGCACACTGGTCGCGTGTGTGATGGTGCTGCTAAATTTGCACAGAGGCCCATGCTGATATTTAGGATATGTGCGTCTGATCCAATGTCATTAGCACAATAGTGACATGTAGCATTGTGCTAGCCAACATGTGGGTGCACTTGATACCACTCACTGGGGTGGTATTGGGTATACTTGCACTAATGGCTGCAGGCGCCCAAAATGCCCACACTGACCATGGTGCATTGGCAATGCGCACTTTATGCACCTAACTGACCCAGTTCCCACCCAAATGCATGTGGACCAGTTAGCATGGGGCCCTGTGCTGTTAGCGTGGCACTCTTAGCATGTTTATGGTTATGTTGGTCTTTATTTAATATACTGCATATCTGGTACCAAACTATGTGGTTTACAATAAAAAAAAAATCAGGTAAGTCAGGAAGGGATGCCATGGAACGAAAATAGCCAAACAATAACACCAATACAGAGGTATTTAAGAAGGGGAATTGGGAGAGAGGGAGGGGAGGGAAGCCCTGAAGGGTAGGAGAGACTAGGCCATCCTGACGTGGAGCATCCTAAGTTGATAACGGAAGAACCTCATATGCTGATTCAGAGGTGAGTTTTTAAAAATATACTCAATTCAGGTTCCATCCGAACCATAGTAGGCAGGGAATTCCATAGAGCTAGTACTGCTGCCAAAAAGACAGATTTGCATGTCTCCTATTTAATCTGTGAGGGAGAAGGGAAACGCAGGCAGAGCCCATGTGTCAATCCCCACACTGCCACTTAGCACACTTTTTAGTATACATGCCCCTATATTTAAAGTTTTTCAACGTTCACTTTTTTAGAAATATAGAAACATGATGGCAGAAAAAGACCACATGGCCTATCCAATCTGCCCTTCCATATCTACTACAACAGTCCCTTTTTTTTTTTTCTTTTAGAGATATTCTGTGTTTGTCCTATGTTTTCTTGAATTTGGATACTGTCCTTGTCTCTACCACCTCCACTTGGAGACTATTCCACGCATCTACCACTCTTTCCATGAAGAAATATTTCCGCATATTACTCCTGAGTCTGTCCCCTTTCACCCTCATCCTACGTCCCCTCATAACAGAGCTTGCTTACCATCAAGAGGCTCTCCTCCTGTGCATTTGTACCATGGAGACATTCAAATGTCTCATATCTCCTCTATCCTGCCTTTCCTCTAAGGTGTACGCTCTCCTCCTGTGCATTTGTACCATGGAGACATTCAAATGTCTCATATCTCCTCTATCCTGCCTTTCCTCTAAGATGTACATATTAAGATCTTTAAGTCTATCTTCGTATGCTTTATAATGAAGACCACCAACCATTTTAGTAGCCACCCTCTGCACAAACTCCAGCCTGTTTATATCCTTTTGAAGGTGCAGTCTCCAGAATTGCACACAATATTCCAAAGGAGGTCGCACCAGAGACCTAGACAGAAGCACTATCACTTTTTTTTCTCTGCTGATCATTCCTCTCCTTGCGCACCGAAGCATCTTCTTGGCTTTCGCTGTCACCTTTTCTACCTGTTTAGCTACTTTAAGATCATCAGAGACAATCACGCCCAGATCCTGCTCTTTTGTGGACAGAAGTACTTCACTTCCTATACTGTACCATTCCCTTGGATTGCTGCAGCCCAAAAGCATGACCCTACATTTTTTAGCATTAAATCACAGCTGCCAAATTCTCAACTATTCTTCATGCCCAGTCGGGGGGGGGGGGGGGGGGATTGGTGACATTAGGATGCTATGTCTGCGCATAAGCAAGCTTTCTATTCCGTGCCCGCACACAGCTCCTTTTTGATGCTTAATCATGTCCACATCTTAATTCTTGGGCATTTTCAGCTGCCTTCCAGACTCATTTGTGTGGGTGCTTGCAACAATATAATTGCTGTCAGAGGGAGTGCTGTAAAAGAAATGCATCCAGCTTTTTAAAAATTTATCTTTCCATGTATGTTTTGTGGGGTTTTGGGCCCATCCCTCCACTCCTGCTCCTTTGTGGCTCTAGCTCGGTCAGATCTAGGGCTAGGATCAGGTGTCATGAGCTTCGTTCAAAACTGTTTTGGGGATTCTTCCTAATATAGTTCCTCTTTGCTCCCCTTCCCCAAGATATGTGAAACGCCATTTTGCATAGCATGTTGAAGGAATTGCAGCACCCACATCAGGATGTTCAGTTCCTCTTGGCAGTTTATAAAAGGGTGTGGCAAGCACACATGTTCTGCTGGGAAGAATAATAGGAGCATTATAGAAAAATTAATTATGTAAAGAAAAAACAAGTGGCAGCACCTGGCACCAGGAGTAGGTGCCAGCCTGAGTTTAGAAATCTACATATCGAAGTGCAGTCAAATAACTAGGGAGGCAGCCAGATGGGTGTTTTATAAATTCTGCAGCAAAAATAAGAAATGGGGGGAACAAAGGAGAGTGGAGGGACAGTCTAATGGTTAGAACACTGGCTTGGGAACCAAGAAGCCAGGGTTCAATTCGCACTAGCACTCCTTGTAGCATTGGGAAAGTCATCTAACCCTCCATTGCCTCATTGAATCCAAGTTATCAAAGTACATTGCCAAGTTTAAACTGCAATGTAAACTGCTTTGACTGAAATGATAAAGTGGTATAAAAAAACCTGTAAAAGAAAAATAATCCCTGAATAGAATATTTTAGGATTAGAATTCATAGGATCCTGTCTAGATACCAGACAGGCAAGGGCTTTCCTTCCACAAGCCTGGTGTCTTCGCATAATGCAACTAGCTTCTCAAGCAGTAGGCAAATCCTCCCTCACTGCTCGAGAGCTACTGCAGTTACTGGGACATATGGCATCCACAGTTCATGTAGTCCCACATGCGAGCAGCTCAGTGGACCCTCTCCACACAGTGGACACAGGTCATTTGTCAGACAAGATGATAATCTCTCAACATCTAATTTTGTCCCTCCAATGGTGGCAATCACTAGAAAATCTGACAGTGGGGTCTCCTTTTCATTAACCCCTCTTTCAGGCCACCCTAACAACAGATGTATCACAGGTGGGTTGGAGCACACCTGAATCATCTCTCTACCCAGGGCATCTGGACTCCACAGGAGGTTGGTTTACACATAAACCTCCTGGAATTAAGAGCAATCTATTTAGCTCTTCAGCTACAAGACAGTCCTAGTCCAGACGGACAATCAAGTAACCATGTTCTATGTGAACAAGCAGGACGGAACAGGCTCTCTGTCATTATGCAACAAAGCTTTATGACTGTAGGCCCTCGCCAGAGAGCATCAAATTCACCTTCTAGTGGTATATCTTCCAGGCATTCAAAACGTTTGGGCAGACAAACTCAGTCAAGTACTGCTGCCTCACGAGTGGTCCCTCCACCTAGACCACGTGGCAAAGATATTTCATCTCTGGGGCACTCCAGACATAGACCTCTTTGCAAGTCCACTGAATGCCAAACTTCCCCGGTTCTGTTCCAGGATTCTGGTGCAAAACTGTCAGGCAAGGGATGCCTTCCTCCTTCACTGGGGTCAGGACTTCCTTTATGCCTTCCCACCCATTCCCCTTATCCCCAAAACACTCTTCAAGCTTCAGAGAGACAGGGGTCGCATGATTCTCATAGCACCATGATGGCCACGCCAAACGTGGTATCCCCTGCTTCTACATCTCTCTCAAGCGGCAACTCTGGAGTTAGGGCATGCTCCAGATCTCCATTCCCAGGGGAACGGAATGCTATGGCACCCGAATCCCCAGTCCCTGCACCTCATGGCCTGGTTGCTGAAGGCTTAGACCTCCAGGATTTCAACCTGTCCCAACAGATAAAAGATATCCTTCAGGTTTCTAGGAAACTTTCCACAAGAAAATCTTATGCCTTCAAGTGGAAACATTTTACTATATGGTGCTCCAAGAAGGGATTAAACCCCCTGGTCATACCTTTAGAATCAATACTAGAGTATCTCCTTCACTTATCGAATTCTGGTCTAAAGACCAATTTGGTAAGAGTCCATCTTAGTGCAATTGCAGCTTCTTATAAGCCTCTGAAAGGACAACCAATTTCCTCTCATCCACTCCTATCAAGATTTATGAGAGACCTTTTATTAACTAAACCTCCCATCAAGTGGAGTGGAGGAGAGTGGAGTGGAGGGTAGGAGTGGCCTAGTGGTTGGGGCAAGGTACTTCAGGCCAGAAGGTCAGGGGTTCAAATCCCACTAGAGGATAGCAACCTTGGGCTGGAAGGACTGAGGTTTCTAGTCCCACAGGTGCTCCTTGTGGTCTTGGGCAAGCCACTTAACCCTCCATAGCCCATGTTCCCTGTAAAATAGTTGTCTCCAAGTTATTATGCCCTGTTCAATGTAATTTCAGTTTGTTCAATGTAAACCACACTGATGCAGAATAGCATGGTATATAAGAGAATGTAAATAAATAAATAAAAATCAAGCCACTACCAGTGGCATGGGATCTAAATCTAGATCTCCAGGAACAAGCAGGAATGAGTCTTCACATATGGGTATCATCAGTACCAACAGAGCCTGCATGGGAACGCTCCCCAGCATCCAAAAGGAAAGCCTTTGGGAGCATTCCACAGCACCTACATGCTGCCTTTCCGCCTTTCCCAACCGTCTCTCTCCAGTTCTTCTTTTCCGCGGAGCCAGCAGGTCGTGTTTCCTGTCACCGCTGAAGAATTTCTATTTTCTTGTTTTCTTATTCTTATTTTCTTTAGTCGTGTGTCTGCCTTCTCGAAGACCGGTACTGCCGTTCTTTCTTCTTCTTTAAAAAAAAAACAAACAAACTTCTTTTTGCCTCAGTGCACTTTTTTTGTGGCCCTAGGCCTACAGTCTTTTTCCTCATGGAAAAGCCCGCCTCCGGGTTTAAAAAGTGCACAAAGTGCAGTGGCACTATTTCTGTCACAGACACCCATGATTGGTGTCTAAAATGTTTAGGTCCTGACCATTCCATCGCGGATTGTGAGTCCTGCTCCATGATGTCTAAAAGAGGGTTACAGAATCGAGCAGCCAAGCTCAGTACCCTGTTTCTCTCCAATGCAGCTTCGGTGGCATCAACATCTTCCAGGGCTTCTTCTTCATCCCATGGATCTCAGGTAACAAAACTTAAATCCGGTCGGTCCTCAAAGGGTACATCTCCCTCTAAGTATCGAGATGTTCCCGACATTACCATTGAGGAATCCACACCGGCAAAATTACCCCAGCGGGAGGCTCCGGCTTCCAAAGCATTATCTATGGGGTCACAGGTTGACATCGATGGCACGGCCTCGACCGATCACCTGTTACAATGTTCTGGGGTACCGGCGGTTCTCGGTACCGACATCCAGACATTGGTAGCGTCGATGGATCAGAACATTCTGACCATGCAGTGTGCCATTACGGCCTTCATACAAGCTGCAACGCCCTCGGTACAACAACAAACATCATTGTCGATACCGATTCCGGTTCCGGATCCAGCTCCGGTTCCGATACCAGTACCGCTTGCATCGGCATCAGCACCGAAAGCAGCGATATGGTATCCAGTGATGCCTATTAGTACCGATCCGGTACCAATGACTCCCGATGTCGATACCCCTCGGTACTCGTATCGGGCTCTACGAGAGCATCCAGACAGTCGATACTTCGATTCCTCTGATGAATCTGATGCATCAGAGGTTTCCATCGAAGCATCGGAGATTCGTCCTGAGGGACCCTCTTCTCCAAAAAGAAGAATGTCTCCTCCTGAGGACTTGTCTTTCCAGGACTTCATCAGGGAGGTGGCCAGAAGCCTGTCCATTGCAGTAGCCTCTGAAACTGAGCCCAGAGCCAAAAAATTGGATATTCTTCAATATCCTAAGGCTCCTAAAGAGGCAGCCATTTTACCAATACATGAGATTCTTTATGACCACATGTTAGGTATATGGGAAACTCCTCTTACCACCTCTCCTTTTTCTCGTAGGTTGGACACCATGTATCGTGTTCCTCCTTGTCCTGGATTTCATAAGACTCAGCTTCCTCACCACTCTATTGTGGTAGAGTCTGCTATGAAAAAGATTAAGAGCACAAAAAGACACTCCTCTGCTCCTCCAGGAATAGAATGCAGAACCTTAGATGCTTTTGGCAGGAAAATCTTCCAGGCCAGTATGCTTGTAGCCAGAATCAACTCCTATAGTCTCTATATGGGGATGTTTCTAAAAGAGGTTACAGACCATCTACACACCTTATCTCCTTTTATGTCAGAAGATAAGAGAGAAGAATATATTACCTGGCTTAAACATGCACAAGATGTATCCAAGTTTTCCAATCGTGCAGCCTTTGACTCCTTTGAGGGTGCCAGTAGAGCTTCGGCTATTGCCATAGGCGCACGCAGAGTAGCTTGGTTACAAGCCTCTGATTTGGAATCCTGGGTACAGGATGGTCTGGGCAACCTTCCCGGTACAGGGGGGAAAACCTGTTTGGCAAAGATTGGCAAGCAAAAGCCACCCAGATGGATGCTGAAAATTCTGCTTTAGATAGACTTTCAAAGTCTACTACTACTCCTTTCAAGAAGAGGTTATTCAAGAAAGGATCTTTCCCAAAAAAAGGGAAATTTTCTTCTGGTTATGCTCAAGCCTCTTCTCAGGGTCGTTTTGCTACAAAGAGACAGCAACAACCAAAACAGGCCAAGACTCAGGCTACGAGGACTGCTACGGCCCAACAGCCTCAGCCTCCTCAGGGCCTTTGACTTTCCACTAGAGAACTTACCATTTCTGGCTCTAGAACATCCAGAGCCTCTCACCATCCCAGGAAGGTTAGCTCACTTTGTTCCCAGATGGGAACAAATCACAGCAGAGCAATGGACCCTCTCCATTGTAAGGGAGGCATACAAACTACATTTCTTAAACCTTCCTCCTCACACCATGGTGAAACAGTTCAACTCTCTAAAGTCTCTTCTCAACCTTCTAGGTCAAGAGGTTGCTACCCTTCTTGCCCAAGGGGCAATAGAGGAAGTATCCCTACTTCAACAGGGTTCAGGGTTCTACTCCCCCTATTTTCTCATCCCAAAGAAAACAGGGGGCTACAGACCCATCCTAGATCTCAGAGAGTTGAACAAGTTTCTATGCAAGGAGAAATTCAAGATGATTTCTCTTAGTACTCTCCTTCCATACCTCCAGAGTCAGGACTGGCTTTGTTCTCTAGACCTCAAGGATGCGTACACCCATGTCCTCATCCATCCTACTCACAGAAGGTTTCTTCGGTTCCTTTACCAAGGGAAGCACTACCAATACAGAGTGCTTCCTTTCGGTCTGGCCTCTGCTCCAAGAGTGTTCACAAAATGCATGGCAGTAGTAGCTGCATTCCTACGCACTCTGGGGATATTCGTATTCCCATATCTGGATGACTGGCTCATCCGAGCCCCATCCCAATCAGAGGCCCAGACTTCCCTGGCCTGCACAAGGCGTGTTCTTCAGTATCTGGGACTGGTAATCAACATTCCAAAATACCATCTCACCCCTACTCAGTCTCTAGAGTTCATAGGGGGCCTTACTGGATACCACAACTGCAAGGGCCTATCTTCCCCAGGCCCGTTGCCTACGCCTGGTGCAGTTAGCCTCCCAGATTCAGTTAAAATCCCATTTAACTGCTCGAGAGATGTTGCAACTCTTAGGCCACATGGCATCCACAGTGCATGTGGTTCCTTATGCTCGCCTTCACATGAGGGCAGCTCAGTGGACTGTATCCTCCCAATGGACCCAGGCATCAGGTTGCCTGTCAGACAAAATAGCAACCTCCAGTCGCCTCTTTTGGTCCCTCCACTGGTGGAAGTCCACTCAAAATCTGTTGTTGGGGTCCCCCTTTTAACAGGTGCTACCCCAAGCAACCCTTACAACAGATGCCTCTCCAAGGGGTTGGGGAGCTCATCTCCAAGATCTCTCTACTCAAGGCATCTGGTCTTCACAGGAGACATCTCTTCACATCAACCTCTTAGAGCTCAGAGCAATCTTCTTGGCTCTCAGAGTATTTCATACCCTGCTCAGCTACAAGACAGTCCTCATCCATATGGACAATCAGGTAGCCATGTTCTATGTGAACAAGCAGGGGGGGACGGGCTCTCTGTCGCTTTGCAACGAAGCTCTGAGATTGTGGGCCTTCGCCAGAGAGCATCAAATCCATCTCATGGCAGTGTATCTTCCAGGGGTTCAAAACTCTTGGGCAGACAGACTCAGTCGAGTTCTGCTTCCACACGAATGGTCCCTCCATGGGGACCAGATAGCCAGAATTTTTCGGATTTGGGGTACCCCAGACATAGACCTGTTTGCAAGTTCGTGGAATGCCAAACTTCCCCGGTTTTGTTCCAGAATTCCATGTCAGGGAGTTCAGGCCAGGGATGCCTTCCTCCTTCACTGGGGGCAAGACTTCCTCTATGCCTTTCCACCTATTCCCCTAATCCCCAAGACTCTGTTCAAGCTTCAGAGAGACAAGGGTTCTATGATCCTCATAGCACCACATTGGCCACGCCAAGTGTGGTACCCTCTACTTCTGCATCTCTCTCAAGCTCCCTCCCTGGACCTGGGGTCTGCTCCAGATCTCCTCTCTCAAGAGGAGGGAACCCTGTGGCATCCAAATCCTCAGTCTCTTCATCTCAGGGCCTGGTTGCTGAAGGCCTAGACCTTCAAGATTTACACCTTTCTCAGCAAGTGAAGGATATCCTTCATGCTTCCAGAAAGCCTTCCACCAGACGCTCTTATGCTTTTAAATGGAAAAGGTTTTCCATTTGGTGTGCAGAAAATGGTCTTAACCCTTCTGCAATACCCTTGAATTCGTTACTAGACTGTTTACTGCATTTATCCCCTGCAGGCCTTAAAACAAATTCAATCAGCATCCATTTGAGTGCTATTGCAGCATCCCTGAAGCCTCTTAATGGACAACCTATTTCCTCTCATCCTCTTATAGCAAGATTCATGAGAGGCCTTCTTTTAACTAAACCTCCCATCAGACCACCTCCAGTGGCATGGGACTTAAATTTGGTTCTTGGCCAGCTTATGAAGCCACCCTTTGAACCCTTAGCCACTACCTCCTGGAAATTCCTTTCCTGGAAGGTTATTTTTCTCATTGCACTCACCTCAGCTCGCCGTATCAGTGAGTTGCAAGCTCTAGTGGCTAATCCTCCTTATACAACGTTCCATCATGACAAGGTAGTTCTCAGAACTAATCCACACTTTATGCCTAAAGTGGTCTCACCTTTTCATCTGAACCAGGAGGTATATTTACCTGTCTTCTTTCCAGGACCTGTCAGATGGCTGCCTGGGTGAGAATCTTCACAGTCTTGTCAAGTGCATATATCTATATGATTTGCAAGGTATTGTGGGCAATGTAGTTCATTCACACCAGACACAGCTGCTGACAATAATTTAGTTGTGCTCTTGGGTAAAGCCAATAAGATATTTATTTATGGGGTTATTTCTCCCAACACAGATATGCTTGGTAGCACATAAATTAGGTTACTTGCTTTCAGTGTTAACTTGGAAAAACAAAGTCAAAATCAGGAAAACAACAAATGAAAAGCTACAAAGCAAGAAACAAACTGTTCTTTTCAGATTAACTTCTGATTACTTCCCACATAGATACAGAAGTGATTCTCTTCCTAGCTCACAAGCAATTAGGTAAGGCTTAATTGCTAGCAGTCACCAGCTGAAACCCCTTAGCTGGCTTGCCTTCCACTGTGTGGGTCAAATCCTGCTTCAGGAGCTTTTCTGAGTAGATTAAAGAACAAATTTGTATTTCTTTGTGATGGTTGCTGTACTTTATAACAGAAAGTTACCAACGGAGTTTAGATAGAGAGCAGTCCATATAAACAGGATCCTCATCTGCTATTATTCCCCCTTGTTCAACAAGCATGGGTTCAATATCATGGATTGGCACAGATGAATCTCTCAATGGAGCATTTTCAGGAGAATACTTGTTTCCCTGCTGTCTTTCAAGGTTATAGCTAGGGCATAGATCAGTGTTCATACCTGAGCTTCCATTGCTGCTAGAGTTCCTCTCTATATAGCCTGGCCAGTATGTAGTCCAGTTCTTATGTCCAGCCTTCCAATCCAGATCCCTGGACACTGGATCTCTCTTCACATACCTTCTGGCACAGGTCTTAGGGTCCCTTCCACGTGCAGCCGTCTCCCTCACAGGTAGCCTCTGGTGATTCCTAGCTCTGCAGCACCATTCCTCTGGCTTTCCCCAGTCCAATGGTGTATGCTGGCCCTTGGAATACCTCCCAGTATACGTTGTCACTCGGTTGCCGGTGAAACAAAGATTATACGCCACTAGGTAGCGCTATTAAAGAACAAAGAGTCCAAGTGTAGGGTAATAAAGGCTTTTATTCCCCGTTTAAAGCAAGGTTCAACTAAGAGATATTTTAGATAACAGAAACAGTCCTTTGTTTTAAAAGGTACCAATGTTCACTGGCTAGTTAACTGTTACTTCACAGTTTAAAGCAGGTTTTCTTCATAATAATATTCAGTATAATAAACATCAAATTATACTTCATTTATTCTTCTGTGGAGCATACATACTTTGGAGCATAGGCAGTGCACCAATCACATTCCATTTCCTCAGGCAAAGGTGAGGGAATAGTGCTGGGAGAATCCACTTCCATCAAATCCTCTCCCCTATACTGATTCAAAGGGCTTCCACTGTCCCTGTCTATTTCAGCATGGTAATCTCCAGCTTGGGAGTTTGGCTTCACATAACCAGGGACTCTTAAGGCTGGCGGTAGTTTAGTGAACCAGTCTTGACTCTTGTTTCTCCTAGGAGGAATACTTCTTTTAGCATAACTTTTAGCAGTACAATCATTACAGTTAATCTTCAATGCCTCATACCTTGGCTCACTGAGTAAAAACTTCCGTTGCTTATAAAACTGCTTTTCCCTCTGAATAGGTGAAACTGAGCAATGATCCTCTAGAGATAAGCTTCTGTCAGAACCTCCCTCTCTGGTTCTTAGCTTTCTTCTCTCTATGTTACAAACAGGCAGAGTACATAAGAACATAAGAACATAAGATATGCCATACAGGGTCAGACCAAGGTCCATCAAGCCCAGTATTCTGTTTCCAACAGTGGCCAATCTAGGTCATACGTACCTAGCAGTTTCCCCAAGGGACACAGGTTCCACAATGCTTGTATTGGTTCAAGCATTGATATCCTGGGTCCCTTCTTAATAATGGTTTATGGACCTTTCCTCCAGGAACTTGTCCAAACCTTTTTTAAACCCAGCTACACTAACAGCCTTTACTACATCCTCTGGTAACAAATTCCAGAGTATAGGAACTAGGCATGGCAGAGCCTCTCACCTTGGAGCAACTTCCACCAAACTCCCCTTGCACAACAGGTTCAGTTTGGGCTTTCTGGCTTCCCACCTTGTGAGGTCTGTTTCTCCTCCAGCTTCCAGCTTGGCTTCTTTCACAGCAATCAGGCTTATGTCCTTGATAGCCTCCAGGGTTCTCTGCTGTTTCTCCTTCTAGTCCAGCTCCAGTTCCTTCTTCCTCTTTCTCCTCCTTCCTCAGCTCATGCTGCTTCACATGCTCATTCCACTGCCTCCTCTGCTTATGCCCCTGCTGCTTATGCCACTGCTGTCCAGAAGCATTCTGCTCTGGCTTATAAAGTGAACCATTACTGCTGACTTCCTGGTTCCCTTTCAGCTGCAGGTGATCAGTGAGCTTAGGTTCATTAAGACCAGTATGTCTGTCCCTGCTCCCTCTAGCTGTGCCTGGAGGTAACTGCACATCTAGTTCTTCCAATCTAAAGAAACAGGATTTCTTTTCTTAAAACCAACTTTATTAGTGCCCGCATCATGACACATCCCCCCTCTTAAAATATTACGGGCTGAATGACCGCCATTACAGCACGTAATCCCAGACCCCTTCTGTGCTGACGGAAATAGCGCTAACCCTTCGTGCCATCTTCGCAGAACAGTTCTGTGGTACACCCGCTCTCGTCCTTTTCCATCCTGTACCAAATAGGATGCTGGACCAAGTGATCTGACCACCAGATAAGATCCTTTCCATCGGGCTTCAAATTCTTGAGTGGGGTTTGATATCAACAGGCTTACCTTCTCACCTCTTGTTAGATGTCTAGGCTTGGTGTCTCTATCAAAGTATTGTCTTTGTTTTCGCTGACTGCTCTTCAGCTCTTCTTTAACAAAAGGTGAAGTCCCTCTAAAACGGCTTCTTAAATTTTCCCAGAAATGTGGAATCTCTATTTCTCGGGTGTAGGTCAACTTTTTACAGGAGGCGCAGGATCTGCAGAATCGTGAGACCTCCTTGAAGACTCCTGGCCAATAGTACCTGGCCATTATCCGGTCAAGGGTTCCCTGTACCCCTTGGTGACCGCTCACTGGGTGACGATGTGCTAGTCTTAGCACCACAGGCTTAAATGTACTTGGGATTACTAATTGTTTTCGGACGTCCCTAGTCCGTGGGTCTATACTCTCTCTGTATAGTAGTTCTTCTTCTTTTATGAAGCGAGGAAATACATCTCTCTCCGTTTGGGCATACTCCAATGCGCGTGCCAGGGCAGGGTCATCCCGTTGCTCTGCTGCGAATGAAGGGAACTTCTTTACCAGCTCTGCTGGACTCCAGGGTAGTTCTTCACCCGCTTCCAACTCTGCTCGGGCTTGAGAACGTTCCTTTCTCTCTTTTCACTTTTGAGCCCTAGTCTTTCTATCCCTATCCGGAGGAATGTTGACTAAGTCATCATGGGATGGGAGATCAATTTCACTTTCTTCCCTAGAACATGATGGTTTTTCTGCAGCACTCGTCTGGCCACGAGTGGAGACAAAAGCCTCTCTGGGGTTTAAACCTTTTTCTAGGCCCTTCTCGAATTGTGGCCAGTCTCTACCAAGGACCAGCTCTTTGGGTAATCTAGGGACTACTGCTATGAGCATAATTTTTTCTATTCCCAGACCTTTGACCAGCAATTTGTACATGGGATACAAGGTAGCAGCACCATGTACACACTTAATCCTTACATGGCCTTCTGGACGGTCTGGGGCGGACGCAGCTTGCTCTTGAATGGTAGACCAGAGCTTGCGCGAAATCATTGTCTGGTCCGCACCAGAGTCCAGCAAGGCTTTTGCAGCTACCCCTTGCACCGTGACATCTAGTACAAAACCTTCTGACAATAAATGATTATGCTTCCCCATGAGAGCAGTACGTACCCTACATTCATTCATGACATGTCCTAACTTTCCACAGTTAAAACATCTCTTAACAAGACTTTTCTCTGCCTTTTTATCACCCTTTACATTAGGTGTTTTAGCCTGGTAGAGACTTCCTGAGACTGGGTTGGATGTCGCTATGGCTGTCTTAGCTACCCCCTCCATAGGATGAGTAATTAATTCGGCCTCCAAATACCTCTCGGTCAAGGCAACCGCCTCCATAGTTGAGCAACAATTCTGGAGAATAAGGAAGCTCTTTATCTTACCAGGCACTGCAGTCATGAATTGCTCGAGAACAATCATGTCGATCAATGAATCTACGGATCTTTCACTGGGCCTTAGCCACTTTTCAGCCAAGCGCCTTAGTCGGTGACCCAATGACTTAGGCGTTTCACCTACTTCAAGTCGTGCTGCACGTAGCCTGCGGTTATAGGTAAGTGGGGTCAAGCCCAGGCGTTCCCTGATGGCTTTTGTCACTTCGCTATAGTCTGCAGCTAACGCAGCAGGCATTGCCCTATAGGCTGACAGTGCCTCTCCCGTAAGGGACACTGCCAGTCGGATGGACCATTGGTCCTCTGGCCAACCCACTGAAAGGGCAATTCTTTCAAATGCCTCCAGAAATTCATCTGGATCATCCTTTTCCCCCAACTTCCCAAAAGTCAGAGTGTCACAGGATCCCAGTCCTACCAGACCATGGCTCAGTCCTGAGCTCTGTTTTATGAGTCCAGCGGCTGCTTCCTGTGTCTTCTGTTGATGGCTCATCCAGGTCTCCAGCATCTGCAGGACTGGCTTTTGCTGCTCCTGCATCGCCAGGATAGCACGCTGCTGTGTCTGCGTAGCCAGTTCAGCCTGCTTACTGAATTGTGATGCCATCCAATCCAATATGTCGCGTTGCTCCATCGCGATGATCCCTGAAAAGAAACAAACAAAAACCAAGTGCGGCTGTACAACACTCAGCCCTACACTTCCTTGTGTTTTTTTTTTTTTTTTTTTCCAAACTGACAGACACTTGTATCCCCACAAGTTAGGCCCTTCTACCCATTACCTGGTAGAAGTGTAGACTCAGGCTCTCAGCAACGGTGGTGTGACTCCGCGTCGTAGCACCTTCCAGGAACTCGCCTTCCGTTCCGGAATTTTTGCTGCTGTCCGGTCCACGTTTTGTTTTCCAAGTCCGATCCGGTTCTTTTCAAAAGTCCAGTCCGGGTTTTCCTTTCCGGCACTCCGGTCCAGGTTTTCTTTAACTCTGGTCCGGTTTTTCCGGAAGTCCGGTCCGGGTTTTCTTTGACTCCGGTCCGTTTTTTCCTTTGATGCTCCGGTCCGGGTTTTCTTTCTTTTTTTTTTTTTTTCTTCAAGATGAACACTGGCAATTTTATTTCTATATTTCTTTGCTGTATCTCTTAGGCTTATATGCAAAATCCTAAAAACTACGCCATTTATGTCACTCGGTTGCCGGTGACACAAAGATTATACGCCACTAGGTAGCGCTATTAAAGAACAAAGAGTCCAAGTGTAGGGTAATAAAGGCTTTTATTCCCCGTTTAAAGCAAGGTTCAACTAAGAGATATTTTAGATAACAGAAACAGTCCTTTGTTTTAAAAGGTACCAATGTTCACTGGCTAGTTAACTGTTACTTCACAGTTTAAAGCAGGTTTTCTTCATAATAATATTCAGTATAATAAACATCAAATTATACTTCATTTATTCTTCTGTGGAGCATACATACTTTGGAGCATAGGCAGTGCACCAATCACATTCCATTTCCTCAGGCAAAGGTGAGGGAATAGTGCTGGGAGAATCCACTTCCATCAAATCCTCTCCCCTATACTGATTCAAAGGGCTTCCACTGTCCCTGTCTATTTCAGCATGGTAATCTCCAGCTTGGGAGTTTGGCTTCACATAACCAGGGACTCTTAAGGCTGGCAGTAGTTTAGTGAACCAGTCTTGACTCTTGTTTCTCCTAGGAGGAATACTTCTTTTAGCATAACTTTTAGCAGTACAATCATTACAGTTAATCTTCAATGCCTCATACCTTGGCTCACTGAGTAAAAACTTCCGTTGCTTATAAAACTGCTTTTCCCTCTGAATAGGTGAAACTGAGCAATGATCCTCTAGAGATAAGCTTCTGTCAGAACCTCCCTCTCTGGTTCTTAGCTTTCTTCTCTCTATGTTACAAACAGGCAGAGTATAGGAACTAGGCGTGGCAGAGCCTCTCACCTTGGAGCAACTTCCACCAAACTCCCCTTGCACAACAGGTTCAGTTTGGGCTTTCTGGCTTCCCACCTTGTGAGGTCTGTTTCTCCTCCAGCTTCCAGCTTGGCTTCTTTCACAGCAATCAGGCTTATGTCCTTGATAGCCTCCAGGGTTCTCTGCTGTTTCTCCTTCTAGTCCAGCTCCAGTTCCTTCTTCCTCTTTCTCCTCCTTCCTCAGCTCATGCTGCTTCACATGCTCATTCCACTGCCTCCTCTGCTTATGCCCCTGCTGCTTATGCCACTGCTGTCCAGAAGCATTCTGCTCTGGCTTATAAAGTGTACCGTTACTGCTGACTTCCTGGTTCCCTTTCAGCTGCAGGTGATCAGTGAGCTTAGGTTCATTAAGACCAGTATGTCTGTCCCTGCTCCCTCTAGCTGTGCCTGGAGGTAACTGCACATCTAGTTCTTCTAAAGAAACAGGATTTCTTTTCTTAAAACCAACTTTATTAGTGCCCGCATCATGACAACGTACTGCTTTGGACTCTTCTAGACATCTCAAAGGCTTTTCTCTTCCTTCTTCCAAAGGGTCTCTTTCCCTCTCTGTCCGTCCGGTTTGGCTTCTGCTTCTGATGATCCTTCAGATGAAACTGATGATCATTCTCTGGATATCCAAGGTGATCATGAAGATGGTCATCTGTAGAATAAACTCTACTCTTATTCTGCTTAGATGAGTGCTCCCCCCTAATACAGCGCAGCTGTGCTGAATCAGGCCCTGCCCTTTGAGATGAGTGCTTAGGGATTACCTCATAGCCCTCTTGATTGAACACACGTTTTCTCACTTCAGCTCCTCTCATGGCTGTTGGAAACCTGGTGCATTCTGGGACTGGTAGTCTTTTATGGCAAAATTCTGTTTTCTCATTTCTACCAGCACTGACAGGTTGCTTGTTCAGAGTCACTTCACCTTTTCTATAGCTCCTTCCTGAGCTATGATAAGCTTCCTTATCACATACCCCCCTGCTTAAGTTATTACGGACTGGTGTAACTGGTGAAACTTCTTCTCTACAGTCCGTAATCTGGGAAAGGGCATCCACATTCTTGTGTAACTTCCCAGCACGATGTTCAACTTGAAAATCAAATGCCTGTAAGGCCATGTACCAGCGTGTCAACCTGGCATTGTGGTTCTTCATTTGCTGCAACCACTTAAGTGGGGCATGGTCCGTGACCAACTGGAACTTTCTCCCTGTAAGGTAAAACCTTAACGCCTCCACTGACCACTTGATAGCTAAACATTCTTTTTCTATTGTGGAATACTTTTGTTCCGCCGGTGACAACTTCCTGCTCAGGTACATCACAGGATGCGCCTCCCCTTCGTGACACTGGGATAGAACCGCTCCTAGCCCTACGTCCGATGCATCCGTTTGAACCAGAAAGGGTTTCTTGAAGTCCACCCCTTTCAGTACCGGTCCTGTATACAATTTTCCTTTTAAGACTGAAAACGCTTTTTCAGCTTCAGGTGTCCACTTTAGCTGGTTTGGACAATTCTTCCGCAGCATATCCGTGAAAATGGCACTTTTCTCTGCGAATTGTGGTATAAACCTGCGGTAGTATCCAATAAGTCCTAAGAAACTTCTTAGTTGTTTCTTTGTTGTTGGAGGAGGAAAATTCCTGATGCTATCTACTTTACTCATTAGAGGTTTAATTTTTCCTCTTCCCACTAGGTGGCCCAGGTATTTTACCTCCCTATTTGCAAAGGCACACTTCTTCGGGTTTAAAGTGATTCCCGCTTGCTTCATGGAGCACAAGACTGCCCTGATCCTCTTTAGATGCTCCGCCCAGGTGTTACTATGGATTATGACATCATCCATATATGCAAAAGCATAATTTTGATGGGGTCGAAGTACCTGATCCACTAACCTTTGGCAGGTAGCCGCTGCTCCATGCAGTCCGAAAGGCATCCTCTTGAACTGGAAAAGACCAACGGGGGTGCTGAACGCAGTCTTCGGCTTCGACTCCCTGGTGAGAGGGATTTGCCAATATTCTTTCGTCATATCAAGGGTGGTTAAGTATTGAGCCTGTCCCAGCTGGTCCAACAGCTCTTCAATTCTTGGCATTGGATATGCATCAAAAACTGATATGGCGTTTACCTGCCGGAAGTCAATACAAAATCTTAAAGATCCATCAGGCTTCGGCACCAGGACTATGGGGCTATTCCAGGGACTCTTTGACTCCTCTATTACTCCCATGTCCAACATCTCCTGGACTTGTGCCACTACTTCCTGTCTTTTGGCTTCAGGCAAGCGGTATGGCCTTTGACGAACTAATTTCCCAGGTGGAGTTATTATTTCATGGGCAACCAAATGTGTCTCCCCAGGTATGGGTGTCAACACATCTGGGAATTCTTTAAGCAGCTTCCTAATTTCTTCCTGTTGTACCACTGTCAGGTCCTCACCTATTTGGGGCTCTGATTTTTCTTTACAATCAGATACCTGGGGTCCCAAATCTTCCTCTTCATTCACCTCCCTCTCTCGGGCACAGGTGGCAGCTAGGCTTTTAACCCCTTTGACATCAGTAGAACCAAAGCCTTTGGTTCCACGTTCAGAATTCTCCAGGGACGTGACCTCCTCCACAGGTGGAAAACCCAGCCTCTCACAGATCAATTGGGCAATTTTGTCTCCTGTCTTCACGTGATAATCATTCTGTCCAAAGTTAAATAACAGAACTTTAATATTGCCCCTGTAATCGGGATCAATTACTCCCGCACCCACATCGATGAAATATTTAAGGGCTAATCCGGACCTTGGGGTTACTCTCCCATAACATCCAATAGGTATTTCCACTTGGAGACCGGTGTCAACCAGGGCTCTCCCTTGGCTAGGTACCGTCACATTTTCTATGCTGCACAGGTCAAACCCAGCAGCTTGAGGGGTTGCCCGCTTAGGAGCTTGGGCCTTCTCTGTGACCCTATGGTACTTTAGGACAAATATCTGCTTTGGGGTAGCTTGATCTTCTGGACGCTTAACCATCTTTTTAGCTGGGGTCTGAGGACTTCCAAATAAAGGCCCGGGAGCTATTACCATTAAACCTTCTCCCTCCTTCTTTCCTAGTCCTTCCACTAGACCCTGCTTAAATCTTGGCCAGTCTCTTCCTAGAACCAAATCAAAGGGTAGCCTAGGCACCACTGCTAACAGGACTTCCTCTTGTCCCCCCAGGCACTTAACCTTTAGCCTATAGGTGGGATATGATGTTGCAGCACCATGAATGCATCTGATGTGAACTTGGCTTTCAGGGGTTCTAGGCACAAATCCTTCTTGGGCCTCTATCCTCTTCCAAAGCCTTTTTGACATCATACTCTGGTCTGCCCCAGAGTCTAATAAAGCATTTGTGGTAATTCCTTGCACATCAACCATCAAAAGAAATCCTTCTTTGGGCTGTTTTAAATCCAGACCCATTAAGCTAGTGTGTGTCTGGCATCTTTTTTCTAAATGTCCCCATTTTCCACACTTGAAACATTTCTTTCTATTCCACTGTGTCATCTGGTTTGATACAGTACATTCATTTTCAGAAACATTTTTAATTATTTTCTTTTTTGATACAGCACATCTAGCCTCCGCATCCATCTTTAGAGGGCCACCCATTCTATGGCAAGCCTGTGTGGCTTCCAAGAATCTCTCTGCTAGCATGGTTGCCTCTCCAAGATTTTGGCAATTTTGCTGTATAAGGAAAGTGTGCAAATCTTTAGGCACCCCAAACATAAATTGTTCCAGCATTATAATATCTAATAACATTTCTACTGTCTTTTGCTCAGGCTCCAACCATTTTACAGCTAAACCTCTGATTCTCTGACTCAGAGCCCTGGGTGTTTCACCCACTCTCAATGTAGTAGCTCTAAACATTCGCCTATACTCTGAAATAGACAACCCTAGGCGATCTCTAATAGCAGCCTTTACATCCTTATAATTCAAAGCCTGGGCTGCTGGCATTGCTCTATAAGCTGCAAGCGCCTCTCCAGTTAATGAGGCTGCCAGCCTTACTGCCCACTGGGTCTCTGGCCATGCTAATGCTTGTGCCACTCTTTCAAAAGACTCTAGAAAATCATCAACATTATCATCTGGAGTTAGCTTCCCAAAACTAAATGTCCCAATCCCTTGATTGAGTCCCACACTGTCCACATGTGGTGTACCAGTATTCACTGCTGGTCTTGCATCTGTTCCACTTTGGTTCTTCAGCTCAACTAGGGCTTGCACCAGATCAAGCACTGGCTTCTGCTGGTCCATTAAGGCTCTCATAGCAGTGTCCTGAGCCTGCTGTGCTAGCTCCTGCTGCCTGCTGAACTGGGCTGCCATCCACTGAGCTAGTTCCTTTGAATCCATCTTGAACCCTGTAAGAAATACAAAGAAAAAAAACACAGTGTACCACCTTCCAAACAGGTGTTTTTTCTACACTTTTTTTTTTCAATTACCCTGTGCTTACTCCCATCCACCACTAGACATGCCCAGGTACTTATTACCTTGTCTCAGTGATGAATCCAGCTCTGCACAGGGTCTTTTCCTCCTGGGACAGCTTCCTCTCCTTCAAAGTGCAGTTGAGGGAAAATCTTTTTTTCCAGCTTTAAACTTGAACTGTAGTTGTAATCCTCAGCAAGTAAATCCCCTTTTGTGCAAAAGCAATCCGAAAAACTACGCCATTTGTCAGACGGCTGCCTGGGTGAGAATCTTCACAGTCTTGTCAAGTGCATATATCTATATGATTTGCAAGGTATTGTGGGCAATGTAGTTCATTCACACCAGACACAGCTGCTGACAATAATTTAGTTGTGCTCTTGGGTAAAGCCAATAAGATATTTATTTATGGGGTTATTTCTCCCAACACAGATATGCTTGGTAGCACATAAATTAGGTTACTTGCTTTCAGTGTTAACTTGGAAAAATAAAGTCAAAATCAGGAAAACAACAAATGAAAAGCTACAAAGCAAGAAACAAACTGTTCTTTTCAGATTAACTTCTGATTACTTCCCACATAGATACAGAAGTGATTCTCTTCCTAGCTCACAAGCAATTAGGTAAGGCTTAATTGCTAGCAGTCACCAGCTGAAACCCCTTAGCTGGCTTGCCTTCCACTGTGTGGGTCAAATCCTGCTTCAGGAGCTTTTCTGAGTAGATTAAAGAACAAATTTGTATTTCTTTGTGATGGTTGCTGTACTTTATAACAGAAAGTTACCAACGGAGTTTAGATAGAGAGCAGTCCATATAAACAGGATCCTCATCTGCTATTATTCCCCCTTGTTCAACAAGCATGGGTTCAATATCATGGATTGGCACAGATGAATCTCTCAATGGAGCATTTTCAGGAGAATACTTGTTTCCCTGCTGTCTTTCAAGGTTATAGCTAGGGCATAGATCAGTGTTCATACCTGAGCTTCCATTGCTGCTAGAGTTCCTCTCTATATAGCCTGGCCAGTATGTAGTCCAGTTCTTATGTCCAGCCTTCCAATCCAGATCCCTGGACACTGGATCTCTCTTCAAATACCTTCTGGCACAGGTCTTAGGGTCCCTTCCACGTGCAGCCGTCTCCCTCACAGGTAGCCTCTGGTGATTCCTAGCTCTGCAGCACCATTCCTCTGGCTTTCCCCAGTCCAATGGTGTATGCTGGCCCTTGGAATACCTCCCAGTATACGTACTGCTTTGGACTCTTCTAGACCTCTCAAAGGCTTTTCTCTTCCTTCTTCCAAAGGGTCTCTTTCCCTCTCTGTCCATCCGGTTTGGCTTCTGCTTCTGATGATCCTTCAGATGAAACTGATGATCATTCTCTGGATATCCAAGGTGATCATGAAGATGGTCATCTGTAGAATAAACTCTACTCTTATTCTGCTTAGATGAGTGCTCCCCCCTAATACAGCGCAGCTGTGCTGAATCAGGCCCTGCCCTTTGAGATGAGTGCTTAGGGATTACCTCATAGCCCTCCTGATTGAACACACGTTTTCTCACTTCAGCTCCTCTCATGGCTGTTGGAAACCTGGTGCATTCTGGGACTGGTAGTCTTTTATGGCAAAATTCTGTTTTCTCATTTCTACCAGCACTGACAGGTTGCTTGTTCAGAGTCACTTCACCTTTTCTATAGCTCCTTCCTGAGCTATGATAAGCTTCCTTATCACAGACCTCATGCTTCAAGTGCAGAGAGGAGTCTTCATACCCTGAATTGCAAAAGAGCACTTGCTTTCTATTTACAAAGAACACAGCAACATAGAAAGTCCTCTCAACTTTTTGTTGCTTTTGATCCTTCCCATTTAGGACTTCCAGTCTCTAAGTGAACTCTGTCCAGTTGGATTGCTCAGTGTATTTCCTTCACCTACCAGAGTAAGAATCTTTCTCTGGAAGGCCATGTCACAGCTCACAATGTGAGGGCCATGGCAGCCTCTATGGCTCATCTAAACTCTGTGTCCATCGACCAAATCTGTCGAGCAGCCACCTGGGCCTCGGTTCATACCTTCACAGCCCATTACTGCTTGGACAAGGATTCCCGCCGGGATGCCTTGTTTGGTCAGGCTGTTCTCAAACACCTGTTACATACCTAATCAACTCCTGCCCTCCATCCCTCACTGGATGCCTGAGATTCATAGATGGAGATGGAGCCCTCCAGGGACTCACAATCTGGGTGATCTCCCAGGCATCTCCAGCTGGGGAGTCCCCATATGTGAAGACTCATTCCTGCTTGTTCCTGGAGATAGCACAGTTACTTACCTGTAACAGGTGATCTCTGGGAACAGCAGGAATTAGTCTTCACAACCCTCCCACCTCCCCTAGGAGTTGTATCTCTCTATCTATCTTTCCTTTCCTCTCTCTCTCTTTGTCTCAGCTTTAAAACTCGAACTGGAGAGAGACGGTTGGGAAAGGCGGGAAGGCAGCGCGCAGGCGCTGTGGAATGCTCCCAAAAGCTTTCCTTTTGGACGCTGGGGAGCATTCCTGCGCAGGCTCCGTCGGTACCGACGATACCCATATGTGAAGACTAATTCCTGCTGTTCCCAGAGATCACCTGTTACAGGTAAGTAACTGTGCTTTCTCAGGAATCTCATGAAGCTGGCTTTTGAACCTTTGGCCACTACAGCCCTATCGTTTTTGACCTAGAAGGTCATCTTCCTAATTCCAATCACCTCTGCCCGTCACATTAGTGAATTGCAAGCTTTAGTGGCTGATCCTCCTTATAATAGGTTTCATCATGATAAGGTAATTCTTCAAACTCACCCACACTTTATGCCAAAGGTGGTTTCGCCTTTTCATTTAAATCAATCAATTTATCTTCCTGTATTTTTTCCGAGGCCTCACGCCTCTAATGCAGAAAGAAACCTTCATACTTTGGATTGTAAAAGGGCTTTAGCCTTTTACATACAAAGAACACAGCAACATAGTCCTCACGTTTTAGAGCTTTTGACTCTAGTCATTTGGGACTTCCAGTCTCCAAAATAACTTTATCTAAATGGATTGCCCAATGCATATCCTTTGCTTATGAGAGTAAGGGTCTTCCTCTTCAGGACCATGTCACAGCTCATAATGTGAGAGCCATGGCAGCTTCTATGGCTAATCTCCACTCTGTGTCTATCGATGACATTTGTCGAGCAGCCACCTGGGCTTTGGTACACACTTTCACAGCCCACTACTGCCTGGATAAGGCCTCCCGTCAGGATGCTTTCTTTGGCCAAGCTGTTCTTCAAAATTTCTTTCATATCTAAATCAACTCCTACCCACCAACCCTGGTGGGATGCCGGAGATCCATGGGAGGAAGGATTCCCATCTTCTAGGGTGGCACCTTCCTAGGACTATCTCCCTGGCATCTTCAGCTAGGGAGTCCCCATTTGTGAAGACTACATTCCTGCTTGTTCCTGGAGATAGCGTAGTTACTCACCTGTAACAGGTGATCTCCGGGAACAGAAGGAATTTAGTCCTCACAACCCACCCACCTCCCCTAGGAGTTGTCTCTCTATCTTTTCTCTTTTCTCTTTCCTCTCTCCCTCTATCCTTTCACTCAGCTACAAATTTAACTGAAGAGGGACAGTTGGAAAGGCGGGAAGGCAGCGCTCGTGTGCTGAGGGATGCTCCCAAAAGCGTTCCTTTTGGACGTTGGGGAGCGTTCCCGTGCAGTCTCCGTCGGTACCAACGATACCCATATGTGAGGACTAAATTCCTGCTGTTCCCGGAGATCACCTGTTACAGGTGAGTAACGACGCTGTAGCAGAGTATGGCTCCTTTCAAAGTCTTGAAGAATAGCATGGGCAATATGGACTTGCAGATCAAGGCCTATTAGCATTTAAGCTAGTGTGCAGCTATATTCAGTCGCTGCAAAGAGTACTTATCAATTCAGTGGCTAGATTACAAAGGCCACTTATGGAAATTAATGAGGCTTGTGATACTCTGGTGGAGGTATAGGATCACAAATTAGGTATACAGGCAATTGGAGAGGACGCTAATGTGGAGAGTGGGCAGGTTAAGAATGGAGTGTGTGTGTGGAGAGAACATAAATGTGCACCTGTGCTAATGTCCATGTTATCATTAGGTGCATCAATGTTGATTGCGCTGCGCAAAAGTACACAGCCTTATCAGGACGTCTCATAAAATTCTAACACATCTGTCAGAAATAGCAGCTCGATTGAATCCAAGGATATTTACATCTGCTCGTGAGCAAGCGTAAACATTAGCAAGTAAGCGCAAGCAGATGCACAGACTGGATAAAATATAAATTGTGAGTTTGCCTGCATTTCACACCCACTCTTAAGGTCATGGGCAAATGATGTTACTGCAGTCCCTACCGCCTAATTGCACTGTGTGTATTTTTACGCTTAAGGCAATTTTACAAGAGGCTTGATATACTTATAAATTGGTACCTATGCATGAAAAATCCCTTTTAAGACTACCTCCATAAATGTGCAGATCATGTTTAACATTAAAATGTGGCCCCCTGGCAGAATACGAAATTCATTCATTTCCAAGGGATGTGTTTACTAAGGTGCACACTGGTCGCGTGTGTGATGGTGCTGCTAAATTTGCACAGAGGCCCATGCTGATATTTAGGATATGTGCGTCTGATCCAATGTCATTAGCACAATAGTGACATGTAGCATTGTGCTAGCCAACATGTGGGTGCACTTGATACCACTCACTGGGGTGGTATTGGGTATACTTGCACTAATGGCTGCAGGCGCCCAAAATGCCCACACTGACCATGGTGCATTGGCAATGCGCACTTTATGCACCTAACTGACCCAGTTCCCACCCAAATGCATGTGGACCAGTTAGCATGGGGCCCTGTGCTGTTAGCGTGGCACTCTTAGCATGTTTATGGTTATGTTGGTCTTTATTTAATATACTGCATATCTGGTACCAAACTATGTGGTTTACAATAAAAAAAAATCAGGTAAGTCAGGAAGGGATGCCATGGAACGAAAATAGCCAAACAATAACACCAATACAGAGGTATTTAAGAAGGGGAATTGGGAGAGAGGGAGGGGAGGGAAGCCCTGAAGGATAGGAGAGACTAGGCCATCCTGCCGTGGAGCATCATAAGTTGATACCGGAAGAACCTCATATGCTGATTCAGAGGTGAGTTTTTAAAAATATACTCAATTCAGGTTCCTTCCGAACCATAGTAGGCAGGGAATTCCATAGAGCTAGTACTGCTGCCAAAAAGACAGATTTGCATGTCTCCTATTTAATCTGTGAGGGAGAAGGGAAACGCAGGTGGAGCCCATGTGTCAATCCCCACACTGCCACTTAGCACACTTTTTAGTATACATGCCCCTATATTTAAAGTTTTTCAACGTTCACTTTCTTAGAAATATAGAAACATGATGGCAGAAAAAGACCACATGGCCTATCCAATCTGCCCTTCCATATCTACTACAACAGTCCCATTTTTTCTTTTTCTTTTAGAGATCTTCTGTGTTTGTCCTATGTTTTCTTGAATTTGGATACTGTCCTTGTCTCTACCACCTCCACTGGGAGACTATTCCACGCATCTACCACTCTTTCCATGAAGAAATATTTCCGCATATTACTCCTGAGTCTGTCCCCTTTCACCCTCATCCTACGTCCCCTCATAACAGAGCTTGCTTTCCATCAAGAGGCTCTCCTCCTGTGCATTTGTACCATGGAGACATTCAAATGTCTCATATCTCCTCTATCCTGCCTTTCCTCTAAGGTGTACATATTAAGATCTTTAAGTCTATCCTCGTATGCTTTATAATGAAGACCACCAACCATTTTAGTAGCCACCCTCTGCACATACTCCAGCCTGTTTATATCCTTTTGAAGGTGCAGTCTCCAGAATTGCACACAATATTCCAAAGGAGGTCGCACCAGAGACCTAGACAGAAGCACTATCACTTTTTTTTTCTCCCTGCTGATCATTCCTCTCCTTGCGCACCGAAGCATCTTCTTGGCTTTCGCTGTCGCCTTTTCTACCTGTTTAGCTACTTTAAGATCATCAGAGACAATCACGCTCAGATCCTGCTCTTTTGTGGACAGAAGTACTTCACTTCCTATACTGTACCATTCCCTTGGATTGCTGCAGCCCAAAAGCATGACCCTACATTTTTTAGCATTAAATCACAGCTGCCAAATTCTCAATATTCTTCATGCCCAGTCGGGGGGTTTTTGGTGACATTAGGATGCTATATCTGCGCATAAGCAAGCTTTCTATTGCGTGCCCGCACACAGCTCCTTTTTGATGCTTAATCATGTCCACATCTTAATTCTTGGGCATTTTCAGCTGCCTTCCAGACTCATTTGTGTGGGTGCTTGCAACAATATAATTGCTGTCAGAGGGAGTGCTGTAAAAGAAATGCATCCAGCTTTTTAAAAATTTATCTTTCCATGTATGTTTTGTGGGGTTTTGGGCCCATCCCTCCACTCCTGCTCCTTTGTGGCTCTAGCTCGGTCAGATCTAGGGCTAGGATCAGGTGTCATGAGCTTCGTTCAAAACTGTTTTGGGGATTCTTCCTAATATAGTTCCTCTTTGCTCCCCTTCCCCAAGATATGTGAAACACCATTTTGCATAGCATGTTGAAGGAATTGCAGCACCCACATCAGGATGTTCAGTTCCTCTTGGCAGTTTATACAAGGGTGTGGCAAGCACACATGTTCTGCTGGGAAGAATAATAGGAGCATTATAGAAAAATTAATTATGGAAAGAAAAAACAAGTGGCAGCACCTGGCAGCTTCCAGGAGTAGGTGCAAGCCTGAGTTTAGAAAATAACTAGGGAGGCAGCCAAATGGGTGTTTTATAAATTCTGCAGCAAAAATAAGAAATGGGGAGAGCAAAGGAGAGTGGAGGGACAGTCTAATGGTTAGAACACTGGCTTGGGACTCAAGCAACCAGAGTTCAATTCACACTAGCACTCCTTGTAGCATTGGGAAAGTCACCTAACCCTCCATTGCCTCATTGAATCCAAGTTATCAAAGTACATTGCCAAGTGTAAACTGCTTTGACTGAAATGATAAAGTGGTATAAAAAAACCTGTAAAAGAAAAATAATCCCTGGTGTAAAGCACTGGCCAAAATGAGCACTCTTGTAAAGTTTGTCTCAGAATTAGTCAAATCCAACAGGGAAATTGTGAAAAATAAATTTATTATTCCCACAGTAAACTGAATGGGAAATACATGAATACATTTCAGTCAGCTCCCTTGAACTCTCTTCGTGGAGGTGCTTTATGAAGGATACTAGCTGGTAGTGCATCTTCTGGGCTACGCGCTGACAGCTAGGGTGGGGCTATGACAGCGTGGGATGATTCCTGAGCTAACTATGCAGCTCACGTTCAAGTCGTGAGTGAGCGGCTTAGGGGCAGAGTGGGCATGGTGAGCTCAGCACAGTTAGCGCTGGGTTCACACTGCCCACGAGCTGAATCAGTGCAGGTATACCTAACGCTGTCCAAACAGGTGGGGTTAAGTGCACCTGTGCTAATGAAGCCTGTGTTAGGGGAACGTACCAGAGAAACGCTTTCCACACGGTGGTGTTGCATCTAATGCATCATAGTTTCGGAGCTATTGGCACATTCGGTGCACCACCTTACTGCCTTTTAGTAAAAGACTCCCCATGTGTAAATTATGGCTCTCTGAAATTTCTGTTTATATGTATAGTCTACCTACTCGCTCCATGCTATAAATCCATAAAATATTTCGAAATTGACAGATAAAGGACTTGGCTACCTGGTGGCCAGTGTATAACTTCCACTGAATATTGACTTAAATACTCATCGAATACAATTATGTATCAGAACATTTACTGTTATCTTTTACATGGTACTAAGTTTGAAAGCCTAGACATTGGGGATGAGCACGATGCAGTTTTGTCTTTCGCTCATTTGGGCGGTGTCTCAATTTTTGGATTTTTTTAGTTTAGTTCACACTTTTCATAAAAATTTGTTAATGCATGTTAGAAATTTTTATCATGCTAAACAGCTTAATACATGTTAATTCTTAGGTTAATGAGTATTTAATCAATTTAGCATGCACAAATGTTTCAAGGCACACTAACAAGCTGAAGACGTGCTAACAGATGCAGATCCCCACCAGATACTGAGCTTGTAAGTTCTGTTTTTGGAATACCTTTTTGTTCACTGACATCCACCAATACAGATTGTGCTGTAGAAGAGAAAAGAAACCTGCAAGATACACAAGGCTACTCGAGGAACAGAAATAAATCAGTACAGAGGGCTTAATATCATTCCCCCCGCCTCGGAGGGTTTACAGTCCACTTAAAGTGTAATAGTGCACAAGATAAATAGAGAGAGGGACATTAAGGGATGCTCAGTGGACCAGTATTCATGATGTGGTATTTAATTAAGGTGCCTTCCATTGACAGGCCTGTTAGTCAAACTTCAATGGTGAGTTCACTAAGGGAATCTCTACTACTAAAGGAAAATATTATGGAGTATCTAAAATCTAGTAGATTACAAGTCCCATGAAAAGATGACTTTCCTCGGGCATGATCTCTGTTTTGTAACCTATCCTTTTCTCTTTTTTGGAATTTATATTTAATTTATTCCCCCAAGAGGCTCAAGGTAGAGTACAGCAGAAAATTTAAAAAGATCACGCTGCATAAAACATTGCATATCAAACCTATATAAATGAAAACATCATAAACACTGTATTAGTCAGTATTATCCTTTAAAAAAAACTATCAAAGTGCTAACAGTAAAAGTCAAACCCTCATAAGATATAGAGGACTTGGCTATTAACTTCTTGGAAAAACAAACAGGCTGATTATTTTTTGAAAAGCTGTGGATAAACTTCATTGTCCCCATACTGTATATGTGAACTGGGTTAGAGAAGAAGTGAGGGCGGACCACAAAATGATTCATTTAGTGGCTTTATTCAGCCACTAAGGAGGTAATTTTATAACCAGGCAACTGGTTTTAGGCCTACTTAAAAAAGAAAAGCAGGTTCCTACTTTCCTTTATAAAACAGAGGTGCTAGTATCCAAAAATGCATGTCGAATGTTGACACAAATACATACACCAGGACTGATGTAAATGCCTGCGCCAAGATTTATAAAGAATGAGCATAGGTTACAGTAGTTTCTAACTTAGATGTGTAGATTTGCACTCCTCCTATGCTGTGCCCAGGTTCCGCCTCTGTGCACGCCCTTACCAAAAAGTATATGCCATTGGCTGATGCATGAACCTACAGAATACTGAGTGGCTAAAGCACACATGCACAGGCTCATCCACTTGCACAAGTCATTGAAACTAAGTGACTTGTAACCATTGATGACATGTAACTTTACGTGGCTCCTTTATAAAATTACCTTCTAGATGGATAACGTATATATTTATTTTAGGATTACTCTAAAGAGGCCATATTATATTGCAGCTCTGTTAATTTCTAATATGTGTTGAGTGTTCTTTCCAGTCCACCATGAAACCTCTTCTCACGCTTCTTTCTAGTGTGAGAATCCAATGTACCAGGGCCCATACTTGTGCTTATTTTGACACTGAGCTTTAGAATTTGGTACCTCTGGAGATTAAGTAAGACCAAAATTGTCTTCCTTTCAGAAAAAAAGCCCAAACTGGGCTTTTAACCCAGCTTATCTCCATGGGTTTGAGGAGGGTAAGAGATGACCACTGATTTATCCATCATGAAGTTGATGTTTTGTATGGGCTCAGAGTGGAGGAGTAGCCTAGTGGTTAGAGTAACTGCCTAATACCCAAAAGCTCAAGGGTTCAATTCCCACTGGTGCTCCTTATGACCTTGGGCAAATCACTTAACTTTCCATGGCCTCTGAAGAAAAGGCTTGGCAATCTACTTCTGTTTATACATTGGCAAGAAAATCCAGAGACTGCTGGGTTGCCAGGAATCAGCACTGACTTGACAGCACTTAAAAAAAAATGAGGTGAGGAGGATTGTAGGACTGGAAATGATAAAGTAAGGCATCATCTCCCATCCCCTCAATTATTATGTTTTATAAGTGATTTTAATACTGTAATTTGTCTTAAATGATTACAGGGAGATGTGGAATCATATGTTGTAAAATAAATAACGTAATGGATCGTGCTGGCAAGTCACTGTACTAACCATGTATCCAGTGTGATTATCTATATGTATAGCGGCACTGAAATATATGGATTAAGTTATATATCAATGCCTGCATTTAATTTAAGCTGGTGACTGTACTAGCTGAATATTGGGCTGCAAGTTTTTAGCAGCTGTTAAAAAAAATAATTAGGTTCTTTTATCAAGGATTTGGGTAATTGGTCCCACAAGGATAAGGCCCTGCCGTGAAGGAGGTGCTCCCTTGTTGAAACCAGATGGCAATCACAAGAACTTGGATGGGCTAACTAGAGGTATAGATACTCTATGGCAAAGCCCCTAATGATACTAAACACAATGATTCCCACTTTAAATGCAGTAGTAATCTTTATCAAACTGGTCTGTGACCAGAGACCAGGGTTCAAATCCCACTGGCATGCTTTGTGGCCTAGGGCAAGTCACTTAACCCTTCATTGCCTCAAGTAGAAACTTAAATTATAAGCCCTCCAGGAACGGGGAAATACCTACAGTACCTGATTGCAACTTGCCTCGAACTACTACTGGAAAGGTGTAAGCTAAATACTCCAAAATAAACTGGGAGCCAAGGGAAAGTTAGATGAAGAGTAGTGTTGCCCTTTTCCTCTTGCATCTAGTCGTGGTAATCTTGGCTACTGTCATTTTGAATAAGTTCTGATTATGCCAAGACTCTTTAGATATACCCCAAGTAAATACTATCACAGTAATCCAGGTACAGTAGATAGCCTGTATGGTCCTGATTTTTGAAACTGGAGTTGGGGATTCCTCGGAGTTTGTCCCATGTTTTATCATAACATATGCCATACTGAGTCACACCAAGGTCCAACCAAGCCCAGTATCCTGTTTCCAACAGTAGCCAATCCAGGTCACAAGTGCCTAGCAATTTCCCCAAAAGACACATTCCACAATGCTTGTATTGGGGAAAACAGTGGATTTCCTGGGTCCCCTTTAATGGTTTATGGACCTTTCCTCCAGGAAGTTGTCTAAACATTTTTTAAACCTGGCTATACTAACAGCTTTTACTGCATCCTGCAGTAACGAATTCCAGAGTTTGATTACGCGTTGAGTGAAAATATATTTTCTCTTATTAGTCTTAAATAGGTTACACTGTAGCTTCATTGCCTGTCCCCTAGTCTTTCTATATTTTGATGGCGTAAACAATAGATCTACGTTTACCCATTCCACTCCATTTATTAATTTATAGACCTCTATCATATCTCCCCACAGCCGTCTCTTTTCCAGGTTGAAGAGCCCTAACCTTTTTTAGCCTCTCTTCTTATGTTCTTAAGTTATGTTCTTATCCTTCCATCCCCTTTACCATTTTGGTGTCTCTTCTCGGTACCTTTTTTTTTTCTAATAACACTATAATCTTCTTTTAAGATACGGCGACCAGAATTGCACACAATATCCAAGTTGCGGTCGCACCATGGAATGATAGAAGCATTATAATATCCTTTGTTTTATTCTCCATTCCTTTGCTTATGATCTTAGCATTCTATTTGCTTTCTTGGCCACCGCTGCATACTGGACGGAGGGTTTCAATATGTTATCCACGATGACGCCTAAATCGTTTTCCTGGGTGGTGGTTCCTAATGTGGAACCTTGCATCGTGTAACCATAGTTTGGGTTCTTTCCTAGTTGTTTGCACTTGTCCACATTTAAATTTCATCTTCCATTTGTATACCTAATCTTCCAATTTATCAAGGTCCTCTTGCAATTTTCCACAATCCTCATGGGTTTTATCAACTTTAAATAATTTTCTGTCATCTGCAAATTTGATTTACCTCATTCGTTATTCCCATTTCCAGGTCATTTATGAATGTTAAAAAGCAGCGGACCCAGTACAGATCCCTGGGGTTCTCCACTATTCACCTTTCTCTTCTGGGAGAATTGGTCATTAAGCCCTACCCTCTGTTTTCTATCTTTTTAACCAGTTCTTGATCCACAATAGTACACTGCCTCTTATCCCATGACTTTTTAATTTCGCCAAGAGTCTCTCATGAGGGACATTGTCAAAGGCTTTCTTAAAATCCAGATACACTATATCAACAGACTCATCTTTGTCTACCTATTTATTCACACCTTCAAAAAAACATAACAGATTAGTAAGACAAGGGCTTCCTTGGCTAAAGCCATGTTGGCTGTCTCTCATTAAGTCACTCTCAGTCATGTGGTTATGGTTTCTCTCTGAACGTTTGTCTGACACTTTATTATTGAATAACACGTTCAATTGAAATTCTAATGTAATGTAGCAAATCTTCTCTGTTAAGTTGTTAAGTGCCGTCGAGTCGGAGTCGACTCATGGCGACCCTCTGGATAGCTATCCTAAATTGTGTTCGGTCTTCAGTCAGGCGGCTCATTGTTGACAGACTGGTACCCGTAGCTGCTGTTATTGTAGCAATCCATCTCATTGCTGGCCTTCCTCTTTTGCGTTGACCTTCTATCTTGCCAAACATGATGTCTTTCTCTAATGATCTCTCTCTTCGCATGATGTGTCCGAAGTATGAAAGTCGAAGTCTTGTCATCTGAGCTTCTAAAGAAAGCTTAGGTTTGATCTCTTCTAGTACCGACTGGTTTGTTCTTCGGGCAGTCCATGGTATACACAGTATTCGCCGCCAGCACCATAATTCAAAGGCATCAATTTTCTTCCTGTCTGTCTTTTTCACTGTCCAGCTTTCACATCCATATGATGTTATTGAAAATACCATGGCTTGAACAAGTCGAATCTTTGTATGGAGAGAGACATCTCTGCTCTTGAGAATCTTATCTAGATCTTTCATAGCCATTCTGCCAAGAGCAATGCGTCGTCTGATTTCTTGACTGCTTGTTGCTTCTTTATTGATAGTTGATCCAAGTAGGTTAAAGTTGTTCACGATTTCAATTTCTTCTCCTTCAACGATGAACCTGTTGATTATGCCAGTTGTCATGATCTTTGTCTTCTTTACATTAAGGTGCAGGCCCATTTTGAGACTATGTTCTTTGATTGTGAGAAGCAAATGTTTCAGATCATCTTCACTTTCAGCCAGTAATGTGGTATCATCAGCATAGCGAAGGTTGTTGATGAGTCTTCCACCAATCTTCACACCTCTGTTGTCTTCATACAGTCCTGCTTCTCTGATGATTTGTTCTGCATATAAATTAAACAGGTAGGGGGAAAGTATGCAGCCTTGTCTTACACCTTTGCTTATTTTAAACCATTCTGTTTCTCCTTGTTCCGTTCGAACTGTTGCTTCTTGATCAATGTACAGATTACGCAAGAGAACGATCAGGTGTTCTGGTATACCCATGCTTCTTAATGTGGCCCAGAGTTTCTCATGGTTTACACAGTCAAAAGCCTTGCTATAGTCGATAAAGCACAAATAGATATCCTTTTGGTATTCTTTAGTCTTTTCAAGGATCCATCTCACATCCGCAATGATGTCTCTCGTTCCTCGCCCTTTCCTGAAACCTGCTTGCACTTCAGGTAGTTCTTGTTCTAGGTATGGCTGTAGTCTCTTTTGAATAATCTTCAGTAGAATCTTGCTGGCATGTGGGATCAGAGCGATTGTGCGATAATTTCCACAGTCAGTTGGATCACCTTTCTTTAGTATTGGTATAAACACAGATCTTTTCCAGTCAGTTGGCCATGATGTTGTCTTCCATATTTCTTGGCAGAGCCTTGTAAGTACGGTAACAGCTGCATCAGATTGCTGCAATACTTCTATGGGAATGCTATCAATGCCTGGTGCTTTGTTCTTTGATAAGGCTTTCAATGCTGCTTCAACTTCTTCTTTCATCACCAATGGTTCCTGATCATAAGGTATAGGTTGAAACGGCTGTTGGTCCACTTGATCTTTATCATATAAAAACTCTGTATATTCCTTCCACCTTTTCTTGATCTTCTCAGCATCATTCAACATAGAACCTTGAGCATCTTGTAACATTCCAATTCGAGGCTGGAACTTTTTCTTTAACTCTCGCAGCTTTAGGAAAGCCGATCTTGTTCTTCCTCTAATAGTTTCTGCTTCTATTTCCTTGCAAGTGTCATTGTAGTACTTTTCCTTGTCCTGTCTTGCTGCACGTTGGAAATCTCTGTTGAGTTCTGCGATTGTCTTTCTTTCTCCTTTGGCTTTAGCTTCTCTGCGTTTCTGGGCAATTTTCAGAGTTTCTTCCGTCATCCATTTTGGCCGTTTTTGCTTTTTCACCTTTTGTAGAGACTTCTCACTTTCTTCCAGCACAACCTTCTTGATGTCATTCCATAACTCTTCCGGAGCTCTGTCATTTGTATCTAAGGCAGCAAATCGATTTTGCAGGCAGTCTTTAAATTCCAGTGGTATATTCTCAAGGTCATATTTTGGTGCATTCATGAGTGGTTTGCTCTTTTTCAACTTTAGCTTGAGTTTGCATACTAGTAGTTGATGATCTGTACCACAGTCAGCTCCAGGTTTTGTCTTTGTTGATGTTACAGAGCTTTTCCATCGTTGACTTCCACAGATGTAGTCAATTTGATTTTTATACAATCCATTGGGTGAAGTCCATGTGTACAGTCGTCGCTTGTGTTGCTGAAAGAAGGTGTTTGAGATGAATAGATCATTTGTCTTGCAGAATTCTATCAATCTTTCTCCAGCTTCATTTCTGTTGCCAAGTCCATATTTTCCAACTACTTTGCCTTCTTCTTTGTTGCCAACTTTTGCGTTCCAGTCACCCATGACTATCAGGATATCCTGTTTGCATGTTCTGTCAATTTCAGCTTGTACTTGTTCATAGAACTCTTCAATTTCATTCTCTTCTGCAGCTGTTGTTGGGGCATATACTTGAATTATAGTTGTGTTGATAGGCAATCCTCGTAGACGAATAGAGATTAAGCGTTCGCTGACTGCATTGTATTTCATTACAGTTCTTGCAAGTTTCTTCTTTATTATAAATGCAACACCATTTCTTCTTTGTCTTTCATTTCCTGCATAGTAGACCATGTGATCATCTGATGCAAAGTGCCCGATGCCAGTCCATTTCAGTTCGCTGACACCCAACAGATCAAGTTGTACACGTTCCATTTCATTCTTGACCACTTCCAACTTCCCTTGGTTCATGCTTCGTACGTTCCATGTTCCAATGTGTAAGACATCTTTACAGCTTCTGACTCTCATTTCATGCGCAGCTACATCAGCAGTCAGACTTCCCGAAGGCTTTGATCCAACCACATCATAAATCTTCTCTACTGTTCATTAAAAATCCGGGTCACCGGCTTTTTCGGCTTATCTTCGAGGACTCTTGTTCTTTTCTCAGTGCTCTTATGATTACTTTTGCTGTCTTCTCCTGCCTCGGTGACCATCCGGTGAACTATTCATATATTTGCACTTATTCCTTTATTTTTCTTTAATTTATTAAAAAATGATGATTTTCAAAGGTTCTCAACAAAAGTAGAAGAAAAAGATCCCGACGCTCAAATACGGTGCCACAATGGCGTTTCAGCGTAAAACTTTCTTCAGGAGATTCTTCTTCATATACATATTGTTGCTGCCCACGTCTCCATTCCTTTTTCTTTTTTCAATCGAAAAGAATAAGTGCAAATATATGAATAGTTCACCGGATGGTCACCGAGGCATTAAGTCTCATTAAGCCATGACTATCTACATGTAAAGTAATTTTGCTCTTTATAACGGTTTCTATCATCTTCCGCAGTGCTGACATCAGGCTCACCGGTCTGTGGTTTCCTGGATCACCCCTGGAACCCTTTTTAAAAATTGGCGTTACATTGGCGATCCTTCAATTTTCAGGTATTACAGACTATTTTAATGATAATTCACAGATTACTAATAGTAGGTCTGCAATCTCATATTTCAGTTCTTTCAATACCCTTGGATGTATACCATCCGGTCCAAATGATTTGCTGCTCTTCAGTTTATCAGATAGTTGTAATACATCTTCCTGGTGTATCTATTTCTTTCAGTTCTTCTGCAGCATCACCTTTAAATACCAATCTCCAGGAACAAGCAGGAATGTAGTCTTCACATATGGGTATCATCGGTACTGACGGAGCCTGCGCGGGAACGCTCCCAGCATCCAATTAGAAATCTTTTGGGAGCATCCCATAGCGCCTGCATGCTGCCTTCCCGCCTTTCCCAACTGCTTCTCTCCAGTTCTTCCTTTTCCGCAGAGCCAGCAGGTCGTGTTCCTGTCAACGCAGAAAATTATTTTCCCTTATTCTTCTTTTTGTGGTCGCGTCTGCCTTCCCCGACGCTACACCGGTACCGCCGGTTCTTCTTTCTTTCTTTAAAAAAAAAAAAAAATATAGTAGTCTTTTTTTTCCAAACGTTTCTTTTCAGGTGCATGTGCCTTTTTGGGCCTTAGGCCCAAAATATCCTCCACCATGTGCACCAAGTGTGGCGGTACCATCTCCGTCACCGACACCCACGAGTGGGGTCTTAAATGTTTAGGTCCTGACCACTCCATCTCTGAGTGCATGTCTTGTGCCATGATGTCCCAAAGGGGTCGACAAAACCGAGCTGCCAAGCTCAGTGCCCTTTTTCCCTCCGATGTAGCTTCGGTGGCATCGATGTCTTCCAGGGCATCATTTTCCTCCCATGGATCTCAGGTAACTAAACATAAGTCCAGCCGGTCCTCAAAGGGTAGATCTCCTTCCAAGCATCGAGATGCCTCTGGCGTTGCCCTTGAGAGTTCCATACCGGTAAAGTTGCCCCGGCGGGAGGCTTCCGTTTCCAAAGCATTATCGGGGAGCCAGGATGTTCTCAAGGCCTCAACCTCGGCAGAACTACTGGTGCCATGTTCTGGGGTACCGGCTCTCACCGGTACCGACACCCAGGCATCAGCAGCGTCAATAGACCAGAGTTTCCTGGCTATTGAACGCAGTCTGGCGGCTCTCCTTGCGGCATTGATGCCCTCGGAACCGCGTCAGATGGTTCAACCAGTACCGGCACCGATACCGGTACCGATAGCATCAACATCGGTATCGGCTTTGCTGGCACCCAGTCATGCGATGCCTTCTGGTGCCGATACACCGGTGCCGATTACCCCCGGTACCGACTTCGGTCGGTACAGGTATCGGGCTGTTCAAGAGCATCCGGACAGACAATACTTCGAATCCTCGGAGGACTCCGAGGATTCTTATAGCTCTGCCGGTACCGGGATACCTCTCCCGGAGGAGCCTTCCTCTCCTAAACGTAGGATGTCTCCTCCAGAAGATATCTCCTTTCAAGATTTCATCAGGGAGGTGGCTCGTTGGTTGTCCATTACTGTGACTCCTGAGACAGAGCCTAGAGCTAAGGAGTTGGAGATTTTACAATATCCAAAAGCTCCTAAGGAGGCAGCTACCTTGCCTATCCATGAGATTTTACATGATCTCATGTTGAGAATGTGGGAGACACCTCTTACCACCTCTCCTCACTCTCGCAGACTGGATACCATGTATCGAGTCCCTCCTTGTCCTGGCTTCCAGAAAACTCAGCTTCCCCACCACTCCATTGTGGTGGAGTCAGCTATGAGAAGGATCAGAAGTGCAAAGAGGCATGCCTCTAATCCTCCAGGACGTGAGTGTAGAACTTTGGATGCCTTTGGACGTCATACTTTCCAGGCTTCCATGCTTTCTGCCAGGATCAGTTCCTATAGTTTATATATGGGAATGCTCCTTAAAGTTGTCACAGGAGATTTAGAGGTTTTCAGCCCTCTTCTTCCTGAGGATAGAAGGCAGGATTTTCTCACACTGGTCAAACATGCCCAGGATGTGTCTAAGTTTGTCAACTGTGCAGCTTTTGACTGTTTTGAGTGCATAAGCAGAACCTCTGCCATTGCCATAGGTGCACGTAGAATTGCCTGGCTCCAGGCATCTGATTTGGAGCTCTGGGTGCAGGACAAACTGGGCAATATCCATTGTACAGATGAGAATCTGTTTGGTAAAAATTGGCAAGAAAAAGCCAATGAATTAGATGCTGACAACTCCACTTTGGATAGGCTATCCAAAGCCACAGCTGATCCTGCGAGAAAGATCTTTCAAAAAGCCTTTCTTCTCAAAAAAGAAGAGGTTTTATCCCTCTTATTCCCAGCAGGGATATTCTGCAGGTCAGCCTGCCCGAAAGGGTCAGCAATCTCCTAAACAAAGAAAAGCAAAGATTGCTAAGCCTCAACCGTCTTAGCAGTCTCAGCCTCCACAAGGCCTTTGACTCTCATCTAGAGAACTTAGCCTTCCTGGCCCTCAATGGACCAGAACCTTCCACCATTCCAGGAAGGTTATGTCACTTTGCCCCCAGATGGGAGCAGATAACAGCAGAGCGTTGGACACTCTCCATTATAAGAGAGGGGTACAAGTTGCATTTTCTGTGCATGCCCCCTCCCACAATGGTAAGACAGTTCAATTCTCAGACCTCTCTCATCAATCAAGAGGTCACTATCCTTCTTGCTCAAGGGGCAGTAGAAGAAGTACCCATTCATCAATGGGATACAGGGTTTTACTCCCCCCTATTTCCTTATCCCAGTCTTTGCATCTCAGGGCTTGGTTGCGGAAGGCCTAGATCTTCATGATCTTAACCTCCCTCAGCAAGTAAAGGATATCCTTTATAATTCCAGGAAGCCTTCCACAAGACGCTCTTATGCTTTTAAGTGGAAAATGTTTACCATATGGTGTTCGCAGAAGGGTCTTAACCCCCTTGCGATACCTCTGGAATCATTACTGGAGTATCTCCTTCATCTATCCAATGCAGGATTTAAAACTAACTCAGTAAGAGTCCATGTGAGTGCTATTGCAGCTTCTTTCAAGCCTCCTAAATGGACAACCTATCTCCTCCCATCCTCTTATAGCAAGATTTATGAGAGGCCTTCTTCTAACTAAGCCTCCCATTAGGCCACCACTGGTGGCATGGGACTTAAACCTGGTTCTTGGTCAGCTCATGAAGCCACCTTTCGAACCCTTAGCTACTGCCCCATTGAAATTCCTTTCTTGGAAAGTTTATCTTTCTCATTGCAATCACATCAGCACACCGCATCAGTGAGTTGCAGGCACTAGTAGCTGATCCACTTTATACAAGGTTCCATCATGACAAGGTAGTCTTTAGGACTCATCCACACTTTATGCCAAAGGTGGTCTCGCCTTTTCATCTCAACCAGGCGGTCTACCTGCCAGTGTTTTTTTTCCAAGGCCTCATGCATCTAATGCAGAAAGGAATCTTCATACTTTGGACTGTAAAAGAGCCTTAGCTTTTTACTTACAAAGAACACAGCAACATAGAAAGTCCTCTCAACTTTTTGTTGCTTTTGATCCTTCTCATTTGGGACTTCCAGTCTCCAAGAGAACACTGTCCAACTGGATTGCTCAGTGTATTTCCTTTGTCTATCAGAGTAAGAACCTTCCTCTGGAGGGCCATGTCACAGCTCACAATGTGAGAGCCATGGCAGCTTCAATGGCTCATTTGAACTCTGTGTCTATCGACGACATCTGTCGAGCAGTCACTTGGGCCTCGGTTCATACCTTCACAGCCCATTACTGCTTGGACAAGGACTCCCGCCGGAATGCCTTGTTTGGTCAGGCTATTCTTCAACATCTGTTCCATACCTAATCAACTCCTACCCACCATCCCTGGTTGGATGCCAGAGATCCATGGTGGGAAGTGGAGCCCTTTCACAGGGGCACACAACTTCTGGGCTCTCTCCCTGGCATCTCCCTTCTTCCCAGCGTGACCTCTCCTTTCTTTCTCTTCTTTCCGATCTTTCCCTTTCCCAGTATGTCCAGCTCCCTACCCATGCTGCTGGCCATACTTTGGACTTAGTTATTTCCCGCCATTCCTCTCCCTTTGTTCCTTCCTCTTTCTCCTCCCAGCCCCTTCCCTGGTCAGACCATTACTGCTTATGTTTTGTCCTTCCCTGTCCTCTTTCTCCTTTCCCCCCTCCTTCCCCTCCACTGCCTCCTCCCCGCTCAGTTCGTCGTCTCACTCCTGATTCCCTCCAGTTTTTCCCACCATCGGACACTCTCTTTCCTGAGGAGTTTTCTTCGCTTTCTGTTGACCTTCAGGTCCAGTGTTGGGACTCTTCGCTCTCCACTGCACTAGATCAAATTGCTCCTTTGCGCCCCCCTTCTGCAGCCCACTATCGCCCCACCTCCCCCTGGTATCTACCTGGCTTTCGTCTCCACCGCTCTTACCTACGTCGAGCTCTCCGCCGTTGGCGTAAGTTCCCTTCACCTGTCACTCTCTCACACTTCCGTTATTGTCACTCTCACTACCGCTCCCTTCTGCACTCTGCTAAGCGGGACTATTTTTCTAGGCTTATTTCCTCTTCGGCAAACTCCACTCGTCAATTATATCGTATTCTCCACTCCCTCTCTGCCTCTTCTTCATCCCCTGCCGCTTCTCTTCCTGCTATAGCATCTTCCAATAACCCCACACCAGATGCTCTGGCTTCCTTCTTTGCTGACAAAGTCCTTTCCATCCGGCAGCTTTTCCCTTCTTGCCCCCCTCCTCTTTCTTCTTCCCCTCCTCTTTCCCCAGTTCCCTCCTCCGCATTAGTTTCCTCTACTGTTCCTCCGCTTTCACACTGTTGGTCTGAATTCCGGCTTATCACGCTTCCTGAACTCTCCACTGCTCTCTCCTCCACTCGGAAAACCACTTGTCCGTCCGACCCCATACCCTCCCATTGGCTTTCTGAACCCTCTCTTGCTCTCCTTCCCTTTGTTCTCTCTATCTTTAACACCAGTCTCTCTTCCGGTTCTTTCCCTGCTCTCTGGAAACACGCTCTTATTCGCCCCCTTCTGAAGAAACCCTCTCTGGATCCTGCCTCTCTTTCTAACTGGCGTCCCATCTCTAATCTCTCTTTTCTCTCTAAGCTTCTTGAACGGTTGGTCTTTACTCAATTATCTTCACACTTGGAGGATTCTTTGGTTCTTCACCCCCGTCAATCTGGTTTTCGTCCTGGGCACAGTACCGAAGCTATTCTCATTTCTTTTCTTAACGAATTGCACGTTGCTCATGATCGTGGTTCTATTTCTTTGGCTGTTTCACTTGATCTTTCTGCTGCTTTTGATATTGTTGATCACTGCACTCTTCTCCTAAGGCTTCGTTCTATTGGTCTCTCTGGTTCGGTTCTCCGCTGGTTTCACTCTTTTCTTTTCAATCGATCTTTCTCAGTTCTCTCTGGCACTACTTCATCTTCTCCTTCACCTCTGCCGTGTGGTGTCCCACAGGGTTCTGTATTAGCCCCCTTACTGTTTAATATTTTTCTGGCCCCTCTTGCTTTACTTATCCAACAGCACGGTATCTCTGCGTACTATTATGCAGATGATATCCTTCTCCTCTATCACACTTGCCCTCTTTCCCCTGATATCGTTCCCCTCAATGCCTGTCTTGCCACTGTTTCTTCTTGGTTTTCTGACAACTTTTTACATGTTAACCTGTCCAAAACTTCAGCCATCTGGTTCACTGCTGGTGCTCCTCTTCCCACTCTTGCTCCTTCTCTGTCTGCTGGGTCTATTCCTCTTGTCTCTTCTATGCATTATCTTGGGGTTACTTTGGATTCAGCTTTAACCTTCAAAGAGCACGTTTCTTCTATTGTTCAACGTTCCTTCTACACCCTGCGTCAACTCCGTGCTATCCGGCCTTTTCTTTCCTTTTCTTCTCTGACTACACTTCTTCTTTCTCTTGTGGTTTCTCGTTTAGACTACTGTAATGCTTCTCTGGCCGGCCTCCCTCTTTCTCAGCTCCGTCGTCTTCAACTGGTTCACCATACTGCTGCTCATCTTCTGACTAATTCTTCACGTACGGCTCATATCACTCCACTTCTTATTCGTTTACACTGGCTGCCTATCCCTTTCCGTATTCAATATAAAGTTCTGATCTTTGTTCACAAAGCTCTCCACACTGGTGTTCCCCTTTACCTCTCTGATCTGGTGCGTTTTCACTGTCCCTCTAGAGCGCTTCGGTCGATTCACGCTAACCGCCTCTTTCTCCCACCTCCTTCTCGGGCTCACCTCAAATCAACACGCTCTTCTGCTTTTTTCTTCCTCGGCCCCCGCCTTTGGAACTCTCTTCCCTCAACTTTACGCATGGAGTCATCTTTTAATACTTTTAAGGCCTCCCTCAAAACTCACCTCTTCTGTGTTGCTTTTGATGTTCCTTCCCCCCCTGCCCACAGTTGACTGTTCTGTTTCTCTGTTCTTCCTTTTCTATCTTTGCTGTCTCTTTTATGAATAATTGGCGTTCTTTTCTGTTCTCTCAGTAGCCTGTTTTTATTGTACACCGCTGTATGCCTTTTTGGTCATAGCGGTATAAAAGTTTTATAATAAAGATAAAGATAAAGATAAAGATCTAAAGCTAGGGAGTCCCCATATGTGAAGACTACATTCCTGCTTGTTCCTGGAGATAGCATAGTTACTCACCTGTAACAGGTGATCTCTGGGAACAGCAGGAATTTAGTCTTCACAACCCACCCATCTCCCCTAGGAGTTCTATCTCTCTATTTCTTTCCTTTCCCTCTCTCTCTCTTTGTCTCAGCTTTAAAACTCAACTGGAGAGAGGCAGTTGGGAAAGGCGGGAAGGCAGCACGCAGACGCTGTTGGATGCTTCCAAAAGCTTTCTAATTGGATGCTGGGGAGCGTTCCCGCACAGGCGCCGTCAGTACCGACGATACCCATATGTGAAGACTAAATTCCTGCTGTTCCCGGAGATCACCTGTTACAGGTGAGTAACTATGCTTTTCAGTCATGGTAACATCCCTAGAGCTTCCTCCTTAAAGACTGAAGCAAAGAATTCATTCAGTCTCTCCGCTATGACCTTGTACCCTTTTAGTGCCCCTTTTACCCCTCTATCATCTAATTGTCCAACTGACTCTCACAGGTTTGTTTGGGTATTTTTTGCTACAAATATACTTGTCTTTTTTTTATTTGCATTTGTGCTTCCACAGCAAGCTTCTTCTCAAATTCTCTCTTTTCCAGCCTTATCAATGCCTTCATCTAACTTGCCAGTGCTCAATATTTATGTTCTATGGTCATTAATATGAGCTATGGGTCTTATTGTATATCATCCACTTATTAAAAGTACTTGATATATCATTCCTGGTAGGTATACTTTAGATGAGTCCTAGAAAGAATATTCTATTATAAGGCTACCAAAGACTGGATGGGTGTAAGTCTGTGAAAAATAAACCCAGATTTAAAAAAAACAAAAAACAAAAAAAAAACTTGCTTTGGGTCAGTGGCCCCAGTAAGATTATAGCAATGTTTGAGTCTCATATAGATGAAGTGGTTATTCCAGTCTCAATATTTGAAACCTGGTTGTGTCTTCTTATGTAGAAGCAAGTCTCCATGGTTGTCAGGAATTCATTTTTATTTCTTTGATACATAATGCAGACACATGTTCTCTAAGATGAGAACCAGTCAACACCCTTACTGCAGCATTTTGAATCATTCGGAGAGATTTCGAAAGGTACTTGGCCTAGCCCAGAAAAAAAAAATATTACAATCTAAATTTTCTCAAAACCACTGATTGTATGACCACCTGACAATCCTCTTCCTCAGGTATAACGTGTAGCTTATGCAGCAGTTGCAGCTTATAAAATGTGGTATGGACCACTGACCACCTCTGTTCAATTCCTTTCTGCTGGGCATCAGTCTTAAAGCCCAAGCAATCTATATGAAATGCTGACTTCAGGGGAAACTGCATTAGAGCACAACAAAATATTTGTCCAAGCATGAGGAAAATATCTAGGGGCCTATTTACTGAGGTACACTAAAGTTAGCACGGGATTTAGCGTGTACTAATCATTAGCACTGGCCCATTGTAATGGCTACTATGTACTAAACAACCCAAAAAACAAAAGATTTCAGAAAAACAAAACACCCCCCACAAAACACAATGCAATTGTGTACAATTTCTTTTTGTCGGAGTATGCCAACACAGTGCCGGGAATTCAGTCCAGGCACCACTGTGGCAACTCCTTTTATTAAAGGTAAATATGTGGATTAAAAATTTCAAAATCCAATAACAGCACAACACAATGACGGTTTGGATGGCCTGAAGCAGGGTGTTCAACATTTTTCTCATTTGATGTCACACCCGAAACGTGGAGCCACGTCGTCATTCTGTTCTGCTGGCATATTTTTGTGGTGCGGGATAGCACTATACCAAAGCTAAGTTATTGGATTTTGAAAATTTTAATCCACATATTTACCTTTAATAAAAGGAGTTGCCACAGTGGTGCCTGGACTGAATTCCCGGCACTGTGTTGGCATACTCCGACAAAAAGAAATTGTACACAATTGCATTGTGTTTTGTGGGGGGTGTTTTGTTTTTCTGAAATCTTTTGTTTTTTGGGTTGTTTAGATTGATTTCAGAGGTTTGTTTTGGATACTATGTACTAAAAGCAGCCAGCACGCTTAAAAAAGAAAAACAGCTCTAGCTACTTAGTGTGGTATGGATTGGCAATGGGTTAGGTTGTGAGTGGAGCTAGGGTGGGCAGTGCTGACAGGAAGGGTGCTGTCACCAGTGCAGATAGCATAGGACACTTAATGCCCTTATTTGGCAGCTTGACCCCGCATGGTAATGTTGTAAGACTACCACTAGAGGTCAGCGGCAACAGGGCAGGAGCTTCTAAAGACTGCTCCAACTTTGCTGCTATACCACCATGGAAACACCCAATAGGTGCTGGAGAGTGTGTGAAATGGTGGGGTAGGGGTCATATTGGACATGTGGGAGGGGATTGGAGGGTGGGGTTCATACTGCTACTTGAGGGGGAGATCTGAGGTTTCAGGGTGCTGAGCAGGAGATCGGGGATATTTAATGCATGGAGCTGCAGTAAATGCATTGTCTGGTAGCACGCACTTCCTGTGTCCTCTGCGGATACATTTACCAGAAAGGGTCTGCCCTGTGGGAAATGCAAGGCAGAGGCTGGGCACACCTCTAATATTTACTGCACTCAGGATTTCCACTTACTGCATGCCAGGTTTTGTACCTAACATATGTAAGTGTGAAAACTTTAGTAAACAGGCCTCTTAATGAGTTGCATCACATGCATAGCAGTTCGTTAACATTCTAAAGGCTTAGGGGATTATTCCAAACCACGAATAGCGGGGATGGACGTCCCAATGTGACATCCATCCCCGCTATTCGTACGGCTGCAGGCCCCCGAATAACTTCCCTGCTGGTTGTGCGGGGAAGTTAGTCGGGGGCAGGGAAGAAGTGGCCCGGGAGCGGACAGTGGGTGGTCGCCGGCCCTGGACCTACAAGGCCGATTCTAATGTTGGCCCTGCACATCCAGGGCTGGAGAAATGTCTGGGGAAGTTATTCCACCCTCAGGGGTGGAATAACTTCCCTGGACGTTCATTTTTTGGGGCATGGAAGGGGCTGGCGGGGGGGGGGGGGGACATAGTTATTCCCCTGCAGCCCAACCCTGGCCTTAGGAGGCCGGATCGAGGGTCGGACTGTGGGCAATTAAGTTTGAGGGAAGCGGCCAGCATCACGGCTTTTAAATGGAGCTGCGATGCTATGGCACCAGGATGCCATGGAACCATGGCTGCATTTAAAAGCCCTGGCTGAGTTATCCGGGCTTGTGCTGTACATGCAGGCCAGGACTGAATGGCAATCCCGGCCTGCACATACAGTGCTTGTTTGCAATTCTTATCCCACGGGGTTAGATGTGCCCTGCGGGATCAGAATTGCGATCTCCTTTGTACGTCTGGGTCAGCCCGGACATACAAAGGAGATCTACGTCTTCAATGGAATTGGGCCCTTAATGTGTATTGTGATAGACTTTCTAAGCCCTGGGAAATCGCAACACCTCAAGAAGTGTAGTAAACTTGCTGTGGGCACCACCTCCACACATGGTAAACTTACTTTAATAACTTCTCTGCCATACTGCCTCCACTCCAGGCCCGGCGGCTGTTACCTCCTGGGCCGAAGTCCTGTGCTGCAGCTGTTATGAGACTGCGACTCGGGAGGTGACAGCTGTCAGCATCCAGGAAACAGAGGAAGAGAAGCAACTTCTTGGCCAGGAAAACATAGCCTCTGCAGGGTCTCCAAAGGCACATGTTCAGTGTTTAGAGCTGTCACGTACATCTATATGTACAGTGCTGAGTATGCCTTGTAGCACTATACAAATGATTACTAGTAGAAGCATATTCTCCAACCCAGACGTTTCACTATACTTTGCTTGAGCAACATGCCGAGTCATTAGAGCCTTGGTCTGCACTCCCAGGCCTTGAATATGTATGAGAGAGATTTTCATGCCCACTACTTCCATTGCATGGAAACCTATATCATGCATACTTATTAGGGATATCTTGAAAAGTTTGGCCGGTTGATGGTCCTTGAGGACTGGGAGTGAAGACCTAGAGGAAGCTTGAAAATTACAGGTAAATGATGACATACCTGGATACTAGCATTTAAAGAGGATTTCTCAATGATATCATCATTACCTTTAGCTGCGGAAGGGTTCAAAGCTAGATTCAATATATTCTCAACTTTCCAAGAAGACTTTTTAAGCTTACAGGATAAGGATGATAAATAAGCTGTCCCTCAAACTTTTTTTTTTCCTGGCCTTCACCACATTTTAGTGTCTAAAAAATAATCACATGATTCCAGGCCAACTTGTATCTTTGACCAATGACATTCCTTCTATTGAGCACAGGCAGGCCGATAACACTCCTGTCTGGTGGCTTTCAAAGCTGCGGGCGCTACCCCAAAAGAGGATTTTATGATTCTTCATTTGACTATGCAAACCAAGGCACTATTCCAAGAATGCTATTAAATTGCAGCTTCTCGTAATTTGGCATTTTTTTGCACTGGATCCTTTATTTACTGCTGGCTCTAAGCCCTTGTAATTGAACCCCACTATGTACAGTAAAATATAATAATTGCACACGGAATTTGAAAAGATGCATTGAAGTCAGAAAAATTTGCATTTTGATAGAAAATTGATATTTTTAGACCTTCAATCTTCCTCCTCAAAGAACATGATATTTTCCTGAGATCCAATATTAAGTATTTCTAAAGGCTTAAGAAAAAAAATCCAAAAAAAGAAATTATCCTTGATTTGAATAAATAACTTGGCAGGTTTAGGGAACCTTTTCATAACATTTTAAGAATCGATACTAATTTGATGCACTGGCAGCCAGCATCGTGCCTGTTTGCTGTCAGTTATCAAGTTGGCTGTTTTCTTTTAATGTTTGCAGCTAGAGGGCTCATAAATATGTAGGTTTTTTTTTTAAATTGCCCTACTTTTCTTGAAGCTTTTAATTTGCAAGAGGTAAAAACAGAGAGCAGTGGCCCTTTGCTATCAAGGACAAGGAAACGGTTCCTAATTGGAATGTGAAAAAATCCTTCTCTCTGACACCTTCACACACATGTTAAAACACTCCAAAGAGATGAAAAAAAGTGACATTGTTGATATGATGAAAGCAAAAGATTAAAAGACTTACTTACTTATGGCTGAAACCAGGCAAAATAAATTATGAAGACAGGGTTCCACTGAATCTGGGGGTGATCTGCACAGAGCGGTGGGTACAACCACTCTAGCCACCTTACTGGGCAGACTAGCTGGATAGCACTGGTCTCTGTTTGCCATCATTTACTATGTTACCTTAAAAATGATTGCATTTCCTGAAACTTTCTGGAACATTTCTCTGGAGCCAAAAACTTCATTTAAGAAAGTAAAATTCATACAACAAAGAAAGGTGGAGTGTTTGGCAATAAAACAGATGTGCCTCAAGTCATATAAAAGGCTAGGATATCATGAATCTATTCTTACTAGTATGATTTCAGAATTGCAATTACATTCTATATTGAGCTAGATGACCTTTAGAAAACAAAGGTCTACATAATATCCAGATTTCTTGATCAAAGTAGTGCATTGTGTTTTGAGTTCTAAACCTGGTGTGCCTGACTCCAGCCCCAATGGACAAGAATTGAAATAGCCTCTGTTTTTAAAGCTGTAGAAAGTGTGCATTTGTTCAGATTTTAGCAGATTGCTAAAATATTTCAGGTTTGACCAGACCTGTTTAGCCAGCTCCATGGAATTTCTTGGAGGTCATCTGCTCACTGCCTACACATACCTGGAATATTTTAGTCCTTTTTCTATTCACGCTCCTCGTGCCACTGGCTGTGATGGTGGTGTTTTGGGTTTCTACTTTCTCATTCCTGCCAATTTGAACCCTTCCTACCTCAGTGTCACTCTTTTTCCTTCTTTGAAATCCATTCTGTCTGCCTTTATTAATCCCTTACCTCTCCAGATAACTGCTTATTTATAGACCCCCTGATAAGTTCACCTCCTACCTTTTCTCTCTGACTTTGATTCCTGACTTTCTGTATTTCTGGAATCTTCTTCCCCCTCCCTTATTCTTGGTGGCTTTAATAGTCATGGTGATAACCCTTTTGACCTCTATGCTTCCAAACACCTTTCCCTTACCTCCTCATTCAACCTCCAACTTTGCTCTTCTGGTCCCACTCATCAGCATGGTCACTGTCTTGACCTGGTTTTCTTCTCTAACTGTTTACCCTCTAGTTTCCGTGCCTCCGTTCTTCCCTTATCTGATCATTACCTTCTAAGCATCACCGTTCCTCACTCCCCACCTCAATCTCACCCAGTTTCCTTCTAACATTTTAGGAATCTCCACTATTGTCTCATCACCTTTCTTCAACCTTGTCTTCTAAATCTGAGGCTATAGTTTCCTATAATACTGCCTTCTCCTCTGCTTTAGATTCTCTTGCTCCACCCATCCCATATCCTGTGAGATGCACTATACCTCAGCCCTGGCTATCTTCAATTACCCACTAGCTATGCTCCTGTGCCTGCTTAGTTGAGTGCATTTGGCTCAAATATTGCTCCCCTTTCTGACTTTCTTTATTTCAAATTCATGCTCACCTCCTTCCAGTCAGCTTTAGCAGGTGCCAAGTAAAAGTACTATGTCCATCTAACTCTCAAGCTGCTGACCCCTGCCATCTCTTCTCAACTCTTAACTCTCTCGTCAAGGTGCCTCCCCCTCTGACCCCCTCCTTCACCTTTACCCAAACCCTAGCCGACTATTTCCATGACAAAATCCATAAGATTATGCTCCAATTCCTCGCTAGATCGGCTTCATTCCCTCTTCTCCCTCCTCGGTACCAACTTTTCCCCTCAATCTCTGTTACACTTTCATCCTTTTCTAAGATCTCTAAAGAGGAAACCCTGTCATCTTTTTTTCTTTTCTCCTCTAAACTTATTACTTGCTCTTCTGATCCAATCCCCACCCATATCCTTAACTCCATTTCCTCCTTTGTCATCCCTTCCATCTCAGATATTCTCAGCCTCTCGCTCTCCACTGCTACTGTCCCTTCAGCCTTCAAGCATCTTGTGGTCAGACCTCACCTCCAAGAAGCCTTCACTTGTCCCTAGCTGTTCTTCTAATTATCAATCCATCTCCCTCCTTCCCTTCATTTATAAACTTTTTGAGTGTGCAGTCCTCTACTGTTTTGAATTTCTTTCCCCTCAAGTCCTATTGGATCCACATCAATCTGGCTTTTGTCCCTTAAATTCTACTGAGACGGCACTTGCCAAAGTCTTTAGTGACTTATTCCTGGCTAAATCCAAGGACCTTTACTCTGTCTTCATCTTTCTTGGCCTTTCTGCTGCTTTTGACACTGTTGAGCACCACCTTTTTCCTCGACACATTGTCCTCACTTGGTTTTAGGGGCTCTGTGCTGTTGGTTCTCTTCTTCTCTCTCGCATTGCTCTTTGTATTTGTTCTGGTGGTTCCTCCTCTACTGTTATCCCACTCTCAGTTGGTGTACCCCAAGGGTCTGTTCTGGGCCCTCTCCTTTTCTCTCTCACCACCCAGTCCCTTAGCACTCTCATCTCCTCCCATGGATTTCAGTAGCATTTTTATGCTGACGATTCTCAGATCTATCGTTCTACACCTGATATTTCTCCAACACTCCAAGCCCACATCTTTGCCTGCCTGTCTGACATTGCCATCTGGATGTCTCGCCGCCATCTGGAAGTAAAGATAGCTGGCTAAAACCAAACTTTCTTATTTTTCCCCCAAACCTTCCTCCTCCCTTCTTCCTTTCTCTGTCTCTGTAGATAACCATCTTCTACTTCCTGTTTTCTCAGCTCGTAACCTTGGGGTCCTCTTTGACTCCTCCCTTTCCCTCTCCTCGCATATCCAACAGATAGCAAAAACCTGTCGTTTCTTTCTCTATACAAACGCCCAAAGCGGAAGGCAGCAATGTAGTAAACAGATTTTATTAAAGTTGTAGTGATGTTGTAACCATCTTTATGCCAGTATGGCTGTGCATACAAAGGCAAATTTTAGATAGTATAGGGAGATTGGAATTGAAACGTCAAGGTTGGGCTCTACACTATTTTGCTGGTATTCTAGAAAAGGCTTTGCTAAACACGGCATCTTTTGTAAAATATGTAAAAGGGCATGCAAGAGTGCATGTGTACAAGATCGGTGCAAGGATTGGATGAATCTTAGGTAGGTCCCTCCAGACTGTTGCCCCTCGACCATATTGCCACTGCTGCTGCCCCTCTCCGGGGTCTGCAGCGCATCAATGGCTCAAACCGTGAGGCAGCACTTAACCTCAATTCTCCGCTGCTGCACTGCAATTCTCTCTCTTCTGCCCCTTCCGATGTAGACTTCTGGTTTGAAGTCTGCGTTGGAGGGAGTAGAAGAGACAAATAGTAGAGGGCACAAGCCACAGGGTAGCACTGATAAATTGAGGTAAGTGTTGCTCTGTGGTTTCTGAGCCAATCTCGCCGCTGCAGACCCTGTAGAGGGGCAGCAGTGGACACCCCCAGGAGACGTCAGCCCTGCATGTGCATTTACTTACATGTACAGCTGGAGGAGCCATTTTAAAAATGGACATGTGGAATTTTCTCTGACTTTTCCCACAGCTTCCAAGCATATGTCAGCCATTTTGCAAACTTAGAAGTGCAAATGCTGCTAAAGAGTCATGGGATAGGAGGCAGTGTACTATTGTGGATCAGGAACTGGTTAAAAGATAGAAAGCAGAGGGTAGGGCTAAATGGCCAATTTTCCCAATGGAGAAATTGAATAGTGGTGTACCCCAGGGATCTGTGCTGGGTCCGCTGCTTTTTGACATATTCATAAATGACCTGGAAAGTGGAATAAGGAGTGAGGTGATCAAATTTGCAGATGACACAAAACTATTTAAAGTTGTTAAAACCCAAGAGAATTGTGAAAAATTGCAAGAGGATCTTGATAAATTGGAAGACTGGGCATCAAAATGGCAGATGAAATTTAATGTGGACAAGTGCAAGGTTATGCACCTAGGGAAGAACAACCCAAATTATGGTTACACGATGCAAGGTTCCACATTAGGAACCACCACCCAGGAAAAAGATTTAGGCGTCATTGTGGATACCATGTTAAAACCCTCGGCCCAGTGTGTAGCGGCGGCCAAGAGAGCAAATAGAATGCTAGGTATGATAAGGAAAGGAATGGAAAATAAAACAAAAGATATTATAATGCCTCTATATTGTTCCATGGTGAGACCGCACCTTGAATATTGTGTGCAATTCTGGTTGCCGTATCTTAAAAAGGATATAGCGATTTTAGAAAAGGTTCAGAGAAGAGCCACCAATATGGTAAAGGGGATGGAAGGATACTCCTATGAAGAAAGGCTAAAAAGGTTAGGGCTCTTTAACCTGCAAAAGAAACGGCTGAGGGGAGATATGATAGAAGTCTATAAATTAATGAACGGAGTGGAACGGGTAAACGTAGATCGATTGTTTACCTTATCAGAATATAGAAAGACTAGGGGACATGCAATGAAGCTACAGGGTAAACTATTTAAGATTAATAAAAGAAAATATTTTTTCACTCAACGTGTAATCAAACTCTGGAATTTGTTACCGGAGGATGTAGTAAAGGCTGTTAGTGTAGCTGGGTTTAAAAAAGGTTTGGACAAGTTCCTGGAGGAAAGGTCCATAAACCATTATTAAGAAGTGACCGAAGATATCAATGCTTGACCCAGTACAAGCATTGTGGAACTTGTGTCTCTTGGGGAAACTGCTAGGTACATATGACCTAGTTTGGCCACTGTTGGAAACAGAATACTGGGCTTGATGGACCTTGGTCTGACTCAGTATGGCATATCTTATGATCTTATGATGCTAATTAAATACGAAGGCCACAATCTTTCTTTTCAATTTGTAGGGGGAAATTAAACAATGGGGAATTAGGGAAGATAACTTCCTTAATCCCTCCCCTAAAGGGCTGGTTAAAATGATACTTTATAAAAACCTTTACGTGCCAGGAAGCTGCTGTAAATCCCAATGTAGAAATGTTTAGGCCCTACCCATGCATTCCCTATATGAAATTAGGAATGCACGTGTAGATTTTTCACCCACTAGTCTATGCCCAAACCATGCCTCCAACATGCCTCTTTGCAATTTCTGCGTGGACATCCACATGTAAAAGATGCCTTTTCTAAACATATCATGTAGACGTGGACGTCGTTTCCACATATAGATGCCAGAATGTCCACATGACAACTGGGAATAAGGGTTTTAAAATAAGTCCCATAACTAAATACCTTCAGAACAAACATTTGAAAAGAGTTTGTCCACTGTACATGGATAAGTAATTGCTAATGATTCCTTCTTATAAGATTAGCAAAGACCAGGAATCCGGCCTCTGTTCAGTTCCATCACTTTGGAATACAATGCCGAAAGAACTTCATATGATTAAGGAGTATGGGTTTTTTAAATGGCTTGACTTTTATGCTGTTCAACAAATGACATTTTGGAAAGAATTATGTAAAAGGAATCTATGTCTCGATAATAATTCTCTAAAAAGAAATGGAAATTCACCAGATGTTGGCATGAGTTCTGAAACCAGATATCGGATCAATATTTTCAGAGACATGGACCTCTGAAAAATAACCTTTATTGCATTCTTCATAAAACTTCTAGAAGCTGTAGAATATGGACCACAGCTCCATTGCTCTATTCCAAATCCCCCCCTCCCCAATTATGTCAGGCAGATAGAGGGAAAAATAACTGAAGCAGCTGGCGAAGGATGTGGCTAAAATGTGTTCAGGTCATCACCATTCTTCTAAAGTTACTCTCCCCCCCCCCTCAATATACACAACCCCCCCCCCACAAACATACCCTTATACAAAGGCAGCGGAATGGAATGAATGAATTAGTAGGGCCATGGCCAAACCAACCTTTCTCCAACAGCATCAGTAGCTAGAAAGCTTGGGAATCAAAAATGGACAATGGTTTGTTTTCCCCTTTCCCAGGCAAGAAAGATATTCCACTGCCTCTGCTTACACACATCAGATGCCACCCCCCTCACACATAAGATCATGAGGATCGCCATACTACATCAGACCAAAGGGCCATCAAGCCCAGTATCCTGTTTCAAATAATGGCTAATCCAGGTTACAAGTACCTGGAGGATCCCAAAATGTAGCAAGATTCCATGCTGCTTACCCCCAGGGATAAGCAGGGTTTTCTCCGAAGTCCATCTTTATAATGGTTTATGGATTTTTTTCTTCCAGGAACTTGCCCAAAACTATTTTAAACACAGTCACACTCACTGCATTTACCATAGTCTGGCAATGAATTCCAGCGCTTAATATGTGTTAAGTGAAGAAATATGTTCCCCAATATATTTTAAATGTACTGCTTAGTAACTACTGTACTTGACATATCCCCTAATCTTTGCAATTTTTGAAAAAAGGCCAATTTATTTTAGTCAGTATTTTATAGACCTCTATCGTTATCTTCCCTCTGCTCCAGGCTAATGAGATTAGGAACCCTAACCTCTTTAGCCTTTCCTAATAGGGGGGGGGGGGGGATTCCATTCTCTGTATCTTCTCTATATCTATATTTGAAATAATCAAATCTCTAATAAAAACTCCCAACTCCAAAATGATGAAAGCTGCCCCTTCTCCAGAGGAACTAGCCAAGTACTACATGTCCAAGTTGAAGGACCATACTCTGATTCCATTGTCACCGGATTTTTCCAATAACATCACTATAAAATGGCAAACATTCTCCCCAATCACCACTGAGCAAATCATAAAAGCATGACAGCAGAAAAAGACCACATGGCCTATCTAGTCTGCCCTTCCATATCAACTACTACAACAGTCCCCTTTTTTCCTTTAGAGATCCTCTGTGTTTGTCTCATGCTTTTTAAATTCAGATACTGTCCTCATCGCTAGCACCTCCACTGGGAGATTATTCCATGCATCCACCACTCTTTTTCTGTAAAGAAATATTTCCGCATATTACTCCTGAGTCTATCCCAATTCACCCTCATCCTATGTCCCCTCATAGCAGAGCTTGCCTTCAATTGAAAGAGGCTCTCCTCCAATGCATTTATGCCACAGAGGTATTTAAACATCTAAATCATATCGCCTTTATCCTGCCTTTCCTCTAAAGTATACATGTTAAGATCCTTAAGTCTGTTCTCATATGCTTAATAATGAAGACCACTTACCATTTTAGTAGCCGCTCTCTCTGCACCAACTCCGATCTGTTTATATCCTTTTTGAAGGTGCGGCCTCCAGAATTGCACACAATACTCCAAATGAGGTCGCACCAGAGGCACTACCACCTCCTTTCTTATGCTGGCCATTCCTTTCCCTAGCAAAAGCATAATTAACACCTTCAACGCTACAACCTCCCCTCTTCATCCATACCCAGTAAGCTGTAAAAATGGCACAAATGGAACTGGCACACGATACTGAAAATAGCACACCTATCACTCACGCTTGGCTGCATGCCTGACAACCTCAGACCCCTCTATTTGACCTATCTTGAAAAAAAAACCCACCTTGGACATATCAAACCCAAGCTCATACTGCCCAATTTCCAGCCTACCCTTCCTGACAAGAATAGAAAAAGTGGTGCAACAGCTCCAGGATCACATTGACAAACATGCTCCACTTGACCTGAAACACTGGTTCCAACAAGGTCATGGAGTTGAGATGCTACTCACATCCCTCATAAATGAGCTCATTATGGGACTAGACAAACCAAAACAAGATACACCTTAATATTCCTCGACCTTGCAGCTGCCTTAGACTCTATCAGCCACAGCTTGCTCTTAGCAAGACTCCAAGAAACAGGATTATGCCAGTGATTTTCAATCTCAGTTTGAATCGTATCTAACCAATCGCTCACGTCAACATAGGCCACAACAAATCCAAACCATACAACCTATGACAAGGAGTACCCCAAGATTCTGTCTTCTTATTTCTATTTAACATTTTACCTCCAGCCTCTGTGCCATGTTGTTCAAAAACCTAATGTTCATTACCACATTTATGCTGATGACGTTATGCTCTACCTTCTATACAACACCACAAGTCCTAACTACCACAGACTAGTCCAATGCTTCAACAAAACAGCACAATGGCTTTTCATGCATAACTTAAAAATAAACTATCTAAAAACTGAGGTATTGTTCATCACCAAGGACACCAGCTGCATCTCCGCCAACCAGCCTAAAAGATTTAAAGAAGCAACACTGCATGCCAACTAACCTAATTGCCCTCTTTAGCAACACTAGCTGAGCAATATATCACAAGATGAAAACTTTATTGCACCTCCGACCATTCCTCTCCCCGCCTGACTTCTGACCAGTGCTTCCCGCACTTCGATTTCTGTAACAGCATCCTCCAGGGCCTACCAAAACTATCCACATACAAGCTACAAATGGCATGACATATGGCAGTCCACCTCATTTATGGACTCTCAAAAAAAAGAAACCTATTTCCCCCACCCTGAACAATTACACTGACTCCCAGTCATAATCAAAATCAAATACAAAGCTATACTTAACATCTTCGAAACCTTACGTAACGTATCCACCACACGCTTAACGACACTCCTTCAGCTTCTGTCGATCAATAGATCAAGAAGGAATTTTCACAGAGCACTCTAGCCATACCTAAGGAATTCATAAGCATCAGCCAAACCACAACTAAGAGAGCATTCTCCCTCTACTTTCCCCCTCTGGAATTCCCTTCCCCCACAACCTGAGAGAAATCGCAGACCTCTGAACATTCAGAAAATAGATCAAAACGTAGTAATCGACCAAAGCAACTTTTTTTTTCTGTTTTATCACATTTAGTTCACAGCCCGGTGTTTACTCCTTCCTCTTCCGAACCTACAGCTGATGATCTGGTATCTTATTTTTCTGACAAGGTATCCGATCTTCGGGCTCAGTTCTGCTTACCTCAATCAGAATTTCCAAAATGCTCCTCTGGTGAGTCCTTTACCCTTTCCTCTGTCTCAGCACCATGTACGTCAAACCTCTCCAGTATCTGGTCACATTATACTCCCATTACTCTTTCTAAAGCTGTTACTGCATCACACAAGACTATGCGTTCCTTGGATCCCATACCATCTGCCTAGATTTTTTTTAACCTTTTCTGGCTCTTACCTGTCGTACGTCTCATTTTTAACAATAGTCTTAATACAGTAACTTTCTCCAGGACCAAGCAGGAAGTCAGTCCTCACTTATGGGTGTCATCGACGCCGATGAAGCCCTAGCGGAGCATTTCCCCAGCTTTCCATGAAAGCCTTTGGGAATGCTGGCACGCATGCGCGGTTCCCTTCCCGCCTAAAGGTGCCATCTTACCTCAGTCTCTTTTTTTCCGTGAAGCCCATCGGACGTGTGTCCTGTTTTCCCGGTTAAAAGTAGATTATTTTCTAACGTTTTTTCTCACGGTTCCCCTCCCGCCGGGATCGGTACACCGGTATCGAACCCCCTTTTTCTTTTTCGGTTTTTGCCCTTAGTGCCTGGGCGTTCGCGCCTAAAAAACTTTTTTTCTCTGGAAGGCCGGTCTTTTGACCTCGCGGGGTCCCTTTTTTCCCCCATGTCTTCCAGTGGTTTTAAAAAAGTGTGATCGGTGTAAGAAGATCATGTCTCTCACCGACATCCACGACTGCTGCCTTCGGTGCCTGGGCCCGGACCACGATTCTAAATCGTGTGTGCCATGTGGAAAAATGTCTTCCAAGGCCCTCCGAAGTCGTCAACAGCAGAGTGAAAGGCTTTCCTCCGACTCGACCTCTGCTCGTGCCTGGACCTCGTCTGAGGCTTCGACATCTCGGGATTCCGATCCCAAGAGGTGTCGGAGCTCCTCGGACAGGGGGTCCCCCGAGAGGGAACGTAAGAGGAAGAAGTGGCTCGTGAGGGCGGCGTCGATGGAAGTCCCTGGACCCTCGAGGTCCAGGTCTAAGACTCCCGACCGTCGTCCCGGGCCCGTGGACCAGGAGAAGCCGACCAAAGTTCCTCGTATAGAACCGGAGTCTGCTGGACACGTAAGTCCTGTTGTCCTCGAGGACTCGCCTCCCAGAGTGCCAACGTCGGGCCCGGCGCCGCCGGGGCCCGAGTCGGGGGCTGCTGCGTCATCCGAGCTGAGCCTCATGTTGACAGCCTTGGAGAGCAGAATGTCTGCCTTCATGGACCAGCAGCGGGCATTGATGGCCAGCCTGTCTGGTGCATCTGCCCCGACCACCGGGACATCGACGTCCAAGTCGACCCCGGAGACCGAGCCGATACTCGAGTCCTTTGCGGCTCGAGGTCGTCCTCGGTCGAGGTCTCCCTCGACCTCCCGTTCGGGATCGAGGGTCTCGACGCCGGTGCCTTCGGCGTGGGGGCGGGTGCCCAGGGGCCCCGCGGCATCGGACCCGGACTCGGCGTCAGACGAGTCGGCGTGGGAGACAGAAGATGAGGAGTCTCCTGACACCTTTAAGACTCGGTGTGTCCCGTCGGACTCTCCTGAGTCTGAACCCCGGAGTAGATCCCCTCCAGAGGATACTAGGTTCTCGGAGTTTATCCGGGATATGGCCGCTGCCTGGCTATCCGAGCTGACCCCGAGGAAGAGCCTCGAGCTGAAGAGCTTGATGCTCTACAGTATGACTCTCCTCCGAAGGAGGCCTTTACTGTCCCGGTTCCTCCGATGCTGGAGCGGCTCCTCTTCCGGATGTGGGAGGCACCGGCCTCGGCGCCGGTTTTCAGCAAGCGAGTCGATTCCATTTATCGGCTCCGCAAGAGTCCTGGTTTCCAGAAAGCACAGCTGCCGCACCATTCCATGGTTGTGGAATCGGCCATGCATCGTCTGAAAAGTCAGAAGATGCACTCCGCGGTGCCTCCCGGTAGGGAAGCCCGAAGCCTTGATGGAGTCGGCAGAAAGTGTTTTCAGGGCTCCATGCTTGCTTGCCGTGTCCAGACTTACCAGCTGTACATGGGCATGTATTTACGGGATCTGGCCAAAGAATTGGCCGGTTTCTCTGCTGGTCTCTCCGGGGAGCCCTTGCAGAGTTTTAAGTCCTTGTCTTCGAGGATACGGGAATGCTCTAAGTTCATGTCCTGTGCCGCCTACGATGGCTTCGAGGCTTCGGCACGAGTTGCGGCTGCCGGCATCGCGGCTCGACGCCAGGCGTGGCTGCAGTCATCGGACCTCGAGCCATGGGTTCAGGACAAGTTGGTCGATGTCCCTTGCCGAGGTGAAAACCTTTTTGGCAAGCCTGTGGCCGAGAAGGCCGCACAGCTCGAGACTGAGCACCTCACCTGGACAAGGCTGTCGAGGAAGACCTCTGCCCCTTCACATAAGAAGAAGGGCCCGGGTAAAAAGCCTTTTTACCCGAGGAAGGGCACTGCCTACAAACAGTACCCACATTATCAGGCTGCCCAACCTGCCCCACAGGGTCAGCAAGCCAAGGGCCGGGGTAATGGGCCCCGTAGGCAGACTGCCTCCAAGCCTCCGGCCCCTGCTCCCACTCAGCAGGGTGGAGGTTTTTGACTCCTTGAGTACAGCCAATCCTCCCATGCAGTCCCAGCCCTGCACAGGAGGCCGCCTAGCCTTGTTTGCCCATCTGTGGCCCCTGATTACTCAGGACAGTTGGGTACTGGACATAATCCATCGAGGATATGCCCTCCATTTTCACCAACTTCCTCCGCCACACGTTCCAGGGGAACCTTTCAGGCCTCCCCTGCATACTGCCCTTCTCCTCCAAGAACTCCAAGGGCTCTTACTAGACAAGGCGGTGGAGCCTGTGCCTCCCCACGTCCAGGGTCACAGTTTTTACTCCAGATATTTCCTTGTGCCAAAAGGAACCGGTGGTCTTCGACCCATTCTGGATCTCAGAAACCTAAACAAGTTTCTGGTAAAAGAAAAGTTCAAGATGGTTACTCTTGGAACTCTTCTGCCCTACCTCCAGCAGGGAGATTGGCTATGCTCTTTAGATTTAAAAGATGCTTACACTCACATCCTCATTCATCCAGACCACAGAAAGTACCTCAGGTTCATTGTGGGAGGAAATCACTATCAGTACAGAGTACTGCCTTTTGGACTGACCTCCGCTCCCAGGGTCTTTACCAAGTGCCTGGCAGTGGTGGCAGCCTACCTGAGAAATCAGGGCATCTTTGTGTTTCCATACCTAGACGACTGGCTCATCAGAGGCCAGACTTCCCTAGAAGTTCAGCAGGCCACCAGCAGAACCATAGCACTGCCCCAAAAGCTGGGCTTTGTCATCAACCTCGCAAAGTCCACTTTGCTCCCCTCCCAGAACTTGGAGTTCATCGGAGCAAGGTTGGATTCTCAGCTGGCAAGAACATTCTTACCGGTGGACCGAGCACAAAGGCTCATGGACCTCGCCAGCAAGTTTCTGCACAGGTCCCTAGTCTCTGCCAGACTCTGTCTCAGACTTCTGGGCCACATGGCGTCGACAATACAGGTGACCCCAAATGCCAGGCTCAATATGAGACCTGCCCAGTGGTGCCTTCGGACTCAGTGGTCACAAGCCTCAGGAAGTCTCAGAGACAGAATCAGAGTGTCCCACCGTTTCCTGGCCTCACTCAACTGGTGGTTACATCCACCCAATCTGCTGGTGAGGGTGCCCTTTCAGGTCCCTCCGCATACAGTGGTACTGACCATAGATGCCTCTCTGCAGGGTTGGGGAGCACACTGCCTAGACAAGTGCACCCAGGGCCTGTGGTCTCCTTGGGAGGCGTCCCAGCAGATCAATCTCCTGGAACTCAGAGCTATCCGCTTAGCCCTCAAGGCCTTTACTGCTTCCCTGGCACAGCAGTCTGTCTTGATCCAGACAGACAACCAGGTTGCCATGTTCTATGTAAATAAACAGGGCGGAACTGGTTCCCAGCCCCTTTGCCAGGAGGCCCAGAACCTCTGCTCCTTTGCCCTGAAACACAACATGCTCCTCAAAGCAGTCTATCTTCCAGGCCAGGAGAATTCCCTGGCCGACAGATTGAGCAGGATTCTGCAGCCACACGAGTGGCAGCTTCATCCTCTAGTGGTTCAAAAGATTTTCTTGAGATGGGGGCTTCCCTCCATAGACCTATTTGCCAGTCCACTGAACAACCAGCTGCAAAGGTTCTGCTCCAGGCAACCGCATCCTCTGAGAGTAGCAGCAGATGCTTTTCTGATTCCCTGGACTCAGGGCCTACTCTATGCATTTCCTCCCACCCCTCTGGTGGCCTGAACACTGTTCAAGATTCGCCAAGACAGAGCCTCTGTCCTCCTGGTAGCTCCCAGGTGGCCAAGGCAGCCTTGGTTCCCCCTCCTGCTTCAGTTGGCAGTGGATCTGCCTCTGCCTCTGGGACTGCAACCCGACCTTCTCTCTCTGGATCAGGGCTCCTTGCTAAATCCCAATCTCAAAGCTCTCAATCTGATGGCATGGAGGCTGCAAGGGTAGTGTTGGCTCCCTGGGGCCTGCCTAAGGAGGTTGAGGAGGTTCTCCTAGCCTCCAGGAAACAATCCACTAGGAAAACCTATGCTCTTAAGTGGAAAAGGTTCTCTGTGTGGTGTCAGCTACGTGCTGAGGATCCTTTCTCCTGTACTGTGTCAGTAGTGCTTCAGTACCTGCTGCACTTGTCCAATCAGGGTCTCAAGTCCAACTCTGTTCGGGTCCTCCTCTCTGCTTTAGCAGCTCACCACTCCCTAGTTGAGGGCCATTCCTTGTCTGTGCACCCTTTGGTGTCTAAGTTTCTCAGGGGCTTGCTTCTGCTCAAGCCCCCCATACATCCTCCTGCTCCTGAGTGGGAGCTTAATGTGGTCTTGCAGCAACTGACTCGCCCACCTTTTGAGCCTATGGCTACTTGCCCTCTACGCTTCCTTTCCTGGAAGACTCTCTTTCTGATAGCCTTTACTTCGGCTAGGAGAGTGAGTGAGCTTCAGGCCTTGGTCTGTGATAGACCTTACACCAGGTTCTATAAAAACAGAGTAGTCCTCAGGACTCACCCTAAGTTCCTTCCTAAGGTTGTCTCCTCTTTCCACCTCAACCAGGAGGTGGTTCTTCCTACTTTTTTCCCTAGGCCTCATGCAAGTCAGGCTGAAACAGTTCTTCATAAATTGGACTGTAGGAGGGCCTTATCCTTCTACCTTGACCGTACGCAAGATCACAGGAAGGCTTCTCAGCTCTTCCTCTCTTTTGACCCCAATAACTTGGGGAGGCCTGTGTCCAAGCGTACCTTGTCCATCTGGGTGGCTGACTGTATCACCTGGGCTTACAAGGCGGCTGACCTTCCTTTGCAGGGTAGGGTCACGGCCCACCGTGTGAGGGCAATGGCTGCATCAGTGGCTCACCTCCGCTCTGTTCCATTGCAAGACATCTGCAGGGCTGCTACTTGGTCTTCAAGCCAGACTTTTGCAGCCCACTACTGTCTGGAGAGGGAGTCCTGTAGGGACAGTGCTTTTGGCCAAGCAGTACTCCGGAATCTCTTTCAGGTCTAGGCAACTCCTGCCCTCCTGCCCTCTTGAAAAGCTTTTTCTGTGTTGCTGAGACTAGAGGGAGTTCTCTTGTTCAGCCTGGGTTCCTGGTAGCCCAGAGCTGGGGAGTCACCCAAAAGTGAGGACTGACTTCCTGCTTGGTCCTGGAGAAAGAGTAGTTACTCACCTGTAACAGGTGTTCTCCAGGAGCAGCAGGAATCAGTCCTCACTACCCTCCCTCCTCCCCTTGGAGTTGCAGTTGTACATAGTTTAATTTTTACATTTTTGTGTGCTGTTCTTAGCTATTTCATTTGACTGAGGTAAGATGGCACCTTTAGGCGGGAAGGGAACTGTGCATGCGTGCCAGCATTCCCAAAGGCTTTCATGGAAAGCTGGGGAAATGCTCCGCTGGGGCTTCATCGGCGTCGATGACACCCATAAGTGAGGACTGATTCCTGCTGCTCCTGGAGAACACCTGTTACAGGTGAGTAACTACTCTTTTCCGCAATGCTGGTAACATGCCATCATCTGTTCTCTTTTAAGAATCCTTCCCTTCCTTTAAAACTTTCACTCTATCTCCAATATCAAATTCTTAATAAACCATAAAACATTTTCACAGAGTGCGTCAGAGGAAGATCAACCTGCACATACACCAGTGCCACAAACTCCAACTAAATCCATACCCCCACCTAGTTTCCCACAAGCTAAGTAAAGAAGCAGAAATTGAACGATGTTACCCTCACCTGCAAATGTTTGTTTAACCAATATAATTCCTTTGCATGTACAATCCCACACTCACCTCTACCGACACCCCATAAAATCCTCATTTGTTGTTAACAGACTTCTATAGAATTATAAACTTGTATCATATGTTCTCTGTAACTTGTTGGTTCAGTGTAAACCCCTTTGATTCATAGATAAAGCAGTATATAAGAACAAATAAATATATACAGTATCTTTTCCAGTTCTGCTAGATTTTAATTGAGTTGTGACAACCAGAATTGCACACCGTACTCGAGAAGTAATATAATATTTTTTTTGTTTTACTTTATATTCCTTTCCTCCTAATTCCTAACATTTTGCTTGCCACCACACATTGAGCATAAGGTTACAGCATATCATCTACGATGATGCCTAGATCCTTTTTCCTGGGTAGTAACTCCTATTGTGGTGTTTTGCATTATGGAGCTTTAATTTTGGTTTTTCTTTCCTATGTGCATCACTTTGCGCGCTCATAATTCGCATGCATTTTAACAACATTGCATAATTTGTCATCTCCAAATTTGATCAGCTCACTTTTTCTCATTTCCAGGTCATTTATAAATATGATAAATCGCCACTCCCAGCACAGATCCCTGGGGTACTTCACTATTTACCTTTTCGTCATTGAGAAAATTGACCATTTAGCCTTACTCTCTGTTTTCTATCTTTTAATCAGTTCCCAATCCACAACAGAGCATGGCCTCCTATTTCCTGATCTTTTTAGGCATGTTTTGCTACGGCTTATTTTCAAGGGTTCAGGTGGCAAGGAAATTGTGCATGTTTGTTTGTGCAGGCATAAGCATGTGCAAACGTGTATGTGAGCTAACGCTGCAGTTCAGGCTTCCCTCACTGCGATCAGTCATAGAGGTTTGAGATGATCTTGCAGCTTGAAACTTGAAACGAGACTTGAAACTGGGAGATCAGCCCGAATTCTGTGCCCTGTGTGTCTCCACCATTCAGAGAGCTGATCATGGTGGGAGAAGTCTGAATTGCAGCATTTTTTGGAATACTGCAACCAGGGAAAAGAATACAATTGTGGTCGACAAAATTGGCACCCTTGCATTTCTGGTATGTTGTGTATAATAGCTTGAGAAATAATTGGAAATATTCCAAATGTATGTCATCAAAATATTTTAATAGTATATTCAGAGGTATACAGCAACAACAAAAAAAGTCTGTGCAACAGGCATAGTAACTTCTGAGAAAAAAAAAATATGACCTGAACAGGAATAATGGCATCCTTCATTAATATGTGGCTGCACAACCCTTGGCAGTGATGACAGCCTCCAAACGTTTCTTGTAGCCATCTATAAGTTTTGTACATCTCTCTGCTGTAGTTTCTCCCACTCCTCAACTGTGATTTGTAACAGCTCATAAATGTTTCCAGGATTCCTTTTACTAATGGCAGATTTCAACTCTTTCCAAAGGTTCTCGTTTAGATTGAGATCAGGACTCATTGCTGGCCAGTTTAAAACAATCCATTTGTTCTCTTTTAACCATTCTGCAATGCGGAATGCATTAGAAATCCCTAAGATAATGTCAAAATGCCTAAAAGTAACTGCCAATAGGGCTTTTTCGGTCTATGCACCCACATCCTGGAATGCCCTCCCCTCCGAAATTCGATCTATCACGAGCCTTACCCTATTCAGAAAAGCGATAAAATACCACCTATTCCAAAAACACTACCCAGAAGGCAACCCAGGGAAACATGTAATAGACCCCCCGACCCCCTCCATATCTGCCCCAATACTTTAAGCCAACAAGAGAATAGATAATCTGCGCTTCCCTTGGCTTAAACCTGTGTCATCTATCCTACTCGAAGGTGAATATTCTGTAACTTTGCAATATGTGTTGTAAATAGTTTTCACCCAAGTTCTCACCCAAGTTATTACCCTGTTCATTGTTCATTGTAAGCACAATGTGTTTTTGTTACATTGTACTATTGTTCTGTTCACTGTAAACCGCACTGATCTTAATAGCGCGGTATATAAGAAACGTAAATAAAATAAATAAATAAATAAAATTCTTTTGTACTTTTGGGTGTATGTTTTGGGTCATTGTCCTGCTGGAAAACCCTTGACCTTTGACCCAGACGTAGCTTTCTGGCACTAGGTAGCACATTTCGTTCCAAAATACCTTGGTCGTCCTCTGACTACATGATTCCTTTAATATGTTCCAGGCCTCCAGTTCCTCAGGCAACAAAACAGCCCCACAACATTATGGAACTTCCTCCGTATTTAACTATAGGAAGGGTGTTTTTCCTTCAACTTAATTTCTTCACCTGTAAATGTATCACTGGTTTGCATTGTCAAAGAGCTCAGGTTTGGTTTCATCTGTCCACAGAACATTTTCCCAGAAGGACTTAGGTTTCTCAAGGTGGGTTTGAGCAAAGATCAGGCGTGCCTTTTTATGTCTGTCTTTGAGCAGTGGGCTCCTCCCTTGGCTTTCACACATGAAGTTCTTCTTTGTTTAGTGCATGTCATATTGTTTGGATTGAAACCACCACTCTAGATTTCTCCACGTCAGTCTTAAGCTTCTTGGATGCTGTATGTGGTAACATACTACTACTACTACGCATTTGTAAGCGCTACAAGTCATACGCAGCGCTGCACAGACATATGAGACAGTCCCTGCTCATAAGAGCTTACAGTCTAGTCAAGACAGACAACACCGTAGCTGTAGACATGGGATACATCTAGGGGGAATGGTAAGGAAACACAAAGGAGATCAGGTGAGTCAAGATCCAAAGAACATCAGCAATGAGGTGCGTTTTCAGCCTGGATTTGAAAATGGTCAGAGAAGATGCCTGGTATACAGACACACCTAGCTTGTTCCAGGCATAAGGAACAGCAAGGTGAAAGGAGCAAATTCTGGATTTAGCAATAGAAGAGAAGGGCACAGATAGAAACAATTTGCCAGAAGAGCGGAGTTCCCAAGGTGGGGGGGGGGGGGGGGAGGCATGTAAGAGATAAGAGGAGAAAGGTAGTAACATAGTATATGACAGCAGATAAAGACCAGTATGGTACATCTAGTCTGCCCAGCAAGGCGACAACAGGAGGTTCACTTGCTGCTCCATGCAGGTCACCCCTCCCCATGCCTTTTGTTTAGGGGTATATCCACCGCTCCATGTAGGTCACCCCTATTTGTTGAGATATAAGAGAGAGTTATGTTTATTTATCCTGTTGCTATAAAGGAATCCACTGTGTCTGTCCCATGCCATTTTGAATTCTATCACTGTATTTGCCCCCACCACTTCCATTGGGAGGGCATGCCAAGCATCCACCACCCTTTCAGTTTACCCCCTTGCAGCTTCATCTTATGCCCTCTAGTTTTATAGCTTCCCCATCTTTGGAAGAGGTTCATTAGTACTCTAAGGGGTATGTTTACTAGACTGCGTTAGTGCGATTCACGTTAGGAGCCGCATTAGAGACAGAAATCCCAAATAAGGACATGGGCGGTACATCGTTGCCGAGAACGCGCCGAGAACGCGCGTCACAAGGCGCCATAAATTAACGAGTGCTACAGGGCACGTTACCACGCGTTAATCTTAAGAAGGCGCGCAGGCATACAACTACAGCAACAGAGCTCTAGCACAATGGTTACAACACTGACGGATGGTACAGGGGTCATGGGTTTGATTCCCCAGTGGGCCTAATGTATAAGGCTGGCTGAGGCAGCACCCTTTACATTTAAGTTGCGATTGGTGAGGCATTTGACATGTATTTTAATTAGTGCTGCCAGCAAACACACCCTCACGGTGGCATAACCTAAGGTACTCCATAGGGCACATTAGAAAGTGTACTGTCTGCCAAGGCACCCTATAATGTCCCCTATAGGACACCTTATAAGGCTGTGAACAAAGCCCTGGCTGGCTGCAGGACTGCACGTCACCACACAAACTATATGCTGTGGTTACCAGGATAGGGTTAACCCACCCGTACCCATGATGCACTGCACATGCAAATCAGCAGTCGACAGATGGGCACAAGACTGGGTATGCACCCCCACAGCACCTCGGCCAGGTAGGGGGAACAGACCGTGTGTGGTACTGCCATAGAGTAGCCACAGACAGTCACATTGTGCGGGTACTGTGCCCACCCTAAGGTTGAGGTGGGGCACCCAGCACCAGGTCCACAGCACCATTCATGGCTGAACTATGCCATGCTGCAGGTCCCCATCAGTGTGTGATAGGTAGTTCCGTTAGACACACCTAGGATACATCTGTGCCCTGCTGTATGTCTAGTCCCTATGGGCGATGATGCACCCAGAATAGTGCATATCCTGTGTTGGTGCCATGGTTACCTGCTGTAGGTGAAGGGGGGGTGTATGGACCCATGGGCAGATCATGTACCACCACACAACCCACCCTCTGGGGCACAGGGTGGGAAACAGGATCACCCACCAATAGATGTACAGTCTACCTCCCTGCAATGGCAGCAGTCGAGGGGAACAGACAGAGCGGTACACATCCATAACGCAATAGCAGACAGACAGCAGGCCTGGAAATGCTCAGCTGCCCCCCACCATTATCTGATATTCTCCAGCAGCAAGTCTCCAGTCGCTGCACCCTGCAAGGTGTTCCAGCAAGACACATACTAGCTGCAGACAGTCCACCAGCTAGTCCATAGTGCAGGGCCCTGGAGGAGATGCATGTACCCAGAACGGGGATGTCAGCATACACACCAAGCAGATAAGTCAGTGATTGGGCCCCAAAAGGAAACCCATAAATATCACATGAGAGAAATACTATATAGCACTATGGGGGAACCTAGCCATGCCATGGTCACTGCTCAGTCAGGGTGAGAGTGACCTCCCAGCAGGACATGCTATGGCCACCCTGTCCGTGCAGGTGGTACCGGGCACTACAATGTCCGAGCCATTGCCCTCTGCCCTGTGCAGATGCAGCCAGGCCAGGCCACCCTATCCAGGCTATTCCCACGGTACCTTGCTCCTCATTATGCACATTGGCAGGCCAATACTGGCAACAGTGCTAGCAGTGTGGGCTGTGGAGGGTGTTGGCAGCCACCACACACTGGATAGACAGACACACACTCCCCACACCTATGCCAGCATTGTGCAACTATAGAGATGTTGGGCAGCCCAGGCCACCACACCAGTCCTGGGCACTGTGCAGGCATGGCTATGGTACGAAATACTGAAGGAGTCACTCCCCAGATTGGTAAACACTGTCAGACACAAGACCTGTAGCACACTCCACAGACATCAGAAAGGTTGCTATGATGCAGCTCACTCCGAAAATTGTACTTAACCTAGGAATTGCTATCTGCCAGTAATCATAGCAACCTTTTGATAGATGTGTATCATATTCCCAGGTTTAGGGTGGCATTACTAAGGTATGCAAGTGCTAGTATTGGGAGATGCACGCAGAGCCCAAAGTCCTGCCTCTCCAGGAGGCTTTGGATAATGGGGACTGTGGGTGCGGGTGTGTCTGCCCCTGTTGGCTGCTGCTTTACAGCAGAGGTTCCCAACTCCAGTCCTGCGGTGCAAAACACTGTTCGGGTTTTCATGCTGTCCCTCATGAATATGCATGAATACATCTGCATACCATGGGGGTGGCGCATAGAAATGCAGCACAGGCATCCTTATCAGAGGCAGCATGGAACCTGAATGGTGTTTGGCCCTCCAGGACTGCATTTGGGAGGCTCTGCTCTAGGTAATGTGCATGTTTATGGTGTCTGTGCTCTGTAGGGTAAAATGTAGGTGTTTTGGGCATGTTTACGTCATCTGCAAGAAAGGTTCTGTCTGTATTAGCACGTTATAGTAGTGGGTAAAATATGAGGACTGGGTTGGCAGAAACCACAGCTGGGACTTGAACCTGTGACCTTCTGCATACACTGGTTTTGTGCACTGCACCACCATGTTATCACAGAGATGGTGCATTCTCTGGTGATACCATGACTGTTGGTCAGACAGGGCCTGTCTGTTGCAGTGCATGGCACCCACCTACACAGGGCTAGGCCACGGTCTGCTCTGGCCAGCTGCCACTGCCCCCTCCACGACCAGTATCCCTCAGCCACCATGCTGACATGCCCTTCTGCTGGTGGAGCTGGTGGTGCGCAGTCTCAGGCCATCCAGTGTGCAGGTAGGCGGCTGCCTATGGTGCAGGTTCTCGGGTAGGGGTGCCTGCATCGACGTCCACGCTCCCCCCAGCCCCGCCTGCCAATGTTCCGTGCCCTTGGTGGTAGCTGTTGGGTACTATCCCCTGTGACACTTTGGGAAACACACTCGTGCCCATGTTGGGCCTTCAGAAGTTGCTGTCTGGCTGCTCCGCTGTTTCAGCATTCGTATGGGCCACCTAGACATCACCCTAGTCCGCACTGTGGCCCAGCTGCACCACAGCATGTGCTGCCTGCGGCCCTCTGTATCCCCTTTTCCGGCATCTGTCCAGTTGCCGTTCCGACATGCCCGCCCTGATGTTGCGGGACATGTGCATGCCATAGGAACCCTGTCCGATGGTGGGGAAAACCCTGAGCAGCGCTATTTCACTGTGGGCCCATTCACCTTGTATGGGGACAGAATATAGACCCTTCCACGATTTATATCTGTTCTATGGAGCTTACTCGGGGGGGGGGGGAGGAGATGATGTTTCTCATTGATACCACTATTAGCCAGCTTGGTTATTGTTTTTTTCCAGTTTGTTGGGGTCATTTTCAGTGTTTCTGTGCCCGTTTGTTCTGTGCACATGTATCACACTTATCACTTTGTTTTGGTTTCCCTGCCTGGGCTGTACATTGCTGACACTGAAATGGTTTCTCTCCCCTGTAATGTGCCTTTAGCGGCAGGTTTTCATTCGCGTTGGAATTCAGCCCTGAAATTCAGCGCATTAGTGGGAGGGGAGCCTCTCCCCGCCCACTCTCCGCCCACTGACCCCCTTCTCTCCGCCCTCTCTCCACCTTCTGCGTTGTTTTACCGCGCCGCGGGGCTTTACGATCGTTAGCGCATCATAACACGCGTTATATGACGTTAACGATCGTAAGCGCAGCATAACGCACGTTATGCTGTGCTTACGATCGTTAACATTACATAACGCGCGTTATTCACGATTACCGCAGTTTAGTAAACATACCCCTAAGTATTTAAAGGTCTGAATCATATCTCCCCTATCTATCCTTTCCTCCAGAGTATACATATTTAGGTCTTCAAGTCTCTTCTCACAAGTCTTCTGTCACAGGCTCCAAATCATTTTGGTCACCTTCCTGTGAACCGTTTCCAGTCTCTTTATATCCTTTGCGAGATATGGTCTCCAAACTGAACACCATATTCCAAGTGTATGCAACCCAACATCCGTCTGGCTTTTGCCACTGCCTTGTCACACTGTTTCACCACCTTGAGATCCTCAGAAACCATCACTCAGGGGTCCTTTTCCTGGTCCGTGCACACTAACCTCTCACCCCCTATCGCATACAATTTCCTTGGATTTCTGCTTCCCAAGTACATGACACTGCACTTCTTCACATTGGTCTATTGCTTGGCAGTTAAGATTTATTCTTCCAGCTTTTGTAGATCTTTCCACAGGTGCATCTGATTTTATTGCAATTGGATTGTGGTGGCTCTGTTCAAACTGAATTCTTTGTCAGGACATGATTACTGGCACCCTTATAATGTCCCAATTTTTATACTATTTCTTACTATTTCCTTTTCTAATTGGTCTTGTTTTATTTGATTCTTTTTATGTGCAAAATGTGTGCATATATAATCCAAAGCCATTTCACTTTTTTTTAAGGAGATATTAGACATTAAGGCTTTGAACTGCAAGGGTGCTAGTAAGTTGACCACAACTGTAGCCGAACGAAACGAACTGGATGAATGGGGGAGGTGAGAGAGAGAGAGTGGAAGACTGGGTGAAACTTGGGTAGAGGGGTCATGAGAAAGGGAAAGTGTGTGTCTGTGTCTCTCTCTAACATTCCAGCAGAGATTTATAAGGAGCCATTTCTGCGGCGTATTCCTGCCTGGCTTGAATTTGTGATGAGTAACGATTATGGTCAAGTCTGTTTGGAAGGACTGAGCTGTGGTGGTATGATATTCTGCCTCTCTGGTGTTATAATAAACCTTTCCTCTTGTCTCTTCTATTTCTTTGACTATCACTATCTCTTACTCTGTCCTATCTTATTAATGGCGTTCTTTTCATATTTTCAGTATCATTTATGTAATATTGTAAACCGCTCTGATGCTTTGGCCTGAGTGGTATATCAAATGTAATAAACATAAACATAAACATTCCCCATAACACACACACAACCCCCACACTTCCCATGAGACACATGCACACATAGATGAAGCCCTCAACACTCCCCAAGACACACTCATGCACACACAGAGCCCATGATACTCCCCATACACACGCATGCATGCACAAATTCCCCGACATTTCCCACGATGCACACATCCCCCAACACGCCCCATGAAATACAAACACACACTCTCCAACACTCCCCCTGATACACACTAACACACACATGCAGCCCCTGCCACTCCCTCTGACACACGCTGAACTCCCTGATATGTGCTATGAGACACTTCTGAATCTGCACATACTGGATTCACTTTTCAAATTAATTTCCTCAAGACTCTCTCATGAGGGATTTTGTCCAATGCTTTTTGGAAAGTCCAAGTACATCATGAGTGCGATTCTAGAACATCCACGTCCGGCTGGCAGATACATCCAACCTGAAAACAGGCATGTAATAAACCAGACTCCGAAACTGCGGGTATAAATGCACCTGAGGTTCCGGAATCAGGGAGATAAACATTTCCGGCATGACATGTGCCTGTGCTGCTATAATGGGACATGGGTACATGCAGCAAATGGCCTCTACATCCCTGTTCCCACCGTATTCTGAAAAGACAGACGTCTCGGCTACTTCGCAGCTCTGTGCAGCCATGCCCCCGCTGGCAAAACATACATCTCCTGAGCTGATGCTCACACTAACAGTGTTGTGCTCATGCAAACTTCACCTTAATACAGATGAAGCAAAAATGGTCATTCAAACTAGACTATACAGGGTGGCCCAAAAAAAGTGAGAACATCTTGTAAATTAAAAGCTTAAACAGTTTACTTATTTACCTTTTTTAGCTATATAACATCTTTATTTCGACAATTTCCGGTCACCATCTTTTTTTTTTTTTAATTTGTCAGTCATTTACATCTGTCTTTTTGAATTTTTAAATAACTTATATGCTACAAGATGTTCTCACTTCTTTTGGGCCACCCTGTATATACTAGTCTGTTGCATGCCCATAACTCTACAAGGTTATATACGTGCACCAAAGCTATTATATAAGCACGTAGAAAGTGAGATGTTTGTCCTGACAGACCCTGTAGCATCAAAACCAGTTGAGAGTGATGGCAGAAAACAGAAAGGTGGACTAGTGATAATTTAAAAACAATTTAATAACATATCCACATTAAAATAATAAAATTAGTATAAATACAGTGATACGTGAATGCTAAAAAATATACCAATACAAATTTTTAAAAAGACCAACATGTTTCAGCATCCAGCCTGCATCAGGGGCACATACTTAAAACAGCAAAGGTACAGAGTGCAACCTGCAACATGGGTAAGTATTAAAACATCAATAACGCACCAAGTGCAACTTTACATCCTTAACATCTGCTGATCTGACATTTTGCTAGTCGATATTGGAGTAATTGAAATCATCCGTTATTTGCCAAATTTGTTAGCTTCCCTAATTTCTGTTAACATTTCATCATCTGTCTTCCCTTCTGGCCAGGCGGATGAAGGTATACCCTACACCACTATTTACTTCCCCTTCACACATGGAATTTCTACACACAAAGATTCTATGGTGCATTTTGTTTCCTGCAGAACTTTTGTTCTGTTTGACTCAATGCCCTATTTAATATAAAAGGGCCTTTTACAAAAGTGTATTAGGTTTTTGCTCTTAATGTATGTTTTTTGCTTGAAAACTAATATGCGTTAAGTACAAAGCCTCTGAGATAACCTTTGTTATCTGGCAGTTAATGTGTGGATGCATACCCTAACGCATGCACAAGCACCATGGGTGCATTTAACTCCACTTATGGAGGTTGCAGTAGTTGCACCACGTTAATTGCAAAATTGACAATTAATATGCAATATGTCCAGTGGAGGAGTAGTCTAATGGTTAGAGCACTGGCTTAAGAATCAAAAAGCCAGGGTTTGATTCTTATCAGCAATCCTTCTGACCTTGGGCAAGTCACTTAACCCTCCGTTGCCTCAGAAAAATCCGTATTATCAATGTCCCTGTTTAATGTGTAAACCAAAGTGTAAACCACTTTGACTGAAATGATAAAGCGGTATAAAAAAACCTGTTTAAATAAGATGCCAGAATTTCTACATGGAAACTGGTGATAAGGTTTCTAAAAACTCCTATAACTAAGTACCTTCAGAACTATAATGTTCTTTCTAGGCCCGCTCTCTGCTCCTATTGTGCCCATTTACCATCCCAACATGTGATTGGCAGTTAGAATCAGTATGTAGTAACTGTTATGCCCCCTCGAGCCCTTGCATGAAGTTACTGTTTGCAAAAACACACGTTAACTGCTTAGCGCACTTTATGAGATTGCAGACTGACTATTAGTTCACAGATTACTATCAGGGGCGGCTCTATAATGAGCCGAGTGAGGTGGTAGCTTCTTGGGGGCGGCAAAAATTGCCCCCAAAAAGACCGCCTCACTTGGCCTTCAAAAAAAAAAAAAAAGGATGCAGCCTGAAGTGATCCGCAGCCGCCACCTCCCGGAAGAGCCCTCACTCCCCCGCCCCCCCCACACCAGCTCAGCTATACAGAGCCATGCAAAGGGAGAGTGTTTCCCTTTCCCGCCGCTCTGTTTCCCATCAGCGCCATAGGCTCAGCTTTAACAGAGCCATGGGAAAGAGAAACACTCTCCCTTCACACGGCTCTGCAAAGCTGAGCCGGCACAAGGGGGGGGGGGCACTCTGTCAGGGCTCTTCGGGGAGGCGGCGGCCGCAGGGCACTTCAGGCTGCTGCTGTTGCAGCAGCTTCTGCATCCTTTTTTATTTTATTTTTCAAGTTCTCAAGAAGGGCTGGGCTGGGGGGGTATCACAGGAAATAGTAATGGGCTGATGGGGGGAGGGCTAGGACTGGAAATGGGCTGAGGGGGGGTAAGAATAGAAATAGGCTGATCGGGAGAGGGGCTAGGACTGGTAATGGGCTGATTGGGGTGCTTGGACTGGAGTGGGCTGATAAGGGGGATAGGACTGGAAATGGGCTAATGGGGGAGGGGAGGAGAGTGCTGCTTGGCCTGGAAGAAAACTAGGGGCTAGGGCGATAAATGGGCTGGCTGATGCAGGGGGATGGGAAAATTAGGACTGGAAGGGAGCAGATACTGAGAGGGTCTGCCAGTGGAAGGAGAGGACAGGAAGGGAGCTGACACGGGGAAGGAGGGGGCTGGAAAGGAGCTGATATGGCAGGGGAAGGAGGGGGCTGGAATGGAGCTGACACCTGGGATGTACTGAAGGGGGACTGGAAGGGAGCTGGGTAATGGGGAGGAGGCTGTAAGGGAGCTGACATACGAATGGAACTGGAAGGGGGATGGACAGAGGGTAGGGTGACTGGAAGGGAGCTGACTGGGGGGGGGGGTGGCACTGAGAGTGGATGTGAACTGATACCTGGGATGTTTGGACTAGAAGGGGCTGGACAGTGGGGAAGGAGGGGGGCTGGAAGGGAATGGACACCAGTGGCAGTCGTGGGAATGCAAGGCAGTTGACATTGGAAGGTACTGGGAGGGGAGGACTGGAAAGGGAGCTGATACTGGGGAGGGTTACTGGAAATGGGCTGATGGAAGGAAGTGAAGAAAACAAAAGAAGAGATAAGACATGGCAGATGGACCATAGACCACAGAAAGAGAGCTAAGAGAAGACAGGAAAGCAGAAGCCTCAGATCGGGACCAGCATGATCAGAGAATAAAATGGTCAGACAACAAAGGTAGAAAAATAATTTTATTTAATTTTAGTGAATGGACTTTGTGCTGTCTTTATATTTTACACAGTATTGGGGAACTGCATCTCTTATTTATCCGATGTTGCACTGCATGTGGACTCTGGCTTCTTGGGGTTTCAGTCTAAATTTTGTCAACATATTTTTATTTTTACTTTAGATTGTGGTAACTTATTCTGTACTTGGTGAGGGTCTGTGTTCTGAGTGTGTGACTGAGCCCAGGTGTTCTGTTAACATGGAGTTTGTACATAAAGATCTATATTAATTTGACTTGTTCAGCTTTTCAAATAGGTGTATGGATGTTCCAGGGCCCTGTAGTATTTACAGTGATGCTTTTTTTGGATGTGAGTTTTGGAAGTTTGAGTTCTGTGGGTGAATGTCCTGGTTCTGCTCTGCACCCACTGTGGATGCAAAATATATGTTGAAAAAGAAAAAGCAAGAACCATAATGCAGTTTGTAATAACAAAAAAAAATAAAAATGAGTTATAATTTAGTTTTATAAACTGTGCTGTAGGTTCTTACTCTCTCTTAGTTCCTTGGTGTGCAAACAGGACCGTTCCTAGCCCTGTGCAAGCGGTGCAGCCGCACAAGGTGCAAAGGCTTGGGGGGGTGCATCTCGGCTGTCTGCTGTTGCCCTGCAGCCACTGGCAGGACAATATTTATTTATTTAACTGTATTTATATCCTGCTTTTCACCGGGTCAAAGCGGTCTAACATTAAAGGGGAGGGGGACAGTAATCAATTCTTAGGGTGGAGGGGCTGTCACCGGGGAGGCCAACATTAATGATCTGGACAGACATTAAGGACTTACCGACAGATCTACCTACTAAGAGACTGATGTCCATTGTTTGTTAGAAGGTCTAGAGGGGTAGTTAGTGATGAATGTTTGTTTCTGGTCCAAGATATTCCTGGAACAGGATGGTTTTTAGTTGTTTCCTGAATGTTGAAGGATCTCCGTTGTTTCTGATTTGACTTGGTAGGGAGTTCCAGAGAGATGGTGCGTATAGTTCGAAGGCTCTGTTGCAGGTCCGTTGATTGTATTTAGTTCGTTCGTGGGGGATGGTGAGGGTGTTGCTGGTGGTTTGTCTGGTTGTTCTGTTGTGGGTGGGTTGGGGCAGTAGAGTGCAGAGCTGGGAAGTCTTGAGTTTGATAGAGGGCTTTGTGGATAAGTAGGGCAGATTTGTATTTGATTCTTGCTTCGAGAGGGAGTATATGCAGTTCTCTCAGGACTGGGGTGATGTGATCTTGTTTTTTTGCTTTCTGGATAATTCTTGCTGTGGTATTTAAGGCAGTTCATAGTGGGTTGGTGTGAGTGGCGGGTAGTCCGTGATAGATTATATTGCAGTAGTCGAGGTGGGGGAGTGTCATAGTTTGCATGACTGTCCTGAAGTCTTGTGGATCAATGAGAGGCCTGAGGCGTTGTACTGTTTTAGCCTTGTGGAATATTATTCTGGTAGTCTTTTTGATCTGTTGCTTGAGTGTGAGTGCTTGGTCTATGATTATTCCTAAGTATTTTATGTGAGGTTGAATTTGAATTTGTGTGGCTCCTAAGTTGAGGTGTGGAGGTGGTGTGAAGTTTGGGTTCTTGGTTACTATGAGGGCTTCTGTTTTTTTTTATGTTGATGGATAGGTTGTTCCTTTGTAGCCAGTTGCAGACTTCTATGAAGCAGTCTGATAGGTGGTTGTTCATTGGGTTGGTGGTTGTGATCAGTCCATAGAGCATTGTCATCTGCATAGATGTGGTAGTTGATGTTATGGGCACGTATAATTGAGCAGAGTGGTTGCAGGTAAATGTTGAAGAGCATGGCGAATAGTGTGGATCCTTGGGGTACTCCTTGGTGTTGCTGAAAGGGGGGGGGAGGTTGCTATGCTTGTATGGATCAGTTGTTGTCCATTGGTCAGGTAGGAGTGGAACCATTGAAGTACGACATTTTTTATGCCAATTTCTTGGAGTCTGTGTAGGAGGATGTTGTGGGAGATGGTGTCACAGGCTGCGGATATGTCCTGGAAGATCATAGTATATCCAGAGTGCTTGGTCTGTGTGCCCTTGATGAGGGTGTTCATTAGTGATGTCATGAGGGTCTCGACTCCGTGGAATGGACGGAAACCATGTTGTTGTGGGTCCAGTATGTTGTTGGTATCCAAGTGGTCTTGAAGTTGTTGTTGAACTATCTTCTCAATGATTTTGGTGGTGAATGAAAGACTTGCTATAGGCCTGAAGGAGGCGGGGTCAAGGCGGCCCAGGTTGTGTTTTTTTAGGGTTAGGCGGATGATGGAGGTTTTGAGAATGTCTGGCATGTGTCCTTGCCTGAGTGATTCATTAACAATGTGTGTTAGGGATGTGCTTATGTCCTCTTTGGATTTCTTTATCCATTCCGCAGGGCAGGGATCTAGTGGAGAGGTGGTAGTGTTTAGGCAGGAGATGGTGGACTCTATTTTTTCTTTGGTGATTGTTTCGAATGTGCTCCAGTCTGTGTCTATGGTAGTAGGGTGGGTGGTTATCTCTGCATTCAGTTGTGGATTTTGTGGTTGAAGCTGCTTGTATTGGTGTGCTAGCAGTTCTGGCGGGATGTTCGGTAGCTGGTTGGAGTGGTTGGGTGCTTTTGTTAGCTTCTTGACAATCTCAAAGAGCTCTCGTGGTTTGTTTATTGAGGTGTTTATGATCTTTGAGTGGTAGGTCCTTTTTGCTTTATCGGTTTCTGTGTGGTAAGCGTCTAGTTCACTCATATATTTTACTCTATCATCCGCTTTTTTTGGTCTTTCTCCATTTTCTCTCCGCTCTTCTGAGCTGGGTCTTTAGTCTCCGTAGGTTGGGGGTGAACCATCGGGCTTTTGTTGAGGTATGTCTGGTTTTGGTGCTGTTTGCTGTTGCACAGGATGCAGAGGAGATCGTAGTATTCCAGTTGTAGATTAGGTCATCGATATTGGTGGAGCTAGTTTGGAGTTTAGGTAGTATTTGCGCCAGGAACTCCTCTTTGATGAATGGTTTAAATCTTCTTGTATGTTTGTTTTCTTTGACGCTGGTGTGCTGGTAGATGTGGGAGATGTTGATGAGCTAGTAGTCTGACCATGGTGCACATGTGATCTGTGGGCTTTTGTATGAGGTGGCATTTTGGGAGTTCAGGAATATGAGGTCAAGTGTGTTCCCTTTTTCGTGTGTTGGTTCGTGTATGTTCTGGGTCAGGTTCATTGCTTCCAATGCATTGATGAAGGCTTCAGCATATTTGTCTTGGAGTGATGGGAGGTTGAAGTCTCCGAGGATTAGTTGCTCTTTTGTGGAGATGGCACTCTCAGATATGTGTTGTAGTATGCTTGATAGGTCGGTGCTTGGGGTGGGCACTCGGTAGATTAAGCATATGGAGAGGTGCCTGTTGGTGAGGGTGGGTATGTCTGCTTCATTGGTTGTTTCCGAGGCATGGTTTCTGAGGTGGAGGTTGACTTTCACAATGATGGCTACTCTTCCTCTTCTGATGTGGACTCGAGAGCAGTGGTGAAGACTGTATCCATTTGGTGTTGGTTCATGAGCACAGTGTCGGTGTCTGTTAGCCATGTTTTGGTTATTCATAGGATGTCAATCTTTTGGGTTGTGATCAGGTCTTGAGCATGTGGTGTTTGTTTCTGACTGAGCGAGCATTTATTAGTGTGATGGAGAGAGGGTGGTTGTTTGGGGGATTGGGGGTATGGATTGGTGTGGGTGGTGTGTGGGTGTTGCCCCATGTAGGGGGGGGAGTTTGTTGGTGTTTATGGTTTGGATGGTTGTAAAGTTTTGTGTGGGGTAGTTGGAGAGCATGTTGGTGGTGGAGGGATAAAGGGTTAGGAACGGTGTTAGGAGGTAAATTGGGGCTAGGAAGGGTGGCATGGTTTATAGGTGTACCTGGGGCTGGGTTGGGCTTCTGCGCTGGTTTCCTTAGGGCGTTGGGTGCTCCTTTTTCCTTTTTCATGCTGTCTCGGGTTGCTTGAGCCTGGCTGTGTGAGCTGGAGTATGCTGGCTGCTGTTGCTTTAATCCGTGGGTTGCTTTGGCTGTGGTTTGCTTTTGTTGCTTTTTGTGGCTGCTTCTGTGGCCGCATCTGAGGGCCACGTCAAAGGGCCCTCTGGCGAGGCCCTCAGGCACGGGCCCGCCAGGCGCGGGCGACCCTGCTGGGGCGCTGCTTTTAAAGCTTTTCAGTTGCTCCCACTGCCCTGATTGGGCAGGAGCCTCTGAGCGGGAGGATTTCCCGCTCAGGCGCTCTACCCTGATCGGGGGAGCTTTGTTGGTCGGCGGGCGGGTGGTGGAGGCTGGAGCGGTGGGCTGCCTGCTGGGGCACCACTTTTAAAGCTTTTCAGTTGCTACCACTGCCCCGATTGGGCAGGAGCCTCTGAGCGGGGGGATTTCCCACTCAGGCGCTCTACCCCAATTGGGGGAGCTTCGTTGGTCGGCGGGCAGGTGGTGGAGGCTGGAGCAGGCAGCCGACATGCTCCCCCCCAAGCCTTTTTGCAGCACTTTAAGCAGGTCTGGTCCCTCCCTCCTGTGATGCGATGTCAGGGCAGGGAGGGACAGATCTGCTTAAAGTGACAGCGCCTTTCAGATCGGGCGCATGCCCCCCTTCCTCCTCCCCATACCTCTGTCCAGCGCTGCCTGCTCTTTCCCTGCTGTCGGCGCCACCATGAAAAAAAACAGAGGGCGATTGCAGCTCGATACGGCCCTCTGTGCAAACATCTTGCATTTCCTCCATATAATTTAATCTGCTTTTTGGTTTGGTTCAGTCCATGATTGGAGTTCTGAAAAATCCCCGCCCCCTCTAAGGGGGGGCACCATCTCATTCTTCACCTCAGGCAGCAGATTGCCTTGAGCCACCCCTGGTTACCATCATTAAAATCATCTGTAGTACCTGAGGATTGGAGAGTGGCCAATGTAATGCCAATTTTTTATAAAGGTTACAGAGGATGATCAAAAAAACTACAGACCAGTGAGCCTGATGTCAGTGCCGGGCAAAATGGTGGAAGCTGTTATAAAGAACAAAATTACTGAACATGTAGATAGCCATGATTTAACGGGAGACAGCCAACATGGATTTAGCAAAGGAAAGACCTTACCTCACTAATCTATTTTTTTGACGTTGTGAGCAGGTTGATAGTGTATCTGGATTTTCAGAAAGCCTTTGACAAAGTCCCTCATGAGAGACTCGAAGAAAGTGAAAAGTCATGGGATAGCAGGCAGTGTACTAGTGTGGATTACGAACTAGTTAAAAGATAGAAAAGAGAGAGTAAGGCTAAATAACCAATTTTCTCAGTGGAGGAAGGTGAACATGGATCTGTGCTGGGACCGCTACTTTTTAATATATTCATAAATGACCTAGAAATGGGAACAGTGAGTGAGGTGATCCGATTTGCAGATGGCATGATTATTCAAAGTTGTTACAAACACAAGAGGATTGTGAAAAATTGCAAGAGGACCTTGAAAAATTGGGAGACTGGGCATCCAAATGGTAGATGAAATTTAATATTGGTCAAGTGCATAGCTATGCACTTAGAGGATCATTCTAAAAGGTTTAGTCATGATTTGGGCTTCTGCAGACATGTATGTGGACATCGAAATCACAGATAAGTCTCTGTAACCATTCCACAAATGCCATTTGCATACGTCTCCAGTACGGGGATGTTCAAGTAGGCACAGGGGTATGGCGGAGGCTGGTCTGGGGAGGGGCAATGGACTTACACATCCCCGTTTGATCCCAGAAGCAGCAGAGCCGTTTGCAGGCATGTGCATGTTTATTCCTGCTCCAGGCACAAATAGGCATCAGGAAAGTGTTTGTTTTCACCTTAAAACATTGAGTGTAGAGAAAATGGAGAATTAAGTGACTAGCTTTAGATTACAGAGTCCCATACTGGGATTTGAACTCTGGCCAGCCAGCTCTTAAACCACAATTCTAATCATTATGCTGTTAAGACATCTTGATTCTGAAATGCTCTCCTGGGACTGTCTATATAGACATTTGATACACGTGCATATCGGACACGTCCACATTTCTGGAATTGTGCCTGAACTTGCATGTGCCTGCCTTTCTTTTCAGACGTTCTGGTTTTGACATCCCAGATTGCACTTGGACGTCCCATTTGAAATGTGCCTCTTAGGGAAGAACAACCAAGCTATGGTTACATGATGCAAGGCTCCAAATTAGGAACCAATAGCCAAGAAAAGGATCTAGGTGTCATCGTGGATAATATGTTGTAACCCTCTGCCTAGTGTTGAATGAAACAGGAGGGAGGAGTAGCCTAGTGGTTGGGGCAAGGTACTTCAGGCCAGAAGGTCAGGGGTTCAAATCCCACTAGAGGACAGCAACCTTGGGCAGGAAGGACTGGGGTTTCTAGTCCCACAGATGCTCCTTGTGGTCTTGGGCAAGCCACTTCACCCTCCATTGCCCATGTTCCCTGTAAGTATTAGTGTATGTGTCTCATATCCCCATGTGTTAAATGTATCCCCCAATTGTGTTGTGACCACTTTGATTGAAGGATAAGGCAGTATACAAAAACTGTCTAAATAAAATAAATAAATAGTGTGCAGCAGCAGCCAAGAAAGCAAATAGAATATTAAGAATTTATGAAGAAAGGCATGGAGAAGAAAACCAAGGACTATAAGGCCTCTATTGCTCCATGGTACAACTACATCTTGAATGCTGTGTGCAGTTCTGGTTGCCATATCTTAAAAAGGATACTGCAGAATTAGAAAAGGTAAAAGAAGAACCACCAAAATGATGAAATGGATGGAAGGATACCCCTATGAGGAAAGGCTTAAAAGGTTAGGGTTCTTCAACTTGGAAAAAAGATGGCTGAGGGGATAGAGCTCTATAAAATAATGAATGGAGTGGAATGGGTAAACGTTGATTGGTTTACTCTTTCAAAAAGTAGAAAGACTAGGGGGGTCATGCAATGAAGTTACTATGTAGCCCATTATAGACTAATCTGCAAAAATATTTTTTCATTCAACGCGTAATCAAACTCTGGAATTCATTACCAGAGGATGTGGTAGATGTTAGTTTAGCTGAGTTTAAAAGAGGTTTAGACAAGTTCCTGGAGGTAAATCCACTGTTTACCCTTGGGATAAGTGTGGAATCTGTGTACCTTTTTGGGAAACTGCCAGGTACTTGTGACCTGGATTTGCCACTCTTGGAAACAGGATACTACTGAGTATCTTATGTTCTAAGTAAAAGGGCCTCATATTTCCAACCCTTCACCAAGTTGATCCAATATTTCATTGCAATATAATTTGTACCCTATTATCACAATGTACTATTGGTTATTCTCCTTCGGCCACCGTTAAATGCTATGCATTCTAACTTTCCCATCTTTTTAGGCTTCGAGCAATTGGATACAGGTATTTCAAAGTATGTTTTTTGTTTGTATTTACTGGAATAATTTGCAATCTTTCAACTCTGCTGTTTACTTAAAAGACACTTGGGCTGCTAGTGCCCTTCTTGCAACCTCGGTATCGGGGTACCCTACCTTCCCTTTTTTCATAGTGACCTTCAAAGATACCTTATTCTGAACCATGTGCTCCAGAGCATTTGTCAACGTTCCCCCAGGTTTTAGTTTAAAGGATGCTCTATCTTTTTTTAAACATTATTTTATTTATTTATTTATTTATTTAATAGTATTTATATACCGCCTTATTAGAACCGACAGTCTGTTTCCATCCTGCTAAAGTGAAATCCATCTTTTTGGAAAAGAGCCTCAGTTCACTAGAACATTGCCTAGTTCCTAACAAATCTAAATCCTCCTCCCTGTATCGTTATAATGCACTGCGACTCTGGGACTCTGCCTGCCTCTTGGGTCTGAGAATGCTACCCTGGAGGTTCTGGATTTCAACTTTCTACCTGGAATTCAAAATTTGATTTCCAGAGCTTCCCTCTTGCATTTCCGTTGCTATCCACATGCATCAAGGCAGTTGGCTCTTACCTAAATGATATCTAGGTGACATGTTCACTACCTTTGCACCAGGCAGGCAAGTTACCAAACAGCCCTTTCATTCACTGGATACCCAGCTATTTATGACTGAATGGCCATCCCACATCCTCAGAGGATATTGAATCACCTGTAGGATAGGCTTTGACTAAGGATCACTTCTGCCACACCAAGGTGATGTTCTCCTTCCAGGTGACTCTCCTCCTCCATGGCAGCTCAGAGGCTATCAAACTGTAGGTGGGGGTTCTCTAGTGTCCCTTTACACATCTTTCTGTCTTCCTTCGCTCCTACAAGTCTGTTGCTGTAGTCTTCAGATATTGCACTCATTCTCTGAGAACCAGAAGCTCTTAGGGCAATTTCTCCAAATGAGTTAGTTTTGCACATATCTTGATAGTTATGAATCTCACATCTAAGCCAGGGTATGTGGAATATATATAGCAGTCTCTCATATTTACTGCTAATGCTTGGTGGTGTGCTTGCATCATGCCAAAGAGTCTCCTTCTGGAGTTTGTAATATCTTACATGTATTGGTAATGTATCAAGGTGTGCTTGGAAATGCCTCTTAAGCCTGTGGCACCCAACACGATGGGAAATAACTCGGTATCTTTCTGCCACATTTTGTTGGTCTGACTGCATTTCTTGGTACATGAAGATTTTCTGCCTCTCAACGCAGTTCAGAATAGTCGCTTGGAACTGACACCTCTATATAATCAATATCGTTATGGTGTTTTCCCCTTTTCCCACTATATCTGGCTTCATCTCATCCAGTTTTTTTTATCGTTTGGAATGGGAGTATTCCAGGTGATCATAACCTCTTCATTCTCTGCAGAAACATAGAAACATGATGGCAGAAAAAAAGACCACATGGCCTATCTAGTCTGCCCTTCCATATCAACCACCACAACAGTCCCCTTTTTTCCTTTTTTAGAATTCTTTTAGGGTCATGATCCCAGTGCTTTTCAGGCACAGTGATGGTATAGTGTTGACAGAGTTTCCAATGGATGAGGCATGTTACATTATTGTGCTTTTCTGTATAGAAATTTTCTGCCATCAGAACCGCAGATCTCCTGGCATTCATTATGCACATGACCCTTCACCAGCTGGGAGATAATCATATATCTGGCACTTGGTGCAAAAGTCTGGATAGCACCCCCCCTCCCGCGCACATCTTTCTGTTGGACTGCTTTCTGCATCTTAGAATTGGTTATTTGTTTAGTTATTTAAAGTTACTAAGGGAGTAGGGAAACAAACTAATATGAAGTCCTTTTTGATTTATAGAATTTATAAATGTTAATAAGTACAAGACTTGGAAGGAAACATTAAAAAAGAAATGCAATTCAACAAGGATAAATCTCTGACAGCAAACGTTCACACTACATCAAACCTCAATACCAGGGGGACCTAAATCCAGGAAGATATAATAAGCAAAGAAGAAATAGGAATTAGAACAAGAGTGACAGCACAAAATTAACTAGATCCTTAATTCATAAGAGTCAATGCCTGGCTTAGTAGCTTCTTTGAGTTCAGAAAAAAACTAAGCTGGGAAGGTTCAAAGAAAATAAGCTTCATATCATTTAACTTAAGAACACATTTACAGGGATAAGAGACGGCCACCAGGCACCTAGTGCCAATGCCTCTGGGCGCATAAGAAGAAATTTCTTCCTCTGGTCTTGACTAGATCTACTCAGATTTGGAGATAACCATATTTTCACTCCCAGAAACATCACATTTCTATTCCTACAAAAACAAGCAAAGGATATGGTCTCCATCGTGGGGGGAAAAACAAAAGTCACCAATAACGTTCTTCTCTAAAGTCCTCCAACATCTGGTCTCTCTAAATGAGCTGACAAATCTATACTGTCCAGAGGCTATTCCACAGAGTAAGGACCTGGCTCTTTCCTTTCTTCCATTATATTCCTTAATGGCAAATAATGCTTTACTTCTCCTTTTTAAAGATTATCATTTTTTTAAACATCTTTCATATATTTCTGAAGAATATCCATTGTGGAAAGCAAGTGTGTTTTTGGAAAATGTAGATTCCTCCAATTCAAAGCCCTTAGAGTTCTCCAAGTTTTCAAGTTTGCTTGCCATAACACTCTCTCTTCTCCTGAACCAATAGGACTTGGGTTGCTCCCAGTTTACTAGCGTCTTAACCCACTAAAACAAGACTTGGGGCCCTTTTTACTAAAGCCTGTTAGCCATTTAATGTGTATTTTAACGCATGGCAACTGGCAGTCGCATGTCTGTTAATCAGCAATTGTGGGATGGGGTGGGGAATAGGCTGAGAGTGGGAGTGGAGAGCATATTATCGCTGGCATCGGGACACTTGTTGCACACTCAGAAGCAACATGTGAGTTCACCTAATGCCTTCGGTATGGGAGTTGTTAAGAGAACTTGACTAAGTGGAGTGTACCTTAGAGTGGCCCATCACGTGTTAACTGCCAGGAACATACTGATTACATCCCCGATAGCTAATGCGGAGGCTTTGCAATTAACTTGCGTTTGCTTGACACGTTATTTGCAAATCCTTAGCTGACCAGATAGCGTTTTTGATTGCCGGCAAAACTGAATATTCAGTACCAGATGCTAGATAGGTTCCGGCACAGAATATCTATCTTAAATTTCAACAAAGGCAGTCAGGCGCTTTACAAGCGCTGACTGCTGACACTGAATATCATTCCCAGAATTTTTAAATAGATAGAATTTATAGTTTAGCCCACATCTTCCTTTTCCGCAAGTTTTAAGATCATTTCCCAGCAGGTAAATGCACACGTGAAGATCCCATACCAGCACTGGCAGATTGTGTCTCGGCACTCCTTCAGTACATCCGAAACCCCCACACATACACTTACACACACCATACACATACACCCACCACACAAACAAAAATATACACCCAAGCATCCTAAATAAATACTTACTCTATACACACACATCCATATGCTTACAGTCCTATCCCCCCCATAAATGCCCATACACACACTCTCACAGTTGCACACATCCTTATAAATCCCACATCCAACCATTCATATACATCCCTATGCCCCACACTTACCCCTATCTCCAGGAGCAAGCAGGAATGTAGTCCTCACATATGGGTATCATTGGTACCGACGGAGCCTGCGCGGGAACGCTCCCCAGTGTCCAATAGGAACGCTTTTGGGAGCATCCCTCAGCACATGCGCACTGCCTTCCCGCCTTTCCAACTGTCCCTCTTCAGTTCTTTGTTTTCCACGGAGCCGACAAGACCTATTCCCTGTCACCGCAGAAAATTACGTCTTTAAATTTCTTTCTTGTGGTCGTGTTTGCCTACCGCACGACACCTACTGGTACCGCCGGTTCTTTTCTTTTCTTTTCATAAAAAAAAAAAAATCGTACTTAAACTTAGACTGTTTCTTTCAGAAACTTTCCTCTTTGGTGCTAGGCGCAATTTTGGGCATTAGGCCCCATTTTCCTAAATCATGGAAAAGCCAACTAGTGGTTTTAAAAAAATGTATTAAGTGTGGCGGTACCATTTCCAACACTGTTACCCATGATTGGTGTCTAAAATGTTTAGGACTTGATCATTCTCCAACTGAATGTCTCTCCTGTATGGAGATGACCAAAAGAGGAAGACAGAACAGGGCCGCAAAGCTCAGTACCCTCTTTTCTTCAGATGCCAGATCCATTGCATCGACATCGTCAAGGGCCTCTTCTTCCTCCCATGGAACTCAGGTAACTAAACATAAAAGTCGGTCCTCAAAGGGTAGCTCTACTGCTAAGCATCGAGAGGCCATTGGCATTGCCCTTGAGGAAACCACACTGGCAAAACAGCCCCGACGGGAGGCTTCAGCTTCCAAAGCATCGTTGGGGCTTCAGGATGTTCTCGAGACCTCAACCTCGCAAGAACTACCTGTGCCATGCTCGGGGGCTCCGGCATTTCTTACCGGTACTGACACCCAGGCATCGGCAGCGTCAATAGACCAGAGGTTTCTTGCTATCGAGCGCAGTATCACAGCTCTTCTTTCAGCTGTGGCACCGTTGCCCTTGGGACCACCGGTACCACAGCTGTACCTGTGGTCCCAAGGGCACCAGTGCTGACATCGACACCAATGCCGGTACCGACACCGGTACAGACACTGGTACTGGCCCCGGTGGGAACTCTTCCCATGCCATCTCTGGCTGGAGTGGACAAAGCGGTACTGGGTCACCTCGGTACCGACTTCAATCGGTACCGGAATAGTGCTTTGCAACAGCATTGGGGTCAGGAATACTTCGATTCCTCCGATTTCGAAGACTCTGACAATTCTGCTGGCACTAGAGGGTTTCTCCTAGAAGATCCCTCTTCTCCCCAACACAGAATGTCACCTCCAGAGGACATGTCATTTCAGGATTTCATCCGTGATATGGCCAAAGGTCTTTCAATCACAGTAGCTCCTGAAGAGGAACCCAGAGCAAAGGAATTGGAAATCCTCCACTATCCTAAAGCTCCTAAGGAGGCAGCTACTCTGCCTATCCATGAAATTCTGCATAGCTTGATGCTCAGAATGTGGGAGACACCTCTGACTACTTCTCCTCACTCTAGGAGACTTGATACTATGTATCGAGTTCCACCATGTCCTGGATTTCAGAAAACTCAGCTGCCACATCATTCAATGGTAGTGGAATCAGCCATGCGTAGGATGAAAAGTGCAAAGAGACACGCATCCAATCCTCCAGGTCGTGAATGCAGGACTCTGGATGCTTTTGGACGCAGAACCTTTCAAGCTTCCATGCTTTCAGCTAGGATCAGTTCATATATCCTATATATGGGAATGTTCCTCAAAGAAGTCACCGGAGACTTGGAACTTATGAGCCCATTTCTCCCAGATGATAAGAGACAAGATTTTCCTGCTCTAGTTAAGCATGCTCAGGATGTCTCCAAGTTTGTCAATCGTGCAGCCTTTCACTGCTTCGAATGCATCAGCAGAACTTCTGCTATTGCCATTGGCGCACGACGGATTGCCTGGCTACAGGCATCAGACTTGGAGACTTGGGTACAGGACAAGTTAGGCAACATTCCTTGCACGGGGGAGAATCTCTTCGGCAAGAACTGGCAGGAAAAAGCTAACGAGTTAAATGCTGACAATTCTACCTTAGATAGATTGTCAAAGTCTACAGCCACTCCAGCCAAAAGGAAGTTTTATCCTTCCTACACCCAGCAGAGTCTGACTCCAGGTCAGGTTGCCCAAAAGGGACAAACAAGACAACAAAAGAAACCAAAAGGCCCGAGAGCCCAACCAGCTCTCCAGGTTCAGCCCCCTCAAGGGCTTTGACTCCTTCCTAGAGAGCTTTGCCTTCCTTCCTCTGAGGGGTCCCCAACCCCCCAATATTCCGGGCAGGTTATGCCACTTTGTCAACAGATGGCATCAGATAACAACAGAAGATTGGACTTTGTCCATTGTAGGAGAGGGGTACAAACTTCATTTTCATAGCATACCCCCTCCTACAATTCAAAAGCAATTCAATTCACAAACCTCTGCAGACAATCTGCTAGATCACGAGGTCTCCACACTTCTTTCCCAAGGGGCAATAGAGGAAGTACCCATTTTTCAACAGGGGACAGGGTTCTACTCCCCCTATTTTCTTATTCCAAAGAAAACAGGGGGACACAGACCCATTCTAGACCTCATAAATTGAACAAATATCTGTTTCGAGAGAAATTCAAAATGATTTCTCTAGGAACTCTTCTGCCATACCTTCAAAGCCAGGACTGGCTTTGCTCTCTAGACTTAAAGGATGCATACACTCACATTCTCATCCATCCAGATCACAGGAAATTTTTACATTTCCTTTTCAGGGGAAGACATTTCCAGTACAGGGTTCTTCCTTTTGGTCTGGCTTCAGCACCAAGGGTGTTCACGAAATGCATGGCAGTAGAAGCTGCATTTCTACGAACCCTGGGGATTTTTGTCTTCCCTTACTTAGACGACAGAGGCCAGCACCGCACTGTCCCGTACAATGCGAATCCTCCAATACTTGGGATTGGTAATAAACTTCCCGAAATCTCAACTAGTTCCTTCCCAATGCCTAGAATTCATAGGAGCCTTCTGAATATCAGACAGGCAAGGGCTTTCCTTCCACAAGCCCGGTGTCTTCCCATAATGCAGCTAGCTTCCCAAGCAGCAGGCAAATCCTCCCTCACTGCTCGGGAGCTACTGCAGTTACTGGGACACATGGCATCCACAGTTCATGTAGTCCCATATGCTCACCTCCACATGCGAGCAGCTCAGTGGACCCTCTCCACACAGTGGACACAGGCCACGGGTCATTTGTCGGACAAAATAACAATCTCTCAACGACTAATTTTGTCCCTCCAATGGTGGCAATCACTAGAAAATCTGACAGTGGGGTCTCCTTTCCATCAACCCCTCTTTCAGGCCACCCTAGCAACAGATGCATCACAGGTGGGTTGGGGAGCACACCTGAATCATCTCTACCCAGGGCACCTGGACTCCACAGGAGGTTGGTTTACACATAAACCTCCTGGAATTAAGAGCAATTTATTTAGCTCTTCGAGTGTTCCATGCCCAGCTCCGCTACAAGACAGTCCTAGTCCAGACGGACAATCAGCTAGCCATGTTCTATGTGAACAAGCAGGGCGGAACGGGCTCTCTGACGTTATGCAACGAAGCCTTACGACTATGGGCCCTCGCCAGAGAGCATCAAATTCACCTTCTAGTGGTATATCTTCCAGGCATTCAAATCCTTTGGGCAGACAAACTCAGTCGAGTACTGCTACCTCATGAGTGGTCACTCCACCTAGACCAGGTGGCAAAGATATTTCATCTCTGGGGCACTCCAGACATAGACCTCTTTGCAAGTCCACTGAATACTATACTTCCTCGGTTCTGTTCCAGGATTCCGGCGCACAACTGTCAGGCAAGGGATGCCTTCCTCCTTCACTGGGGTCAGGACTTCCTTTATGCCTTCCCACCCATTTCCCTCATCCCCAAAACACTTTTCAAGCTTCAGAGAGACAGGGGTCGCATGATCCTCGTAGCACCACAATGGCCGCGCCAAACGTGATATTCCCTGCTTCTGCATCTCTCTCAAGCGGCACCTCTGGAGTTAGGGCATGCTCCAGATCTCCTTTCCCAGGAGAACGGGACGCTATGGCACCCGAATCCCCAGTCCCTGCACCTCACGGCCTGGTTGCTGAGGGCTTAGACCTCCAGGATTTCAACCTGTCCCAGCAGGTAAAAGATATCCTTCAGGCTTCTAGGAAACTTTCCACAAGAAGATATTATGCCTTCAAGTGGAAACGTTTTACTATATGGTGCTCAAAAAGGGGATTAAACCCCTTGGTCATACCCTTTGAATCGATACTAGAGTATCTCCTTCACTTATCGAATTCTGGGTTAAAGACCAATTCGGTAAGAGTCCATCTTAGTGCAATTGCAGCTTCTAATAAGCCTCTAAATGGACAGCCAATTTCCTCTCATCCACTCCTATCAAGATTTATGAGAGGCCTTTTATTAACTAAACCTCCCATCAAGCTGCCACTGGTGGCATGGTATTTAAATCTAGTTCTTGGGCAGCTCATGAAGCCGCCTTTTGAACCTTTAGCCACTGCAGCCCTTACGTTTTTGACCTGGAAGGTCATCTTCCTAATTGCAATCACTTCTGCCCGTCGCATTAGTGAATTGCAAGCTTTAGTGGCTGATCCTCCTTATACTAGGTTTCATCATGATAAGGTTGTTCTTAGAACTCATCCACACTTTATGCCAAAGGTGGTTTCGCCTTTTCATTTAAATCAATCAATTTATGTTCCTGTATTTTTACCGAGGCCTCACGCCTCTAATGCAGAAAGAAACCTTCAAACTCTGGATTGTAAAAGGGCCTTGGCCTTTTACCTACAAAGAACACAGCAACATAGGAAGTCCTCACAACTTTTTATAGCTTTTGACCCTAGTCATTTGGGACTTCCAGTCTCCAAAAGAACTTTATCTAAATGGATTGCCCAATGCATATCCTTTCCTTATGAGAGTAAGGGTCTTCCTCTTCAGGACCATGTCACAGCTCATAATGTGAGAGCCATGGCAGCTTCTATGGCTAATCTCCACTCTGTGTCTATCGATGACATTTGTCGAGCAGCCACCTGGCTTTGGTACACACCTTCACAGCCCACTACTGCCTAGACAAAGCCTCCCATCGGGATGCCTTCTTTGGCCAAGCTGTTCTTCAAAATCTCTTTCAAACCTAAACCAACTCCTACCCTTCGACCCTGGTGGGATGCCAGAGATCCATGGGAGGAAGGAGTCTCACCTTTGACGGTGGCACCGTCCTGGGGCCATCTCCCTGGCATCTTCAGCTAGGGAGTCCCCATATGTCAGGACTACATTCCTGCTTGTTCCTGGAGCTAGCGTAGTTACTCACCTGTAACAGGTGATCTCCGGGAACAGCAGGAATTTAGTCCTCACAACCCACCCACCTCCCCTAGGACTTGTGTGTGTGTATGTGTGTGTGTGTGTCTCTCTCTCTCTCTCTTTGTCTCTTTCCTTTCTCCCTCTATCCTTTCACTCAGCTACAAACTTAACTGAAGAGGGACAGTTGGAAAGGCGGGAAGGCAGTGCGCATGTGCTGAGGGATGCTCCCAAAAGCGTTCCTATTGGACGCTGGGGAGCATTCCTGCACAGGCTCCATCAGTACCGACGATACCCATATGTGAGGACTAAATTTGTGCTGTTCCCGGAGATCACCTGTTACAGGTGAGTAACTACGCTTTCCACACACACGCACCTTTATACATAAAGGCCACACCTGCAGAATGCTTCCACATATACTTCCCACATGCATCCCCAACCCAAAGCCGTTATATACAGCCTTGCCATACATTTCTCAGCTTAGACACACCACACATCTACTGCCAGCACCCCTTACATATATATACCCTACATAAGCAGTGAAGACAAACAGCACAACTTCTCAATTCACATACCCCTCTCCCACAGACAACACAGATATATGAAGCCCCATTCTGAGATCTGGGATATCCAGGCCATCTGGACAGCCTCTCTGAAGACCAGGCTGTTAGGACCCATTTCTGGTCCGTGGGAATAAAACGTTCCCGCGGGAGCTAGACTCGGGCCCCGAGAACAGCCCAGCGGGTCTCTTCCACCTGTGGAGATGCCCTCCCCACAGGCACCCCCAGCATCCGTGACTCTGGCCTGCCAAATCCCCCACCGCCTGACCCACATTTGGCCTCCCGTGGCCTGGATCAAGTGGTGGGGACCCCCTTCCCCCCCACACCCGGCCATGGGGGTGGCTCTCCAGCCCCAAACTGGCAAATTGTATTGCTTATACCACCTCTGAAGTGGTATAAGCAGCACATCCTAGCTGACCCGGCAGCATGTACAGGGACATGCAGCCCCCCCCAACTCACCTTTCAGAATGACCTACATAGCCCCTTATGAGCATCTGCCCCCACAAAACCCCATACTGTCATAACTACCTCCTGGCTACACACAGAGCCATACACACACATAAGAACAAGACATAAAAAAATGCAATACAGGGTCAGACCAAGATCCATCAAGCCCAGTATCCCATTTCTAACATTGGCCAAGCAAGGTCACAAGTACCTGGCAGGTTCCCAAAAAGGCACACAGGTTCCACAATGCTCACCTCGGGGTAAGCGGTGGATTTCACAGGTCCTCTTTAATAACGATTTATGGACCTTTCCTCCAGGAACTTGTTCAAACCTTTTTTTTAAACCCAGCTACACTGACAGCTTTTAACAGTTTGATTACATATGGAGTAAAAAAATATTATCTCCAGGAACAAGCAGGAATGTAGTCTTCACAAATGGGTATCGTCGGTACTGACGGAGCCTGTGCGGGAATGCTCCCCAGCGTCCAATAGGAAAGCTTTTGGGAACATCCCACAATGCCTGCGTGCTGCCTTCCTGCCTTTCCAACTGTCCCTCTCCAGTTCTTCGTTTTCCACGGAGCCAACAGGTCGCATACCGTGTCACCGCAGAAAATTTTGTCTTTAATCTTTGTTTTTGTGGTTGCGTCTGCCTTCCCTCGATGCTATACCGGTACCGCTGGTTCTTTCATCTTCTAAACCCCCCCCCCCCCCCAAAAAAAAACCCCTATAGTTTCTGAGGTGGTTTACTTCAGGAACTTTTTTTCCTTGGTGCTAGGCGCCATTTTGGGCACTAGGCCCAGTTTTTCCTTAAAAATGGAAGAACCTACTTCAGGTTTTAAGAAATGTTCTAAATGTGGCGGTACCATTTCCGTCACAGACACCCATGATTGGTGTCTCAAATGTTTAGGTCCTGACCACTCTATTTCAGAGTGCCTCTCCTGTGGAATGATGTCAAAAAGGGGCCGGCAGAACCGAGCTACTAAACTTAGCACCCTTTTTCCCTCAGACGCGGCGTCTGTTGCATCGACGTTCTCCAGGGCTTCATCTTCCTCCCATGGATCTCAGGTAACTAAACATAAATATAGCCGGTCCTCAAAGGGTAGATCTCCTTCTAAGTATCGAGATGCCCCTGGCGTTGCCCTTGAGGAATTTTCACCGGCAAAACTTCCCCGACAGGAGGCTTCGGCTTCCAAAACATTAACGGGGCTCCAGGATATTCTCGAGGCCTCAACCTCGGCAGAACTACTGGCGCCATGCTCTGGGGTTCCGGCTGCTTCTACCGGTACCGACACCCAAGCATCGGCAGCGTCGATAGAACAGAGATTGTTTGCTATCAAACGCAGTCTAGTGACTTTTCTCACGGCTTCGATACCATAGAAACCACTTCAGACATGTCAACCGGTACCGGTACCGACTGCATCGACATTGGGGGGTATGCCACTCGTACCGAGTCATGCGTCTCTCTCCGGCATCGACAGATCGGTACCTGAACAACCCAATACCGACTTCGATCGATACCGGTACCGTGCTTTGCACGATCACCGGGATCAGAGATATTTTGAATCCTCGGATGAGCCTGAAGACTCTGCTGATACCAGAGTACTTCTCTCCAAGGCTTCCTTTTCTCCTCCGTGCAGAATATCTCCGCCAGAGGATATGTCCTTTCAGGACTTTATCCATGATGTGACCCGAGGCCTTTCCATCACAGTAGCTCCTGAAAAAGAGCCTATGGCAAAGGAATTGGAAATTCTCCAATACCCTAAGGCTCCCAAAGAGGTAGCTACTCTGCCTATTCATGAAATTTTACATGGTCTTATGCTAAGGATTTGGGAAACACCTTTAACCACATCTCTTCATTCTCGAAGACTCGATACCATGCATCGAGTTCCACCTTGTCCTGGCTTTCAAAAAACTCAATTACCACACCATTAAATGGTGGTGGAATCAGCCATGAGAAGGATGAAAAGTGCAAAGAGACATGCATCCAATCCTCCAGGTTGTGAATGTAGGACTCTCAATGCCTTTGGGCGTCGATGCTTCCATGCTCTCAGCTAGGATCAGTTCCTATATCTTGTAAATGGGAATGTTCCTTAAAGAGGTCACAGGAGACTTGGAGCTTATGAGCCCCCTCCTTCCTGATGACAAAAGGCAAGACTATCTTATTCTTGTCAAACATGCTCAGGATGTTTCCAAGTTTGTAAATCGTGCAGCCTTTGACTGTTTTGAGTGCATAAGCAGAACCTCTGCTATTGTCATTGCTGCACATTGGATAGCCTGGCTTCAGGCATCTGACTTGGAAATTTGGGTGCAGGATAAATTAGGAAACATTCCTTGCACAGGAGAAAATCTCTTTGGCAAGAATTGGCAGGAGAAGGCTAATGAAATAGATGCTGATAATATCACATTGGATAGATTGTCCAAATCTACAGCTGATCCTGAAAAGAAAAGATCCTCTAAGAAACCATTTTTCAATAAGAAAAAGAAGTTTTATCCTTCCTATACCCAACAGGGACACCGTCTAGGTCAGACTACCCAAAAGGGACAGCAGCAATAACCTAGACAACAAAAGCCAAAAGCTGCAAAACTTCAGCCAGCTCAGCAGGCTCAGCCTCCTCAGGGGCTTTGACTCCTTTCTAGAGAACTTCGCCTTCCTGCCCCTGAAGGGTCCAGAACCCTTAACCATCCTATACAGGTTATGTCATTTTTCCCACAGATGGTACCAAATAACAGCAGAAAATTGGACTCTGTCCATTGTACGAGAGGGGTACAAGCTTCATTTCCACAGCCTGCCCCCTCCTACAATTATAAGACAGTTCAATTTCAGACATCTCTCGACAATCTCTTAGGTCAAGAAGTCACAATGCTCCTTGCTCAAGGAGCAATAGAGGAAGTACCCGTTCCCCATCAGGGTACAGGGTTCTACTCCCCCTATTTCCTTATTCCAAAGAAAACAGGAGGACACAGACCCATTTTAGACCTCGGAGAATTGAACAAATATTTGTTCCGAGAGAAGTTCAAAATGGTCTCTCTAGGAACTCTGCTGCCATACCTTCAAAGTCAAGATTGGCTTTGTTCTCTAGATCTCAAGGATGCATATACTCTTCTCATCCATCCAAATCGCAGGAGATTCCTCCGATTCCTGTTTCAAGGAAAGCACTACCAATACTAGGTTCTTCCCTTTGGCCTGGCTTCTGCGCCAAGAGTGTTCACAAAATGCATGGCTGTGGTAGCAGCATTTCTCTGCACTCTGGGAATATTCGTCTTCCCTTACTTAGACGACTGGCTCATTCGAGCCCTTACAGTGCCAGAAGCCAACTCTGCTCTGTTTCACACAATGCGAATCCTTCAGTATTTGGGACCGGTCATAAACCTCCCAAAATCCAATCTTGCTCCCACTCAGTCCCTAGAGTTCATAGGAGCTCACCTGGATACCAGACAGCAAGGGCTTTCCTTCCACAGCCCCGCTGTCTTCGCATAGTACAACTAGCTTCCCAAGCAGTGCTCAAACCTTGTCTCACTGCTCAGGAAATGCTACAATTGCTAGGCCACATGGCATCCACCGTGCATGTGGTTCCTTATGCTCGCCTCCATATGCGAGCAGCCCAGTGGACTTTATCCACTCAGTGGACACAGGCCTCAGGTTGCCTGTAGGACAAAATAACAAACTCAGACCATCTTATATCGTCCCTCCAATGGTGGCAATCACCCAGAAACCTTCTGGTGGGGTCTCCTTTCCAGCAACCCCTATCCCAAGCCACCCTAACAGATGCATCACACGTGGGATGGGGAGCCCACCTGCACGATCTCTCTACCCAGGGTACCTGGACTCCACAGGAGGTCTGTCTTTCACATCAACCTCCTGGAGCTCAGAGCAATCTTCTTTGCTCTTCGAGTATTTCACGCCCAGTTCAGCTACAAGACAGTCTTAGTTCAAACGGACAATCAGGTAGCCATGTTCTATGTGAACAAGCAGGGCGGAACAGGCTCTCTGTCGCTATGCACGAAGCTTTGCGACTATGGGCCCTCGCCAGAGAGCATCAGATTCATCTCCTTGCGGTGTATCTTCCAGGCATTCAAAACTCTTGGGCAGACAAACTCAGTCGATTTTGGCTTCCACACGAATGGTCTCTCCATGCAGACCAGGTTGCCCAAATATTTCAGATTTGGGGAACCCAGGACATAGACCTCTTTGAAAGTCCGCTGAATGCCAAACTTCCCTGGTTCTGTTCCAGAATTCCAGCTCGATGTTGTCAGGCAAGGGACGCCTTCCTCCTTCACTAGGGTCAGGACTTCTATATGCCTTCCCACCCATTCCCCTCATCCCCAAAACCTTATTCAAGCTTCAGAGAGACAGAGGTCATATGATCCTCATAGCTCCACATTGGCCACGGAAAACGTGGTACCTTCTGCTCCTACATCTCTCTCAAGCTCCGCCTCTGTAGTTGGGATCCGCTCCAGATCTTCTCTCCCAAGAGGACAGGATGCTGTGGCTTTCGAATCGCCAGTCTCTGCATCTCAGGGCCTGGTTTGCTGAAAGCCTAGAACTTCAGGATCTTAACCTTTCCCAACAGGTAAAGGATATCCTTCATGCTTCTAGGAAACCCTCCACAAGACGCTTGTATGCCTCTAAGTGGAAAAGGTTTACCATATGGTGCTCGCAGAAGGGTCTTAACCCTCTTGCGATACCTCTGGAATCGATACTGGAGTATCTCCTTCATTTCTCAAATGCGGATCTCAAGACAAATTCAGTAAGAGTCCATCTTAGTGCTATTGCAGCTTCTTACAAGCCTCTAAGTGGTCAACCTATTTTCTCTCATCCTCTCATAGCGAGATTTATGAGAGGCCTTCTTTTAACAAAGCCTCCTATTAAGCCACCACCGGTGGCATGGGACTTAAATCTGGTGCTCGGGCAGCTCATGAAACCACCCTTTGAACCATTAGCCACTACATCTTTGAAGTTCCTTTCCTGGAAAGTCATCTTCCTCATTGCAATCACATCAGCACGTTGCATCAGTGAATTGCAAGCGTTAGTGGCTGATCCTCCTTATACAAGGTTCCACCATGATAAGGTAGTTCTTAGGACTCGTCCACACTTTATGCCAAAGGTGGTTTCGCCTTTCCATTTAAACCAAGCGGTTTACCTTCCTGTATTCTTTCTGAGGCCTCATGACTCCAGTGCAGAAAGGAACCTTCATACCTTGGACTGTAAAAGAGCTTTGGCCTTTTACTTGCAAAGGACACAGCAACATAGAAAATCTTCTCAATTCTTTGTTGCTTTTGATCCTAGTAATTTGTCCAACTGGATCGCACAGTGCATCTCCTTTGCCTATGAGAGTAAGAACCTTCCTCTTGAAGGCCATGTCACAGCTCACAATGTGAGAGCCATGGCAGCCTCAATGGCTCATCTTCACTCTGTGTCTATTGACGACATCTGTCGAGCAGCTACTTGGGCTTCGGTACATACCTTCACAGCCCACTACTGCTTATACAAGGACTCCCGCCAGGATGCCTTGTTTGGCCAAGCTGTTCTTCAACACCTTTTTCAGACTTAATCAGCTCCTACACCACCAACCCTGGTAGGATGCCAGAGATCCATGGGGGGAAGTGGGGCCCTTTCACAAGGGCTGACAATTTCCTGGGGCCATCTCCCTGGCATCTGCAGCTAGGGAGTCCCCATATGTGATGACTACATTCCTGCTTGTGCCTGGAGATAGCGTAGTTACTCACCTATAACAGGTGATCTCCGGAAACAGCAGGAATTTTAGTCTTCACAACCCGCCCACCTCCCCTAGGAGTTGTGTGTGTGTGTCTCTCTCTCTCTCTCTCTCTCTCTCTCTCTCTCTCTTTTGTCTCAGCTATAAACTCAACTGGAGAGGGACAGTTGGAAAGGCGGGAAGGCAGCGTGCAGGCACTGTGGGATGCTCCCAAAAGCTTTCCTATTGGACGCTGGGAGCATTCCCGTGCAGGCTCCGTCAGTACCGACGATAACCCTATGTGAAGACTAAATTCCTGCTGTTCCCGTAGATCATCTGTTACAGGTGAGTAACTATGCTTTCTCTTATTAGTCTTAAATGGGTTACATTGTAGCTTCATTGTGTGTCATCTAGTCGTTCTACTTTTCAATGGCGTAAACAACTGATTTATGTTTAGCCATTGGATTCCATTTATTAATTTACAGACCTCTATCATATCCCCCCTCAGCCTTTCTTTACCAACCTTTTATGCCTTCCATTCCTTTTACCTTTTTTATTGCTCTTCTCTATCTTTTCTAATTCAGCTATATCCTTTAAAATATGGGGACCAGAATTGCACAGAATATTCAAGGTGTGGTTGCACCATGGAACAATACAAAGGCATTATTATTTATTTATTTATTTTTTTAGTGCCATCAAGTCAGTGTTGACTCATAGCACCCAGCTACCTCTGGGTTTTCTTGGCAATGTATCACTGGAAGTAGATTACCTTCCATTGCCTCAGAAGAAAAGGCTGGCAAAGTGACTTGCCCAAAGTCACAAGGAGTGCCAGTGAGAACTGAATCCTTGATCTTCTGGGTACTAGGCAGTTGCTCTAACCACTAGGCTACTCCTCCACTCCACTATATTATAATAATATGCTTGCTTTTATTCTCCATTCCTTTTCTTCTGGTTCCTAGCATTCTATTTGCTCTCTTAGTCACTGCTGCACACTGAGTGGAGAGTTTCAACGTATTATCCACTATGATACCTAAATCATTTTTCTGGGTAGTGGTTTCTAAGGTGGTACCTCACATCATGTAACCATAGCTTGGGTTGTTCTTTCCTAGGTGCTTAACTTTACACTTGTCCATAGTCTCCCAGTGGAGGTGGTAGAGATGAGGACAGTATCTGAATTCAAAAAAGTATGGGACAAACACAGAGGATCTCTAAAGGAAAAAAGCGGACTGTTGTAGTTGTTGATATGGAAGGACAGACTAGATAGAAACATAGGCTCTGTTGTCATTTTTCTATGTTTCTATATTAAATTTCAACAGCCATTTGGATATCCAGCCTTCCAATTTATCAAGGTCCTCTAGCAATGTTTCGCAATCCTTTTGCATTTTAACAACTTTGAATAATTTTGTGTCATCTGCAAATTTGATCACCTCACTCGTTCTTATTTTCAGATCGTTTATGAATGTTAAAAAGCATCAGACCCAGCATAGATCCCTGTGGTACTCCACTATTTAATAGTCACCTTTTTCCATTAAGAAAATTGGCCATTTAGTCCTACTCTATCTATTTAATATTTATATAGCGCTTCAAATGTACAAAGCGCTGTACATACATGAAGAAGAGACAGTCCCTGCTCATCAGAGCTCACAATCTAGTCAAGAAGATCACAAAATACAAATACAATCAAGTAAGACAAAGTATACAATAACAAGAAGAGCAAAAACAAGAATCAAGAACAGAAAGCAATAGAGAAGAGATGGGTTTTCAATCTGGACTTGAAGAGGTCCAGAGAGGGCGCTTTGCACATAGACAGAGGTAGATTGTTGCAGGCAAAGGGTGCAGCTAGGTGAAAGGAGCGAAGTCTAGAATTAGCAGTACGAGTGGAGTGCACAGATAGACGAAGGCTGTTCAAAGAGCGAAGAACGCAAGAGGGGATGTAAAGGAGAGATAAGAGATGATAGGTAGTGGGGGGCTGAAGAATGAATGCATTTATAGGTCAAGAGGAGGAGTTTGAATTGGATCCAGAAGCGGATGGGAAGCCAATGAAGGGACTTGAGAAGAGGATTAATATGGGAAAAGCGATGCTGATGGAAAATTAGTTGAGCAGCAGAATGTTGAATAGATTGAAGGAGAAAGAGATGGTTCGCGGGAAGGCCAGGAAGAAGAATATTGCAATAATCAAGACGGGAGGTGATTAAGGAGTGGACAATCATTTTAGTAGTGTCATCAGAAAGGAAGAGGCAAATTTTGTTGATGTTATAAAGGAAGAAACGGCAAGTCTTAGCTACGAGTTGGATATGAGTGGAGAAAGAGAGTCAAAGATAACACCCAGGTTACGGGCCGAAGAGACAGGAAGGATTAAAGAGTTATCCACAGAGACTGAGAAAGGGGGTAGAGGAGGGGAGGCATTGGGGGGAAAGATAAGGAGTTCAGTCTTAGCCATATTTAATTTCAAGCGGCGGTGAGACATCCAAGTAGCAATGTCTGAAAGGCAAACAGTGATCTTGTCATGGATTGCTGGAGAGATATCAGGCGAAGAGAGGTAGATTTGAGTCATCAGCATAGAGATGGTAATGAAAGCCATGGGAAGAAATAAGAGCACCAAGAGATTGGGTATAGAGAGAGAAGAGGAGTGGTCCCAGGACAGAACCCTGGGGAACACTAACTGGGAACGGGATGGCAAAGGAGGAGCCACCAGAACACACACTAAAAGAGCGATGGGAGAGATAAGAGGAGAACCAAGAAAGTACAGAGCCTCTAAAGCCGAGTGATGACAGGGTGGTAAGAAGGTGGTTGTGGTCAACAGTGTCAAAAGCAGCAGAGAGATCAAGAAGGATGAGGACAGAATAAAGACCTTTGGATTTTGCTAGGAACAAGTCATTTGATACTTTAGTGAAAGCTGTTTCAGTGGAGTGCAAGGGACGGAAGCCAGACTGTAAAGGATCAAGAAGGGCATGAGACGAAAGGAAATCGAGACAGCGAAGGTGGACATCATGCTCAAGTAGTTTAGAGATAAAGGGAAGGAGAGAGATGGGTCAAATAGTTAGATGGACAGGTAGGATCGAATGAGGGTTTCTTGAGGAGGGGTATGACTATGGCATGCTTGAAGTCAGTAGGGAAGGTAGCAGTGGAGAGGGATAGGTTGAGGATATGAGAAATGGAAGGGACAATAGAGGATGAGGTAAGGCATAAGAGACGGGTGGGGATGGGGTCAGAGCAGGTTGTGGGTTTGGAGGAAGAGAAGGAGTTTTTCATCATCAGAGACCACAGGGAAGGAGGAGAGGGTAGCAGAAGTTAGTGGGGAGAGATGGGAGAAAGGTGAGGTAGAAGGGGTAATGGGGAATTGGAGGAGAGATGGGAGAAAGGTGAGGTAGAAGGGGTAATGGGGAATTGGAGGGTAATCTTATGGATTTTGTCATGGAAGAAATCAGCTTGTATTTGGGCAGGAAGAGAGGGAGGAATCAGCAGTGGAGGCACATTGAGGAGAGAATTGAGAGTATTAAAGAGACGACGAGGATCAGAGGCGAGAGAGTTAGTCAGATGGCTGAAGTAGGCTTTTTTTGTCAAGTGCTATGGCTAATTGGAATGAGAAAAGCATGAATTTAAAGTGAAGAAGGTCAGCATGGCAGCGGGATTTAAGCCAAAGATGCTCAGCAGAGCGGGTACAGGAATGCAGATATCGGGCAGTGGGTGTGAGCCAGGGCTGGGGAGAAGAACGCCTTACAGGGTGTGGGGTAAGGGGAGCAAGAGTATCAAGGGCAGAGGAGAGTGCAATATTATAGGATGTCACAGCCTCATCAACAGATTTGGATAACAGAGTGGAGGAAAGGGATGAAGAAATAGAGGAGGAGAGGGCTAAGGGATCAATAGCAAGAAAGTTTCTGAATAGATTAGTGGAGACAGGATGAGGCTGAGATGGGGGATGATGAATAAGAAAACTTAAGAGGTGGTGGTCAGATAAGGGAAAGACTGAGTTGCAGAAGTTGGAGGGTGAGAAATTAGAGAAGAAAATCAGGTCAAGGCAGTAACCAAGTTGGTGAGAGGGGGTGGTGGAGGAAAGTTGAAGATTGAATGAGGAGGTAATGGAAAGGAGCTTAAGAGCATGGGGATCAGAGGAATTGTCAACATGAATGTTAAAATTGCCGAAGATAAGAGTAGGGGAGGAGGGGACTAAAAAGATAGATAGCCAGGAGTCAAAGTCAGAAAGAAAAGTGGAAACAGACAAGTCAGGAGGCCGATAGATTACAGCAACCCGAGGGGGGAGAGGAGAGAATAGGCGTATGGAATGGACCTCCAAAGAGAGAGGAGTGAGACTGAGGAAGGATTAGGGGTTGGAAGTGACAAAAGGGAGAAAGTAGAAGCCCAACATAGAAACAGAGAAACATAGAAACATGATGACAGAAAAAGACCACATGGCCTATCTAGTCTGTCCTTCCATATCAACAACTACAACAGTCCACTTTTTACCTTGAGAGATCCTCTGTGTTGGTCCCATGCTTTTTTGAATTCAGTTACTGTCCTCATCTCTACCACCTCCACTGGGAGACTATTCCACAGATCCACTACTCTTTCTGTAAAGAAATATTTCCGCATATCACTCCTGAATCTATCTCCCTTCACCCTCATCCCATGTCCCCTCGTAGCAGAACTTGCTTTCAATTGAAAGAGGCTCTCTCCTTGAACATTTGCCACGGAGGTATTTAAACATCTCAATCATATCACCTCTATCCCGCCTTTCCTCTAAGGTGTACATATTAAGATCCTTAAGTCTGTCCTCATATGCTTTATAATGAAGCCCATTAATCATTTTAGTAGCAACCCTCTGCACCGACTCCATCCTGTTCACATCCTTTTGAAGGTGCGGTCTCCAGAATTGCACACCATACTCCAAATGAGGTCGCACCAAAGACTTATACAGAGGCATTATCACCTCCTTTTTTCTGCTAGCCAATCCTCTCCGTATGCACCCAAGCATCCTTCTAGCTTTTGCCGTCGCCTTTTCTACCTGTTTAGTTACTTTAAGATCATCAGACACAACCACGCCTAGGTCTCGCTCTTCTTTAGTGGACAAAAGTACTTCACCTCCTATACTGTATTGCTCCCTTGGATTGCTGCAGCCCAAATGCATGACCTTACATTTTTTAACATTAAATCCCAGCTGCCAAATTCTAGACCATTCTTCAAGCTTAGCTAGATCCCTCCTCATGTTATCTACACCTTCCTGGGTGTCTACTCTATTGCAGATTTTGGTATCATCCGCAAAGAGGCAAACCTTACCCGACAGCCCTTCCGCTATATCATTAACAAAGATGTTAAAAAGAATCGGACCAAGGACAGATCCCTGGGGCACACCACTGGTAACATCCTTCTCCTCAGAGTGAGCTCCATTTACTTGTACTCTTTGTCGCCTCCCACCCAACCAATTTCTAACCCAAGCAGTAACTTTAGGGTCCATCGCTAGGGTGCTCAGTTTGTTTATAAGTCGCCTGTGAGGAACAGTGTCAAAGGCTTTACTGAAATCTAAATACACCAAATCTAGAGCTCTCCCTCGGTCCAACTCCCAGTCAAAGAAATCAATCAGATTTGTCTGACAAGACCTGCCTCTGGTGAATCCATGCTGCCTCGGATCCTGTAATCCGCTGGACTCCGCTGGACACCTCTGCTACGGCTTTTATCTTTTAACCAGTTGCTCATCCACAATATTACACTTCCTCCTATCCCATGACTTTTTAATTTCACCAAGAGTCTCTCATAAGGGACCTTGTCAAAGGTTTCTGAAAATCCAAATACACTAGGGGGGGGGGGGGTGTCATTCTGAACTGGACATCTGATCTGGACATCCAGACCCACTAAATGCTGGGATGAATATCCTGCTGACAGAGCTCCCCACATATATAGGTAGCTTGTGCGGTGAGCTCTGTTCGCGGGCAGGATGGGTTGGTCCCGAGGAGAAGCAAGGGCAGGGAGTGGGCGTCTACCTAACCCCAGATGTACAGGGCTGATTCTGAGGTTGTCCCTGTACATCCAGGGCTGGCCATGTGGACGGGGGACTTATTCCACCACAGAGGTGGAATAAGTCACCCTAGACGGGAGCACTTGCAGCAGCCGGTGTGGAGAAGCAAGGTGAGGGAGTGCAGGGAGTTCCCCGCAGCATGACCCTGGCAATGGTTGGCCCGATCGGGGGTCAAGCTGTGGGGAAAGAAGATTTTAATGATCTGCTGGAGATCGTGGCTCCTGCATGGAGCCCCGGTGGCATGGCAACAGGACGCCATGCCACCGCTGTTTCATGCAGGAGCCTGGCTGGGCTAGGCATGCAGTGGGCTAGATGTCCAGGGCCCAGAATTGGGCTATGGCCTGCACGTCCGGCTAGTTGCACAGGATTCTGATCCCACGGCCATGTCTAGCCCCATGGGATCAGATTCTGATGCAATCAGGGCACGCACAGATTCTGGGCCCATGCACAGGTGGGGGATGCCAGAACGGAAATGCCCTCTCTATCAATTGGCTCACACTTGTCTACCTTTTTATTCACACGTTCAAAAAAAATATAAAGATTAGTAAAACAAGACTCTCCTTGGCTAAATCCATGTTGGCTTTCTCCCATTAAACCATGACTATCGACATGTTCATTAATTTTATTCTTATAATAGTTTCTAACATTTTGCCTGGTGCTGACGTCAGGCTCACCAGTTTGTAGTTTCCTGGATCATCCCTGGAGCTCTTTTTAAAAATGGAGCATGGCCATTGTAATGCCAAATCTTTAGTTACTACAAATGATTTTAATGATTACTAATAGTAGGTCTGCAATCTCATATTTCAGTTCTTTCAACACCCTTGGATGTGTACCATCCAGTCCAGGTGATTTGCTATTCTTCAGTTTAACAAATAGTTGTAATACATCTTCCTGGTTTATTGATTATTTCTTTCAGTTTTTCCAATACATTACCTTTATATACCGTTTCAGGCACAGGTAACATCCCTACATATTCTTCAGTTAAAATCGCTATAGCCTTGTCCTCACTTAGTGCCCCTTTTACCCCTCTGTCATCAAATGGTTTTTGCTATGAATGTTGAAAAAGCTTTTATTATGTGTTTTTCTTTCCATGGCAGGCCTCTTTTCAAATTCTCTTTGTCTGCCTTATCAGTGCCTTACATCTAACTTGTCAATGCTTATGATGTTTCCTGTGTTTGTCATTTGACTCCTTTTTCTATTTCCTGAAAGATGCTTTTTTGGCAACAGCCTCTCTGAATTAGCCTTTAAACCATGCTGGCAATTTTTTGGTCTTCCTTCCACTTTTTCTTAAAACATTGTAGACATCTGGTCTGGGCTTCCAAGATAGTACCTTTAAATAATGCCCATGCTTGATGTAACTCTTTTACGTTTTCACAGAACCTTCTACTTATACCTCATTCCCACTTCCATTCCTCATTCCCACTTCCACATGTATAGTTCTTAAAACGTATTACCTTGAACTAGTCTTCAGTGATGACTGAGAGATTTTTCACCTGCAATTACCTGAGCATTTGTAACCCACCGTTATACTTGTGCACTGGGAGGGATATTAAGCTTTAAGTAAAGTTTTAACTATATAACACACTTTAAACTACTACTGGAAAGGCGTGCACTAAATGCAAATAAATACATATATATATATATAACCCCCGTGCAATTCAGACACAAAGCACCCTACAAATGATCAGTAGTAGTAGTAGTAAATCATGCCTCTGCATTCTGTCCCTATTTGCTAACCAGGTATATAATTCACCCTTTCCCCTGCTTCAGTCTCAAATTCTTCCTTCAACCCCTGCCACCCTTTCTTCCTTTTCTGAAAGCTCTGAGGAGGAAATGGCACACCTTCTGTCCTCCTCCAAACTCACTATCTGCTCCTCTGATCTAATTCCCACCCATCTACTAAGCTCTGTCTCCACTACTGTTGTCCCTTCCATCTGTCATATCCTAAACCTATCACGTTCCACTACAATTGCTCCTGCTGACTTCAGATGCACTGTGACTACATCACGTCTCCAAAGAGCCTTAACAAGGCCATATCCACCCTTCCAATTATCAACCCATCTCCCTACTCCCTTTTGCATTCAAACTAATTGAACATGCTGTTCACCACTACTGTCTTGAATTTCTTTCATTTCAAGCCATTCTGGATTGATGACCATCTGGCTTTTGTCCTCTACATTCTACAGAAATGGCCCTTATCAAAGACTTCAATGATCTTTCTTTTTTTGGCCAAATTCAAGGGCCTTTACTCTATCCTTTATTCTTCTTGACCTATCTGTTGCTTTTGATACTATTGATCACCACCTTCTCCTTGATACCCTATTCTTGTTTGAATTTTGGGGTTCTGTTTTGCCTTGGTTTGCTTCTTACCTCTTCCATTACACTTTCAGTGCGTGTTCTGGTGGATCCTTCTCTACTGCTATCATGCTTTCAGTTGGGGTACCCTATGGCTCTATCTTGGCACCTCTTCTCGTCTCTCTCTACACTCAGTCCCTTGGTACCCTGATCATCTCCCATGGTTTTCAGTACCATCTTTATGCTGATGCCTCTTAGATTTAACTTTCTACACCTGACATGTCTCCAGGAATTCCAGTCTGCTTCTCTGATGTTGCTACCTAGATGTCCTGCCTAAAAATGAACATGGCCAAAACTGAGCTTATCTTTTCCCTCAAAACCAACCTCTCCCCTTCCTCCCTTCCCCATTTTTGTAGATGACATTGTCATCCTTCCTATCTCCTTGGATTGCAGCCTCGGCGTCATCTTTGACTTTTCTCTCTCTTTCTCTACATACAGTATATCCAATAGGTAGCTAAAACCTGTCTCTTCTTCCTCTACAACATCAGAAAAATGTGTCCCTTCCTTTCTGAACACATTACCCAGACCCTTATCCATTCTCTTGTCACCTCTGTCTACTCTAGACTATTGTAACTTGCTTCTCTCTGATTTCCCATTGAATCATCTATCTCCCATTCAATCTGTTCAAAAGTCAGCTGCACAGCTTATCTTCCGTTTGTCACTATACTCACATAACCCCTCTTCTCAAGTCATTTCATTGGCTCCCTATGCATTTCCGAACAGTTCAAACTTTTACTCACCACCAAATGCATTCATTCTGCATTCTCATTACCTCTTATCTCATATCTCTCTTTATACTCTTTCTCAGCAGCTCCGCTCATCAAGCAAATCACTTTTATCCATATCCTTTTCTTCTCCCGCCAAATCCAGATTTCCTGCATTTAACCTTGCTGCATCATATGCCTGGAATAGACTGAATTGAATCATAGCAGCATCAGGCTCCATCTCTGGTCCACTTCAAAACCAGGCTAAAAATGCATCTATTTGAAGCTGCTTTTGGATCCTGACCCATATTCTCCTGTCCACCCCTTATGCCTTTTAGAAACGTAGAAAAATGCCAACAGAAAAAGACCACATGGCCTATCTATTCTGTCCTTCCATACAACTACAACAGTCCCCTTTTTGTCCTTTAGAGATCCTCTGTGTTTGTCCCATGCTTTTTTGAATTCAGATACTGTCCTTAGCCTTACCCTAATCCCATGTTTGTCTGTCTTGAACAGATTGTACTCTGGGGCAGGGACTGTCTCTTTTGTGCATGTGTACAGCGCTATGTACATATATCTACAGTACTAGCGCAATAGAAATGATAAGTAGGAGTATTAGTAGTGGTAACAGTAGTAGTATTTTTTTGAGAAATAAATAATTTATGTGTATAACTTGGCTGGGAGGTTTAATGCAGTCTGGGGATTTATTAGAAAGTCTTGTTTTTATTGTTATCCAGCTTATATTTGTTTTAATTTTGTTGTATCATAGATTTGTAATATTTTATTACGCCTTTTATTTTAATGCTTTTGTTGCTTTTCAATCCCAAATATTGTTTTGATTAATTAAATGTTAGCGTTTCAAATTTTGTTGTAACTTGCCTTGTGCACTTACGTAAAAGGGTGCACATTAAACAAATCTGTTCTGTTCTAACATGAATGCTTTGTTTCAGTTGGCAATTATTTACTTGCTTTTCTGGTTTAATTGCATTAAATTCTGATGGCATGGCTTGAAACATCTAACCGTATTTTAGCCAGTAAAGCAGGCGCTACTTATTTTTGAACCTCTAATATAATGATCTGTTTTTCAATACAGCATTTTCCTCCTTCGCTATTTGCTTGGTTGTTTTCTTTTACTTTTCCTTGGACTGAAAGGATGGAAGCACCTTTCACGAGACTCTCCTGCCCTTCTCTGACTGCAGAAAGGGCTTTCTGTTGCCATGCAAAGCCAAGCTGTTTCTCTCCTCTCAGAGACCATGGACGTCATCTCATTGCCTTCAAACACAGCTCTCCAAACTTAGCCATGCTGTAAGGTCTCAGTATCAGCTCATTAGCAATAGTACAGCAAATTAAAGTGGAGAAAAATCCATCTTTCGGCTAGCTGAGAAAATAATACCTGAGAGAGAGAACTGCAGCTGTCCATTGTATTAATTTATCTGTTTGTTTCTATTTGTTTGTTATAAGATTAATATTAATCACCTCTAGTGCAGAGGGTATGAATCACAAAGCAAAATGTCAGCCTCTTTTATCAGAAAGTTTGTTATCCAGCCTCTGATTTCTGGGAGAAGAAATTTGAGCTAAGGTTTTTGTTGGGTCTTTTTTCTAGGTCTGCATCTGTTATAATGTCAGTGTGTTCCCGGCACTGGGATTCATCTGCTTTTCATAAATATTGCATAAGCTGTACCGTCACCATCATCTGATGCTGGTTGAATGCCCTATCTCCTTTCTCCACATGCACCCGTAATCTGTTTGAGCTGTCATGGGAAGCAAGTCAGTGATATTTCAATCAGACTCTTCCTATAACAGATTTCATTCAAATTCTTCTGAAAGGGAACTGAGGTTTCATCCTGCTGCAGAAAGGATGATATGCTAAAAGTAGCTTCCCATGGGCTTGGCTGCAGTCCAGTGCTCTGTAATTTGTTGCTGTCCTTTCTGATCTGACTTTGACCTTGGAACCTTAACTCTGGCTATATCCCTTAAGTTCACACATTAACGGCTTAGTTTTCATGTGCAGAAATCCTATCACATTCCACCCTCCTGAATCTTCCGATTCAGCTCTATGCCTCTGTTTGCAAGAGCTTGCAAAGTGGCACATTAGCAATTGATGGGACGGCCTTTTCTATCTTGCTAAATTAAGACTGAAAAGCTAAGACACATTGGGGTTATGTTAGAAGCCTATTTCACAATTTCTATTTGTAAAATCGGGTATTTACACATGGAAGTGAACGGTTTAGAAAGTGCTGAATTTGCACATGGCTATCCTTATTACCTAGAAGTTGCAAGAGTGCAAGTCAGGGGTGTGGTTAAGGAGTGGCCTAGGCAGGTCAAATATCTGCACGTGTATGCCCCATTCCCTAGAAGGAATACATGTGTATGAGCAAAATTGCCACACTGCAATTTACTCCTTCTCCCTGGCATGTTTAAGTTTGTTAAAGTGCTCATTTTGTCCTTTTACAAGAAGGATTAAGGAGGTCATCATCCTGAATCCTCATTGTTTATTTACTTCCCCATATTCTATGAAGATAATAGGTTCTCTAGTTAACTGGTAGCATTTGCATGTAGAGGTTTGTGTAATGACCCACCTACTCACTCATGTAGGTGCCAGCATTTCCACGTGGAATTTGTGAAATGCCGACTTCTACATGAAGGGTGTGCCCATACATTTGGAAGTTGCTGTGTTTCCTCCATTGAGGAAGAGTAGAGTGTAGAGTGGTACATTGGCTCCTTTGCCTGCACGTATTGGTGCATACATGTGCACCTCCTTATTGGTATTTTAAAAAATGTTCCACGTGTGGCAGATCCTTTCTAAACTACTGTCGGAAATCGGAAGTTTGTAGGTTCTGACCTCAACAGCTCAATTCCATCTCCACATGCTATCTAAAATGTACCGTACATTGTCCGTAAGATTTTTGGAGAGCAAATAAACTGCATTAACTAAACCCAAAGGGGGTCATTCTGACCTGGGAATAGCGGAGATGTATGTCTGGTTTGCATATGCAACCCCCTGCTATTCACAGGGGACCGTATTCTGAATTAATAGCTCCCTGCATGCACAGGGCCTTTGTGCGGGGAACTCCAGATGGCGGCAGGAGGGGGCGGAGTGAGGGGTGGAATGTGGGCAGACCCAGGCACCCGGATGTACAGGGCCTATTCTGATCAGGGCCCTGTACGTCTGGTGTCTGGAAGATGTGACATGGGACTTATTCCACCTCAGATGTGGAATAAATCCCACTGACAGTGGCGATCAGGCCAGGCAGCCCCACCAAAGTCACGGCACAGGGGCAAGCCCCCACTGCCCGATCTTGGGCCTGGCTGCTCCCACAGAGTCAAGCAGTGGCGAAAGGAAGCCTGCAGCGATGTCTGGCCTTGTGCACTCCTGCTGGGCATCCTGGCGCCATGGCGATGGCTCACCAGCAGGAGCATAGTGTGGGCTGACCGGGCAGGGCAATGGATGCCCCGCGCTGCTGAATCGGGGCAATGCCGGGCCATCTAGGTGCCAGATTCTGCAACTGCGGGAATCTGGTACATATTGGGCCCGTCCATTTTTTTGGACATCCCAACGGCCTGGATGTGCCCCGATTTAGAATTGGCCATAAAGTATTTTCTCTGAAGACGTAATTGGGCCAGCACCAATTGCAGGGGCATTAATAAACATGACTATGTTGATATTACACACAGCATATACTCAGACTAATTGCTTCAAGAAGAGATTTTCATATGCATAAATCTATATGTGATTATGTTAGATACGTGTTTGGTTTTTTTAAATGAAAACAAATACAGACATGCAATAAAGAAGAATTAAGGGCAATAGGGTACATTCGTTTCTTAAGTGGCTCAAATTGAGATCTACTGTTTTGAATGAATAGGAAAGGAATAAGTCAGTGTAGTCTGATTAAGGTTTACCATTTATTAGAATGGTATTCCATACAGTGCACTAAAAGTAGGCTGTTGTACAACATCTAAGAATTTGTTGAATGAATTTGCAGTTAGTGTTGCTCTAGTACCTTTCTGTTCTTGATAAGTATTCTGTACTCATCTCAAGGTCTCATTTAATAAGACATATTCCATAGGCACTTAAGAGATAATTTTATAAAGCATTTTCAATATGTAAAGCGTATTTTATCTGCATAAAAAGTCTCTTACAAAATTGTGTGGCTAATAATGCATGTGCAAAAAAGACCATGCTTAGGTATTCCAAGGGCACAGCTGTTATATTGTTGCTTCAGCGGAGTCAACTCCTGGTGACCCTGTGGATAGTTGACCATGTTGTGACTATCCCCTGGGTTTTTTTGATACCACCTTTGGAACAGATCTGAATTTTTTGTGTTAGGATTTTTGCACTGCTGGAGAGAACTCTGGGTACTGATTTTATGAATACATATAAGCGCCTATGTTGCTTAAAATACGTGCCTTTTCTCAATTTTGATATAGATACCCTTTTATAGGATTTGGCCTTTAGGGGGCATTTTATAAGGAGTTGCATAGAATGCACTTAAATCTCTGTATTTTAGCCACTTAAGCATGTAAATGTTATGCTGAATGCTATTTTGTAAATACGCATGGATATCTAATGATGCATACTTTCACGATGAGCATACACATGAGAGGAGTTTGGGCAGAACTTGGCAGAATGCGCAAGTACACAGGTTACCTTATAATATGTGTGTCCTTTATAAATCTCTTATCCTGTATATACCATGTACATAGTTATTGTGTAAATAGTTCCACGTTTTGTTTCTATTTTCTGGCACACATATTTATCCCTGTTCATTGTTCTATGTAAACAGTTGAAACATACTGCTATAAATTGTTCTATGTAAACCGTCCTGATTTGTAGAAGGACGGTATATAAAAAATGTTAAATAAATAAATAAATCTAGGTGCAGGCATTTAATCCTGCCCTAGGGCTGGCATAAGTGATTGCTCCTTAATTTCGGGTGCATTTTCAGCCACTTACACTAGCATTTTAGAAAGAAAAGTAGGTGTCTAAATTTTCTTTATGGAATAGGCTTAAAATAGGCACATTTTGGCTGCCTTAAACTAAGCCCCCAGTTATAAAATTACTGTCTTAAGAGGAGAAAAGTTCTTTTTCTGAATAAGGCTCTCAGGGCCCAAAGAACAATGTATTGACACATTAGACCTTAATATGTAGTATTTTTAACCTCGTTATTATCTTTTATTTTTTTGTTTATTTTATAAACCTAGAGGTATGTCCTACTAAGCTGGGCTAATGGTTAACCTAGGCCAGTGATGGCTAACCTTTTTGAGCCTGAGTGCCCAAACTGCCGCACAAAACCAAAGAATTTCCTCAAAGTGCCAGCACGTCAATTTGCATAAATATTTGCATAATGCTAACATACACTAACTTTTAGTAAACATGTCTCTTAATGAGTGTATGGATAAAGACAGACTAAAAGATTTCTACATTACTATAATCCAGTGCCAACCGCCAGGCACATTAGGAACTACTACAAACACTGCCCATTTAGAACCAATAGCAAACCCGCCGTATCCTAACAGCACTACCAGGACTCACAAAGCACCACACCATACCTATCAAAAGGCAACACTGCAAATATTAAACCAATACATTTCAGACAATAACAATACATGACCTACTGGGGAAAGAGAACAAGTGGCAATGTCAAAAAGGAATTACATAAACAGAATACCTCAGCTCAGTTGCAATTGCTCCAGCCACTTTCTTCTGGTTTCTTCATGTTTTCTGCTAACTCTCCATCATCTGCTGTCCATTTGTCCTTTCTTCTCTCTTCTAGTTTTTTTTCCATTCTCTCTCTCTACATCCGCTTTAACATACTAATCTTTCTCCTTTTGCTCTTTCCTCATTCCTATTTCATCCACTCAAATTTTACCCCTCCATCCTCAATCCCCACTTACTCTCCCAATACCCGGCCAATTGTAGATTTTTTATCCCTCCCACACAAAATATTTTTCCCCTCTCCATTTTACTCTCCCAGCCCCATCCCATTCTAATCCTCCCCCAACATCAGCTCCCTTCTAGTTCCAGCCTCACCCAGCATCCATTCCCTTCTAGTCCCTGCATCAGCCCATTTCCAGTCCTAGCAACCCCCCAACCCAATACCAGTCAACCCCCCCCCCCATCAACTCACTTCCAGCCCTAAACCCCCATCACCCCATTTCCAGACAGCCCCCATCAGCCCACAGCCCATTAGCAGTCCTACCCCCCCAGCCCATTAGCAGTCCTACCCCCCCCGCCCGCCCGCCCGCCCATTAGCAGTCCTAACCCCCCCAGCCCATTAGCAGTCCTAACCCCCCCCCTCCTGCCCATTAGCAGTCCTAACCCCCCCAGCCCATTAGCAGTCCTAAACCCCCCCGCCCCGCCCATTAGCAGTCCTAACACCCCCCTCCTGCCCATTAGCAGTCCTAACACCCCCCCTCCTCCTGCCCATTAGCAGTCCTAACCCCCCCTCCTGCCCATTAGCAGTCCTAACCCCCCCCTGCCCATTAGCAGTCCTAACCCTCCCCCCCTGCCCATTAGCAGTCCTAACACCCCCCTCCTGCCCATTAGCAGTCCTAACACCCCCCCTCCTCCTGCCCATTAGCAGTCCTAACCCCCCCCTCCTGCCCATTAGCAGTCCTAACCCCCCCCTTCTGCCCATTAGCAGTCCTAACCCTCCCCCCCCTGCCCATTAGCAGTCCTAACCCCCCCCTCCTGCCCATTAGCAGTCCTAACCCTCCCCCCCCCTGCCCATTAGCAGTCCTAACCCCGTCCGGCCCATTAGAAGTACTAACCCCCCCCTCCTGCCCATTTGCAGTCCTCACCCCCCCTGCCCATTAGCAGTCCTAACACCCCCCCCCTCCTGCCCATTAGCAGTCCTAACACCCCCCCGCCTGCCCATTAGCAGTCCTAACCCCCCCCCTCCTCCTGCCCATTAGCAGTCCTAACCCCCCCTCCTCCTGCCCATTAGCAGTCCTAACCCCCCCCCTCCTCCTGCCCATTAGCAGTCCTAACCCCCCCCCTCCTCCTCCTGCCCATTTGCAGTCCTTAACCCCCCCCTCCTCCTGCCCATTAGCAGTCCTAACCCGCCCCCCCCCCGCGCGCGCACATTTTATTAAAAAAAAAGCAGGCTCTGGCTGCTGCCGCGGCAGATTACAATGTCCCGCGGGGCCCCCTCCGCCCGCTAAGCCCCTCTGCAAGGGCTTTCAGATTCGCGAGGGAGAGCGTCTCCCTCGCGTCTCGGTTAATCCCGCAGGGGCTAATGGGAAATTTCCCATCAGTCCCTCGCGTCTAAAGGGGCTGATGGGAAATTTCCCATTAGCCCCTGCGGGCTTAACAGAGACGCGAGGGAGACGCTCTCCCTCGCGAATCTGAAAGCTCTTGCAGAGGGGCTTAGCGGGCGGAGGGGGCCCCGCGGGACGCTGCATTCTGCCCTTGCCGCGTCCGCGGCAGCAGTCAGAGACAGCTTTTTTCTTTTTTTTGCGGACCTATGGCCCGCGTGCCAGCTGCAAGGCCTTCGCGTGCCACAGCTGGCACGCGTGCCATAGGTTCGCCATCGCTGACCTAGGCTATCTGCAACTAGGTTCCATGTTAGTCAATGGGACTTAGTTGCAGATAGTCCAGGTTAGCTATTAACCTGCCTTAGTAAACATGCCTCCAAGAGTTATCTATTGTGAGTAAAACTATTTTACCTTTGATTTCTTTTTTTAATGGAGAATTACTATTTCTTAAGCTTTTCTAAATACTTTGGAAGCCATCAAAGAAAATTGTCCTTTTTTTGTATCATATTTACATAGCTGAATAGGGAGATAACAAACAGGTTTCCATTGACCCACTGGTAAGATGTATAGCTTTTAGAAGTCAAGGTAGCTCTTATTTCTACAAAGCATTATGATAATTTGCTCTTCCTTATTTTGCATACAATAGAAATTATTTAAAATACACCTTGGGCCATTTCGTCTTTTGCGAATGGAGCCTGGTCTGACAACAATTAGGTAAACCTTGTTTATTGGGGCGCAATAAACAAGGTTTACCTAATTGTTGTCAGTCCAGGCTCCGCTCTTTTTGTTTCCTATTGGTGTGCGGATCCTTTTGCTCTTTTTGGTACTGTCTTTTGCGAATGTACATAAACCAATTTTTTTGGGGCCAGCGTTTTTTAGATACATTTACGACTGAGTAAACTGAAGGCCCGATATTCAAGAGGGTTTATCTGGGTGGCAGCACCTGCTACTCAGTAACTCTGGTGAGAAGGATATTCAGCTGCACTATCCAGATAGTGTCGCAGCAGTCAGAAGACATATTGGGTAGGTCAGGGTGGGGCGAGGGCAATACTAGACAGTATCTGATTAGCATCAATTTTCAGTCCACTAACAGGGTAATAAGGAGTAGAGGAGTGGCCTGAGCATCAGCCTTGTACCCAAGAGATCAGAGCTTGATTTCCACTGGCACACCTTGGCCAAGTCACTTTATCCTCTATTGCCTTGGAAGAGAAGGCCTTACAATCTACTACCAGCCATACCTTGCCAAGGAAACCCAGGGGCTGTTGGGTTGCCAGGAGTCAGCTTTGACTTGATGGCCCTTAAAAAAACAAAAAAATAATTGAGGAACAAACTACTTAAAATTAGGCCAACCAAAAGGCAGCCAGCTGCCTAAAGTTAGGCCTGCCTGGATAGTGGCTGAATATTGCTGCTATCCAAATTGCCTGCACTGTTGTAGCTGAAAGCAGATATTCAGCAGACACTGCTCTCTGCTATCATGTTACCCTCTGGCTTGCTCAGTTTCACTGATGACTTTGACTTGATTTTGCTTCTTCAAGTCTTGTGTTACTCCTATTGGCTGATGGCCAGACTGACACTAGAAGGTGCTCCTGCCCAAGATTGAAGAGTAGAGAGGGCGAGGGGAAGGCAGCCCACTCCGAATCATCTGCCACTGTAGCTGAGTGGATTACAATTCCTGGTACACCCATGCTCAGGAACATGAAGTGATGTCAAAGGCAGGGTTATGACAGAGACAGAGAGCCTGGGACAATTGCCCATGTTCGCACCTTCCTTTCTTCTACCCTAAAGTTGGCATGGACTGCTGAAAAGGAAAAGGAAAGCCATATACAGGGTGGCCCAAAAAAAGTGAGAACATCTCCGTAGCATATAAGTTATTTAAAATTTCAAAAAGACAGATGTAAACGATTGACAAATTTAAAAAAAAAAAGATGGCGACCCAGAAATTGTCGAAATAAAGACGTTATATAGCTAAAAAAAAGATAAATAAGTAAACTATTTAAGCTTTTAATTTACAAGATGTTCTCACTTTTTTTGGGCCACCCTGTATATCATATATATCAACCTGGGTTATTAACCCATAAACTGGAACAATCCAAACTCTCACATACTACTGTGGTTAGCCGCAGTGCCAATGCATCCAGGAAAATTTCAAGCTGGTCGAACATAAAGAAAACACACATCTCAAAAGTTTATCAAACGTTTACGGGGATACCCCTAGTCTCTTAGCACATTGTCAGGAGTCTCTTTCTTAGTTCCTGTGTAATTTTTTTGCAAGATCTGGAAAAGTCCAAAATTCTTTGGCCTATAAAACAAGCTTGATTCTTACAAAGAAATAAACATATAACCAGGTTCATATCCTGCTCACAAACAAATCAGACTGATAAGGTGTCTGGCTGCTGTTTTTATTGTACCGAGGTCTCAAAAGTTCAGTCAAGGTAAAATTGTTCTTTGACACTTGGGCCTTGCTACCTGTATTAACTTGATTAATACTGAAACTTCCATCCGGTAAAAAGAGACTTTATTCACTGGTAGGGCGATCTTTACTGTAACCTGTAAAACATCTAGAAGATATTTCTTAAACCAGCCTTGTGGGGTCATGCCAGCCACTTGGGGGAGATTTATGAGGCGAAGGTTCAGATGTCTGGTCTGGTTTTCCAATTGCTCCACTTTATGGTGCAGAAGAGTCTTGTCTTGAATTAATAAAGTACAGAGAGCCCATATATCTTTGACATCTTTTTCTGAAGTAGCAGTATTCCCCAGCTGGTGTTTAGAGCAGGACTTGGTTTTGCGCTAAGAAATTCATATTATATGAGAGGAAATTTATATTCAGGGACCAACTAGGAAAAGAAGTATGTAATCCCGCCATAGCTCCATAGATGTGCTCAGAGTAGGGGCAAAGTCCACTCAGGAACATGAAACGATGGGTGTTTGGGCAGAGCCCAGTAGAGGCTAGGAAATCCCCAGGAGTCAGGTGTGTGTGCTTTTTGACAGAGGCCCAGGTCTGAAGCTTGCAGGTAATTAGAGCTAGCATAGAAGTGAAGTAGGAACAGGTGTTGAGCTAGAGTAAGCAAGCATGTTGCAACGATGGAACAGGGACTGGAATCTGACCAGAACTGCAGATCTGTGGCATCGAAGGGTACATGGCTGGAAAAGGAGAGGAAATGGAGTCAGAAACTAGTAGCAGAGACTAGTAAAGAGCTAGAAGTATAAACTGTTTAGTTAAGGCTCCTGAACTCCAGAGCTGACCATGGTTCAAGACCCCATCCATGGTCTTGCCCTCAGGCATCTAAAATCACCACTGGATGCTCAAGCAAAGGTGGTGTCTTTTAGTGAACTAGTATTGGAAACAATGTTCTCGCTGGAATATCCAACAGTTTTATAATAGGGATCAGATTCCTCTCCTCTTCTAGGTGATTATTTCTACAACTCCCCCTGCCTTATGTTCTTTCCATACTCTCAACTCTACCAGCAAACAGCTTTCATAGTAACATAGTACAACGGCAGATAAAGACCAGCATGGGCCATCTAGTCTGCCCAGCAAAGGCGGCAAGAGTAGGCGCACTTGCCACTCCATGCAGGTCACCCCTCCTCATGCCTTTGTTTAGGGGTGTTCCCATTGCTCCATGTAGATCGCCCCTATTTGTTGAGATATAAGAGATAGCTATGCTTATTTTGATTTTATCCTGTTGCTATAAAGGGATCCACTGTGTCTGTCTCATGCCATTTTGAATTCTGTCACTGTTTTCCCCACCACTTCCATCGGGAGGGCATTCCAAGCATCCACCACTCTTTCAGTGAAAAAGTATTTCCTGACATTGCCTTTCAGTTTACCCCTTTGCAGCTTCATGTTATGCCCTCTATACAGCTTCCCCGACTTTGGACGAGATGGGGGAGCATTAAATGCTAACAGTATCAGAGGAAGTGGCAGTATGTCATCCAGTGATGCTAGAGTCCTCACAAGGAGAATGCAGTACTCCATTCCTGATTAGGGCTTCCAGTCCCAAGGGCTTATGTCCTGACGAATGGTCACTCCCTTGTCTTCTCCAGCCAGTGAACCTTCACCCTGCATTGCCCCAGGTGTACAACGAATGAAGCTATCTAATGTCTGCTGAACGACGGTGGCATTTTAGGTTCTCAGAGACAGCTCATATCTCTTTCCTTTTGCCGATGATGTGGGCCAGAAAATAGAAGGTAAACAAAAAAGGAACTAAAAGTCGTTATGATCTGCAGAGAGAGGCTCCAATGCAGCTGTTCACCTGTCTTGTTGAGTTCTGCCACCCTCTGATTGTAAACATTTGCACCCTCTTCTCCCCCATCCCTTTCCCCATTATCTGCTCCCCCTTTCAAACCCCTCCCCTCCCTCCTTTCACTCCCTTCCCTTGCAAGTGAAAAATTCCTTACTGGGGAGTCCCACAGGGGCATTGGTGGCTCAGGTTTTTCCACTGGCTGCTGGAGGAGGGTTTATGGTTTATTAAAACTTACTATACCGCCCTTCAAAATAGCAAGGTGGCGTACAATAAAATAATAAAACCAAGTTAAAAGAAAAGAGAAAAACACCAATAAACTGAAAGTAAAGGTGAGAAAGTAATATACACAAAGGCAGTAGAGGGAGAGAGGGGGAAGCAGAATTCTAGAAGACCTGTGCAGGTAGGTTGAAAGCTAAGTGAAAGAGATGGGCTTTGAGAAGAGATTTGAATCTGGGAAAAGAGAGCTCTAAGCAGAGATCAGCAGAGCGTGAATTCCAAAGACTCTGGCTCAGAAAAAAAAGCAGAGTGTCTAGTAGGTTCGTAGCAGGCACGAGAAGGTGTAGTTTGTTTGCATGGGTAGATTGAACAAGACGTGTTTGAGCACGGGGAATGATGTGCAAAGACAGATACGCAGGAGTAGCTGTGTGCAGGGTCTTATGGACTAAAGTGAGAAGAAGTTTAAATTGAATCCAATATGTGATAGGTAACCAAGGGGACTTGATAAGCAGAGGGGAAACATGGTCAAGTTTGGTGGCATGATGAAGTATACGGATAGCAGTGTTCTGGACTGTTTGTAAGCGTTTAAGCTCATAGTTTGTTAAACCGGTATAAATGATACTTCAATAGTCTAAACGTGATACAATAAGGGCCAGAAGTAGAGTTGCGAAATGGGAAGAAGAAGATGGAGGGAGCGAATTTGACGAAAGAGTGAAGAAAGAGAATGTTTGACCACAGCACTGATCTGGTCCTGAAAAGCGAGATCGCTCTCCAGAATAACACCGATACTTAAGTGAGGGCACCAGAGTAATGGGAGAACCATCGAGTGAGGGAGCCAGAGAGGGAGGTGTAGAGAAACCAGTGAGCCAGATGGCAGAAACCTTTTGAAGGATTCAGCTTTAGGTGATTAGAGTGTAGCCAGAGAACAACCTGGGAGAGACGAGAATTAATAACAGTGAGGTCTGGAGAAGTGGAGTGAGGGTCTTTGTGCTAACTCCTGATACAGCAAAAATGAGTTTACAGCAGAAGCTGACAACTGCAGTGATGCCGACAGGGCTGTCTTCTGCGCTTCAGGAGAGCATTGTGGTTCACGGCCTTCTGAACTGCAACTGCTACGCTGGAACCCCCGATGGGAGGGGGGGATAAGAGCACTGCAGCACTGGAAGAGGCAACGGTGTGCAGCCTGTGTGGGTGGGGCTGCTATACAAATCAATCTTAATGGGCCCAAACAAAATAGCATAGCGGCCATCATTACCGAAAAAGTAGATGTTGGGGCTCTACTGTAGAGGGGGAGCAATACAGTTGAGGCGAGTGCAATCACCATGGTTCTTGTTTCTTCTTGTGTCGATGGGGGAGGGAGTTTTGGGGCCTCACCGGCACACCCTGCAATGGTCCCCTACTCTTTCTGCCGACAGGGGCTGGGCTCCATCGATCGATAGTCCAGCTCTTCGCTGCCACTGTGGCTCTTTTTGATTATGTGGGTAGGAGTAGGGCCCCCACCAGCATACACTACAGCCACCTTTCCTGCCTTAACTAGAATTCATAGGTTTGTTTGTGTTATGAGCTTACAGACAGATGGATGAAGGCTCCACAATAGGTGCAATCACTCAAGTGAAACGTACCTTACAATAATATGACAGTGTCGGCATAGTACACATTTGAACAATATCCATATAACAATACACGATTAAACATAGCAAAACATTCATATGATACAGCCATGCTGCTTAAGATGTTTTCATGTGTATTGTGTTGACATTATAACAAGTATCAAAGGGGACATGCACAGGTGGGAATAACAAAGACGCTAAAGGAAAAAATTGCATGTTCAATCTTAGAAAATGTGTGCAACTGATATCAGAGTGCATGCAGTAAGGTAGTCCTTCTGTGATGTGTGTAGCTGATCTCAGTCAGGGTATGGCTGAGCCTCACTCATTTAAAGCCTTCTTTTTGAAGAACCAGGCTTTTGACTGCTTCCAGAAGTAGAGGTAGTCTTGTGTTTAGGTGAAGACCTTCTGTGACTGAATTCCAGAGTGTGGCTCAGCTCCTGGGTGGTCACTGAAGAGTGCTATATTGCATGATTTCCTTTGGTAAGAGTATGGTTAGAGATACTGCATGTTGGGACATTGAGATCTTCTATGCATCTTCAAGATCTCTAAGGTCTTCCCAAGGAGCATTCCTTTTTGATTTCTGCAGGCTACCTCTGAGTTGGACTGGCCATTGTCAGAGACACAATACTGAGTTAGATGGACTTTAGTCTGACTTAGAATGGCTTATCTTATGTTCTTATGCCTGTTCTTCAAGTACTCTGGCACATTAGAAAAGGTACAGAGAAGAGACACCAGAATGGTAAAGGGGATGGAAAGATACCCCTATGAGGAAAAGGTTAGGGCTTTTCAACTTGGATAAGAGACGACTGAGGGGGTATATGATAGAGATCTATAAATTAATGAATGGAGTAGATTGGTTGTTTATGCCATCAAAAAGTAGAAAGACTAGGACATGCAATGAAGATACAATGTCAATAATTTAAGAGTAATAAGAGAAAATATTTTTTTTCACTCAATACATAATCAAACTCTGGAATTTGTTACCGGAGGATATAGTGAAGGCTGTTTAGTGTAGCTGGCTTAAATGTTTGAACAAGTTTCTGGAGAAAAGGGCTATAAAACATTATTAAAGAGGACCCAAGAAATCTACTGCCTGCCCCGGGACAAGCATTGTGGAAGCTATGTGTCTTTTTGGTAACCTGCCAAGTATTTGTGACTTGGATTAGTCACTGTTGGAAACAGGATACTGGGCTTGATGGACCTTGGTCTGACCCAGTATGGCATTTCTTATGTTCTAACAATTTTAGATTTAAAAGATCTGCCCCCTGTTGGGGCTTTACCTTTCATTTTTCGTAATTATTGTGGCTGCAGGGTTCACCGCAACATATATAATATGCACAGGACCCGATTTTTATAGAATTCTTGAGCCACTTCAGTGAGGTAGTAATATTTATTGTCAGGTCTGCAAAAGTGCAAGCTTTGCACCAGCAAAATTAAAGCTTGCCTTATTGTCCCTCCAGTTCAGTCCCTCACATTTGGGTAGTGCACCTCCTCCTGCAGCATGGAGACTGGGCATGTCAGAATTGTGACATCACTGGATGTATCCTGCTGACCTCTCCTACCAGCCCCCAGTGTGCCTAGTCTTCATGCAGCAGGAGGAAGTAGTGAGTCTAGGTGCTGGGCTCACTAGAGGAACAGATAAGGAGCATTTGGTTAGAATAGATAGTCTTTAGGGGTTAATGTTTGGCTCTATGACTTTTTTTTTTTGGAAGCTAGTGGTAAAGTTTATTTAAAATTTATTAAAAATATATATATATATTTATGAAGGTGACAGGAAGGGGAACGGAGCGGGAATAGTGAAATTACCTCTCTCTCTTCTCTGACTATCCGCTTTGGTCCGGCTTTCTCTCCCCTCCTTGTTTGTACAGAGTGGAGTTGTGCAGTTGCCATTGAGAGCTCCTGTCAGGCTGATTTCTTCAACAGCGATTTTGCTGGAGCTGGTATTCAGTTTCCCTCTCAGCAGCAGCTGCCCGATGTCTCTTTCATCGCAGCTGCGCTGATTGCAGGACTGTCTTTTTCGGGCAAAGGAAAAGGCAGAACGGCGTTTTGCATCCGCCGGAGACAGAGGTGAGTGCTCCGAGGGCATTTGTGGTGATCAGGGAAGCTGTCGGGCCTGAAACACGTGGGAAGCACATTTCGGCAGCAAACTGAGCTGCAACGGGCTGTTTCTTCCCGCGTTGTTTGGATCGCAGAGCAATTTTTTTATTTTACAGGCTCTAAATTTGGTTAAGTTTATTCCCAGGCATTACCTGAGTAGGGTATCTTTGATTTTTAGGTAGGAGGCGCTGTTTAAGGGCTAAAGGGGCCAGAAAAGGAAAAAAAAGAAGAGGCTGCCTTATTTTATTTTGGTTGTAATTTTATGACGGTTGGCTGTGGTTTGATAGCGTAACCTATATTAAAAAAAAGAGAGAAAAGACATCGCAGTTTTATTTTTATTTTGGGTGCTGCTTCTCTCTATTCACTGAGGTGATTTTACATTATCTGGTCTCTAATACCTTCGCGCCTACAGTGTCTTGTGTGTGGGTCGCATAGGGGCGCAGTCTCAGATGTGGGGATCTGTCGAGGCTGCGCAGCTGAATCAACCATCATGGAGCAGGAGATTCAGGATAAAATTTGTGAAGGAGTTGAAGGTCCGCCTAGTGCGGTGAAGGGTGACTCTCTTCTAGAGTGTCCATCCATGCCCCTTCTTGATAGCCCAGCAAAGTCAGGTAGTTCGGTTGCTCCTGTGTTATCTGGGGTGGCTCTTGGGGAGGAGGGTGTTCCCCAGATTTTGTACTTGTAATGCATCAAGCTGCTTGCTTGCGGCAGCAGGTGGAGGTTACAGATCCATTGCCGATGGGGGCTGCAGGGGCGCAGGCAATCACAGAAAAGATTGGAAGTGGTTTAGTGAGACCTCTTAAGAGGACTCAGCCTCTGGAGGATCAGCCTCTGAATTCATACTGGCCGGAAGGGGAAGATTTTGACCTGGAGCCAGAATCTGGATTGGAGGAACTTGAGGAAGGTGAAATTCAGGAGCCTGAGGATCAGGCGAGGATTATAAGAGTTTTTTGCAGAGAGGAGCTGACAGCGCTCATTATGGAGTCGCTCCAGGCTCTCAATTTGTCTTTGGTTCAACCAGCGGAGGAGGAGGGTCTAGAGGATCCCCTCATTCAGGCGGTGCGCAATACTCAGGCGGTATTTCCCGTTCACCGAGTAGTTAAAACAGATGATTCAGAATGAATGGTATTTGCCAGAGGCTGGGTTGCGGTGTGTTAGGTCTATGAATCGACTTTACCCCTTGGCTGATCTAGAGAGGGAGATGTTTCGTTCTCCACATGTAGATGCAGTGGTTTCTGCAATCACAAAGAAGACGACTATCCCGGTGGAAGGCAGTGCGGCGCTGAAAGATGTGCAGGATAAGAAGGTGGACGGTTTATTGAAACAAGCTTTTGAGGTTAATGCTCTGTTGCTGCAAGCCTCTATTTACGGGGCTTGGGTAGCGAGGGTTTGCCTTAGGTGGTCTCAGCACTTGCAACAGCCGGCGCAGCAGACGCAGGAGCACTTAACGGATGCGACATGGCTTGAGTCAGGATCGGCTTATTTAGCAGATTCCATTATGATCTAATCAGAGCTTTGGTGAATAGTATGGCTTCCTTAGTAGCCACACGCCATTATCTTTGGTTGAGAAATTGGGTGGCGGATGGTTCCTCCAAATCTCGGCTCAGTAAACTTCCTTTTAAGGGGAAATTGTTGTTTGGAGAGGATCTTGACAAACTCGTCAAAGATTTGGGGTAATCAAAAGGTGGACGCTTCCCGGAGGATAGGCCTAAGCAGGGTCATGCTCAGTCAGCTTCCTGAGGTCAGTTTCGGGACTTCAGGCATTTTCGTACCTCCCGGTTGGGAGGCTTTCAAAGAGGAAGATTTCCCGCGCGAGGTCAAGGTTTTTGAGGGTTTCGAGGGGCGGACAGGGGATTTGCTAGCCCCTCCTCTGCGACACTTAGAAAGCCCCAATGAAGCGAGGCGGGCCTGGGCAGGGGTTCAGCCGGTAGGAGGTCGACTTTGGGATTTTCTTCCTGCCTGAGTCCAGATAACTTCCAATCAGTGGGTGTTAGAGGTCATTCACGAAGGTTATGCTCTCGAATTTGCTCGCCTGATAGTTTCTTTTGTTCTCTCTCCTTGCAGAGGGCAGGAAAGAACGACTGCAGTGCGGGAGACGTTGGTTCATCTTCTACAGTTGGGAGCAGTGGTGCCGGTGCTGCGAGAATTATGCGGCATTGGTCGCTACTCTATTTACTTCGTGGTTCCAAAGAAAGACGAGACCTTTTGTCCCATTCTAGACCTCAAGGGGTAAATCGCTGTATGCGAGTACCTCATTTTTGAATGGAAGCCTTGCGATCGGTGATAGTGGCAGTTAGACAAGGAGAATTTTTGACATCCCTCGATCTTACCGAAGCGTATTTACACATTCCTATCAGACCAGGTCATCAAATGTTCCTAAGGTTTGCGCTACCGTGGGGTCATTTTCAGTTTCAAGCATTGCCCTTCGGTCTAGCGACAGCTCCACACACCTTCACCAAGGTTATGGTGGTGGTGGTGGCGGCCCTGCGAAAGGAAGGAATATTGGTTCATCCTTATCTCGATGACTGGTTGATACAGGCAAAATCCAAGGCTGAGAGTGTCTGAGTGACAGAGTGGTGCAGTTTCTTCAGAGTCTTGGTTGGGTAGTCAATGCGGCCAAGAACCTTCGATGCCTGGTGCGCAAGTTTTTGAAGACTCCAGCACCGTCAGCCTGGGACTATCTTCGCGTTCTAGGGACAATGGCGGCAATGCTGGAGGTGGTGCCATGGGCCAGAGTGCACATGCACCCATTACAGAGGTCTCTACTTCGGCGGTCCGTACCAGAATGATCCCCTGTGCAAATGTCTTCCCTGTCCATTGAAAGTTAGGAAGGCTCTTCAATGGTGGCTTTGCCTGAGAAATTTGGTGGCAGGCATGCCTCTCAAGCAACCGCAGCGGCTTCCGGTGTTAACAGATGCCAATCTCGCAGGTTGGGGAGCTCATTGCAGGGATCTGTTTGCACAAGGAATCTGGACTGAACAGGAGGTCAAATGGTCGATCAACCGTCTGGAGCTGCGGGCAGTGGCTCTAGTGCTTCGGGCATTCGAAACCTCAGTGCGGGGTCAAGTGGTACGAGTGCTTTCAGACAATGCCGTGATGGTGGCTTACCTCAATCGGCAAGGGGGCACAGGAAGCATGGCTCTGGAAGAGGAAGCAGAAATTTTGTTCGCATGGGTAGAGCCTCAGATTCAAGCACTGTCAGCGGCGCACATTGCAGGAACGGACAACGTGAAGGCGGATTTTCTCAGCAGAGTCTGAGTTGATGCCGGAGAATGGGAGCTTCATCCAGAGGTTTTCGCTCAGATAGTCAGCAAGTGGGGACCTCCAGTTATGGATCTCATGACGACCTTTCAGTCAGCCAAGGTGAATTGTTTATCTCCAGGAACAAGCAGGAATGAGTCTTCACATATGGGTACGTCGGTACCGACGGATCCTGCGCGGGAACGCTTCCCAGCGTCCAATCAGAAAGCTTTTGGAAGCATCCCACCACGACTGCGTGCTGCCTTCCCGCCTTTCCCAACTGCCTCTCCTCAGTTTTCGTTTTTCCGCGGAGCCGGCAGGACGTCCTCCTGTCACCGCAGAAAATTCTTCTTTTAATCCTTAGTTTTCTTGTGGTCGCGGCTGTCTCCCCGAAGCCACCAGTACCGCCGGTGTTTCTTTCTCTTTTCTTGTAAAATGTTTTCCTTTTAGGGAATATTTTTTCTTCTCAGTGTCTTACGGTTTTTCAGGCCTTCCAGGCCTCTCCATGTCCTTCATGGAACCGCCAGCCACTTTCTCCAAGAAATGCTCAAACTGTGGCGGTACAACTTTATTTTTAGACTCCCATAATTGGTGTCTAAACTGTTTGGGTCCTGACCTTTTTCCTCCGGAGCCCTCGGGCAACAGTATTGTGAGAAGAGGTTTTCAACATCGAGTTTCCCTCGATATGAGGTTCCCTTCCAACTTCAGGGCACCGACCATTTCTTCTTCTACACAGGATCAGGTAACCCACAAACAGTCTGTTAAGACTAGCCATCCCTCGAGTGGTAGGTCTCATGCACAGCATATAGACGGCTCCGGCCTTGCCCTTGAGGGCCCATTGGCTTCAAAACCCCGGCGGGAGACTTCGTCCTCCAAAGCCTATGTGGGGTTTCAGGTTGTTCCTGGGGTTCACCCCCCACAGAACATTCCTGAGCCGTGTCCGGTGGTGGCATCCGCTTCGAGCGGTACCGATACCCGGCATCGGCACTGGTGTTGGACGAAACACTCCTCACCAGGGATCGTCGTCTGCTGTCCTCGGTACCTACGGGACCAGTGTATACGTTCCAGACTGACTTTCCACTATCGGTACTGGCACCGATACTACCTCCAACGTCGGTACCCTCCAGGCATGCATCGATAAACTCGCTTCCTTCGATGCCGAGTCTGGAATCGATCTCCATTCTGGAGGACTGGGTACCGACTCACTTTGGTACTGGCTCCTGTTGGTACCGAAGGCTCGGTTCCGATGGTTCGGATCCACAACTCTCGGTTCCTCCGATGCCGTTTGGATTGCCACCGGCTGGGTTTCATCCATCGGTATCAGACACGGTACCAAAGTCTGTACCGATGTCTACATTATCCTCAATGCCGAGTTTGGAATTGATCTCTAGTTTGGAAGACACGGTTCCGACACGCCTTGGTACCGTGACCTGTCGATACCGGAGGCTCGGTGCTAAGGGTGACTGCCGAAAGTTTTTGGTTACCTCGGTACCGATTGAGCTGTCACCGATGACTGTTCCGATGTCTGTGTCTGGTTCGGTTCCGACATCGGTACCGGTATCGGTACCGGTATCCACTGTAGCATCGTGGCCAGCTCCTTCCATGCTTCTTTCAACAGGATCGCTCCCTTCTATACCAAGTTTGGAGTCGATACCTGACCTCCAGTACCAGCGTCCATCCGTTAAGGATCCCATATTGCACTGTGCAGATACATCCTTCGGTGCCCAGGCTAGTTCCTCAGATCTAGCCTGTCCAAGGGAGGTTCTCTTTGGAGATCCTTCTTTTCAGAGTTTCCTCTGGGATATGGCAAGATCACTTGCCATCTCTATCCCTGGACATGATCCTACACAAGGCTCTGTTTCTACCGAAGCAAAGGAAAACATAATGCTTCCTTTGCATCATTCCTTGCAGGATCTTCTTCTAGGAATGTGGGAAACACCTTTAAGGGTACCCCCACCTTCCAGAGCAACTGATCTCCTATATCAGGTGCCCCCCTCTCCAGGGTTTCAGAAGACTCAACTTCCTCATCATTCCATTGTAGTGGAATCAGCAATGAGGCGGGTGAAGAGTAAGAAAAAGCACTCTTCTTATCCGCCAGGTCGTGAGTCTAAGACACTAGATGCCTTTGGACGTCAAACCTTCCAGACATCCATGCTTTCAGCAAGAATTCTCTCATATATTTTTTATATGAGTCTATCTCTTGAGGAGGTCACAAAGAAATTGCATCTTTTGACTCCCTTTCTTTCAGAACCCAAGACTGCAGACTATTCCTCACTGCTTAGTCATATTCAAAATATCTCTTGGTTTCTTACTCGTGCTTCCCTAGACTCATTTGAGTCTGTTAGCAGGACTTCTGGTATAGCTATAGGGGCACGACGTAGAGCCTGGCTCCAAGCTTCAGACTTAGACAAATGGGCACAACAAAGACTGGGTAATACTCCTTGTACTGGAGAAAATCTCTTCAATAAGGAGTCTTTACGTCAGGTTACTCAGTGGTTCACTGACTTGCCTGTTTCTAAGGGCTGTCCTACGCCCTCTTCTTTCCCAGTAGGTAGGAAATGTCCTACCAAACTTTATTCCCCTAGGGGGAGAAGGTTTTATTCATCTTCTGCCCATCACACAGAAAGCCTTTGACAAGGTCCCTCATCAGAGACTTTTGGCAAAACTAAAGTGTCATGGGATAGGAGGCAGTGTACTACTGTGGATCAGGAACTGGTTAAAAGATAGAAGGCAGAGGGTGGGGCTGGGTGGCCAGTTTTCCCAATGGAGAGGGGTGAATAGTGGTGTACCCCAGGGATCTGTGCTGGGTCCTCTGCTTTTTGACATATTCATAAATGACCTGGAAAGTGGAATAACGAGTGAGGTTATCAAATTTGCAGATGACACAAAACTATTTAAAGTTGTTAAAACCCAAGAGGATTGTGGAAAATTGCAAGAGGATCTTGATAAATTGGAAGACTGGGCATCAAAATGGCAGATGAAATTTAATGTGGACAAGTGCAAAGTTATGCACCTAGGGAAGAACAACCCAAACTATGGTTACACAATGCAAGGTTCCACTTTAGGAATCACCACACAGAAAAAAGATTTAGGCGTCATTGTGGATAACATGTTAAAACCCTCGGCCCAGTGTGCAGCGGCAGCCAAGAGAGCAAATAGAATGCTAGGTATGATAAGGAAAGGAATGGAAAATAAAACAAAAGATATTATAATGCCTCTATATCGTTCCATGGTGAGACCGCACCTTGAATATTGTGTGCAATTCTGGTCGCCGTATCTTAAAAAGGATATTGCGTTATTAGAAAAGGTTCAGAGAAGAGCCACCAAAATGGTAAAGGGGATGGAAGGATACTCCTATGAAGAAAGGCTAAAAAGGTTAGGGCTCTTTAACCTGGAAAAGAGACGACTGAGGGGAGATATGATAGAAGTCTATAAATTAATGAACGGAGTGGAACGGGTAAACGTAGATCGATTGTTTACGTTATCAGAATATAGACAGACTAGGGGACATGCAATGAAGCTACAGGGTAAACTATTTAAGACTAATAAAAGAAAATATTTTTTCACGCAACGTGTAATCAAACTCTGGAATTTGTTGCCGGAGGATGTGGTAAAGGCTGTTAGTGTGGCTGGGTTTAAAAGAGGTTTGGACAAGTTCCTGGATGAAAAGTCCATAAACCATTATTAAGAAGGGACCCAGGATATCAATGCTTGACCCAGTACAAGCATTGTGGAACCTGTGTCTTTTGGGGAAACTGCTAGGTACGTATGACCTGGATTGGCCACTGTTGGAAACGGGATACTGGGCTTGATGGACCTTGGTCTGACCCAGTATGGTATATCTTATGTTCTTATGTTCCCAAACAGGGGAAACATCGCCCTGGTCTGAAGAATCCAAACTCTCACCAGGCTCACCAAACCCAGAATCTGCAGGGTTTCTGATTAATCACATATTTTTTGTGTCTCTTGGGGTTTAGAGCCTGCAGTTGGCTTCTTCTCAGTAGAAGCCTTCCACTGCTTCATTCTAAACTCTAGGCATGGATCTCTTTTCACAAGACATCCATTTTTCTCTGTTATACGAGCTCTTAGGATGTTCATGCCTAAAAATCACAGCTTCTCCTCTTCTTCCTGCTAGGGAAAGAGGTTTAACAACTATCAAACGATAGTTTTCTGTACCAGCATGAATTTTTCCTTTCTATAGACTTACCACATTGTAATTCTCCATTCAGCTCCATCTTCTCTACCCTTTTATCAAGCATTTCCCCTGTAAGCGTGGTATTATTACACTGGAGGGCTTCTCTTCAGCCCTTCTAGTTTTGTCACTATTCCAGTGTGGAGTTTTCCTCTCTGAGTTAACTCCTTCTTCTTTTTTGCTTGGGGCAGCTTTCAAGTGATATCTTGAGGCTTCGTCAGAGTAAACTACAAACATGTATTATACAAAAGAAAATTCACTCAAAAAATAGTCATATAACCATAATCTCTTATGGTTATATGACTATTTTTTGGGGCAGCTTTCAGACAAGTCCAGAGTTTTCTTACTCCTGTTCTGTCTGTTCTTTCTGTTTTTTAACAGGAAGTTTCTTTCTGATGTCTTACTAGCAGCTGCCCATGCAGGAGCCCTAGTAATTGGACCACTGGTTCTTCCCCACAAGCATCCAGAGTTGTCCTCCACTATATTCTTTCTGGCCTTAGTAGTGACTCCAAGATGGTGCATTCATCTTTCTTGGCAAATCTTATCACTACAGGCTTTTCAGATTGTTTTCTATTCTTGCCATCTCCAGTTCCCTTGGGTTTGGCAGCATAGTCGAACTAGGTGCTGGGCAGCCAGTTCTATCTCCTAATTCTCCTGCATTATGTTCTCTGCAATCTTACAGAGAAGCTTTCTACTATGGGCCCTTGCTAGAGAGCATTAGGATTTCCTCAAACAGCTGTCCTAGATGGTTGGAAAAAGCTCCCTCAGTCATGCCCCTCATGACTGGAAGGGTTCTTCCTACCCTACTATCTCCTTTCTAAAGCAAAGGACATGGACCTTCTCTTACGTGAAAGCTTAAAGAGTTGTTCAATTCCCTCGTTTGGTCCTCAGGATTCCCACCGGGAATATGCTCTCTTTTTCCTTGCAGCTTGTCCTCATGGTATCCTAATCCTTCATGGACAGCGCATATTTAGCTAAAGAACGCATGATACCCTTTGCCCCTCAAGTAGGTCAACATGGTATCTCATTCCTATGTGTCTTCTGTCCATTTACCATGCCAGAGTTCTGAGGGACTCGGGACTTGCTGCCTGCAGACTGATATTATCCTCTGCTTTTCACGTAACCATCCTGGTTATTTCACTGGCTAGCATTCTTGCAGTAATCTAGTCTGTTCATTGTCAGGGAGATTTTTCCCCTGACTCCTTCCATCATAACCAGGGGGAATAGATTCTCTATATATCTTCTCAAGTAGGTTCCACCTTCTTGTTATTAGATGAATCTTTCCTCTTCACATCTCCTATGTGAATATACTTTCTATAGGCATATCTCTGTCTGCTTAATTGCAGACACTTATATATAGGCCTATATATTCATATCTATATCTATATATATCTCTATAGATATATATGTCTGTCATTTGTGTGTTATTATAGGTAGATATGTATTTACGTACTTATCTATCAGACTGTCTATGCTCATATAGATATATATATATCTATAGGATTCTGACAGTTGGACTCTACCCATACCATGCTGTTCCAGCATGTTTGGGGTGCTACACACACCACCATTCCAGTAGTAGTTAACAACTTTTTTACCATAACCTTAAAGGTTAGGTACCCATGAAGCTCTCCATGTTCTAGTATCTTTCCTACCTGACATCAGTTAGGAAAGACATTGCAGATCTTCAGTCATTCTGAGGCTAACGCCTCGGGCATCTGTCCTTTCTTTTGGGATATAAGGGTTTTCCATACCCCTTCTTCCCTCAAGGATTAGGCCTATTTGTCCAAATCAGTCAGCCTTTTCCTCTTTTTGCTCCTATCAGTGAGTCACTCTGTAGCCAAAAGAGTTTGGGCTTTTTTCATAAAGCCTTCCGCTGACGGCTTACAGTTTTGGTACTACCCCAGTTTACCCCTGGGGTTACCTCTTACCTTTCAGAATTCCTGACCTCCATTATGTTTTCCTACAGGTTTATTACCTCTACTTTTGCAGTGAGGTCCTCCTTGAGGTTCCTCTACTGGATCCCCAGTAGATCCCATGAACCTCCATACTTTTGTACAATCCTGTTAGGGGAGGTCCATATTGCAATATTTCATTTTCAATATATTTGTTGATAATTGTTATCCACACAGGGACTTCTCATCTGCAGTCCTATGTTAGGTTAGCTGTCTTTTACAGCACCTTTCTGTTTCAACTCCTTCCCACCATCCTGGGATGCCTGGCCATATGAGGTATAGCATGTTCCAATCCATAACATGCTGGGTCTCCAGGCATCTTAGCTTGGGAGTCCCCATATGTGAAGACTCATTCCTGCTGGTTCCAGGAGATAGCACAGTTACTTACCTGTAACAGGTGATCTCTGGGAACAGCAGGAATAAGTCTTCACAACCCTCCCACCTCCCCTAGGAGTTGTATCTCTCCATCTATCTTTCCTTTCCTCTCTCTCTCTTTGTCTCAGCTTTAAAACTTAACTGAGCAGAGGCAGTTGGGAAAGGCAGGAAGGCAGCACGCAGGCGTGGTGGGATGCTTCCAAAAGCTTTCTGATTGGACGCTGGGGAGCGTTCCCGCGCAGGCTCCGTCGGTACCGACGTACCCATATGTGAAGACTTATTCCTGCTGTTCCCAGAGATCACCTGTTACAGGTAAGTAACTGTGCTTTATAGCAGAAGGTGAGACAGGATGTCAGAGGGTATTGATGCTTTGATGCAGCAATGGCCCATGCAAGGTCTTCTCTGTCTTTCCCCCTTAGGCGCTCACAGGACGAGTAATTCAGCGCATCAAAGCTCATCAGGGGAAAGTAGTGTTAGTAGCACTGGATTGGCCGTGACGCCCCTGGTATGCCGATCTGGTGCGTCTGCTTGATGTGGAGCCTTGGCAAATACCTTCAACAATGGATCTTCTGATTCAAGGGCCTCTGCGAATGCCTCAGGTGGATTGGTTCTCGCTTACGGCTTGGCCATTGAAAGGGCTAGGTTAAGGAGGAAAGATTATTCTGGTGTGGTGATTGCTACCTTACTTTTGGCCAGAATGAGTTCTACATCCTTGGCATATGTACTCATATGGTGTATTTTTGAGGACTGGTGCGAGCGACGTCAGGTCCGGCCAACCACGGTTTCAGTACCTATAGTATTAAGTTTCTTGCAGGACGGTTTTGATAAGGGATTGGCGGCCAGTTCCTTAAGGGTTCAGCTGGCAGCTATTTTTTGTTATCAAGGAAAGGTCCAAGGAGTTGCCTTGGGGTCACATACCGATGTGATATGTTTTCTGAAAACTGTATCCCGTTTATGACCTTCCCGCAAAATGGTTTCTCCTCCGTGGGATCTCATCTTAGTCCTAGGAGAATTGACAAGGGAACCTTTTGAGCCTTTGCATCTGGCTTCACTCAAGGATTTGACTTTAAAGACAGTGTTTTTGGTGGCCATTTGTTCTACATGTCAAATTTCGGAATTGCAGGCATTATCCTGTCGAGAACCGTTTCTGTCCTCTAGGGAAAAGATTGTGTTGCGTCCCGTTCTGTCTTTTCTGCCTAAGGTGGTTTCACCATTTCATATGAATCAATCTGTCTCTTTGCCAGTATTAGGTGTTTTGGGGGAGGACGCGTCATAAGAACATAAGAGATGCCATACTGGGTCAGACCAAGGTTCATCAATCCCAGTATCCTGTTTCCAACAGTGGCCAATCTAGGTCATACGTACCTAGCAGTTTCCCCAAAAGACACAGGTTCCACAGTGCTTGTACTGGGTCAAGCATTGATATCCTGGGTCCCTTCTTAATAATGGTTTATGGACCTTTCCTCCAGGAACTTGTCCAAACCTTTTTTAAACCCAGCTACACTAAACCTTTACTACATCCTCCGGTAACAAATTCCAGAGTTTGATTACACGTAGTTTGATTACACGTAGTTTGTGGCTGTTGGACATAAAGAGGGTCCTACAACGATACTTGGAGGTCTCGGAATCCTTCCCCAAGTCTGAACGCTTATTCGTTCTCTTTGGAGGTCTGCGTAAAGGGGAAGCGGCAGTCAAAGCTTCAATTTCCAGATGGGTCCGAGAAGCGATTGTGTCAGTGTATATTTTACAGGGTCGTCAGGTGCCCGTGGGGGTATGGGCTCATTCTACCAGAGCGCAAGTGGCTTCATGGGTGGAACATAGTTTGGTTCTGCTGGTGGAAATTTGCAGAGCAGCCACTGGGTCTTCTCTGTATACTTTCAGTAAACACTATTGTCTGGATGTTCAGGCAGCGAAGGATGCCTGTTTCGGGTCTGCGGTTTTTGCGGTCTGGGAGGACAGGTCCCTCCCAATAGTTTACTGCTCTGTTACATCCCAGAGGTGAGGGACTGAACTGGAGGGACGATAAGGAAAGAGAAGTTAGACTTACCTGCTAATTGTTGTTCCTTGAGGAACTCCAGTTCAGTCCCGATTCCCACCCAGGGATTTGTCAGCTTCCGCAGGTGCCGGTTATTGGGGGGGGGGGGGGGGGACAACGACGTTATGGTGAATGTATGCAAAATATTATTGAACTCTGTATTCTTTCTGCTCTCTCTTCTCTGTGCTGGTTTTCTTCAAAGAGGGGGGAGAGAGGGAGTTATCCTCTTAGTTAATGGGGATTTAGTTCAGTTGTTAAAAGGTAATTGGTTAAAGTTGATACTATAGCTACATATTTGTTGCTCCTTTTGAGTCTGCTTTGCCAATAGGTCACTGGGGGCTGGTAGGAGAGGCCAGCAGGATAAATCCAGTGATGTCATGATTCTGACATGCCCAGTCTCCATGCTGCAGGAGGAGGTGCACTACCCAGAGGTGAGGGACTGAATTGGAGTTCCTCAAGGTACAACAATTAGCAGGTAAGTCTAATTTCTCTTTAGCAACTATATCAATAATATACATAGAAATACAATTTAGCAATATACCTGAGAGTACAATTTGTCAATCCTGTAAAAGAGCAAAGCACCTGACCTCTTTTACTCTGGTGGCCTGAGGACAGAGTCCAGCATCACTTGGACATAAGAGCATCAGCTGGAGTCTGCCCCTGGCCTGGCTTATGGCTCTTTCTTATATAGCCATTTCTCTAACCTTTCACCCAGTTTTGGTTGTTTGCTTTTCTGACATTTCTCACTTTCTGGTCACACCTGTATTTTTACATTCCTCTGACCTTTCAAATGTTCTCCTGTGCTCCGGTCTCCATACACCTCTGAATATGCTGTGGGTTTTTACTTTTGTAAATGTGGTCAAGGGGTCTGAAATTACCCTGGTCAGAGACTTTCTGGAGTGGGTGTTATGTCATCCCCGCCCCCTTCTTGCTGGTAGTATCTGATTGCCCTTTCTACTTGTAGCTAGTGCGTGGGTGAGGCGGAAACATCTGTTATCTTTTTTTCACACTATTTATGTGGTGTTTCCATCCCTTATAAGGGGTTCCACTACAGATCCGCTGCAGACTACTTGACTGCCATACCAACTTCATCAGAAACAGTAGAAATGGCACCCCTAATGTCTGTCTAGGATCCCCAGCCCCAGGTACTAATAAAGCATTCCATACCCTTTATACTACAAAGGGATTTAGGTGATATTAAGAAGTGAATCCCAACACTTTTTTTTAAACACTTCCATATGCTCCCAAGTCTAAAGAACCCTGAACATGAGAGAAAATGGAGTTACTTACCTGTAACAGGAGTTCTCCGTGGACAGCAGGATAAGTCAGCCACACTTGGTGACGTCATCTGACGGCGCCGAGACGGAAGTACTCTCCATAGCTCAGAAGGGCTTTTCGCCCTTCTGAGCATGGGCCAACTGGCCCCACCCCCTGCCTGCCCCTAGCTAGCCAGTACGTCACTAGCTGAGCCTTTGCCGCTAGGAGGCGGGCACTAGAAATGGAGGCCGACCCCTTCCCAGGGGAGGTGGGCGGGTATGTGTGGCTGACTTATCCTGCTGTCCACGGAGAACTCCTGTTACAGGTAAGTAACTCCGTTTTCTCGGACAAGCAGGATGAGTCAGCCACACTTGATGCCTCCCAAGCTGTCATGCGCTGTGGTGGACGGGGAAGGCCGAGACACTTCCTCAGGGCTAACATGCACCCTTGCGGTACAGCAGCATGTTGCAATGAGAACATGTAGGCCTGTGGTGGCGATGCACGCATGTGCCATAGCACGCACACATGTGCCGTAGCAGCATTGTGAGAGGGTGCAGTTACAAGGCAAGGTACAATGGCTTGCATGCAATTACAAGGAAACGTACGATGGCTTGCATGGATGTGGAGATGTGCAGAGCACGCATGTGCAGAGGGTGTAGCTACCGGGCACACCTGTGCGGCAACAGAAACGTAGGTACATCGATCAGTAGTAATGCGGGGGTCACCGCAGTGAAGAAGCGACGGTCTCAATATCGCTGTCCACGTGAGTGGTGCGAAATGGAGTATTAATACCTTACTAATAAGAGAGGCCCTTTTTTTTTCACTCTGGAACGTGTTACCAGACCCGGAAATCGATTGCTGCCTGACTCAATAGAAGCATTGGGGACCTGTGCCATTGGGGAGACAGCCCTAGACTGGGCAATGTAGGAAAGAATACTGGGCTTGATGGCCTCGCTCTAACCCAGTATGGCGTATCTTACGTTCTTTGTTATCAGTCAGTGATCACTGTGAGCAGGGAGAGCAGGGGAGCCTCGGGGGTGCTGCAAGAGTGGTATGAGGTTGATTCTTAAGCCCGCAGTATCGGAAGTCAATTCCGGCACCAGGCGGTATGTGGAGGTGGTAGTCAGGCGGTATGTGGAGGTGGCAGTCCAGATTGTTGGGGCTGCCAGGTTGACAAGACTCACGACCTTATACTTCTCGACACGACATGGCTACTGCATGAGGTGCACAAATTATCGCTTGTGCGTGCATAGTGTGCGTGCCCTTGGCCTGAGCCCTTGCTTGTATCCGGGCAGATGGAGATGCAGGTGGAGTCCCCTAGGGGTGTAGGCCATCGGGACTGGGCAGCCAGGCTTGTGCACTGTTCGGTGTATGTCCTGGGCATACAGTTGTGCGGGGTTGTGGAGCTTTTCAGATCGACTATGCAACATATCTTTCCTGGGGATCTATTGCAGATCATTATGTCATGGAAGAGCAATGGCCTCGAGGAGGCGCCCAGGTGCCCACTTGGCGTTGGGGACTGTGTGCTGAATGGAGCCACAGGAGCCGTTCAGCCTGTCAACTGGGTCAGGTTCTTGGGGAAGAAACGCACTGGTACCGGATAGTGAGCGTAATGAGGGAATTGCCGGTTTTTAACAGTTGCATTTCCTGTTCTCCACATGGTGAGCAGATCTATTTGCGGTCAGCCCTATTGATGGAGTGTGCCTAAGGGTTGAACTCCTATATGTTTCAAGGGGAAAGGACTGCCTGGAGCATCTGCTTCTTCACCGTCCAGGCACTGGAGTACAGAGCTGCATTGCTGCACCTTGGTGATGTGTCGTAGTTTCCCATGACTTGACCTGTGACCCGCTGACCTGTGACCGCTAGAGGGATATACTCACCTTTGAGCAGGCAGAGTCAGAGTGCTGCCCTTGAGTTAATATAAGGAAGATCCAGACTGGAGATCCAAGGCTGGCCACGAGCCTGTTACTTTACCGGGACGTTAGGTTAGATGCCACAGAGCTTACTGGAACACACTTCGTTTTGGTCTTGTTTTGAACGATCAAGTATTGTATACTTCAATGAAAAGTCGTTTCATTGAAGTATACAACAGAGCTTACTGGGGCAGGGTGCTCTTTGCAGGGCGGAGAAGATGACCGTGAAGGGGATGATGAAGGTGTTTCTCCCAGTTACAGGAAGATTGCCTGGAGGATTGCCTGAGTATCGGGCGGCTCACTAGATGACTCAAGGGTAGCAGGCGGGTATGGTTTGCTGCACAGGGCCCCCAAGATGGCAAGGCAGAGGTGGGCAGTGGCGGCTCATGTACAAGGTGAGAGAAGATCAATTCCTTTTCCACAGAGGTGAGCTGTCACCACATGTTGCTGGCCTGTCCGCCCAGATGGACTCTGGAAGGGTGTGGATCCCGTGAGTTGTTCCTCTGCAGGTTAGTCAGCAAGGTATATGGGAGGCAATACCTCAGATGTAGGATCTACAATGCGCATCAAGCGGATACAATATGCATCAAGCGGATGTTCCAGGGCTGGCAGATCAAGGGTTCTTGAGGTCGTGCGGGCGATGGGGTGCGTCCCCTGGATGTCCCGGCGATGGGGTGCATCCTCCGGATGTCCCCGTGGGAACCGTAAGCCACGAAGTACCTCCTCTGTGCCCAAGTTCTGGATGTCTCTGTGGGAATAGTAGGCCATGAGGTACCCCTTCTGTGTCCTAGGGATTGTGAATGTCGTCCTTCATACTCCCAGATGCAGGTGGAGCTCACAGATGTAGTTGATGCTCAGAGGGTAGCTGGGCATGAATGGTCATGCCTGAAGTCAGAACGGGTTCTTAATCTCCTTGGCTGAAAGTTGGGACATGCATTGCAGCATCCACAGCTGTGATCTGAACTGTGACCTTCTGCTCGAGGACACATTGACTATGTATACTGCACCACCCTGTTGCCACTGCAACCGGTGGTGGATTGTCAGGGCTCCCTTTGGGATCGTGAGGAGTGCGTCTCATGCATGTCTGGTGGGTTGCTGAGTATTCCGTTGTCTGTCGTTCTTTAGTCCTTGGACAATTCTTCGGGCAGGCACCCAAAGGGCTAGCTTTAACATAGTGACCTGTGCATTCTTGTTACTGACATGAAGGACAACGGACTTCAATATTTCAATTAGTCCTGTCCCTTGGTCCGACCATAACCTGATTACTTTCCAAATACCCTCGCAACATGTTTCTGCACCAAATAGTGATGCCTCTAGACCCTCAGCCACACCACGCCCCAGACCTCTTGCCATAGAAGAATTTTCCAAAAAAGTCCTTCCAACCCTTCATCAGAAGTCTGCTAACCTTGATGAATCAATCACCAACTGGAACAACGCATTGAAGGAATTCGCCTACCCAACATCCGCCAACGATTCAGAAACCCACAACAGATGTAAAAGTAGAAGACATCATGCTCCATGGTTTTCAGCAGAACTTCGTGCCTCCCTCATTGACCTCAGGAAGCACGAGAGGAAGTGGAGACGCTCCCGATCCCTGACCCACAAATTAGCCTACCTTGAACTCCTGAAGTCTCACCGTGAGACAATCTACCTCAGAATGAGTGAATACCACGCCCAGCTCCTTCAGCGCTCAATCAATAAACCCAGAGACCTATTCAACCTAGCGAAATCCCTTACCAAGAAACCCTCCCCCACCCAACTTGTCCCAATTCCCCCCCAGTCATATGCCGACTTCCTTCAAGCCAAATCCCTCTCAGCAAGTATTCAGCCAGCACCAACAGTGTCCCTCTCTCTTTCTAACTCTCAACTCACAAACTTCACTCACACATTTTACCCCTCCTGCAGAGAAGAATATCCAAGACCTCACTGCCAGCATCAATACTTCTACAGCCCCAAACGACCCCTGCCCAGCACACTGGATCAGGACCCTTCGAGTTGAACTCAGCCCAATTCTACTAAACATCATCCGTCTATCTTTTGCAACTGGCTCATTCTCCTCTTTACTCAAACAAACTTCAATAAGACCCCTCCTAAAGAACAGCAGACTTGACCCATCAAAGACAGAATCTTACCGACCCATCTCGAGCATTCCTCTACTCGCTAAAATAATCGAGAAGGTCGTCTACAGACAAATCCAACAACATATCGACATAGCAGCATCCCTTGATCCCTGCCAGCATGGTTTTAGAGAATCGCATGGAATAGAAACACTGCTCACCACCCTCACCAACACCCTGAATAGAGGAATTGACAACGCAGAAGATGGTTTTGCTCTCATCTTCCTGGATATCTCAGCTTCCTTTGATTCCGTCAATCACAACCAACTACTTACCCGCCTCATGGAAAAGGGCATTCACGGCCTTGCCTGGGAGTGGTGTAAATCTTACCTATTGGAGCGCTGGCAACATGTCCGGGTTGGTTCTAAAACCTCTGCACCATTCCACCAACAACAAGGTGTCCCACAAGGTTCCTCCCTATCGGCTCTGCTGTTTAATATATATATGCAGCCGATATGTAACATCATCTGATCCTTCAACATTTCTACTCTTATCTATGCTGATGATGTTTTGCTATTTACCCCGTTCAAAGTCAAACATCCGGAATTCACCAACCTTGTCAACTGCTTCAACGCAATTACAGATTGGCTAACTACCCAAAACCTCCACATTAATTTCAAGAAAACAGAGGTACTCTTCATATCAAGGAACAAAAGCTTCTCTCCTCCCTCCATCTTAAGAGTAAGAGATGCGGAGCTTCCAAGCCGTAAGACCATACACTATCTCGGCATTACTCTGGACCAACATCTCGATTTCAAGGAACACATAAAAAACACCACAAGGTCTATCTACAACAAAATTAGAACTCTGAGACATCTTAAACCTATGCTACCTGCTAATGACTTCCGAACCATCTTCCAGGCCCTCATTCTACCTCATTTAGATTACGCAAACTTAATCTTGTATGGCCTACCAAAAAACACTCTTAATCCTCTCCAACAAGCTATGAATGCCGCCGCCCGTGTCCTCTGTGGTCTAGCCAGATCTGACCACATCACACCAATACTAAAGGAGCTCCATTGGCTACCGATATACTCTAGGCTAACATATAAGATTCTGTTAATAACATTCAAAATTTTCAACAACATCGCCCCCAACTCTCTCAAGGAACTGATCACACCTACTCCAAAAACTAGAGCCAGAAGGACAGCAACCGACAACACCTTGACTATCTCTAAAGACTCCATAAAGTGCTCACAAACAACCAGGAGAAGAACCTTTGCCCACTACGCACCAAAATGTTGGAACGCCCTCCCTCCAGAAATCAGAGAGATCCGAGACCTTCTACAATTTCGGAAAGCAATAAAACACCACCTCTTTCTGCTCCATTTCTCTCAAGCGGCTACCCTGACTCAAAGAAACCATCCCCTTTCCCCTACTAGAGCCCCATACACAACATAACGCTCAAGTCCCAAGCATTCTCTTGCCAGCCTTACAGCATCTTACATACTCTCTGATTAAGCATCATCTATTATTCCCTATGTATATAGTTTATGTATTCCACATCTATCTGGATATATTTCAATATGTAAATAGTTACCCATGTTCTCCAAGTTCTATTCCCTGTTATAATGTAAACCCAATCAGTCTTCTCTGATCTGAGTATTCTCTGTTAAATGTAAACCGCACTGATAACAAATAGTGCGGTATATAAGAATTGTTAAATAAATAAATAAATGTTGGACTGTGGCCTGACAAGTCAAGCAGTTGCCCCATATTCCCCTTCCGTGGGTCCCTGGAGCAGGGTCAAGTCGGCCGTGTTTGAAATAGCCAAGCCATGGGGTTCTTTAGAGGCAAGCCAGATCCATAGCCGAGCCGTGGGGTTCTTTAGGGGTAAGCCAGATCCAGAGGGGAAGGTCAGGCCTTTCAGTAGTTTGTGCTACGACTAGGTGGTAGTTTTTTTATGGCCCACCATGTTACTACAGGGACATAGTTAAGACACCTGTCTCATTGGCTGGACATGAATCCACACTCTTCATTTTTATAGCAACTGTACAGGGTATACTGTGCTGCCACTTCCAGGGAAAAAGCGACCTGCCCAAGGTCAAAGGAGACCCAGGTGGATTTAATGCATATTTTCTGGGTGCTAGGAGATGTCCCAACAATTAGGCTACTCCTCCACTTGGATTTATGGAGGAAAAAGACCTACTGCTGGGGGGGGGGGGGGAACCATGATTTGCTTCTAGTCACGGGTATAGGATGACGTGCTTGATCAGTGGAGGTCGACCACTGGAGGGGCAATGACCTGTTCATGGTCTACCGCTCCAGCTGGCATTCCCGATCCTAGGTGTAGGGGGTTCTATGGAATGAGGGAATCAAACCGGTACACTGAAGAGGCCAAACACAGCTCACTGACACCCATACCAAACCACTGAGCCATCTGCCCACTGACTCAGGCCCTGGACCATGCCTATAGAGGCCTTGCACCAACCAACACACTCAGGAGGGAAGGCCATGAACCAGAGATTTCTGGATTAGAAGGTGGGAACCGTGCATGACGAGCCATTATGACGAGCCATTACTCAGGCTCAGAGCTTTGGTGTAGGGCTTTGCTTAGTAGATTCAGGAGTCGGGTCGGTGACCGGCCTTCAGGCAGTACCGACCACACAGTGAGTCCTTGGCAGGAGTTATAGGGATTTGCTCACCCTGAGCCAGGCCTTCGATGCCGTGGATCGTGCCTGAAAGTGCTGTCACCTAGAGCCCCTGGGCTCCATGCCAACGGGGTCACATCTCTCAGTTGGTACGGTAGGTGTGCTGTACTCAGCGGTAAGGTCAGCAGGTGATGACATTGTTCCTTTTCATGACATCCTTTGTCTGGTAATAGCTCTATCTGAAGCACCCACATGGTGCTAAGAGCCCTTGAAAAGCATGCCTGGAGGTGAGCGGGAATTTCAAACCCATCTGCAGGGAAATGCTCCAGTACAAGATGCTGGCTCCAGCACCGATTCCCTTTCGGCCCAAAGTTATGTGGGCCTAATTGCGGCGAAGCGCAATTTGGTTGCCTTGACGCCATTCATTTGCAACGTGAAGAGGCCTCTTCTGCCATGGAGCCGAGCCTTGCTGCCCTGGAACCGAGCCTTGATGCCCATGGCGAACCACTTCTCCTTCTTGTCGTGGGAGAAAGGGGAGTGGAGCTCCAGATGATTGGCGCCTCTGTTGGTACTGATAGCCTCATGCCATCATCACTGGAGCAAGAGCGCAGTGCTGATCATGCGTGCCGGGAGGGCCTGGGAGAAGGGGAGTGGAGCTTCAGATGATAAGCGCCTCTGCGGATACTGAGAGCGTCATGCCATCAACACCGGAGCAAGAGCTCACAGAGTGCTTATCACACGTGCCGGGAGTGCTGTACCCATCGGCGCACTGAGCGCTATTAAAGTTTCTTAGGTCAGACCCGGCCTTGGCGATGCAGACATCTTGCCGGGAGAACGGCGCATCCGGACACATTCCCGCTGCAGGACTTCAGAGAGTCAGCACTGTGCTGCCGGGATGGATGGCTCTCAGACTCCGGGTATTCGGCACGAGAGATTGAGTGGGGAGGGGCTCCGATGTTAAACTGATTTCTTGTACAACATTGCTCCGTCGTTGCCATGGCATCAGCCTATGGTGCCGTAGGAGGCGGAGCTGGATATGCTGACCTCATCACGATCATGTTGACGGCCAGGAGCAGAGCTGGATGTGCTGACCTCATCATGATCATGGCGGTGGCCAGGAGCTCTGGAGGCTGCGATCATGGCGGCGGCCAGGAGCTCTGGAGGCTGCGGCCACAGAGGTGATGCCCCGGGCGTTCCGGAGAGCAGAGTTCCCGTCACCAGGAGCTGCGTCGACCATCGGGAGACTGCGGCTGGGGATGGAGGCCCTGAGGCACATACTGAGTGGCGGCCGCTGCTGGCAGCGGTGTCTCTGGAATGCACTTGGCTGGCCAAAGGTGAGCAGCGTCTTCCCAAACCGACATAAGGAGATGTGTCGACCATGGGAGCTGTGGCTAGGGATGGAGGCCCTGAGGCACATCCTGAGCAGTGGTGGCAGCTGCTGGCAGCGGTGTCCCTCGAATGCACGTGGCTGGCCGAAGGTGAGCAGCGTCTTTCCAAACCGACATAAGGAGATGTGTCGACCATGGGAGCCTGTGGCTGGGGATGGAGGCCCTGAGGCACATCCTGAGCAGCGACAGAAGCTAGTGACGGGGTCCCTCAAGCACACGAGGCTGGCTGAAGGGGAGCAGCATCTGCCCCAGATCCCTGGGCAGTGGCATCCATCAGAGAATATCCACTGCAGCCTGAGAGCACATGGCTGGTAGGCCTAGGGGCTCAAGCCTCAGCCCCTTAGTCAGAAGAAACCACAGGAACTGATCTGAAAACAAGAGCTTTGGACACAGCATTAATGAGAATTGTAAATTCATATATACATATGCAAGCAAAGGTGAGAATTTTTCTTCTTTGTTGTAACAAGGTATATTTCAGTTGGAGAGTAGAAAAGTCCGTCTTGCTGGCAAGGCGGAAGACTGAAAACTGGCTAGCTAGGGGCGGGCATGGGGGTGGGGCCAGTTGGCCCATGCTCAGAAGGGAGAAAATCCCTTCTGAGCTATGGAGAGTACTTCCGTCTCGGCGCATGTCGGATGACATCACCAAGTGTGGCTGACTCATCCTGCTTGTCCTAGGAGAAACATCCTGACATATGCAGGAAGTGAATCCGTTACCTCTCAATGAAAATGCCAAGCTTACGCTTTTGGCATAAATGAAAACTATCAGCTGGTCCAGCGGTCATTTTTAAAGGCCACTTTGTGCCAGACCTGCTAGATTGACAGCTGCCATAGTAACAGTGGAATCCTCATTATAAACAATGAAGGATGAAACAAAGTGTACTGAAATATAATACAAAATAAAGCACCAAAAAATGGGGATTTGTTTTGCTTCTCTTTGCTTTCAGTCTTTGAACTACCCTACCCTGTCCAGACCTGTTTCTGCCCTTCTCTAGGTTTTTAATGGTGTGGTGTGCAGGGCAAAAAACATTAGTTTTGTTGTGTTTTGTGTTCATTTTTAATTTTTGGGAATTTATTTTTTTTGTCAGTTTTGCACCTCATTGCACAATAGTGCATCCTATTTTGCCATAGTGCACACTCTTAATAATGCATGCCATTGTGCAATAGAGTTCAGTATTGATGTGACCTGGGAAATAACAAAAATTTACTGCTTTGATGAATCTGACTCTTCTACCTATTATCTCCCAGTTTGTGTTCCTGATAGGTCTGTACTTAATATCCATATCCATATCCATTCTTGGGACACTAACCTCAGTATGCAATGGTCACTACATCAGCAATACACAGATCTTCCTATCCTTTCCCATATCTGTTGCTTCCCTTCTGGATCTCGCTTCATCCTTTCTGCAGTCACATGAGACTACTTACAACTGTCTCTGTATAAAACTTTACTAAAGTGCATTAAGCAATTAACACTGGAATTAGCATGCACTGTTAGCACATGGTTGCACTAACAGTTAACGTGGCAACTTGACACAATGCACGCTAATTCCTGCATAGCGTGGCATGGAGCAGGGGATGGGCTAGACATTAAACTGGATGAACAAACAAAACTCCTCCATGTCCATGAGGTAATTTATAAGAACCAGTATATACTGAGACTGTACATCCCTAGAGCCGAAGGACGACATGGCCTAATAGGAATCAGTCATATAGAGTGCTACTATCCTAGGCCTCCAAGCCTATTTGCAGCACTGCAGCACGAATCATCACAGGAACACCCAAACATGAACACATTACCCCATACTCGACCAGTTACATTTGTTCTCAATACAAACCCGCATCAGATTCAAGGCAAACTTAACCATCTTCAGAATCATCCATCAATTAACAGCAGACATCTACAAGACCTCGTAACAAGAGATACAAGCACTCGACCCAGGAGACAAATCAACATGAACACGATCATCACACCTCACGAGTTTCAGAAAACCAAGCAATCCACATCTGCAAGAGCGCTTTCACTTTATGCCCCATCAATAGAGAACGCACTTCCAGATAACACGCATGCAATCACAGATATCAAAGACTTCAGGAAGAAACTCAAAACTCTACTGTACACAGACCAGCCGAGGGCACATTACCTAATCTCCCAACCGATGAAACATCCAATCTACCATCTATTGACCCCAGGCCATGAACCAACAACCTCTCCTCAACGCTACAAACTTGATCTGTACATAATTTGGTCAAATATATGACTCTATACAAATGTTAACTTGTTATTGGTCCACCCCTTCCCTATTTGAGCTTTATTGTATATTGGTTAAGTGTTCCTTCTTATAATAGTTAAATGTTCCATATATACTTTTGAGTTCTTATGTAAACTGCTTTGATTTGAAGGATAAAGCGGTATAAAAAATATGGTTAAATACATAATACTTAATGGTGTCATAAGTTCTAAATATACAAAAAGTATTAATATATGGAAGCAAACATTCAGAATCCATATCCATCATTAAACTTTGACTCCCAGTGCAACGAGTAGAAGGGATGGGTGAAAATTCACCAGCTCACATAACGAAGCAAACGAATTTCCAAAACAAGAGAAAAATCTCTTCAAATTATCAGCAAACAGTGAAAAACAAGTGGGACATACAATGTGTTGCTCCAGGAACCTTTTGTCACGTGAATGGTTTAAGGAGATCTGAACTGAAACAGACAGACAGATGAAAGTGATACAGTACCATGGGCTGTGTGAGTTGTGCGACCGCAGAAAGCGTAAGAACAGAAGGGGGCACTGATATCATCCAGCTCAAAAAGAATGAGTTACTGAACGTGGCTGGGTGGAGGGGGACACCAGATTCATTAGTCGCACATTTCTAGCTTGAGATGGTCCTGCGTACTTTTACAATTCTGCGTATGCCTTATAGCGCTATACAGATAAGTAGTAGTGGTGAACTATGGACAAGCATAGAAAAATACTGGCAAAACTGATATATGTAGATTCTGCAAGAAAAAGCTGGTAAAAATTATTCATCTTATAGCCAGCAGCAATGTTCTGATGGCAGAAAATTTCTATACAGTAAGGCACAATACAGTAGAGTGTCTCATTCATTCAAAACTGGAAACACTACAACTTCGCTGAACTGGAAAAGCACTGAGATCACAAACCTAAGAAAATTATGGGGAACAAAGATTATGATCACCTGTGACACACCCAACTAACAAAACATTAGGATGCAAGGAAACGGGACATAGTGGTAAAGGAGAAAAACACCAGAACAGCATAGATATAGCAGCGACAGTTCCAAGTAATTACTCTGTGAATCACTTCGAGAGAGAGAAAATCCCCAAGTACCAAGAAATGCAGTCGGAGACCAAAAAAATATGGCAGAAGGATACAGAGATTTGTCATTGTATTGGGTGCCTCAGTCTTGATTTAAGAGGAATTTCCGAGCACACTTTGATAAACTGCCTACCACATTACATCATAGGAACTCTAGGAGGAAACGTATTTGGCACGATATGAGTACTATGTCAAGCATTAGCAGTAAATTTGAGAGACTGAGATTGTACTTCACGTACAGTAGTTCTCTTTGACCGGACCTCTGCTCATCATCGGGACTCCCGCGGCAAACCAGCATCTCTCCTCTTGCAGCCAATCGGGACTCAGCTCCCCTGCTTTAAAAGGAGCACGCTGCAACAAGGAAGCCCTCTTTGACCGGACCTCTGCTCATCATCGGAACTCCTGCGGCAAACCAGCATCTCTCCTCCTGCTCCTCCTGCAGCCAATCAGGACTCAGCTCCCCTGCTTTAAAACAAGCACGCTGCAGGCGTGACCGCGCCTGGTGGGCCCGCACCTGAGGGCCTAGCCAGAGGGCCCTTTGGTGTGGCCCTTAGGCGAGGACCGACAAGAAAAGCCCCGACGCAGATACAGAAAACTGTGAGTCTGATTACTTAGTGATTATTATAATTCTGTCGCGCTATACGCTATAGTAACTGCAATTTCCTGCTTTACTAGTTAACTATACTAGTCTTAACAGCTTAGTAAGCAGTCTTGCTGCTCACTAAATACTACTCTTGACGATTGTTATATTATATGCGAATGATTGAAACAGTATCCAGCTACAATTGCACAGCATGAATCTGTGTCCACCGGTACTTGTTTAGTTCCATTTAAACAGATTGTAAGCAACCTCCTGCAACAACTAAGATTTTCATGGTCAAAAGTAATAGTATTTGCAGTCCTGATAAACACTGATAGTCCAACACTGCTGGAATTCTAACTATCATCGCACTCCCCTGTAAGCATAAGTCTGAATCATTGATACAAAGAAAACTACCCTTATAAGCCTAATAAGCTATGAAAATGTCCCCTTCAACCACCTTCTGCTTTAGAACATTATGCATCTGCACAATAATTCTAGCATTAATTGTTCTGACTCAGTCTTAACAATAAAAATCACAAACCAATCCCAATAATACAAAGAAGAATGAAATCTGATCCCACTCCCGCACATATGAAAATAAGTTACAATAGAAAAGTAAATCATTATAGATTAATACATATAAACCCCACCGTATTACCTCAACCTAACACTCAACTCAATACAATAAATCTAAACTCACTAACATGTATTCTAATAAATGCAAGATCAATGAAAAACAAACTCCCTATATTCACAGACATACTAAATGACCTAAAACCAGACATTCTATGTGTAACGGAAACTTGGCTAGCAGACACTAACCTTGTCTACTTGAACCAATTAAAAAACAATAATTACAACATCTCTCACACCCACAGACACCATAAAAAAGGAGGAGTACTTATTATGACAAAAAAATTACTAAAAGCAAACCACAATCATCTGTCCTCCCTAACAATATTGACACCCTCATCATAAAAATTGATCACCTTAGATTATGCTTAATATACAGACCACCTGATCAAAAACCCGATAACATGGATGCTCTAATTGAATTCCTTAGCTCATCCACTGAAAGTAACCCAATAATAATGCTTGGTGATTTTAACCTTCCATCCCTACACCCCACACACTCTGCCCTCTTCCTAGAATCAATCTCAGATATGGACTTCCACCAAATTATCAACACAAAAACTCATAACAAAGGAGGAACACTTGACCTTGTCTTCCTCCCTGAAGTACTACACAAATTCTATAACACAGCATCACTGGAGTGTACACCAGTCCCTTGGTCTGACCATCATCTTATAAAACTTAGCCTCAACTACCCTAAATCTAGTAATACGAATAAACCTCTACAGACCCCAACCTCCAAATTTAAGAGATTCATTGAAGAAGAATTCCTTGACCAAACAATCCCTCATCTATCTCTTTCACCAACTAATCTTGACGAAGCTGTAGCAAACTGGCATAGAACTATCAATAATGCAGCTACATATAATCTAACAGCGAAACAAATATTCAATAGGAACAACCGTTCTAGAAATGGTAATGCCCCATGGTTTAGCAATGACTTAAAACGAATGAAAAGAGAGTTGAGGAAAATTGAATTATGCTGGCGCAGATCTAAATCTACAACACACTGAGACCTATAATGACTGCCTAAAAAAATAAAAAAGATGCAACAGATAAAATAGCTGCATGGTAGTTTTTGTTTGCTTTAACTAAATCAATAAATAGACCAAGAAAACTATTTAACATTGTTCAAGATCTAACAAAAAACACATATAACTCTAGCAATGACGTTACGGATATATCTGCCCAGTCTTTAGCTAATCACTATATGAACAAATCAAAACAGCCGTCATTCTCACCAAAAACACTCAATAAGCCATGCCATGATCATACAAATGATTGGTCAGATTTCCATCCTATTACCAAAGACACACTCAAGAATATTATAGCAAACCTTAATACTACAACTTCTTACCTAGACCCATGTCCAGTAATCTGGATAAAGAAAATACTATCTATTTTTTCCTCCTTCATCCTTCCCATAATAAATCTCTCACTACAACAAGGATATTTACCACCTACTCTAAAACATGCACAAATCCACCCAATACTTAAAAAGGGCACCCTTGACAAAACATCACCGAACTCCTATAGACCAATTTCAAGTATACCCTTCATGGCTAAACTAATAGAAAAGGTTGTCCAGAGTACTGTGGGGGGGCGGAGCCTGATGTCCAGCGGGTTAGACGCTTCGCGCTGAAGCTCCCGAGGGGCCTACTTAGAATCCTGACTTAACATCTGCATAAACTTAATATTTTCTACCGAACTTACCGGGGTGCCTTGGGGGGAATGGCGACCCACAAACCAGTGCGCTTGGACTTCGGGTCTCCCTCTTCTTCACATGGAAAACGCTCCAAAACAGAGATGTCTTCCCCACTTAAGATGGTTCCACCTCGGGTAAGCCCTGAACTGCAACAGGAGATCTTGGAGGAAATACGTGGTGTGAAGGAACTGGTACAGTCCAACGGAGAGGCGCTCCGAGCCATGCGAGAAGATTTCGGTATGCTTCAGGACCGGCTTGAAGGTCTTTCACTACGGCTGGACAACATGGCGGGGGTCCTCGATTCGCACGCGGTGCGTTTGGTGAACCTGGACAAGGCTGAGCGTCACATACAGAATCTTCAAAAAGAGTTAGAGGATTGCAATAATCGTGCTCGTCGCAACAATGTCAGGCTCATAGGAGTTCCAGAAGGGGCGGAAGCAGGAGATATCAGAGAATTTCTGGTCAAAACTCTCCCTTCCTTGCTGAAGATTACCTTTTGCAGAGATCTGGAAATTGACCGAGCATATCGTGCTCCTACCAACATTGCACTCAATCGGACGACCCCCCGGCCTATTATATTCCGCTTACTGAGGTATCAGCAAGTTGAGCAAATTCTCAAAGCCGCCCGGGTGATGCCACATCTGCAGTTTGATGATCATAAAGTCTCTTTCTTCCCCGACTTGGCAAAGCCCACAGCTGACCGGCGGAAGGGACTCCTTGCTTTTCGTCCTAGACTTCAACAGTTACAGGCTCGCTTTGGCCTCTTATATCCAGCGAAGCTCAGAGTGACTCTTCATAACCAAACTAGAACCTTCGAAGATCCTGCTCTGCTAGCAGCATTTTTAGATTCCAAAGAGGCAGACCAGATGCGCTAAGTCAACAATTCGGATGGACTCCGCTGGCACTGCCCGCCATCTTGAATGGCCCGGCGCGGTGACTATTGCCTGGAATGGAGACTGCCTGGACCTTCCTTTCTTTTATATCTCCCTTTCTTGGTCTCCTTTTCCTCCATGATGTGCACCTCGGTTGGATTCGGAGCACGCACAGCTATACCGGTTATATGTTTCAATTTGGGCCTTCTCTGGGGTTTCACCCCGCAGACATCAGGTCGCCTGTAATTTCTGGGGTTCTGCTTCTTCTCTAAGGCACTTCGGTGCTTTCACTGTTATATAGGGCGCTTCATGATTTTTCATTGGCTTATTTTCTATCATATCGTGTGTACAGTCATTTATAGTTGATATGAGGGACATTGCGCAACTCGGTGCGCCATCATGTTTCCTTTCTCAGAATGTTTGACTTTGTTGTATGGCCTTATGTATGCTCTTAGTATTGAACGTAGGAGGCATCAATAGTCCAATCCATAGAATGACCATCCTTAGTTATTTTAATCATGATCATACTGATTTAGTGTTTCTTCAGGAAATCCATTTCACTTCTGTCGAACCACTGAAACTTGCTGCCAAACCTTATATGGTGGCTGCCTATTCTCCCGCCGTTTCTGAGCGTGGTGAGGTAGCCATCTTAGTTGAGAAATTTTGCCAATCACTGTAATGGATACTAGCTCTGATGGGGAGGGTAGCTGGGCCTGTGTATATTTTAAGGTTAGAGATTGTGCGTTTGTGTGTATTGGTATTTATGCTCCGAATGTGGATGACCCTGTTATTGTTATTCGGCGGTGATTTCTACCAAGTATTTGTTCCTTTGATAGATAGCCTGCCGCCTAGACCGAGTGGTCTGCCCAAGAGTCTACACATCCTGCCAGCCCTGATGAAAGCTTCTGCGTGAATTGATATTTGGAAGTTGCTTCACCCCTCAGACTTAGAGCTCACCTTTTCTCAGCCCCCCCCATCACTCACATTCTAGATCAGATTTTTCCCATCTCCTCAGTACTGCTATCTCATGTAGACAAATACTCCTCATAGGTTAGCCAATAGGAATGTCATCCAGTGCGCTTGATGCGGGACATGCTATGTGGCCTTTGGTCTACTACACTCCTGTTATGTATGATTGTCCCGCATTACAGTATTACTGGAGTCGGGTCTGAGGTCGTCTTTATTCTATTTTATATATTTCGGATCCCCTCTTTGGGAAGTTTGTGAGGCTCCGCTTAGCTGCGGGGATCCCCTCTCTTCCTAAATTGGCTTACTTTTTTTTAGTCTTTATGCTGGGTATTGCTGTCTCCTACTTTCTCCATCACGAAATATTGGGAAACATATCTGTCTTTATTGTAAATATGCGCAAATACCTAGTATGTCTGCCTCTTCCGGTCAAACTATTCACTATTGGTCTAGCTAGAAGACGCTCAACGATTATGTTCAAAATTTCGATGCTCTCAGTTGACTGTTTGATTCTGTATTAATCTTTGTCACATGCTCATCCGGTATCATAGATTCTCCTTCTGTTTGTTTGATGTACAATAATTGTTGTATGTAAGCGTTCATATGATGATTCTAATCAGCTTAGAGAAGAAGCATTGGGGTGGGGGGTAATTGGGGTTACTTTCTTTATTGTATGTGTGTATTTGTTTCTTTTGATGTGTTGTTACTTTGTTTGTTGTAAAATGAAAATAAACGTTTAAAAAAAAAAGAAAAGGTTGTCCAAATTCAAACTCAGGAATACATGGATACCTCAGCCCCCCTAGATGGACAACAATATGGTTTTCGCCCTTGCTATGGAGTGGAAACGCTTCTAGCGGTTCTACTTGACACTCTTGTAAGAGGAACTGATAACACAAAACAAGCGTTCATTCTCCTATTCATTGATATCTCTGCTGCATTTGATAGCGTACATCACACCCTAATGCTCAATAGACTCACTCAAATAGGAATTAATTCAAGAGCACACAAATGGTTTGCTTCGTACCTAACCAATAGAACTTAAACAGTAAGAATTAGTACCCAAACATCAAAAACATACAACCAGGATATCGGTCTCCCACAGGGATCGGCCCCCTCAGCCCTCCTTTTCAATATTTATATTTAACCGGTTTGCAACATCTTTAAAAAATTTAATGTCCACTATCATATATATGCGGACGATATAATGATGTACATTCCATTCACGATCCCTATCCTACCAATGCAACTTTTAAGCGAGTGCTTCAATGAAATAACAACATGGCTAAGAGACCACAATTTACATATCAACCACTCAAAAACAGACATATTAATTGTAATGAAAGACCAATCATACATTCCCCCACCATACATCACACTTCAAGATCAAGATATTAAAATAAAAAATGAAGTGAAGTATCTAGGCGTGATCCTTGATACGCATCTCAGTATGGCCTCTCACATTAGAAACACTACAAAAAAATCTTTTTCAAACTTAAAATACTAAAGCAACTACGCCCACTTGTTCATATACAAGACTTTATGAGCATAATACAGGCAATCATCACACCTCATTTTGACTTTGCCAATTTAATCCTACTTGGCACAACAAAACATTAAAAGACTCCAACTGGCACAAAATGCAGCAGCTAGAATCATAATGAAGATCCAAACATTTGAACACAACACCTATACTAGCTAATTTACACTGGCTACCAATTCATTGCAGGATAAACTATAAGACCATAATAACTACATTCAAGGCATTAAATAACATGGCTCCACCAACACTAGGCAAGCTTATCACGAAGGATTATAATAAAACCACACACAGGAAAGGTTATACAAATAAACTAATAACTCTGAAAGACTTCACAAAAGCTAAAAAGACAACCAACAAAAAGGCTTTCTCCCATGCAGCACCCATCCTATGGAACTCCCTCCCCGAGGAAATCAGAGCAGTAACAGAAATTAAGGAACTCAGAAAGAAACTAAAAACACATCTTTTTACATCACAATTTGACCCTATGGGGTATGTTTACTAAACGGCGCACAAGTGCGCGGCACACAATAGCGTGCGCTAAGGTACCTTAGCGCATGCTAATGATGCATTTTTGTGCCCCGCACATGTGCGCGCCGCACTAAAGCGCCCGCTCATGTGCGCGGCGCGCTGATGTGTGATAGAGGCGTGGAAAGGCTCCCGGAGGGCGGAGGAAGGCTCCCCAGGGGTGGAGAGACGGGGTCAATGGGTGGAGAGTTGGAGGGGAGAGGCTCCCCGCACAGGAGTGGGGCTGAATTTCGAGTAAAAAAATACCGCGAGTGAAAACCTCACGTTAGAGCCGATTTAAAGGGAAGAGAAACCATTTCTGTCAGCAATGTACAGCAAAACCAGGGAAACCTACAAAAAGTGAGCAGTGTGATACATGTGCACGGAACAAAAGGGCAAATAAACATTAAAAATGACCCCAACAAAATATGAAAAAATTATAATCAAGCTGGGAAATAGTGATAGTAATGGGGAACATCAAAAAACACTCCAAAGAAAGCCCCAAAAAATAAATATGAATTTTAGAAGGGTCTACGCTCTGTCCCCATACAAGGTGAATGATCCCACAGTGAAATAGCACTGATCAGGGTTTCCCTCTCCATTGGACAGGTTATCTATGGCATGCACATTTCCACAACAGCAGGGTGGGCAGGTCGGAATGGGCAATTGGACAGATGCTGGGAAAGGGGATACAGAGGGCTGCAGGCGGCACATGCTGTGGTGCAGCTGGGGCACAGTGCGGACTAGGCAGATGCTAGATGGCACCTAGGAATGCTGAAACTGAACAGCAGCCAGACAGCAACTGATGAGGGCCCAACATGGGCACGAGAGTGTTTAGCACAGTGTCACAGGGGATAGTACCCAGCAGGTACCCCCAAGGGCACGGAACATTGGCAGGCGGTGATTGGGGGATGTGCGGACAGATATGCAGGCACCCCTACCCCAGTACCTGCACCATAGGCAGCCGCCTACCCGCACACAGGATGGCCTGAGACTGCATACCACCAGCACCACCAGCAGAAGGGCATGTCAGCATGGTGGCACAGGGGTACTGGAGGTGGAGGGGGGCAGTGGCAGCTGCCCAGAGCAGACCATGGCCTAGCCCTGTGTAGGTGGGTGCAATGCACTGCAACAGACAGGCCCTGCCGGACAAACAGTCATGGTATCATCAGGGAATCCACTGTCTCTGTGGCAACACGGTGGTGCAGTGCACACAACCAGTGTGTTTGGAGACAGAAGGTCATAGGTTCAAGCCCCAGCTGGGGCTCCTGCCAATCCAGTCCCCATGTTTTACCCACAACTATATTGTGATAGTAAAGATGAACCTTTATTGCAGAGAAGGTAAGCATGGCTCAAAACCTCTATTTTACACTACAGAGCACAGACACCAGAAACACGCACATTACCTAGAGCAGATTACCCCAAATGCAGTCCCGGAGGGCCACAAATCCTTCAGGGTTTATGCTGTCTCCAATCTAAGGATGGAGCAGTACTGGTGGTGGAGGTGGCAGCTGCTGGTGGCCACAGCAGACCATGGCCTAGCCCTGTCCAGGTGGGTGCCGTGCACTGCAACAAACAGGCCCTGTCGGATGTACAGTTATGGACTCCCCAGGGAAAGCAGCAAATCTGTGGCAACACAGTGGTGCAGTGCACACAGACAGTGTATGTAAGAACAGAAGGTCACAGGTTCAAAGCCCAGCTGGGGCTCCTGCTAATCCAATCCACATGTTTTTCCCACAACTAAACCATGATAGTAAGGACAAACCTTTATTGCTGAGAAGATACGCATGGTTAATACGCCTATATTTTACCCCACCGAGCACAGACACCATAAACAGGTGCATTACCTAGAGCAGAGTCTCCCAAATGCAGTCCTGGAGGGCCCCACACCATTCAGGTTCCATGCTGCCTCTAATAAAGATGCCTGTGCTGCATATCTATGCACCACCCCCATGGTATGCAGATGTAGCTCATGCATATTCATGAGGGACAGCATGAAAACCCGAACAGTGTTTGGCACACCAGGACTGGAGTTGGGAACCTCTGCCGTAAAGTAGCAGCCAACAGGGGCAGACACACCCACACCCACACCCACAGGCCCCATTGGCCAATGCCTCCTGGAGAGGCAGGACATTGGGCCCTGCATGCATCTCCCAATACTAGCACTTGCATACCTTAGCAATGCCACCCTACACCTGGGTATACGGTACACAGCTATCAAATGTTTGCTATGAGTACTGGCAGATAGAAATTCCTACATTAAGCACAGTTTGCTGATTGAGCTCCATCATAACAATCTGTCTGATGTCTGCGGTGTGTGCTTCAGGTCTGGTCACCGACAGTGTTTACCACCCTGGGGAGTGACCCCCAACAGTATTGCGTACCATATCCATGCCTGTACTGTGCCCAGGACTGGTGTGGTGGGCAGGGCTGCTAAACTCCTCTATAGTAGCACAATGCTGGCATAGGTGTGGGAGTGTGTGTCTGTCTATACAGTGTGTGGTGGCTGCAAACACCTTCCACAGCCCACACTGCCAGCACTGTTGCCAGTATTGGCCTGTCAATGTGCATAATGAGGAGCAAGGTACCATGGGTATAGGCTGGACAGGGTGGCCTGGTCAGGGTGCATCTGCACAGGGCATAGGGCACTGGCTGGGACATTTTAGTGCCTGGCCACCACCTACACAGACAGGGTGACCTCAGTATGTCCTGCTGGGAGATAACTCTCACCCTGACTGTGCAGTGACGACAGCATGGCTAGGCACCCCATAGTGCTATATAGTATTTCTGTCATGTGATATTTATGGGTTTCCTTTTGGGGCCCAGTCACTGACTTATCTGCTTGTGTGTACTGCCATCCCAGTTCTGGGTGCATGCATTTCCACCAGAACATGCACTATGGACTAACTAGCAGACTGTTTGCAGCTGGTATGTGTCTTGATGGAGTGCTGTGCAGGGGCTGAAGGCTTGCTGCAGGTGAATATCAGATAGTGGTGGGGTGCAGCTTAGCATATCCAGGCCTAATGTCTGTCTGCTATTGTGTTATAGATATGTACAGAGCTGCATTGACTGCCCTGTAGAGTGTCTGTTCCCCAGCAGGATTGGGGATGATGGTCCCCTCTACTGCCACCATTGCAGGGAGGTAGAATGTGGATCTGTTGATGGGAGACCCTGTTTACCACCCTCAGTTCTGGAGGAGGAGGGTGGTGGTACATGATCCTCCTAGGGGTCCATGGGGACTACACCTGACTGAGACAGACAGATATATCCAAAGTGTTTCTGCAAAAACAACCTATCTCACACATTAACACTGCTTTGGACCTCCAGCATGGCCTATTTCTGTCATGGAAGGTGGTGTGGACCTGGTGCTGGGCACCTCACTGCACCCTCAGGGTGAGCACAGTACCTGCACAATGTGACGGTGTGTAGCTACTCTGTGCCAGTAAAACACATGGTCAGTACCCCCTACCAGGCCGTGGTGCTGTGGGGGTGCATACCCCATCTTGTGTTTATCTGTGGACAGCTGATTTGCATGTGCAGTGCATCATGGGTACGGGTGTACTAACCCTATCCTGGTGACCACAGCAGACTGTCTTTGTGGTGACGTGCACTCCATCTGCAGCCAGCCAGGGGCTTGCTAGTAGCTATAGAGCTGTAACCCAATGGTTACTTCATTGCCTGTGGAGCCAGAGGTCATGGGTTCAAACCCACTGTGAGGTTATTTGATAGGGCTGCATTATCTATTTTTAATGTACATTATTGCTGCCAGCAAAAACACCCTCAGTGTACTGTACCCATAAGGTGCCTCTGAGGGCGCTTTATAGGGTGACGTATAGGGCATCTTATGGTGCCCGTCCATATAAGGTGCACTATACGTTATCCTGTGGAGCAACTTATAGGGTGCCCTATAGGGGACATTTTAGGGTGCCGTGGCGGACAGTGCACTTTATAATGTGCCCTATGGAGTGCCTTATAGGGTGCCTTATGCGGCACCTTCAATTACGGCACGTGAGGGCGTGTTTGCTGGCAGCAATTAATAAAATACAAATAAAGTGCTGCAGGAAACAATACATACATTGCAAAGCTGATGCCTCAGCCAGCCTTATGTATTAGGCACACTGGGGAGCAAACTCATGACCCCTGTATCAGCAGTCAGTGCCTTAACCATTGTGCTACACTGCTGCTCCTGCTTGAATGTCAGCGCACCTACTTAAGATTTGCATGCGTTTAAATGCACAGTGCTGCCATCAAACAGTGCTATGACCTTGCTGTGCCTCATAGGACACCCTATATGGCACCCTATAGGCTGCCCTTTCAGCAACATTGTAGGGTGCCGTGGCGGATGGTGCACTTTAAAATGTGCCCTCTGGGGTACCCTATGAGGCGCCTTATGCAGCACCTTATGTTACAATACTTTGAGGGTGTGTTTGCTGGCAGCACTAATTTAAAAAAAAAAAATGCCCCCTACAGCACTATTACCTATAACAGGTAATGCCTCAGCCAGCCTTCTTCATTAGGTACAGTGGGGGATTGAACCCATAACTCCTGTATCATTGGTCAGTGTCTTAACCATTGTGCTCCACTGCTGCTCCCCCTTGCATGTCAGCGCACCTACTTATGATTTTTATTCCTTAAACTGCACAGTGCTGCCATCAAAAACAGTGCTGTGACCTTGCAGAAACTCATACGGCACCCTATAAAGCGCCCCATAAGCAACATTCTAGGGTGCCTTGGCGGACAGTGCACTTTAAAATGTGCCTTATGGGGCGCCTTATGTTAACGCGCTTTGAGAGTGCATTTGCTAGTAGTAGTAATTAAAATAAAAATAAAATGCCTCCTAAAGCAATCTTCCCCATAATAGGTGATGCCTCAGCCAGCCTTCTTCATTGGACACAGTGGGGGATTGAACCCATGATCCCTGCACCATTGGTCAGTGTCTTAACCATTGTACTGTGGCTCTGTTCCTTTATTTGTGCATCAGCGCGCTGCCTATGCTTTCCGCGCAGCTTTCTCATGCGCTAATGTGCGGGGCGCACATGAGCGCCGCGCACATTAGCGCATGATTAATCCTGGTTTTGCTTTTTTCAGCCTGAAACGCCCACTCCTTATATGGCATCCGCACACTAGCGCGCTGCGCACCATAACAGGGTTTTAGTAAACATACCCCTATGACATACTCCTTCTCCCATAACGAAAACGGATAACAAATGACAAACCAGAATAATTCCAAGAAAGACATATAATACAAGCAACTAAAATTATCCCATTACCCTCTACACTGGTTTCACTGCTCTTTTAGGGTGACCTGTCACTCTAACTAATCACAATTAGTCAACCCACCACTATGCAATTTACATAGTTTAAATACAATTTATCATATATAGTTGTAATACCTCAAAACATTGTTCGTTATTGTACTTAGATTTTGTATATAGTTGAAATACCTCAGAACATTGTTTGTTGTTATTGTACTTAGATTCAGCTTCATTCAAAACTAAGTATGTCTTGTTACTAAGGCTCAGGCCTTCTGTACATAGTTTTATGGATGTTCAATGTAAAAACAGATTTTTGCTCTGTCCATTAAATTGTTTATTGTAAACCGCACCTGATCCATGGGAAAGTGCGGTATATAAGTGATTGTTAAAAATAAATAAATAAATAATAAGAGGAAACATATTTGACACGATATGAGTACTATGTCAAGCATTAGCAGTAAATTTGAGAGACTGAAATTGTACTTCACGTACCCTTGCTTAGGAGTGGGGCTCATTACTGTCATGGTATGCGCTAAACTAATAAACCAATACAGACAACTGCCTAAGGGCTAATTATAATTATACTAACAAAAAACGCCCTTAGTAAATGCAATTTAATAACTAAATTCTTCAGGAACTGTACCTGAAGAATTTAGTTATTAAATTGTATTTACTAAGGGCGTTTTTTGTGAGTTAGTATGCGCTAAACTAACCCATTTGAAGAAATTGCCCACGAGAGTAACATACCATGTATTAGCTGTTACCATGGCAGATAAGGCAGATCACGTAATGCCTCCTATTAAGGTGGTGTTAAGTGCATCTGCGTTATTTACAATACATGTAACATGCACTAAACTTATTTTTCTTGGTGTTAACTGCATGAGTTAATACTCCCAGCAGTTATTTACCATGCAGTAATTTGGGCAATAAATGTGGTAACTGCAACATTTTACTGCACTTTAGTAAAAAGCCCCCTAAGTTCAGGGATGTAGCATCTATGGTGCCCATTTGGTACATAGGTACTATCAACTGTAAGTGAAAGCATGCCATGCACCACCAATCAGGTACAGTCAGGTCTGTCAGATATCTGTGGTTTTTTCTGCTGATCACAGTGCCGTTGGCCTGTCAACCTCAACCTCTTCCACTCCTTCCCAGTCCAGCATCAACCCTCCTCTCCCCCCCCCCCCCACCTTCCCATGTAAGACCGATTGCAGTAAATTACTCCACCGGACCTGCAGGCAGCTGCAGTAAGACACAGGAAGCACAGGATCTTGAGTCCATGTCTGTGCTAAAGGCTCGACTGCGTCCCACCTCTTCAGAAGCAAGAAGTCTGCATGGGGGTAGGATGCAGCTGAGCCTTTTGCACAGGAGTTTGCTCAAGGGTCCATACTTCCTGTAACTTAATTCAGCTGCCCACAGATCTGGGGTAATTTTGCTGTGATCGACCTCAGCTTTTGAGAGGTGGAACAAAGGGCAAAGGTTGATGCTGGGGTAGTGGAGGAAATACTGGATTGTGAGGCAAGGAAAGGAAAATTCAAGGACAGACACCAGGGAAAAGGACATAGTGAGAAGGGAAGTAAGGCTGAAAGTAATAAGGAAGAATGAAGGCCTGCATTCTGGGTCCCTAGGGGAGGGGCGGGATAAATGAAGACATGAGGTGATCGACCTGGAGAGGGGCTAGGGAAATAGAGGAGATGCTGGACATTGGAGGGTGGAACTTAGGATGCAGACAGAGGAGATAGGGAGGCAGAGTGAATGCTGGACATGGGGGTTAAAGAGACACTAGATGGGGAGGGGTAGAGAGAGAGAGGGGAGGGAGGGAATGGGAGGGCTGGGATGAGGGACAGAGAAAACTAGGTAGATGCAGTATAAAGAGAAATTGAGGACTGAATGGCAAGATGGAGAGCTGAAATCTGAATACAGAAACAGAAAAATTAATGAAAGAAAACTGAAAGGAAGAGATCAATGTTAGAGAGAGAGAGATAGAGAAGGAAGTGAAAACAAGAAGGGAAAAGAAAGAAAATTGACAGGAGACCCTGGAAACAGAGTTAAGAAACCACAGAAGAAAGTAGAAACCAAAGCCTGGGACCAACAAAATTTAGAAAAATAAAATGGCCAGACAACAAAGGTCGAAAAAAAATTATTGTATCTTCTATTTAGTGATTGGAATATGTCAGTTTGTGGAATGGATTATGGCCAGGACTGGTGTTAGACATGGATGTGACTCAGCCCAGGATAAAAGTTTGAGAGGGGGTCCAGGCATAAGTTTGGGACGGGATCCCAAAGCCCTCTAGCAGGCTGAGCCGCCTTCAGCTTCAGACAGGCTTGGGGTCCTCTCTGGCCTAGGAGTGCAGGGTACTTGCCCTGACAGATCCTCTCTCCCTCCCTGACATCTATTGTCTTTCTATTTTACACAGTATGAGAGAAATGCACCTCTCTCTATTTCTCTGCTGTTGCACTACACACAAGATGTGGCTTCTTGGTGTTTCAAATTAAATTTTGTCTACATATTTCTCTTTTCACTTTTTCATCACTTATTTGATGAGGGTCTGTGTTTTGTGTGTGTGTGTGTGTGTGTGTGTCTGTGTGTGTGTGTGTGTGTGTGTGTGTGTGTGACAAAAGGTCAGGATTTCTGTTAGCATGAATTGTATGTGTAGTGCTCTGGTTGAGGGGAGAGAGTGTGAAATGGGGGACTGGCAGAGAGAATGTGAGAAGGGGACTGTCTGAGGAAGGAGACAGAATGTGGGATGAGGACTAGCTGGGAATTGGGAGGGTAAAGAGAGTGTGAGATGATTGGTTGGGAGGCAGAATAAGGGATGGGGATTGGCTTGGAATGGAGACAATGTGTAATGAGGATTGGCTGAAGGAGAGAGAATGTGAGATGGAAAATGGCTGAGAAGTGGGGGACAGAGAGTGTTAGATGGGGGGCTGGCTGGGAACTGGGGGAGGAGGCAGAGAGACGGGACTGGTTGAGAACTGGGAGGATAGAGAGTGAGATGGCAGAGTGAGGGATGAGGACTGGCTTGGAAGGGAGACTGTGTAATAGGGAATTGACTAGGGAGGGAGAATGAGTGATGGGGACTGGCTGGGAAGGAAGGGAGAGTTAGTGTTGCCTTTTTTAATACTTCATTTAGAGAATAATTAACATTAGTTATTTTTATATTATGTGTGTGAGTGGGGCAGGGGGGTGGTATTGATTTCCTGCTTGTCCCTGTATGGAATGTTATGATTGCTTTAATGCTATAACATGCTTTGGGATTTGCTGGAAGACCTAATAAAAGTAAAAAGCTCACTGAAGTTCAAGTATAACATATTTTTTAAATGTTATGTTACTACCCCCTCCCCTCGCTGATGGGTGTACAGTCAAGATTTGTGGAAAACTTGGCAAATATTTTGACGTACCACCAACCTAAGCATTCACTGTACGCCCCTGCCTAAGGTTTTCTTTTTACTTATTCTCACTCTGCCATTTTCCCCCCTTTCATCTCTTGCTTGATCACCACTTTACTCCCATCTCTTTCTCTTTGTAGTGATAACCTGCCATCTTTGCCTTTTGCATCTCCTTTTTCCTTTGCATTACTCCCCCATCCAGAACTGTCTGCTTTCAATCTCTCAACATTCACCACATGTATTCATTTCTCTCCTGTTGTTCCCCCCAAACTTTTTATGCTAGAGTTTTTTTATTATTTCAAGACTAGATTATTACAGTAGCTTGCCCCGAGGCCTCCTTCTTTCTCTATTTCTTGATTCACCAACTCATTTTAAACTCTGCAGCTCATCTCATTCTTTCTGCCTGATCATTTTTCACAAACGGCTACACTCCTACATACAACCGCTTCTCTCCCTAGCAAGTTTCATATTGATCACCAGCTCTTTATTACAGAGGTGCACAGGCAAACATGTTTGCTTGTTTTGTTCATTTGGCTTTTTTCATGATTTTTCAGGGGGGTGTTGTTTTTTTTAAATTTTGTTTCACACATTCATTTTAATAACTTTTTATGTGTATTAGAATGTTTTAATGCAAATTGATTGTAGATGGTTAATTTGTAGATTAATCTGCATGAAATTGATCTGAGTCACATGCACTAAGAGGCATGTTTATTAAGGCCCGTGTGGGCTGTGTTACCAGCCATTGGGGCCTGCACTAACTTCAGGGGGCATGTACATTCATTCCCCTGCGGTTGGCACTGCACAAGTCAGCACATGACCACACTTAATGCCACCCAGTGAGGTGGTGGTAAGTACATCCATGCTAAAGGCAGCACGTGTGGTTAGTGCAAGCTATTAACGCCTATGTTAGCCGTGTCTTGTCACCAATGCTTCTGTTCCACCCAATGGCTGGCTCAGCCCCTGCCCCATGACCCATGCTACGTTTTAGCACAGTATCCAAACCGTTCGCTAAACTCCGCCCTACCAGATAGGGGCATGTTTATTAAAGTGCGCTAACTTTAAGGTGTCCAAAAGAAGCAAATGCTAAAACATTCAAATCCCTACTCCTTCCTTACCTTTAAACCATTCTGCATCTCTCGCCTCATTGCCATCATCACATATTCCCTTGGGATGTTCCTTTCATCGCAAATGAAGCAGAAAATGTCAATATATTTTTAAACGTGAAATAAAAAAAATGAACAAAATTCCATTCAATTTTGTTCATTTCATTTTGACTTAAAATCCTGCCCTATTGCAAATAATTCCCCCAGCCCTTTTCTGATCTCCCCTTCCCCTCCCCACATCTTACCCCATCCAATGGGACCGAGTTCAGCAGCATTGTGAATTTCTGCTGTAGAAAAAAAATGGTGACACTGTCCTCCAGTGCTCCTTCTCCTTCTGTTTCCTTGCTGACCCTGTATAATTCTCTGCCACACTCTGTGCTTCTCTTGTTTATTTCCTCGCAAATCTTCCCTCATTAATCATCTTTTTTTCATTAAGTTTTCTTAAATTAATATCTACCTGCTCCTGCTGGCTGATGTGCCACTCATACATCAGACTGCAAACTCCCCTTGACTGATTGTTTTTCCCTTCCAGTTTTAATTGCAGTGTGGTCAAAGGTGATATAATAAATAAAATACATATCTAAACAAGTCATGATTAACTGCTTATTTGAATTGAAAATGTGCTGCATTCCAATGCAGCTACAATGCCTTTTAAACTTTCCTTTCACCTAGAAACATAGCGTATGCCAGCTGATAAAGACCTCAAGGTCTGTCTGTCCAACTTGATTCGTAGTACAATGCCTTAGTGTAGACCCCAACTGATCGTTGGCATTTCCTCTCATTTCTTCATAATCAGGAATCCTCTGTGTGTTCATCTAATAGCTTCTTGAATTCTGCTACTGGGTTTGCTTCTGTTACTCACCCCTCCCCCACCCTGAGGAGGCCATTACAAAAAACTCAAACCTCAAAGAGCTGCCAAATTATCTGGTTCCAGGAGTGAGGTTTTAGGCCAGTCCTGGATGTCTGACAACCCTATCCTGGTGTATTATGGGACGTGCTACACTGATTTCAAGGGGTAGAATCAAGACATACAAATGCCACACAAGTACTGTCATACTGGGTGATATCAAAGGCCCATCAAGTCCAGTGCCCTTTCTCCAAAAGTGGCCAGCGCAGGTCACAAGTACCTGGCAGGATCCTCAACATAGCCAAAGTTCTATGCTACCTATCCTAGGGATAAGCAGTTGTTTTGAAGAACAAACCAGTCAGTACAAGAGAAGGTCAAATCTAAGCTTTCTTTAAAAGCTCAGATGACAAGACTTCGACTTTCATGCTTTGGACGACACATGCAAAGCGAGATCATTAGAGAAAGACATCATGCTCGGTATGGTTGAGGGTCAACACAAGAGAGGAAGGCCAGCAATGAGATGGATTGATACCATAACAGCAGCTATGGATGCCACTCTATCAATTAGCTATCTGACTGAATACTGAACACAATTTTGGACAAATATCTAGGGGGTTGCCATGAATTGGCATGGACTCGCCGAAATTTAACAATAACAACCTTAATAACTATTTATTTATGGACTTTCCCTCCAGGAATTTGTCCAGCCTTTTTTAAGCTCACCTATACTATCTGTTTGTGCCACATCCTCCGCCAATGTTAATAATTCATTGAAAGAAATATTTGTTTTAAATATACTACTTTGTAATTTCATGGCATATCCATTAGTCTTTGTACTTTCAGAAAGAGTAAACAATCAATTTTACACTTACTGATTCCACTCCACTTGGGATTTTATAGCCCTCTATCATATCTCCCCTCAGCCATCTGTTCTCCAAGCGGTAGGGCCCTAACCTCCTTTAGCCTTCCTCATAGGAGAGTCATCCCATCCTCTTTATCATTTTGATTGTACATCTCTATACCTTTTCTTAATGCTACCATATCTTTTGGAGATGTAGAGACCAGAATTGCACACAATATTCAAGGTGTGAGGTCACCATAGACCAGTAGATAAGTGTTATAATCCTTTTCCTTTTTTTTCTCTATTCCTTTTCATGCCCTCAAAGAAATGGAGCAGATTGAGTCAAGACTTACCCTGACTAAATCCGTGTTGAACCATATCTGTCCATATGTTCAATAATTTAGTTTTTTATAATGCTTTCCACCATTGTGCTTTCCACCAATGTTAGGCTCACCCTGGAGCTCTTTTTAAAAATTGGCATTGCATTGGCCACACTTCAACCTTCTGGTATCATAGATGATTTTAATGATAGGTTAAAAATTAATAGTAGCTTTGCAATTTTATCAATGGTTTTTTTTAGCACTCTTGGGTATATACCATCCAGTCTAGGTGATCTGCTGCTCTTTGGTTTGTCAATTTGTTTTACTATATCTTCTAGGTTCACTAAGATTTGATTCAACTTTAAATACCTTTTCTGGCATGGGTAGCTTCTTCACACTTTCTTCTGAAAAGATCCAAAGCAAAGAATTAATTTAGTCACAGGTATAGCTCTGTCCCTCCCCCCCCCCCCCCCCCGTGCCCTTTTTTTAACCCCTTGACAAACTAATGATCCAGCTGACTCCTTCACCAGCTTCTTGCTTTGAATATATCTGAAAAAGATATTTTTTCGTGAGTGTTTATCTCTATGGCAAGCTTCTTTCCAAATTCTTTTTTTTCCCTTCCTTAACAGTGCCTTGCATTTAGCTTACCAGTGCTTATGCTATTTCCTATTTTCTTCATTGGTTCCTTTTTCCATTTGTAATCTTCTTTTTTTTAGCTCCAATAGTCTCTTTCACTTCATGTTTTAACCATACTGGCTGTTTTGGCCTTCCATCTGCCTTTCTTAATGCATGGGATACATCTGGTCTGGGCTTACAAGTCTGTATTTGTACACAATGTCCATGCCTGAAGTGAATGCTTGACCTTCACTGCTGCTCCCTTTAGTTTTCTTCTTTCCATTTTCCACGTTTTATCATAGTCTTCCCTTTGAAAATTAGATGCTGACACAGTAGATTTCCTTTGTGTACTCGCTTCAGTTATTAAGTCAGATTTGATCATATTATGATCACTAGTGCGAAGGAGTCCCAGCACAGTTAGTGCTTGTATCAAATCCTGTGCTTCACAAAGGATGAAATCTAAAATAGCTCCTTCTCTAGGCTGTTCCTGAACCAGCTGCTCCATGAAGCAGTCATTTATTTCATCTAGGAACTTTAGCTCCCTAGCATGTCCTGTTGTAACATTTATCCATTCAGTACTGGGGTCATTGAAATCGCCCATTGTTACCGTGTTGCCAATTTTGTTAGCTTTCCTAATTTTTCATAACATTTCATCTGTCTGCTCATTCTGTCCAGACAGTAGTAACCTTCCCCCCATCCCCTCACCACTGTGTTGTTCCCCTTCACATATGGAATTTCTATCCATAAAGATTCAATAGTGCATTTTGTCTCCTGCACAATCTTTATTCCATTTGACTTGATGCCACTTCTCCACCATTTTGATCCATCTTATCATTGTGATGTAATTTGTATCCTGTATCACAGTATCTAATTGGTTATCCTTCTATTATATCTGTTTTCATGTACTGCTGTATATTCTAACTCTCCCATTTTATTTTTTAGGTTCCTAGCATTTCCATAGACATTTCAGGGTATGTATGTTTGAATTTACAACCATCTTAACAGTTGGCAGAGATAATTTGCAAGCTTTCAAATCTTTCTGATGTCTATTTAAAGTCACCTGAGCTCCTTTAGCTTTTATTGTAGCCTCTCTATCAGGATGCTCTAACCTCTTTGTTTTGAGAATATCCTTAAGATACATTACTCCAAACCATGCACTCGCAAGCAACTCTCATCTTTCCCTCAGATTCTAGTTTAAAAGCTGCTCTACCTCCTTTGTTAAACATTAGTGCCAGCAGCCTAGTACCACCCTGGTTAAGATGCAGGCCATCTTGGCTGAATGCCCCCCCCCCCCCCCCTTCCACAGAATGTTGCCCAGTTCCTAGCAAATCTAAAACATTCCTCCCTGCACCATTGTCTCATCAATACAGTTAGACTTCAGAGCTCTGTCCGTCTTTCATCCTGCACATGAATTGGAAACATTTCTGAGAATGCTACTCCAGAGGTCCTGGATTTAAACTTTCTACCTAAAAGCCTAAATTTGGTTTCCGGAGTCTCCCTCCCATATGAACCTCCCTCCAACTTGAGCAAGGACAGCTGGCTCCTCCCCAGCAGTACCTAAATCCTATCTAGGTTACGCATGAGGCCAGCCACCTTTACACCAGACAGGCAAGTGACCAAATGATCTTCATGCCCACCAGACACTCAGCTATTTACATACCTAATGATCTTATCAACAACTAGGAGAACCATCATAACTCTTCCACCTTAGTCAGACGCACCTGGAGATACATCCTCAGTGTGAGAGAATATTGCATTCCATGGATGGCAAGTCCTAGCTGCAGAATCACTTTCTGTCAGACAAAGATGGAGCGGAGGAGTGGCCTAGTGGTTGGGACAAGGTACTTCAGGCCAGAAGGTTGGAGGTTCAAATCCCACTAGAGGACAGCAACCTTGGGCCAGAAGGACTGGGGTTTCTAGTCCCACAGGTGCTCCTTGTGGTCTTGGGAAAGCCACTTAACCCTCCATAGCCCATGTTCCCTGTAAATAACTATCTCCAAGTTATAATGCCCTGTTCAATGTAATTTCAGTTTGTTCAATATAAACCGCACTGATGCAGAATAGCGCGGTATATAAGAGAATGTAAATAAATAAAGATAATGCAGTCCTTCCAGGTGACCTCTCTCCTGGCAGCACAGAGGCTGCCAGACTGGAGGTGAGACTTCTTTACTGTGTCCCTTTAGGTCTTCTCTATATATGCCTCTCTGTCCACCTCAACTCCTCCAAGTCTGCAACTTTAGTCTCCAGAGATCAAAATTGTTTTGTGAGAGCCAGGAACTCCTTGTACTGAGGGCACACATATGACCTCTCACCAACTGTGAGATAATCATGCATATGGCGCTCAATGCAAAAGAATGGATAGCCTCCATCTCATTGCCGGACTGTTCTCTGCATCTTTGTATTGATGAGTTGTTTAGTTGCTTAGAGTAGTTAAGGGACAAAGGATACCTAAAGTAAAATTGAGGCCTTCAGGATGATTTGGTATATTATTTGATAATATTTTGTGTTTGCTTTCTACTGAACTATTGATCTGTTGGAATGGAGGAGTAGCCTAGTGTTACAACAACTGCCTAGTACCCAGAAGATCAAGGGTGTGATTCCTAATGGCACTCCTTGTGACCTTGAGCAATTCACTTTACCCTCCATTGCCTCGGAAGAAAAGGCCTGGCAATCTAATTCCAGTGATACATTGCCAAGAAAATCCAGAGGCAGCTGGGTTACCAGGAGTCAGCACTGACTTGATGGCACTGAATTTTTTTTTTTTTTGACGGGCCTAAAAATCTAGGAGCCGGCCATCAAACCAAAAACTCATTCACCCTGTCCTGAAAAGACTGTTTCCCATTTTCTGTTAATGGGCCACAGCACTGTGCCAACAGAAGGCTGTGGCACCACTAATCCTCCTCCTACATCTCCCACTGGCCTTTTAAGCTACACCTAACATAAGAACTTAAGAAATGCCATATTAGGTCAGACCAAGGTCCATCAAGCCCTGTATCCTGTTTCCAACAGTGGCCAATCCAGGTCACAAGTACCTAGTAGGTTCCCAACAAGGTACATAGGTTCCATAGTGCTTGTCCTGGGGTAAGCAGTGGATTTCCCGGGTCCTCTCTTTTAAAAATATTTTATTTATAATTTTTCTTGAACACACTATACACAAAAGGAAAAAGATAAAATATTACAACAATCCAAGAAAAATATTAAATCCACATAAAAAGAAACACGTCAAGGAAGAGAAGCCAGCCAATAGTAATTATGGAAATAAACAAGGAAAATAGGAGTACACAGACTCCTTAATAGGGAGCAAAATTGAATATCCATACCCCCTTCCCCCCACTAAATCCCAACTACTTTCTTTTCATTCAAAAACTTTAACAACAAAGCTGCATCAGTATATACATAGGTTTGTCCCCCCCCCCCCCCAACAATACAATGACATGGAAACTTCAAGAAGAAAGAAGCCCCCAAAGCCACTACACGAGCTTTCAAACCCAGGAACTGCTTACGCCGAATCTGGGTAGTGCAGCCCACATCCGGAAATACCTGGAGTTTATAACCAGAAAAAAGAGCCTCTCTACATTTAAAGTAAGCTCTCAGTACGCGCAATTTAGTAGATTCAGAACCAAACTTCACCACTAAAGTACTACGTTTGGAAATGATATCTGCAGAATCTTCCAGAAAAGCTGTGAGGTTCTGACCAACCGACCCAGCCGAGGGAACAGAAACCCCTTCAGCCGACAGTAAAGGGACAGAACCACCAGGTAAGTAATACGTATGGTGAATATCAGAAATCCCATCTAAATGCAGTACTTCGGTAAAATACTTTTCAAGCAAAATATCTGAAGATAATAGGTGAGTTAGAGGAAAATTAAGGAAACGTAAGTTGCACACTCTAAACTGATTCTCCAGCACTTCTAATCGATAGGAAAGAGTTAAGGAGTCACAAATTAAAGCAACATTACTATCTCGAGAAGACTGAAGCTGGGATTCAGTTTGAGCGACCAACTTAGCAAAAGAACCTAATTGTTGATCTATACCGACAGTTTCTTGAGAAAATTTACAAAGAGATGAAACTGTAGAGGATAAATGAGTATCAATGCTTTGAATAGCAGTCCATATGTCTAAAAGAGTCACTTCCCCCGAGGGGGGAGCAGTAATCAAACCTTCGGAGGTTGCCGGATAGACCGGAAGTGGTAGCGGGGGGGGGGGGGGAACATCAGGGGGGCTTTCCAATAATGTAGATGAAAAGGGAGCATGTGGAAGAGGAGGAGGAGACTGAGATTCAGGGCTCAACGAAATCCCTTCTGGTGACGGAATACCAGGCAGCAGGGAAGTCAGATGCTTGTCCATAGAGCCCACCATCTTACCTCCTTTAGCAGTCTCTCCTGGTTTAACACCAACTTTACCCTTCTGCTTGCCCATTTCACACAGACAAATACCCAGCTTCATGGCACCAATATAAGCTCCTCACGTGCGCCAAAGGGGCGTGTCCTGCCCCTTGGCTCATGCCCCTTTGACCACGCCGTTCAGGCTGTGACATTCGGCCGCGTGAGGTACCACTGGGCTTTGTAGAGCAGGTGTGGGGGGGGGTCCTCCAGCCCTGGGAACATCCTCCACATGCCTGCTAGCTGTTCCACACCTCCAGACAGCCCGCTGCACTGCTCTGCGAGACTGACAAATGCAGCAGCTCCCACGTGCAACAGCTCACTCTCCCCCGGGTCCTCTTTAATAATGGTTTATGGACCTTTCCACCAGGAATTTGTCCAAATCTCTTTTAAACCAAGCTATGCTAACAGCTTATCTCCAGGAACAAGCAGGAATATAGTCTTCACGTATGGGTATCGTCGGTACTGACGGAGTCTGCGTGGGAACGCTCCCCATCTTCCAATAGGAAAGCTTTTGGGAGCATCCCACAGTGCCTGCGTGCTGCCTTCCTGCCTTTCCCAACTGTCCCTCTCCAGTTCTTCATTTTCCACGGAGCCGACAGGTCGCACATCCTGTCACCGCAGAAAATTTCCCTTCTTATTCTTCTTTTTTGTGGTCGCGTCTGCCTTCCCTCGACGCTATACCGGTACCGCTGGTTCTTCTTTTCTTTTTTTCTAAACCCCCCCCCCCCAAAAAAAACCCTTTCTCCAGTAATTTTCTTTTCGGGTGCCACGTGCCATTTTGGGCACTAGGCCCAATTTTTTTCCCTCAAAATGGAAAACCCGCTTCGGGTTTTAAAGTGTCCTAAGTGTGGCGGTACCATCTCCATCACCGACAACCATGAGTGGTGCCTCAAATGTTTAGGTCCTGACCATTCTATTTTAGAGTGTGTTGCCTGTGGGATGATGTCGAAAAGGGGCCGGCAAAACTGAGCTGCTAAACTTAGCACCCTTTTTCCCTCCGATGCAGCCTCCGTGGCATCGACGTCTTCCAGGGCTTCATCTTCCTCCCATGGATCTCAGATAACTAAACATAAATCTGGCCGGTCCTCAAAGGGTAGATCTCCTTCTAAGCATCGAGATGCTTCTGGCATTGCCCTTGAAGGACTTTCACCGGCAAAATTGCCCCGGTGGGAGGCTTCGGCTTCCAAAGCACTAACGGGGCTCCAGGATGTTCTCGAGGCTTCAACCTCGGCAGAACTACTGGTGCCATGCTCTGGGTTTACGGCCGCTTCATCCGGCATCGATATCCAAGCATCGGCAGTGTCGATAGACCAGAGATTTTTGGCTATTGAATGCAGTCTGGTGGCTCTTCTCACGGCCTCAATGCCCCTGAAACCGCTTCAGACAATTCAACCGATACCGGCACCGACTCCGGTACCAGCACCGACTGCATCGACATCGGCAGGTATTCAACCGGGACCGAGTCATGCGTCTCTATCCAGCATCGACAAGTTGGTACCGGACCACTCCGATGCCGACTTTGATAGGTACCGGTACCGTGCCTTGCATGATCACCCAGATCAGAGATACTTTGAATCCTCAGATGAATCTGAAGACTCTGAAAGCTCTGCCGATACCAGAGTACTTCTTCCTGAGGATTCCTCTTCTCCTCAGCATAGGATGTCTCCACCAGAGGATATGTCCTTTCAGGATTTTATCCGAGATGTAGCCCTAGGTCTTTCCATCACAGTGGCTCCTGAAAAATAGCCTAGAGCAAAGGAATTAGAAATCCTACAATACCCTAAAGCTCCCAAGGAGGCAGCTACCTTACCTATTCATGAGATCTTGCATGATCTTATGTTAAGGATGTGGGAAGCACCTCTGACCACATCTCCTCGCTCTCGAAGACTCGACACCATGTATCAAGTTCCTCCTTGTCCTGGGTTTCAGAAGACTCAATTACCACACCATTCCATGGTGGTAGAATCAGCCATGAGACGGATAAAGAATGCAAAAAGGCATGCATCTAATCCTCCAGGATGTGAGTGTAGGACTCTTGACGCCTTTGGACGTTGATCCTTCCAGGCTTCCATGCTTTCTGCTAGGATCAGTTCCTATATCTTGTATATGGGAATGTTCCTTAAGGAGGTCACAGGAGACTTAGAGCGTATGAGCCCTCTCCTTCCTGATGATAAAAGGCAAGATTATCTTGCTCTTGTTAAACATGCTCAGGATGTTTCCAAGTCTGTGAATCGTGCAGCCTTTGACTGTTTTGATTGCATAAGCAGAACCTCTGCTATTGCCATAGGTGCACGTAGAATTGCCCGGCTCCAGGCATCTCACTTGGAAATCTGGGTACAGGACAAACTGGGGAATATACCTTGCACAGGAGAGAATCTCTTTGGCAAGAATTGGCAGGAAAAAGCTAATGAGATAGATGCTAACAATATCATTTTGTATAGATTGTCTAAATCTACAGCTGATCCTGAGAGGAAAAGATCCTCTAAGAAACCATTCTTCAGCAGGAAGAAAATGTTTTACCCAGCAGGGACATCGTTTAGGTCAGTCTGCCCAAAAGGGACAGCACCAACAACCTAGGCAACAAAGGAAACCAAACGTAGCTAAGCCTCAACTGGCTCAGCAGACTCAGCCTCCACAGGGGCTTTGACTCCTGTCTAGAGAACTTTGCCTTCCTGGCCCTGAACGGCCCAGAACCCTCCAACATCCCAGGAAGGTTATGTCATTTTGCCCCCCAGATGGGGTCAGATAACATCAGAAAATGGACTCTATCTATTGTAAGAGAGGGGTACAAGCTTCATTTCCTCAGCATGCCCCCTCCCACAATAGTAAGACAGTTCAATTCTCAGACCTCTCTCAATGACCGGTTAGGTCAAGAAGTCACTATGCTCCTTGATCAAGGGGCAATAGAAGAGGTACCCATTCCCCAACGGGGTGCAGGGTTTTACTCCACCTATTTCCTTATTCCAAAGAAAACAGGAGGACACAGACCCATTCTAGACCTCAGAGAATTGAACAAATTCCTGTTCAGAGAGAAGTTCAAAATGATTTCTCTAGGAACTCTGCTGCCATACCTTCAGAGTCAGGATTGGCTTTGTTCTCTAGATCTCAAGGATGCGTACACTCATGTTCTCATCCATCCAACTCACCGAACGTTTCTTCGCTTCCTGTTTCAAGGGAAGCACTACCAATACAGGGTTCTTCCTTTTGGCCTGGCCTCTGCACCAAGGGTGTTCACAAAATGCATGGCTGTGGTAGCAGCATTTCTCCGCACCCTGGAAATATTCGTCTTCCCTTACTTAGACGACTGGCTCATTCGAGCCCCTTCAGAGCCAGAGGCCAGGGTTGCTCTGTCTCGCACAATGTGCATCCTTCAGTATTTGGGACTTGTCATAAACTTCCCAAAGTCCAACCTTGCTCCCACTCAATCCCTAGAGTTTATAGGAGCTCTTCTAGATACCAGACAAACAAGGGCCTACCTTCCACAGCCCTGCTGCCTTCGCATTGTGCAGTTAGCTTCCCAAGTAGTGCTAAAACCTCACCTCACTGCTCGGGAAATGTTACAGTTGCTAGGCCACATGGCATTCACCGTGCATGTGGTTCCTTATGCTCCATATGAGGGCAGCCCAGTGGACCTTATCCACTCAGTGGACTCAGGCATCAGGTTGCCTGTCAGACAAAATAGCAAACTCGGATCGCCTTATTTTGTCCCTCCAATGGTGACAATCACCCAAAAATCTTTTGGTGGGGTCTCCTTTTCAGCAACCCCTACCCCAAGCCACTCTAACAGATGCTTCACAGGTGGGTTGGGGAGCCCACTTGCAAGGCCTCTCTACCCAGGGTACCTGGACCCCACAGGAGTCCTATCTCCATAACAATCTCCTGGAGCTCAGAGAAATCTTCCTTGCTCTTCGAGTATTTCACACCCAGCTCAGCTACAAGACAGTCCTAGTTCAAATGGAAAATCAATTCTCCAAGGACAAGCAGGATGAAGTCAGCCACATGTGGTGTCGTCTCCCGACGGCGCCGAGACGGAAGTACTCTCTCTAGCCCAGAAGGGCTTTCCCTTCTGGGCGGGATAGCCCTCCCCCAGGACCTCCCCAGGGACCGCCCCTAGCTCGGTCACTTTTTCATCTTCCGCCTTGCCAGCAAGACGGATCTCCAACTCTATCATCTTTTGTTTTTGTTTCTTTGTTTTAAATTATATCTCTGGCAAAGATTGGACTACCATGCCTAAGCCCGGGTTCAAAAAATGCCCCCGGTGCTCCCGCAAAATGAACACAACGGACGCCCATACCTGCTGCATCCTCTGCCTGGGACCTTCCCATCAGGTCAATGACTGCGCCCATTGCAGCAAGATGTCTCCGAGGGCGAGAAAGTGCCGTAAGAATCTCCTCCGGGAGCTGTTTCCGACGTCAACGCTCCTCAGCACTCCGGCTCAGCTTGCGGGCCCATCAGCTGTTCCGGCTACCTCTGGCCCGCAAGTGCTCCCCTCGGCCTCGGGCGCGCCTCTGAGGGCCTCTGCCCCCGGCCGCTGTGCCTCGGAGCCAGCGCGCCCAGCCTCCGGCCTCTCCGCTGCACCCCGGGAGTCTCGGCAGCCCTCTGGAGCCTATACCCGCGTGGCGGGCATGGCGGCGGCCATATTGGAGGACGGCACTTCCGGCTCTAGCTCCTCCCCCCCCCAGCACAGACTACCAGCGCCGACGGAGTCACAAAAGGAGGAGGAGTCCCTCCCCGCGCCGACAGAGCCGGCGCGGACATAGAAGACAGGGATCTTCAGGGTCCGAATCGCGCCATCGCGGACGGCGCAGACGACGGCGCGGCAGCAGCAGCAGCAGCAGAGACAGCAGCAGCTACCGGCACGGCCGAAAGCGCCACCACCGCGCCGCCAGGAACCAGTACCACAGAGACAGCTCCTCACCAGCCTCCAGCAGGTACGCCTCTCCTCTGCCCCTTCTGGACCTCGAGCCCTCTCCCCCGCCCGCGGGTCCTCAAGGCCAGGATTCCCTTCAAGGGCTAGTGGGTGCACTCCCCGAAGGGGCTAACAAGGACCTCGTGTCCCTCCTCTCCAACTTCTTCCAGCAGTGGACTAGAACGTCAACCCCGGCAGCCCCGATTGCCCCGGAGCCAGAGGCCGCCGCCCGCGGCTTGACCCCTGCGCCCCCAGCCGGCGAAGCTAACACCATGGGAGAGGAAGAGGTGATGGACAGATCTTTAGACCAGGGGAAAGCCTCAACCCCGGTGTCCTCCGAAGTCACGATTGATCCGGAGGTCTCAGGCCACGGCGTGGAACCCCCTCCTCCAGAGGACCTCACCTATTCTAAGTTCCTCCTGAAAATTGCCGGCACCCTCAACTTGCCTAATTCGGGCGACGCCCCTGACCAGCGCCCGGAGACACTAGCAGCGCGCAAGTTCTTGGAAGACCCTAAATCCGCGGCCTCCATCCCTGTTTACCCACTACTGCGTGAGAACCTCACGAATCTCTGGAAGAACCCCTCCTCCGCACCCCCAGTGTCTCGGAAGCTCGATGCAAAGTACCAAGTTCAAGCCGCCCCGGCTTCGACAAACCTCAGCTTCCCCATCACTCCATCGTGGTGGAATCGGCGCTGAAACGCTCCAAATCCACGCATACCCACGCCAACTGCCCCCCCGGGAAGGAACAAAAATTGCTTGACGATACGGGCAGAAAGGTGTATCAAGGAGCCATGCTGTGCGCCAGAATCTCGGCCCACCAGCTGCAACACGCCCTTTACCAGGATGCTCTCCTGGAAAAGCTGAAGGCAGCCACCTGCAGCCAGGAAACGCAAGCAGCCACCATCACGGATCTGCAAGAATGCACAAAGCATCAGGTGCGGGCGGCCTTCGACGCCTTTGACTCAGCAGCCCGCACAGCCGCATCCGCCATCTCTGCCCGCCGCCTAGCTTGGCTCAAGGCTTCCGGCTTACAGGACGATACCCACGACCGGATCGCCGATGCCCCCTGCTCTGGAGAATCCCTCTTCGGGGACAACGTCACGGAAACAGTCAATGCGCTGAAGGACCACTGCTCGACCTTAAAGACCTTGTCAGACGAAGGCCTGGAACGCTGTCGCAAGAATCCCTACCACCAAAGGCAACCCTTCTCGGGCCCCAAGCACCACTATAGTTCCTACCAGAGGTGGCAGCCTCGCTACAAGTCACAATCTGCCCAGCACTCATACCAGCAGAAACCTCGACAACGAGATAGGAAGCAGCAGAAGCCCTCCCAACCCGGCGCAGGGAAGACCAGCCAGCCCTTTTGACGTCCAGCACTCGGCCAAACCCCCTACGGGGGGTCGCCTGGCCATGTTCCTCCCAGCCTGGCGATCCATAACCTCGGACAAATGGGTGATCAGCATCATCAAGGACGGCTACCGCTTAAAGTTCGTCTCACCGCCAGTACAACATGGACTTCCCTCGTGCAGAGCATCAGAGGACCCCTCTTCTCCACTGGCAGAGGAGATCCAAGCTCTCCTATCTTCCAAGGCCATCGAGCCTGTTCCAGAATCAGAACAGCACTTTGGCTTCTACTCCAGATACTTCCTGATCCTCAAAAAATCAGGAGGCACGCGCCCCATCCTCGACCTACGGGCACTCAACAAATTCATCACCAAGGAGAAGTTCCGAATGCATTCCCTGGGATCCATTCTCCCACTCATCCAACACAACGAGTGGCTAACGTCCCTGGATCTCCTGGAGGCGTACACGCATGTTCCGATACACCCGGACTTCAGGCAGTACCTGCGCTTCCGAGTGATGGGGAGGCATTTTCAGTACAAAGTCCTCCCATTCGGCTTGTCCCCGGCTCCAAGAGTATTCACGAAATGTGTGGCGGTCGTGGCAGCCCACCTCCGCAAGCAAGGAATCTACCTGTTCCCCTACTTGGACGATTGGCTCATCTCAGCCCCCTCCTTCAAGGAAGCCAGGAGGGCGACTCGCGCAACCATTGCCCTGCTATCGGCTCTGGGCTTCCTGGTAAACTACCAAAAATCCTGCCTTCACCCTTCACAGCGGCTGGAGTTCATAGGGGCGCTTATAGACACCACCAAAGCGAGGGCTTTCCTGCCGCAGCTGCAAAAGGAATCCATCAAGAGCCTGGTGCTCCGGGTACAAGCGGACAGGACTTCCACCGCCAGGATGCTCCTCCGTCTCCTAGGCCACATGGCAGCCGCGACCCAGACAGTCTCCCTGGCAAAGCTCCACATGCGCCGCCTGCAGTGGCACCTGCGGGCAAACTGGTCCCAACACAGCCAGCCACTGAGCACAGCCATTCCACTGACCGACACGGTCTCCGCCTCCATCGGGTGGTGGACCAACGAAAGCAACCTCTCACAGGGCAGTCCCCTTTCACAGCCGACACACCACTTGACCATCACCACCGACGCATCCCCGGTGGGCTGGGGGGCGCATTGCCTGCATCTCCGGACACAGGGCGCCTGGTCGGAACAAGAAAAACACCAGCACATCAACCTCCTGGAGCTCCGAGCCATTCGCTATGCCCTGGAGGCCTTCCAGAACCTACTCAGCGGAAAAATCGTCCTGATACGGACGGACAACCAGGTTGCCATGTTCTAAGTGAACAAGCAGGGGGGTATGGGATCCCGCCCTCTCTGCAGGGAGGCACTCCTCCTCTGGGCATTCGCAATCTCCAAACGCTGCTTTCTCCGGGCCTCTTACCTGCCAGGAATGGAGAACGAGTTAGCGGACAGGCTCAGCCGCCAGCTCAACCCGCACGAGTGGTCTCTCAAAACAAGCATTGCCCGCTCCCTCTTCAAGGACTGGGGCCACCCGGAGATCGACCTCTTCGCGTCAGAACAGAATGCGAAGTGCAAAACCTTTTGCTCCAAGCGCCCATCCGCTCTCAGCCTTACAGCGGATGCCTTCGATGTGTCATGGGGGGAGTGGTCACTAGTGTACGCCTTCCCCCCATTCCCCTACTCTCCAGGGTGATACAGCGCATCATCTCCGACAAGACACGAGCGATTCTGGTGGCTCCAGCCTGGCCTCGCCAAGGCTGGTTCCCGATACTGAAGCGTCTAGCGATATACCCGCCACGGCGGCTCCCGCTAGTGCCCGACCTCCTCTCCCAAGAAGACGGACACACCCTCCACCCCAACCTGCAAGCCCTTGCTCTGACAGCCTGGCGGCTGAACGGGTAGCATAAGAACATAAGAACATAAGAAATGCCATACTGGGTCAGACCGAGGTCCATCAAGCCCAGTATCCTGTTTCCAACAGTGGCCAATCTAGGTCATACGTACCTAGCAGTTTCCCCAAAAGACACAGGTTCTGCAGTGCTTGTACTAGGCCAAGCATTGATATCCTGGGTCCCTTTTTAATAGTGGTTTATGGACCTTTCCTCCAGGAACTTGTCCAAACCTTTTTTAAACCCAGCTATACTAACAGCCCTTACTACATCCTCCGGTAACAGATTCCAGAGTTTGATTACACGTTGAGAGAAGAAATATTTTCTCCTATTTGTCTTAAATAGTTTACCCTGTAGCTTCATTACATGCCCCCTAGTCCTTCTATATTCTGATAGCGTAAACAATTTATCCACGTTTATCCGTTCCACTCCATTCATTAATTTATACACCTCTATCATATCTCCCCTCAGCCGCCTCTTTTCTAGGTTAAAGAGCCCTAACCTTTTTAGCCTCTCTTCATAGGAGTAGCCTTCCATCCCCTTCACCAATTTGGTGGCTCTTCTCTGTACTTTTTCTAATAACTCTATGTCCTTTTTAAGATACGGTGACCAGAATTGCACACAATATTCAAGGTGCGGTCGTACCATGGAGCGATACAGAGGCATTATAATATCCTTTGTTTTATTCTCCATCCCTTTCCTTAGGATACCTAGCATTCTATTTGCTTTCTTGGCCGCCGCTGCACACTGGGCGGAGGGTTTTAACATGTTATCCACGATGACTCCTAAATCTTTTTCCTGGGTGGTGGTTTCTAATGTGGAGCCTTGCATCTTGTAACTATAGTGTGGGTTGTTCTTTCCTAGGTGCATAACTTTGCACTTGTCCACATTAAATTTCATCTGCCATTTGGATGCCCAGTCTTCCAATTTATCCAGATCCTCCTGCAGTTTTCCACAATCCTCTTGGGTTTTAACAACTTTAAACAGTTTTGTGTCATCTGCAAATTTGATTACCTCACTAGTTATTCCCTTTTCCAGGTCATTTATGAATATGTCAAAAAGTAGCGGACCCAGTACAGATCCCTGGGGTACTCCACTATTCACCTTTTTCCATTGGGAATATTGGCCATTTAGCCCTACCCTCTGCTTTCTATCTTTTAACCAGTTCCCGATCCACAATAGTACACTGCCTCCTATCCCATGACTTTTTAGCTTCGCCAAAAGTCTCTGATGGGGGACCTTGTCAAAAGCTTTCTGAAAGTCCAGATACACTATATCAACCGACTCACCTTTGTCTACCTGTTTATGCACACCTTCAAAAAACAGATCAGATTAGTAAGACAAGATCTGCCTTGTCTAAAGCCATGTTGGCTGTCTCCCATTAGGCCATGACTATCTACATGCTGTGTAATTTTGTTCTTTATGATGGCTTCTACCATTTTCCCTGGTACTGACGTCAGGCTCACCGGTCTGTAATTTCCCGGGTCACCCCTGGAACCCTTTTTAAAAATTGGTGTTACGTTGGCGACCCTCCAATCTTCAGGTATTACAGATGATTTTAATGAAAGTTCACAGATTACCAATAACAGGTCTGCAATCTCATATTTCAGTTCTTTCAACACTCTGGGATGTATACCATCCGGTCCAGGTGATTTGCTACTATTCAGTTTATCAAATAGTTGTAATATATCTTCCCGGTGTAGCGATATTTCTCTCAATTCCTCTGCAGTATCACCTTTAAATACCACTTCAGTCTTGGGTAACACCCCTACATCTTCCTCAGTAAAGACCGAAGCAAAGAATTCATTCAGTCTCTCTGCTATAGCCTTGTCTCCTCTTACTGCCCCTTTTACCCCTCTATCATCTAATGGTCCAATTGACTCTCTCACAGGCCTTTTGCTACGAATGTACTTGAAAAAGTCTTTATTTCGTGTTTTTGCTTCCGTAGCAAGTTTCTTCTCAAATTCCCGCTTTGCCTGCCTTATCAATGCTTTGCATTTAACTTGCCAGTGCTTGTGCTGTTTCCAGTTTTCATCATTTGGCTCTTTTTTCCATTTTCTGAAGGTTGCTCTTTTGGCAGCAACAGCCTCTCTGACCTCACCTTTAAACCATGCTGGCAGTTTTTTGGACTTTCTTCCACTTTTCTTAATGCGTGGAATACAGCTGGTCTGGGCTTCGAGGATAGTATTTTTAAATAACACCCAAGCTTGCTGTAAGTCTTTAACCTTTGGAACCGCTCCTTTTAGTTTTTTCCGAACTATATTCCTCATTCTATCATAGTCACCCTTTTGAAAGTTAAAAGGTAGTACTGTGGATTCCTTTACTATCTGTCCTCCACTGATTAAATCAAACATGATCATACTATGATCACTATTGCCAAGTGGTCCCAACACCCTTATTTCTTGCACCAGATCTGGCGTTCCACTAAGGACTAGGTCCAGTATGTCTTCCCCTCTGGTCGGTTCATGAACCAGCTGCTCCAAGAAGCAGTCATTTATTTCATCTAGAAACTTTATCTCTTTAGCTTGTCCTGCTGTGACACTGTCCCAGTCGATACCGGGGTAATTGAAATCACCCATTATTACTACTCTGTTGTGGCTTTTGTTAGCTTCCTTGATTTCTTTGAGCATTTCATCATCCATTTGTTCATTCTGGCCAGGTGGTCGATAGTATACTCCCACTGCCATCACCTTCCCCTTCATAAATGGAATTTCAATCCATAGAGATTCTACAGCATATTTTGTTCCCTGCAAAACTTTAATCCTTTCTGACTCAATGCCCTCTCTAACATAGAGCGCAACCCCTCCACCAATTTGTTCAGCTCTATCATTACGATATAGTTTGTATCCAGGTATCACAGTGTCCCACTGGTTATCCTCCTTCCACCATGTCTCTGAGAGTGCAATCATATCTAACCTCTCATTTAATGCTATATATTCTAATTCTCCCATCTTATTGTTTAGACTTCTAGCATTGACATACAAGCATTTTAGAGACTGCATTTTATTAATATTAATCTGGCTATTGGTAGGCATGGGTAATTGGGAATCTTTATGCTCTGTCTGCTCCTTACTCAAGGGCATTTGGGCTACTATACTCCCTTTTGGAACCTCACTGCTTTTGGTAGTATCCTTCAAGGATACCTTTGTCCGAACCGTGCGCCTTGTTCCCCCTTGGCTTGCCTCAAGAAGTGGAGGAGGTAGTCCTCGCCGCACGGCGCCCCGCAACAAGAAAGTCTTATGGCCTCAAATGGTGCTGCTTCACCTTCTGGTGCTCCGCACAGGGACTGGACCCCTTCTCGGCTCCAGCACCCAAAGTTCTCCAGTACTTGACCTCTCTGGCGAAACAAGGCCTGCAACCCCAGTCCATTCGGGTTCACCTAGCAGCTATCGCGACCCTTCACGACCGCATCGAGGACAACTCAATCGCTCAACTCCCCTTGGTAACCCGTTTTATGAAGGGCTTGACCAACCTGCACCCCCCAGTCAGAGACCCAGTGCCTCACTGGGACCTCAACGCTGTCCTCAACCAGCTCACGCTGCCCCCCTTTGAACCCATGCAGTCGGCGGGCTCCAAGTTCGTCTCCTGGAAGACCTTGTTCCTCATCGCCATCACTTCGGCCAGGCGCATCAGCGAGCTCCAGGCCCTGGTGACACATCCACCGTACACGCAACTTTCCAGCGAGCGCGCCTCCCTCCGGACTCACCCCAAGTTCGTACCAAAAGTAGCCTCAGCCTTCCACATCAACCAGACCATCGAGTTACCTACCTTCTGCCCGGAACCCCACTCCTCGCCAGAAGAGGAGTGGCTCCACACACTGGACTGTGTTAGGGCGCTACGCCTTTACCTACTCAGGACTGCGGCACAGAGACGCAGCACCCAACTTTTCGTCTCCTATGACCCGAACAAACCTGGGCGCCCCGTCACCAAGCGCACCCTGTCGCTCTGGATCTCCTCCTGCGTTGCCTTCTGCCTTAGCCAGGCTGGGGTCGCGGACGCACCAACAGTCAACGCCCACCAGCTGAGGGCACTAGCCGCCACCATGGCCAACCTGCGTTCGGTCCCAGTAACCGACATCTGCAAAGCAGCCACTTGGTCATCCATGCAAACATTTCAAAGACACTATTGCCTCGACCTGTTGGATAACCAAGCTCTCGGTCAAGCGGTTCTTGCGACTGCGCAAGGACCAGCCCCTTGACCAACATGGCCGCCGCCTAGGGCGGAGAAGGAGGAGACTTTCTGACTGTCGCCATTGTGGCACCTGCAGTCGCCTGCCAAAATCTGCACATGTTGGTTGTTCTTGCACATACTGTTGTTTCACATATATTGCACATGTTGTTGTTATTGCACATGCTGTTGTTGCACATATACTGCGTATGTTAGCTACTACGCTGCACTTTACATTGTGTATCTGTTGCACTCGTTAAGTTGTTGATGCTCGTGACTGTTGCTATGTTTGGATATGCCATTACCGGTGACAAATAAAAAACCTATGTTGCACCACGTGTCCTCCCCTTCCTTCTTGGAGAGGGCCACTTGCACCACAGCCTTCTCAGCTCGGGAGGCACCACATGTGGCTGACTTCATCCTGCTTGTCCTTGGAGAAATCGAGGTTATTTACCTGTAACGGGAGTTCTCCGAGGACAGCAGGATAAGTCAGCCACACAATCCCACCCTCCTCCCCTCAGGGGCCTCTCCTGACCTATCTACACCCCTAGCTCCTCCTGGCTCAGCTTGGGACATAGTGACCGAGCTAGGTGCGGTCCCTGGGGAGGTCCTGGGGGAGGGCTATCCCACCCAAAAGGGAAAGCCCTTCTGGGCTAGAGAGAGTACTTCCGTCTCGGCGCCGTCGGGAGACGACACCACATGTGGCTGACTTATCCTGCTGTCCTCGGAGAACTCCCGTTACAGGTAAGTAACCTCGATGTAGCCATGTTCTATGTGAACAAGCAGGGCAGAACAGGCTCTCTGTCACTCTGCAACGAAGCTTTGCGACTATGGGCCCTCGCCAGAGAGCATCAGATTCATCTCCTTGCGGTGTATCTTCCAGGCATTCAAAACTCTTGGGCAGACAGACTCAGTCGAGTTCTGCTTCCACACAAATTGTCTCTCCATGCAGACCAGGCCGCCAAATGTTTTCAAATTTGGGGAACCCCGGACATAGACCTCTTTGAAAGTCCGCTGAATGCCAAACTTCCCCAGTTCTGTTCCAGAATTCCGGCTCGAGGTTGTCAGGCAAGGGATGCTTTCCTCCTCCATTGGGGTCAGGACTTCCTGTATGCCTTTCCACCCATTCCCCTAATTCTCAAAACCCTGTTCAAGCTTCAGAGAGACAGAGGTCATATGATCCTCATAGCTCCACGTTGGCCACGGCAAATGTGGTACCCTCTGCTCCTACATCTCTCTCAAGCTTCGCCTGTGGAGTTAGGATCTGCTCCAGATCTCCTTTCTCAAGAGGACGGGATGCTGTGGCATCCCAATCCCCAGTCTCTGCATCTCAGGGCCTGGTTGCTGAAAGCCTAGAACTTCACGGTCTTAACCTTTCCCAGCAGGTAAAGGATATCCTTCATGCTTCCAGGAAACCCTCCAGAAGACGCTCTTATGCATTTAAGTGGAAAAGGTTTACCATATGGTGCTCGCAGAAGGGTCTTAACCCTCTTGCGATACCTCTGGAATCATTACTGGAGTACCTCCTTCATTTATCAAATGCAGGGCTTAAGACTAATTCAGTGAGAGTCCATTTGAGTGCTATTGCAGCTTCTTTCAAGCCTCTAAATGGACAACCTATTTCCTCTCATCCTTTCATAGCGAGATTTATGAGAGGCCTTCTTTTAATGAAACCTCCCATTAAGCCACCACCGGTGGCATAGGACTTAAATCTGGTACTTGGGCAGCTCATGAAACTGCCCTTTGAACCATTAGCCACTACCTCTTTGAAATTGCTTTCCTGGAAAGTTATATTTCTCATTGCAGTCACATGAGCATGTTGCATCAGTGAATTGCAAGCCTTGGTGGCTGATCCTCCTTATACAAGGTTCCATCATGATAAGGTAGTCCTTAGGACTCATCCATACTTTATGCCAAAGGTGGTTTCGCCCTTTCATTTGAACCAAGCGGTTTTCCTTCCTGTATTCTTTCCAAGGCCTCACGCCTCAAATGCAGAAAGGAACCTTCATACTTTGGACTGTAAAAGATCTTTGGCCTTTTACTTGCAAAGGACACAGCAACATAGGAAATCCTCTCAACTCTTTTTTGCTTTTGATCCTAGTCATTTGGGACTTCCAGTATCCAAAAGGACTCTGTCCAAATGGATTGCACAGTGTATATCTTTTGCCTATGAGTGTAAGAACCTTCCTCTTGAAGGCCATGTCACAGCTCACAGTGTGAGAGCCATGGCAGCCTCAATGGCTCATCTTCACTCTGTGTCTATCGACGACATCTGTCAAGCAGCTACTTGGGCTTTTTTTCATACCTTCACAGCAATTACTGCTTAGACAAGGACTCCCGCCGGGATGTCTTGTTTGGTCAGGCTGTTCTTCAACACCTGTTCCACACTTAATCAACTCCTACCCACCATCCCTGGTAGGATGCTGGAGATCCATCGGGGGAAGTGGAGCCCTTTCACAAGGGCACACAACTTTCTGGGGCCATCTCCCTGGCATCTGCAGCTAGAGAGTCCCCATATGTGAAGACTACATTCCTGCTTGTTCCTGGAGATAGCATAGTTACTCACCTGTAATAGGTGATCTCCGGGAACAGCAGGAATTTAGTCTTCACAACCCACCCACCTCCCCTAGGAATTGTATCTCTCTATCTCTCTCTCTTTCCCTCTCTCTTTTGTCTCAACTATAAACTCAACTGGAGAGGGACAGTTGGGAAAGGTGGGAAGGCAGCATGCAGGCGCTGTGGGATGCTCCCAAAAGCTTTCCTTTTGGACGCTGGGGAGCATTCCCATGCAGGCTCCGTCGGTACCGACGATACCTATATGTGAAGACTAAATTCCTGCTTTTCCCGGAGATCACCTGTTACAGGTGAGTAACTATGCTTTACTGCATCCTTCGGTAATGAATTCCAGAGTTGTATTATGTGTTGAGTGAAAAAATATTTTCTCTTTTTACTCTTAAATGGGTTACATTGTAGCTTCATTGTGTGTTCCCTAGTCTTTCTGCTTTTTGATGGAGTAAACAACCTATCTATGTTTATCCATTCTACACCATTCATTAATTTATAGACCTCTATCATATCTTCTCTCAGACTTCTCTTTTCTAAGTTGAAGAGCTGTAATCTTTTAAGCCTTTCATCTTAGGGGTAACCTTCCATCCTTTTTACCATTTTGGTCGCTCTTTCCTGTAGCTTTTCTAATAATGCTATATCCTTTTTAAGATACGGCAACCAGAGTTGCACCGTGGAATGATACAGAGGCATTATAATATCCTTGGTTTTATTCTCCATTCCTTTCCTTATGATTCCTAGAATTCTATTTGCTTTCTTAGTCATGGCTGCACACTGGGCAGAGGGTTTCAATATATTATCCATGATGAGGCCTAAATCCTTTTCCTGAGTGGTGGTTCCTAATGTGGAGCATTGCATCGTGTAACCATAGTTTGGGTTTTTCTTTCCTAGGTGCATAACTTTGCATTTGTCCACATTAAATTTCATCTGCCTTTTGGATGTCCAGTCTTTCAATTTATCAAGGTCTTTTTGCAATTTTTCACAATCCTCTTGTGTTTTAACAACTTTGAATAATTTTGTATCATCTGAAAATTTGATCACCTCACTCATTTCCATTTCCAGGTCATTTATGAGTATGTTTAAAAGCAGCGGACCCAGCACAGATCCCTGGGGTACTCCACTATTTACCTTTCTCCATTGGGAAAATTGGCCATTTAGCCATTTCCATTGGAAAAATTGGCCATTTACCATCCCCTTTTTCCTGCTGTCCCTCCTCCACCCCCAACTCTTTTTTTTTTCCATTCCAAGACTTTCCCTTGCATTCCTCCCCTGCTCTCCATACCCCCTCTTTATTAAATCAAGTCCGCTGCCCCTTTAATTTTTTTTAGCTTCTGTGCTTTTTTTTTTCTTTTGTTTAAAGGCTCACGTGTTGCAGCACTTTTTCCCACAGGTATCCCAACTCTTGTGGGTAGAAGTGCTGCAATAGGCCTGCAGGCAGACAGTGCCAGTCTCGGCCATGATTGCGGCCTTTTGCAACCCTTCTGCTCCTCTGCCCATATGTGTTATGAACCGCAGGCTCCAGATCTGATCCCTTTTTTTTTTGGTTGCCATGGTGATCTGGTATATGGGGTTTGTTGAGTTATGTATTAGGGGTTAATCACTTTCTAATGAAAATATCCTGTGAGGACAAATTTCATTCATAGTTGGGAGAACTGCATAAATTAAGGGATGCGTCTATGGTGGGTGGGAGTTGGCGAAGTTGGCTATACAAAACAGACAGAAAATGTAATCTTTTTATTAGTAGTCTAAAATACCTAAATAAAACTAGGGCAAATTAATTCCAAATCTTTATTTTAAGCAAATACTTGTCTGTTCTGTATTAGAAGTCTAAAGGCAAGCTAAAATTTGGACGAACTACTTTTACCGTAAGCCAATTAATTTATACTTTTCTAGAATTTAGGGCCTGATATTCCAAGGGAGTAATGCTCTTAGCAGCCCTTTATCCGGGATATTCAGCGTCACTAACTGGTTAGCATCAGGGTGGGCGTTCTGGAGGTGCCGCCCAGCTATGATCGGGCAGTGGTGAATTTAAGCTGCTGCCCAGTTTTGGCTATTCAGCAAAAATAAGGGGCAGCACAGGCTGACTTCTCTCTTTCCTTGGAAGTTAATCGGGCAGCACTTGAATATTGTTGCTACCTGGTTAGCCTTCTGTCATCCAGGCTCCGGCATTGAATATCCAGGTTGCCTGGATTATGTCCCTGGCGTTGAATACCTAGATTGTAGAATTTTCAAATAAGTTTAGTGTCTCTCTTGTCCCAAGTTTTAGGTCACCAAGTTTTACAGCAAAGTTGTGTTCGCTTACCCGCAGAGCCTTTTCTGTTCTCGCCCCTGGAACGTCATAAGAACATAAGATGTGCCATACTGGGTCAGACCAAGGTCCATCAAGCCCAGTATCCTGTTTCCAACAGTGGCCAATCTAGGTCATACGTACCTAGCAGTTTCCCCAAAAGACACAGGTTCCGCAATGCTTGTACTGGGTCAAGCATTGATATCCTGGGTCCCTTCTTAATAATGGTTTATGGACCTTTCCTCCGGGAACTTGTCCAAACCTTTTCTAAACCCAGCTACACTAACAGCCTTTACTACATCCTCCGGTAACAAATTAGTCTTAAATAGTTTACGTCGTAACTTCGCAGTTCTGCAAACACAAACACTAACTCGCTGTACTGGGTCCAATGCAACAACTCCATAGTTATTCAAAACCATCCAAACTCAAAGGGTATTTATAAGCATCTCAACATGAGAACTGACAGCTGGATTCAGGTTTTCAAGGCAGGTTGATCTTTTATCCCATTGGCTGCATGGCCTATTCTAACCTCCTACGGGGGGAAAGAAAGTAGGTCTGCAAATCCATGCAGCCAATAGGATAAAATCTGTACCGACAACATGGAGCCAGTTTGTTTCAGCCTGAAGAGAAAGGCATATCAGTAGTAAGTAGTTATTTTACAGGTCCAGATATTGTAATATGATTAAATTACTGATAACTAGATGAGATGCCATACACTAATCATCAAAATGCTTTTCTTCTGCAGATTTATCTTTTTATTAACAGTAAATACAAATACAGAAGAATATAAGTGATTTTTGAGAATATTGTGGGTCTTTCAATTCAGTATGTAATTTGTGGCTGTCCAGTCCCATTCAAAACAGGTTATCGTCCGCTCTGGAGTGTCACATGCCTCCGTCCCCGTGCACATAGCCGTATATTCGAACTAAAAGTGTCCAGTGTTTGGAACTGGCTTGCAGGAGGATTACTGCTGCTTCACATTTCCAGGTAATAGCTAACAAAAGAAATGAGAAAATATGTGAATGGCAGAAATTCTTTCTTCTTCAATTCTCTCAACTGATAGGGGGAGGGAGAAGACGGTAGCTTTCCATTTTTGGAGTAGTCTCGGGATGTATTGTGGTGGTCGTATTTCAGCATGTCGTTTTCTCTGTAATCGCCTTTGATACTTTGGAACTTTTCAGCTTGTACCTCATGAGAGCTCCACATGGAGCCTTTTATGAAAAAAAATATATTCAGTTTCCTTTTTTTCTAAAAATAGTTTATCATGAAGATTTTCTATTTACTGGCCTGAATTTTCATTTTTATTACTACTTTACCCCTTGGCTACGAAGTACAAAACAGGGTCTACAGACATCACAGTAATTTTTTCAGCATTTTCAGAATATTGGCTAGTGGCTAGAGCAGCAGGCTGGGAACCAAGGAAGCCAGGGTTCAAATCATACTACAATGCCGCTAGACACGGCTTACCTCCTGTTTGAATAGCGATACAAGTAAGTTTTACTGTTTAAACCAGTATTCCTCCTCATCCCTCTTTTTTTTTTCAGTGCCAGTTTTCTGGCATTTTTACTAATTTGCACAATATGTTCTACCTATAATTGAGCTTTTTTTATTTGTATCTTTTTATCGTTGTGCCTATCTTTTTTCTATTTTTTTATTGTTCCAATTGCATAGTTTGTTTTAAAAGTAAAAATTTGTGTTATTTGTTTTACATAGAAAAGTCCATAAATTGGACTGGGGAAATCCACTTCTTATCCTGGGATAAGAAGCATGGAATCTCTCTACCTTTTGGGAACCTGACAGGTACTTGTGACTTGAACTGGCCACTATTGAAAACAGGATACTGGACTTGATGGACCTTTGGTGTGACCCAGTGTGGCAGATCTTATATTCTTGTGTGCTTTGTTCTAATGTAACTCGCCTTGAGCTAAAGACAAATATTTCCATTTTAATCTCAAAGGAAGAATTTTTCAGAGAAAAATAGAGAAAGAAGGAAAAGCACAGATCGTGTACAGATCAACTGAATAGGTGGATGCAGGTCCTGGATTTGCCCTGTTGCATATAGGGATTTAACACTCTGATTTTTTTCTGTTTCTCTAAGAAAATCAGAATTCCAAATCCATGCATGAAGGCGCTACCACCGGGACTCAAAAAGCATTAACACCACAGCCATCCTTCAGCTCTTTACATGGCTAGTGGAGCAGACGATAGCACCACAGTCTTCCCTGGTCCTGGCTGACTGTGCTGACTCGGGGCACCGAGTGCCACCGAGGCCCATCTCCGCTGGGCCACAGCGCCCCAAGCACTACAAGGTCTGCCTCCCCAGACCCATTATCTCTACCCCCTCGGTCGGAGGACAGTGGAGGTGAAGAAGTGAGACAGCCATCCTGGGCTCTGCATCCACAAACCATGCCCCCTCAGAGGAGAGTCCCTCAACGATGGACACAGAAAGCCAGCTGCCCCCCCCCCCCCCCTTGGAGGATCTCACCTACCTTAAGTTTTTTTTTTAATAGTTAAATATCTTTATTAACACACCACAAAGTATACAGTGCATATAAACAAATAAATCATCACAAATCATAACAAAGGTAAAGCACCATCTGCAATAACAAGCAAGGAAAAACTATTTTCTTTTTAACATTTTACTCCCCTCTCCTAGACCCACATCTAACTCCCATATCTAACCCCATATAGTCAACTCTCCTGGACCGTGTGGTTCTTCTACAGTAGCGGGAGTGTCACAAACAATTTAACCTTCCAGTAGCATATCCCCTCCATCTAGTTTTATTTATTTAAATGTTTATTGAACCATTCAACATGATAGTATCAAGAAACCCCACAACATTTTCTTATCATATCCCCTCCTTTAGCCCCATCCACACAAACTTCCCTATCTGACCTCTCCCCCCCTCCCGCCTCCCCTCTTCCCCCACCCCCCTTTCCCCCTCCTTTATACTACGCCACAACTCTCCCCAATCCACTTCAAATTTGTCTGTCTTCTGCCGCCTTGCAGCAGTTAATTTTTCCATGAGTACTATATACCTCAATCTTCTTTCCAAATTTGCCATGGAAGGGGCTTCTCTCTGCTTCCAGGCTGCTGCCAGCTCACATCTAGCTGCACTAAGGCACGCCAAGGTCATGCGCCCCCCCCCCATGTGCTGACCCTCCCCCCACCAAGACAATAGGTATATACCCGGTTTCAATTCTACTTCCACCCCCAGTTTTCGTTGTACCCACTCCTGTATCCTACCCCAATATTATTGTACCTTTGCACACCCCCACTAAATATGCCAAAATGTACCCACCTCACCACATTTCCTCCAGCAGGATGCCGCTACCCCAGGATATATCCTATGTAACCTCTCTGGTGTATAATACCATCTAAACATTATCTTATAACAGTTTTCTCTGATAGTACTGGACCATGGAGCTTTTTTCACCAGAGCCCACACCTTTTTCCAATCCTTGGATGACATTGTTTCCCCCAATTCCACCTCCCAGTCTCTCATATATTTAAAATTCTTTCCCTCCTTCCCTCTCACCCCTTTATATAGCCCCGAAATCAACCCCCTCATACTCTTTTCCATACCAAATGGCCTCAGCTATTGACAGCTCTCCATCTAAACCCCCTATCCCCTTCAATCCCTGCAAAAAATGGCCCACCTGCATATAGGCATATCTATCTTTTTCCTCCAAGTCGTACTCCCCCCTTACCTCCTCAAATCCCTGTACCTCCCCATCCTCGATCACTTGAGAAAAACATTCCAATCCTTTACTCTTCCATTCATCAAAAATTCCCCCTTCCCATCCAGGCGCGAATGCCTTCCACCCCCTTCATGGAGTCAACAGGGAGAACGCACTTCCCCTTTTCTTTATATCCTGTGCCCTCACCCCATCCCATACCCCAACTATCTGCCTCATAGCTGGCGAGCCTACCCCCATTTCCTTCCTTTCTTTCTTTGACGCCCATAGCCATGCATCTAACATTCCACTCTTTACATATGTTTTTCCAGCGCCATCCCAGGCTTAACCCCTACCCCCCTCCAATCCATTACATGTCTTACTTGGGCCGCCCTATAATAATCCTTGAAGTTGGGGACCCCTAGTCCACCTTTCTCTTTTGGTGCATACATAACCTCCCTCGCTATCCTCAGAGGCTTTCTTTTCCAGATATATTGGAAAGCTTTCCTTTTGCAGCTCCCGCATCACCCCATCTGGCACTCTCAGAGGCAACGCCTGAAAGCGATACAACATACACGGCAGGATATTCATTTTAATCCGTGCTATCCGTCCTAGCCAGGCCATCTCATATCTCATCCACCCCTCTAGATCCCTACTAATTTCCTTCACCACTCTTGGATAATTAACCTTATATACCTCATCATATCCCACTGGAATTTGGACCCCCAAATACCCCAATAAACCTTTAACCCATTTCACTGGATAGTCCCTTTTTAATTGTTCCTCTACATCAGGGGTGGGGAACCCTGGTCCTGGAGAGCCGTAGACCAGTCAGGTTTTCGGGATATCCCTAATGAATATTCATGAGGCATATATGCATTAGAGATATCCTGCCAACCTGACTGGTTTGTAGCCCTCCAGGGCTGGATTTGGAGACCCCTGCCTTACACCTCTGTCATTTACGATTGTGAGTAGGCAAGGTGCAGATGTCCAAGACATCAAAAAGGTTAGATAGAATTTGTCACGTTCCTTCTCACTTCTCACCACCACCAAAATATTGTCTATTAGACAACTTTTTGGTGGTGGTGAGAATCGAGGAGGAATGTGACACATTCTATATACCCTTTCGATGTCTAGGACATGTACGTTGCCCACTCACAATCATAAATAACAGAGGTGTAAGGCAGGGGTCTCCAAATCCAGCCCTGGAGGGCTACAAACCAGTCAGGTTGGCAGGATATCTCTAATGCATATATGTCTCATGAATATTCATTAGGGATATCCCGAAAACCTGACTGTTCTACGGCTCTCCAGGACCAGGGTTCCCCACCCCTGCTCTACATCCTTAGACACTGACACATTTAAAACCTCCGTTTTATCAAGATTTATTCGGAAGGCCGTTACACCCCCATACCTTTCTATCTCCCCCATTATTTCGGGCATCACCAGCAGCGGCTCCTGTATATACAATAAAATATCATCAGCATATAATGAAATTTTATGCTTATCCCCCCCCCCCCCTTTTTCCAACCCCAGGATCTTTTCATTCTCCCTTATCTTCTACGCCAACAGTTCAACCACCATTGCGAATAGTAACGGCGACATTGGGCACCCCTGTCTAGTTCCTCTTCCCAATTCAAAATCCACTGAATAACTCCCATTAACTTTCACTCGTGCCCTAGGACCCGCATATAGTCCCCCCACCCATTTCTCATAACTTGGTCCACACCCCATTTTCTTCATTACCCTCATTAAGAATTCCCAATGTACCCTGTTGAACGACTTTTCGGCATCAATTGACATTAATAAAAATTCCTCCTTCCTTTGCCCCATCTCTCATACTACCCCTAGCACCCTCTTTATATTACCAGCTGCCTGCCTCCCCATGATGAACCCAGTTTGATCTTCCTATCAGTCCTGGCAACCACAGGGCCAACCTCCCTGCCAACACATTCGCCAATATTTTAACATCTACATTAAGTAACGATATTGGCCTATAGGAACTACAATTCAATGGGTCCTTCCCCTGTTTTGGTAAAATTGAAATTCCAGCCGTAAGCATTTCCTGCGTTAATTCTCCCCCCTCTTCTAATATCCTATTAAACACCCTACCCATTACCTCCCCAATTTCTTCAAAAAACTTTTTATAAAAACTCCCTGGCACACATCTAGCCCCGACACCTTACCCCCCCCCCCCCCCGGCATCCCTTTTACTGTTCTCCCCAACTCCTCCCCCGAAATTCCTTTCTCTAACATTTCCTGCGCTTCCTCCGTTAGCTTCGGCAACTGTATCTCATCCAGATATCTTTGTATTTGTTCTGCCTCTATTCCTTCTTATATAATTCCTGATAAAACTGTGCAAATCGCTCCCTAACCTCTTTTTCTTCTCTGCACACCTCCCCATTTTCCCCCTTAATTTGATAGATCATTGATGCAACCTTCCTCTGCTTCAATCTTCTAGCTAAGAGCCTACCAGCTTTATTGCCGAATTCATAATACATCTGTTTTACCTGATTCACTTCAAAGGTGACTTGGTCTATCTGCAAAGCTTGTAGCTCCTCCCTCTCTCTCTCCACCACTTTCCTATCACTCTTTGCACCCGTCCTCCGATACTCTCGTTCTGCTTCTTTCAGTACACTACCCAACTCCTCCTCCTCATACCCACGCTCCTTTTTCAATTTCGCCCCACATAATAAACCTCCCCCTAATATAAGCCTTCAATCCCTCCCATAAAATTACATTCCTCACCTCCCCATTATCATTAAGCTCCAAATATTCCTTAATCGCCCCCTTGATATCCGCCACCACCTCTTTCCACTTAAGCAAACTCTCATTTAACCTCCAAAATTTAGTTCCTTCTTGCCTTTTCCCCCATATTTCTACCGTCACCACCCCATGGTCTGACCAAGCTATCGGCACTATCCCACCCTCTTTGACCTCCACCATCCATTCCCCATCTATCATTATCATATCAATCCTACTCCTACTGTGTGGCGCTGAAAAAACTGTATATTCCCTCCTCTTGGCATACCGCTCCCTCCATACATCTACTAAACTATACTGTCTCATCAATTGCTTTAACCCTCTTCTATTTCACCCCCCCATCCAACCCCCTCGGTGTCTATCCATCCCAGGGCGCAAAACTACATTAAAATCCCCCCCTATTAGTAACTTCCCTTGCGTTTCCTTCTCCAACAATTTCCACTTTTCCCTCCAGAATGTCACTTGATTTCCGTTTGGCCCATAGTGATACAATGGTAATGTCTTCACTCCCCAATCTCCCCTTTATCCCTACCACCCTCCCTTCTGAGTCCCGAAAACTCTCACGTACCTGAACTCTAGTTCCCTCCTTTACCAAAATGGCTACTCCCCCCCCCTCTTTACCCCTTCCTTATTAACAGAGAAAAATTGATCCGGGAATCTCCCATTTTTTAACCTCCCTATATCCCCCCTCCTTAAGTGTGTCTCTTGTATTAATACCACCTCCCACTGATTCTTCTGAACCTCTCGGAATAATTGCCTTCGCTTATACGGCGAATTCAACCCTTTAACATTCACTGATCCAATCTTTATCATTATCCTTTATTCCCTCGTTCTTCTCTCCCTCCCCCTTTCGAGTTGTATCTACTCTCCCCCACCCCCTCTACCTTTACCTTCCCCCCTTTCCCCTCTCTCTCCCCTCCCCACTCCCCAGCCCCCCCTACTACCTTCCCCCTCTTCTCCTTCCGTGTGTGTCATGTCCTATCCCATTACCCACCCCGTTCATATCTCTATATACCATAATACCCCAAGTGAACAGACTCCCGACCCCCAGTATAATCCCCCACTTCTTACCTCTTTGTAAGCTATACCCTATCCTTAAAGTTCCCCTTTCCCCCTTATATAACATTTATAAATAAATCCCTTCCCCCCTCCAACCACCTTCATCACCCTTCATCCTCCACCTCCCACCCTTTCCCTCCCCCTCAATACACTGTCACAAGCACAATGCCCGAAGCCACTTGCCTCTAGTGGTCGAGGGGCGTGGTGGTTGAGGATTCCTTCTTCTATCAGCTCCTAGCAGCCTATTTCTTTGTGTTGGCTTCTGGGAAGTGTAGTACTGCTAAAATATGTTGGTGCTTTAAGTAGAAGGTTTGTAGTTGAGGTAACCGAGGGTAAGGCTTGTAACAGAAGTTTATTTCCATAACACAAAACACAGCAGGTTCAAGGTATCATTTACAGGATTATAACTGTAGGATTTGTTTAAGGTACAGCAAATACTGGCAAACAAACCAAAAGAACTCAGAAATGGCTTTTTAAAGTCCTCTTACTTGCAGAAGCAATTGCCTTTAGAAACTAGGCTGCCACTTTCCTTTTTAGTCCTTGTTAATCAGAGCATAAAGAAAAATTCAGGCTTAATTCTTCTACAGCAGTTTGGTTTCTGCCAGCCTCAAAAACCTCTCTAGGCTGCATTTCTATGTGAAACCAAACTTAGAACAAAACAAACATTCCAAGCTGTTATCAAAACTCTTAGCAGGCTTTTCATATAGGAGAGGAGCAAGCAAAAACTCTTATAGCAGCTAACTTGGCTTTTCTTGCCGTTGCACAGTTCAAACACAGGTGACAAACAAGCATGAATCAGAGCTTCCTGATCAGGCTTACATTGTAGTAAATTTCCCTTTTAAAACAGACAGGAATTTACCTCCACACTGTTTCTGCCATATGGTTAACTTCCAAGGAGAATTATTTCTTTCAGGGCTAGCTTTTCCTCAAGACCTACTGTCTAGAGCTTGGCATAGAGAGCAATCCATAAAGCAATCTTCTTCCCCCAACTCTGACACTGGTTCTTCCAACTACATGGGTTCTGACTCACCGACCTGGTCAGACTGCTCAGCTAACAACCTCTCTGGTGGTCTGAAAGCTTCTCCACTTCCTGGTCCCCACCTCTGTTGACAACCTGTTGCAGGGAATTCAGCTCTCTCAGCTCTGGGTAGCTCAGCTCTTCTCCAAGAATCCACTCCTTCTCTCTGCTTCTGTCCCGGCTGCTCTCCATCTCGTCTCCCTCCCTCTGCATAATCTAACCCAGGCTTATACCTCCAGGGTCTTAACCCCACCTCTTTCTTTCCCAGGTGTTGGTAATCCCCCTGCCTTCTGATATTAGAATAATTAGTGCACTTGTTAAAGTAAGGGCTTTGGTCCTCGAGCTTGCAATCCCTCTTTCTTACTTTATCAGTCATTGGCTGAAACCTGTTCCAGCTGGGGCTTTTCTGTCTTTGAAACCTGGCTGTGGCTTTCTCTCCCTGCACTCCTAGAAGGGTACCCTTAACTAGGGTGAATTCGTTATCCTTCTCACCTCCCCCACTCTCAGGATAGCTGACTTTGCCACAATACTCTCTTTCCAAGTTGGCCCTACAAGTCCAGTGTCCAGATGACCTTACGGTCCTCTCTTATTTATCTCCTTCTCCATCATCAGCCTTAGCCTGGTGCATTCAGATGTCCACTTCCAGTGGTGTTTTCTTGTGTTCTTGTGAGTCTCTTTAATCTCTTCCCCTTCTCTGTCACTCTCTGCCACTGCGAGATAATTTGCGCCTTGCTTCTGGTTTTTTTAATTTGCAGCTCCCGCTCTCTCTCCATTGTCTTTGGCAAATGTTCACATCCCAGTTCCTGCAGCACAGGCCATGCTTCATCAGCCACTTTCACCTTCCTAGAAGCCCCCTTCACAGTAATCAAGAGTCCAAATGGGAACATCCATCTGTATCTCAAGCCTTTCCCCCTCAGATACACCGTCACCTCTTTCAATCCTCTCCTTCTCTCCAGCATTCCTCTGGATAAATCATTAAAGATTTCTACTTCACAGTTCTCCCAAGCAATGCTAATACTACTCCTACTAAGCATTTATAAAGTGCTACCAGGCGCACGCAGTGCTGTACAATGAAAACACAAAAAGACAGTCCCTGCTCAAAAGAGCTTACAATCTAAAAAACAAAGCAAGAAAAGGAATAGAAAAAAGATAAGAACAAGGGCAAAGAGACAAGAGCAGGAGAGACAGGACAAAGGAAAGAGGTAAGAACAAGTGTAAGAGGGAGGAAGAAAGAAAGGTGAAATAAAAGAGGGGAAGGAAGGAGAACAGCAAAATCAAGAGCCAAAGGCAGAGGCGAAAAGATGAGCTTTTAACTTGAGTTTGAAGAGGGACAAAGAAGATGCCTGATGTATAGACAAAGGAAGTTTATTCCAAGTGTAGGGAGCAGCAAGGTGAAAAGAGCGGAATCTGGAGTTGGCAATAGAGGAGAAGGGCATAGCAAGAAGCAACTGGGAAGACGAACGGAGTACACGAGGGGGGAAATAGGGAGAAATGAGAAAAGGTACTGAGGAGCCACAGAGTGAATGCACTTATAGATCAGAAGGAGAAGCTTAAAGTAAATACAGAAATGGATAGGGAGCCAGTGAAGAGATCTGAGGAGACGAGTGATGTGGGCAAAAAGAGGCTAATGGAAAATCAAACGGGCAGCGGTGTGCTGAATAGACTGAAGAGGGAAGAGATGAGACTGAGGGAGACCAGCAAGAAGGAGGTTACATAATCAAGGCGGGAAGTAATTAGGGAATGGATGAGGGTTTTAGTAGTGAGCTCAGAGAGAAAGGGGCGGATTTTGCCAATGTTGAAGAGAAAGAAGCGACAGGTCTTAGCGATGAGTTGGGTATGAGAGGAGAAAGAGAGCGAAGAGTCATAAATAACACCCAAATTGCGAGCAGATGAAACAGGTTGGAGAACAGAGCCATCAACAGAGACTGAAAAAGAAGGAGAAAGGGAAATTTTAGGAGAAAAAACAAGAAGTTCAGTCTTGGCCATGTTCAGTTTCAGGTGACGATGGAACATTCAGGCAGCAATGGCAGAGAAGACAGCAAGAGATCCAGGACTGGAAAGCAGAAGAAAGATCAGAAGTAGAGAGAGATTTGTGAGTCATCAGCATAGAGATGGTACTGAAAACTATGAGAGGAAATAAGCGCACCAATGGATTGGGTATAGAGAGAAAAAAGAAGGGGACCCAAGACAGAACCCTGGGGGACACCAACTGAGAGCGGGGTAACAGAGGAGGAGGAGCCACCAGAACATACACTAAAGGAGCAATGGGAGAAAGATGAGGAGAACCAGGAGAGAACAAAGTGTTAAGGAGAAGATCATGGTCAACAGTGTCAAAGGCAGCAGAAAGGTCAAGGAGGATAAGGACAGAGTAAAGGCCACCGCCAGAACTTGCCACCGCCAGAACTTTTTCTTTTACTGGAAAGTTGCTTATGCACACTATGATGTCCCTTATTTGCTGCTCCCTCCTTGGGCCGAAACTCCAGTGTGCTCTCTCCACTCCTATTGTGCCCATTCATTCTTCCTCTCCCCCTCCAGTCTCATAATATGTAGACACGAACGTTTTACCACTTGTACACATTCTTTAAAGCTACCAGCGTCTGGTATCCCTCTGATTCTCAGGTTGTTTCACTGCGCTCTGTCTTCCATCTCCTCCATCTTCTCTTGCATTCCCTCCTGCATAGCCTTTAATTTGCCCTGTTCCGCTGCCATTTCCTGCAACTCTCCAGCCTGATTTTCCACGTGCTCTTCAACTTCTGCAACACGCTGCCCCAGGCTGCTCATATCCTGTTGGATCGTATTTAAGGTCTTCTTCAGATCATTCCTTATTGCTGTTAAATCCTCTTTTATCTCTCTTTTAAAGTCCTGTAACCACACTTTTAAATCCGCACCATCAGTCTGTTTCCATCCCCCTTCATTCTCCTCCTTGGTGCTCTCCATGCCCCTGCTCTCATCTGCCTCTTTCAAGCTCTTCCTCGCTTTCGCCTCCCTGCTCACACACGCCGATTAAAAATGCGCCAGTTTTTTCCAGACCGACGTGGCCACCTCGGGTGTCTGTTCTCCGTCCACCTTGCTAGCCGAGTTCAAGCTTATTTTCACTTAATACCATGGGAATGGAACGGAGCTTGGCTACTCTACCACCATTCGCTCCGTGACGTCACTGGAAGTCCCCCTACCCGAAGTTTCTAAGGAAGGTGGTGACAACCCTGGCCCTAACACCACCAGATGAATCAGGAGAGCCAGAGCCGGAGGTCCTAAAATACCTTAATGCATTGAAGCCCGCCTTTGCCCTACCAATCCATCAAAAACTGCGGGACAACCTATTGAAATTGTGGCAGACGCCTGTCTTGGGCTGCCCCTACTCAAGGAGACTGAACTCCAAGTACCAGGTCCAGCCCATACCGGGGTTCATCAAGTCTCAGCTTCCCCACCAGTCCATCATCGTATCTTCGGCACTGAAAAGGGTGAAATCTCATGCACCCATGCCAATAACCCACCTGGATGGGACCACAAACTCCTGGATGACATTGAGAAGAAAGTTTTCCAAGGAACAATGCTTAGCGCTAGGATGGGGTGCATCAATTTCAACACATCATCTTCCAGGACACCCTCATGGCGAACCTGAGGAACACTATCGCAACCCTACCAAAAGAGGCAAGGCTACGACCTCTGCCACGCTAACAGACATCGCCGAGAGCAGCAAACACTTAGCAAGCACAGCCTTCGATGCCTTTGACACAGTCATCGGGACTGCTGGGACAGCAATATCTGCCAGGCAATGGGCGTGGCTCAGGTTTTCCGGCCTGTGCACTGACACGCACAACAGGATCACTGATGCGCCCTGCATGGGGGAATCCCTCTTTGGCAACAAAGTAACTGACACGGTGAATGACATGAAGGAGCACTGCACAAACCTTGGTGGAGGATGAACTCGAGCACCACACCCACTTCCAGAAGAACAGCTACCATCGCAAGCCCTACTTCCCCCACCAAAAGGTACATTTCCAGCTGAAAGTGGCAGGACCCAAGATACAAGCACAACTCTTAACGGCCCTTCACATCAGTGCCAGAATCAAAGGGAGTGCAAGCAAAAGAAACAACCGACCTTCCATGCTGGGAAGAATGGACTCTTCTTTTGACAACCAGCACCAGATTGCCCCCCCTGTCAACCTTTCTAGGGGGTATGGGAAGCCATTACAACCGACAAGTGGGTTCTTCAGATCATCCAGGAGGGATACCATATATATGCTTCTCTGCTCCGCCCCAGCATTCCAAACCCATCAACGAGACCCCACCCTACCTGGTAGCACCCATGGTGGCAGAACTCATACATCTCCTGACTTCTCAGGCCATAGAGAAAGTTCTATGGACAAAGCCCAAACTGGTTTCTACTCCAGATACTTCCTCATTCCCAAAAGGTTGGGCAGGGTATGCCCCATCCTAGACCTTCACAGGCTAAATAGGTTCATAACCAAGGAGAAGTTCAGAATGTACTCCCTCAACTCCATCCTGCTGCTTGTACAGTCGGGGATTGGCTGGTCTCCTTGGAAGCGGAGATATTCTCTGTGAGACTTGTGGACAGGAACATGGGTGTAGGCTTCCTGAAGGTCTAAGTGCTGGGGCAGCACTATTAGTTGTAATGTACTGGATCTTCCAGAAGCTATGGATCTGGGTGAAGCTGAAGAAAGTGTATCTGAAACTGACAGCATAGAAAAGCACATGGCCCAGGGTTGCCATGAGCAACGTAAACAAAGAGTGTCATGAGGGGAGAGAACACGCCCAAACTGCAAACAAGCCCCGAGCTCAGTGTGTAATGAGAGGCACCTGGATGAGGGCGGGGTGCAGTTAAGCCCTAGGACACACACACATAAAAATTACTCACCTGAGGATAGTGAGAGAGCAGCAAGAGGAAGAACAAGGAGAGCAAGAACAGGAACAGAGAGAGCAAGGAGAGGACGCAGAACCAGCAGGAGTCTCAGCAGGAGAGTTGATGAGAGACCCAGCTGCAGGACTGAAGGAAGCCTTGGTCGGAGGACTGGTTGGGGAACCAGTTGGAGAAAGGGACCGAGGAAAGTGTCCAAGTTGAAAGCTGCAGGTCCAGTGAAGCAGAGACGTCCTGGCCAGAGGACATTTATATGTCAGAGAGAAAGCAAAGGGTAAAAGGCAGGAGAATGCAGCCGTGCTGTGAAAGCTTTATTGATCCAGCTGTGCTGAGAGGTTCCTGTGTGAGAAAGCTGGAAGGTAGGCTGTATAAACCTTATATAAGAGAAACTGAATGTAAAAGTTTTCCCTGTAACTGCCAGAGTTTGTGGGGCTCTCCTATAGCAAACTCCAGTATATGTGGTAATCTTCCACCCTGCTAACGGGTGAAGGGAAGTCTCGAGGCAGTGAAGAGAGACTGCTCTTTCGAGGGACGTATAATAATCCACAAGAATACTTAGCTGGGGGTGAGTGTGAAGAAATGCCAACAGAATTTCTTATGGAACAAACCCCAGAAGAAGAAATGGATTGTACGCTATCTGTAGCAGACCATGTCACGTCTCTATGCTAGAATAGCTGTTTAAAGGTTTTGGTGAAACAGCACTGAAAGCAAGAGAGTTTGCCTTTGAGAAAAGGGACTGCTGCAGTTACGTTTTTGTTCAACTAATTGTTTATGTGAGCTGAAGATAGAAGCTGTTTCTGTTTCTGTTTCGTTTCATTTTTGTACCAGAAGTATGGGCATTTTTGTTCGTTTTTCTTGCAATGAATCCACCCGGAAGGGGAATTAAAATCCTGTCTTTTGCCTAACTCCACTCGACTACAACTCATTCCTTGCTTAGTAAGAGGGACTACAATACCAGAAGGCAGTGCAGGGCCAACTGCACTATCCTTCTTGCTAGGTTTGTACACGCCCAGGCTGACCTACCCCCATGCTTTTGCCTCTGGGGAGGGTTACTGGTGACACAGTACAAGGTTCTTTCCTTCGAACTGTCACCAGCACCATATGTCTTCACAAAGTGGTGGCCATAGCAGCAGCACACTTCCGCAAACAGGGCATCAACGTCTTCTCTTACCTGGACGATTGGCTCTTCACAGCGCCCTCATTTCAAGAGACAAGGGCGATGCTGCAGGAGACCATGACCCTGCTGTCTGCCCTGGGATTCCTTATCAGCCATGACAAGTCGCAATTACAGCCATCCCAATGCCTGGAGTTCATAGGGGCAGTTATTGACACCCATACCTCAAAGGCTTACCTCCCAGACTATCAAGTGAACACAATCATCTCGCTAGCAAGGGACCTGTCAGCAGTGCAGCAAGCTCCCACACGTTCCATCCTGTGCCTTCTAAGGCATATGGTGGCAGATGCAAGGATGCGCATGCACGATCTCCAGTGGCACATGCGTGCACACTGGAGGCAGCACTCGCAGCCCCTGACCACACAAATTCCAGCAAACGTTTGCATCAGGGACGGACTCCACTTGTGGAACTCACCAGCGAACCTCTCAGTGGGCGAGGACATCCACCATCTGATGCTCGTGTTGGTGCTGACCATGGATACTTCCAACACAAGTTGGGGAGCCCACTTTCTACAACTCAGCGCCCAAAGGGCATGGACCAAGCAAGAAATGAAATTGCACATCAGTCTGCTCAAGCTCAGGGCCATCAAGTATGTGCTAAGTGCATTTCGGCAACACCTCTGAGGGAAATTCATCCTGATCCAGACGGACAATCAAGTAGCCATGTTCTACATCAACAAACAGGGTGGGACTGGTTCACGCTCCCTCTGCAAGGAAGCACTAGCAATATGGTCCCTAGCACTCAACGGCTGCAGGATACAGGCCTCCTATCTCCCAGGAGAGTAGAACACCTTGGCAGACAGGCTGAGCAGACAGCTAGAGCCACACGAGTGGACCCTACTCCCAGAGGTTGCGAGCTACATCTTCCAACTGTAGGGGACACCACAGATCAACTTCTTTGCCACAGAACAGAACATTGAAGTGTCCCCTCTTCTGTTGCAAACTGCCGTAGGCCAGGAGTCTAGTGGCGGATGCATGCGACATGTCCTGGGGGCAGTGGTCACTGGTGTATGCCTTCCCCTGGCCCCCCTGATTTCAGCAACCCTACAGCAGGTCATCGAGGACAAAGTGCACGTCATCCTGGTAATGCCCCACTGGCCACATCAGATGTGGTTCGCCCTCAAGCTATGCCTCGCCCGGGTCTGCCAATATGGCTTCCCCTCAGACCGGACTTTCTCATCCAGAACAACAGCAAGACATGATACCCCAATCTTCAAGCCCTCACACTCACAGCCTAGAGATTTGAGGCTGAACGGAGGTGCAAGACATGGTCCTGGCAACCAGAAGGTTGTCCACACGGAAGTCCTAAAGGCCTCAAGTGGAAAAAATTTACAATCTGGTGCATGGCCCATGGCCTCAACCCAGCTACATGCCCGGTCACGAAGATCCTTCAGTACCTCATCTCTCTTTTACAGCTCGGGCTGAAGACCCAATCCATCAGGGTCCATCTCTCAGCGATAACGGCCCTTCATGATCCAGCGGACAGAGCAGCAAACAACTCAATCGCTACGCTACCCATTGTCGCACGGTTCATGAAGGGCCTGGCAAACCTCAGGCACCTGGTCAGACCACCGGTAACACCCTGAGATCTCAACATTGTCCTACAACAGCTGACACAGGAGCCCTTCAAACCACTCCAGTCAGCAGCCCTCAAATTCAGTCCTGGAAAACCCTCTTCCTGGTGGCGATCACTTCTGCCAGGAGAATCAGCGAGCTGCATGCCCTAGTGGCCCACCTGGCATACACGCAGCTCCACCAAGTCTGCACCTCTCTATGTACCAACTCGAAGTTCATCCCAAAGGTGGCATCAGCATTGCACATCAGCCAATCCATTGAGCTGCCCACCTTCTTTCCGGAGCCCCACGTCTCCAGCAGCTGCACACCCTGGACTGCATCAGGGCCTTGCATGTCTATATCTGCAGAACGGAATCCATCCAGCAGGGGACACAACTCTTCATATACTTTGACCCCAACAGACCTGGCAAACCCATCATGGAAAGGACGCTCTTGCAATAGGTGTCAGACTGCGTCGCCTATGGCTACAATTTGCCTGGCACTCAGAACGCTTCCACCAGCTCTGGGCGCTGACCACCTCCATAACCAACCTATGTTCAGTGCCAGTGAGTGACATCTGCAAGGCCGCCACATGGTCCTTATCGCTCGCTTTCCAGAAACACTACTGCCTGGACCTCAGGTCGCAAGCTGACTGCACCCTCGGCAGGGCCGTCCTCTCCACTACAACAGAGGAAGCCCAGGACGAATGTCCTCAGGATTCACATGCTGGATGGTGAGCGCCAGAGGCAACTGGATGACTTGGCCTGCCACTATGGGAACTGATACATCGCTCAGGATGCAATATCACTCGAACTCTGATACTTGTGCATATTGCCCTAAGTTTATGGTCTATGCCGCAATCTGTGAATAGTCAGCTACCTGAAGTTATGCTATGTGTGATTTTATACCTCATTTTGTTATTGATTGCACTATATTGCATGTTAGTGTAACATGTGCAATATTCACTTTCAAATGTACAAGATTAAAGTTTGCACTGGGCCTCAGTTGCAATAAAGTAGCTGTCAACAAACACAGTGACCTAATCTTTCTTCCACAGAAGTTCAAGCCTCCCTCATCTACCACAATGCACACCCAATGCAGCTAGGGAGGCACCAGGTGTGGCTGACGCATCCTGCTTGTCCATGGAGAAAGCGTGCTTACTTACCTGCAATGGGGGTTCTCCATGGACAGCAGGATAAGTCAGCCACACAATCCCACCCACCTACCCTGGACAAGGTCAGCCTGAACCGGCACACACCCTAGCCAGGAAAGGCAAAGCTGGGAACATACTGGCCGGGCTAGGGCCGGGCCGGTGAGGTGGGGCTATCTCTGGAGAGCACTAATGTTTATGGCGCTGCCTGGAGGACATCACCAGGTGTGGCTGACTTATCTTGCTGTCCACAGAGAACCCCCGTTACAGGTAAGCAACCTAGCTTTTTGTGGCAAAACCAAGATTAGTTCATAGAGCTGGGGCAATTGATTTTGCACTCAGGGCAGACATTCAGAATTATACCCTGTCAGAGGCGGAGCCTGCTGGTTTCAAGATGGCTGCCTAATTCTCTCCGTCGCCTCTTCTTCCTTTTGAAATCTGAATTTTCCCTGGTTTAATACTGAGTTTCGATATTTGGAGTGTGGCGAATTTTATGCTAACGATGGCCGCCGGCAAACCTACCAAATTGGACTATACTACCAGCGCGAATGCTGGCATAAAAAGACCCAAACCTGATCCGCCCTCGCCGCAAAAGGCATCGGGAACACGCGAGGGCCCGGTGGCTCTGCAAGATCTGTAGAGGAGATACGGGCAGTACGTGAAATGGTGGCGACCAACGGTGTAACGCTGTGCGGTGTTCAGGCGGACATTGGAGAATTGAAGGAGATCAAAGAGCAAGTTTGTGCCCTTACGAAGAAAGTGGGTGGACTGGCGATCAGAGTTGATGTGCTGGAGGAACGCTTTAAGCAGGTCAGCACCAACAGTAAAAAAATTGGACTGCTTGAGCGTAGTTTGCAGGACCTCAATAATCGCACAAGGAGAAACAACATTCGGCTGATAGGGGTCCCGGAGGGTGCCGAGGGATCAAACCTTAAGGCCTTCCTGACAACAACCATGGCTAACTTGCTGAAGATAAGTTTTGAGTTACCCTTTGAGATTGAGCGTGCCCACCGCATCCCAACTCACACAGGCCCCAATGTTAGGCAGCCGCGCCCCATCATAATGTGTGTTCTGAGACATTCCCACGCATTGCAGATTTTGGCGGCTGCTAGAGCGGCGGGGCCTCTCAAGTACGAGGGCAGGAACATGGCATTCTTTCCAAACTTTCACAAGGCCACAGTGCAAAGAAGGAAACTTCTTCTAGCCTTCCGCCCAAGATTGCAGCACTTGCAGGCCCGATATGGGTTGTTTGCACCAGCGAGCCTACGCGTCACGCTCCACAATCAGACTCGCACTTTCGAGGATCCGGAGCAACTACGGCTGTTCATTGAAGAGAAGGAGGCCTCAGTCATGAATTGAGAAGGACTGCGTATGGCAGGGACTTTCATCTGTGACTTTGGCTGAGACCCGGATGGGTCGGTGTTGAGCGCCTTGGATAGTGATGGTGAATTCTGGAAGGCCGGAATTGGGGTGGAGGGAGGAGGAATGCGACTCTGGCTGTCGGGGACTGACCAGGGCGATAAAGTAGATATGTACCTGAGGAAAGTGTGTTATAAGGGAATATGTATGGTTTTTGATTGATTTTTACCTGTATGGGGGGGAGGGGGGAGGGAGTGATCATTGGGTGGGCTCTTGTCTTGTTGGTTCGCCCGTGTGATGTTTTCCCTTTGGGGGGTTTGTATGTCTCCTTGTGGCGGGTTAAGAATGGCTGTTCATAATGTTAGTGTACAAGTAAGGTGGAAGCTATGCTTTCTTGTGGCCAGATTGATGGTTCTTTCTGTTTCTTTCTATAGTTCAATTCATGGGCTCTCTTAAATGTTTATCCCTTAATGTTAAGGGTATAAATAATCCAATTAAGAGGAAAAAGATTCTTTTATATTGCAAAAAGGAAAAGGCGGACGTAGTCCTCCTTCAGGAGACTCGCCTCCAGACTTTGGAAGCTAGAAAGCTGGGTTTAGGGCAGTATGTATTGGTCTCCCACTCCGCAGCCTCGCTGAAGAAAAACGGAGTTGCTACACTGGTCAGGAAGGCCCTTGACCCCGTAGTGGAGCACACTCGTGCTGACTTAGAGGGAAGGTGGTCATCAGTGGCCCTGCAGATTCAGGGCAGGAAAATAGCTATAATAAATTTGTATGCCCCCAATCATGATGATGTAACGTTTTTTCAGAAGATAGCGGGGGTAGCCCAAGCACTTGCTCCATACGAAATTGTAATGGGTGGGGATTTTAATTTGGTGTTGGACCCCTTGTTAGACTGTAAGCCTTACAAAAGCCACAGGTTGCAGCAAGCCATGCTGGTGGTCCATTCATTCATGAGGGATCTCGGCCTTGCAGATGTCTGGAGGCTAAAGCACCCGGCGGAAAGAGATTACTCATTCTTTTCCCTTCCTCATAAGTCACATTCATGCATAGATTTTTTCCAAGTCTCTGATTCCCGCGGTAGGCAGGGCGGATATATGTGCTCTGCAAATATCTGATCATGCGGCTATCACATTCCAATTGTCTCTGGGAGAGCAGTCTGAGCGATCTCCCATCTTTGTCCTTCGAAGGGCTCTGCTGGGGGACAAACTATTTCAAGACTATATAATCCGTAGTATCAGGGAGTATTTTGATAAGAACCTAGTGGGTGACACAGCGGGGATGGGCATGGTGGGAGGCGTTCAAGGCCTCTATTCGGGCCAAGATCACAAGTTACACGATTAAGGTCGATCGCGAAAAGAAGGCCAAGTTAAATGCGCATGATGCCCAGATTAAAGCTGGGGAAAGGTTGCTGATAACGCGATCGGAGGCTGAGATATTACTAAGGCTTCAAAGGTTGAGATATCAGTATAACCATATCTTAAGTGAGGAGGTGGAACACTCACTAAGACAGCAGCAGGCCAAGTATTATATAGAGAAAAATAGGGCCAGCAGATTGCTCGCAAATATGTTACATCCACGGGCTGCAAAATGCAGAATAGAAGTCATAAGAGCGGACAACCAGGAAGAATTATCTAAAAGCCAGGAGATAGTTGAGGCTTTCCGTGGCTTTTATGAAAAGTTTATATAGATCTGAGAAAGTATGCGACCAGGAGAGTTTTCAGAAATTGACTGCGGGTGTAACTCATCCTTTCCTATCACTCCAGCAGTCGTTGGAGTTAGAGGGGGAATTCTCAGTCAGGGAAGTACAAGCGGCAATAACATCAATGGCCAAGGGTAAAGCATCGGGCCCCGATGGACTACCGATTGAATTTTATCAAACGTTTGGGAATGAGTTGTGTCATGAGGCTGGAGCTAGGGAAGAAACAGCCTTGAAAAAACTTCTGATTTGCATAAATCTCAGAAAAGCCAGAGAGCGCAGTTCCAGTGTAGCTCAGCCAGAGGGCACAGGAACAGTTAGACGAGGTCTGAACCCACGTGCTCAAGCTCTAAGCACCTTAATGATGATTGTTTTCACCTGTCCTCAAGCTCACAGCGTGCAGGCTGGAAATCCCTTCATAAGGGAAGTCAGATGAGCAGAGGGGCAGAGCAGTATGGGGGACTGAAGAAAGAGCAGTACAAGGAGCAGTACGGAGGATTGAACAGGATCCAGTACAGAGACCAGTACAGAGACCAGAAGGAGGGCTCAAGAGACCCAGGTGTGCAGCAGGGGCTGCAGCAAAGAGTCCAGCACAGAGACCGGGAAGAGAGCTCAGGTACCAGCACAGGAGTGCAACAGAGAGACCAAGGAGTCCAGCAAAGAGAGGCACCCAGGAGGGTAGCCAACAGAGAGAGAAGAACAGATACAGACAAAGGCAAGTCTCAGCCCTGGGATAAGGCCCAGATAAGCAGCCTGTCTGCTAAAAGAAGTTCTTCAGGTAAAGACTGGAAATCCACGTTTGGTTTTCCTAATAGCCTTAATTGTGGAGCAGTGCACAGGACAGAGGAGCAACAAGAAAAGCTACAGAGTAAGCTGAGTCCTAGGGGTGGCACTCCACGGAAGATAAGGTATGAGAAACCTTTTATTCTAAAAGGGATTTTCAATGAAGATAGCTTTATGCAAGTTGATAAACCTCAATACCAGGGAAGAAGCAAAGTTAACTATTTAAAACCACTTCCAAAAAGGGTTCTAAGGAAGTTATGTGACAAGCCAAGAAACCTCTGTGAGCAATTAGACACTGAGGATTCTCTAAACATTGAAGATTATAGTGAGCCAGAATCAATGGATTTGGATTACAGCTCCAATGTCCCCATGCCTCACCCAGAACCTATGGAATGTAATTTATTGCTAAAGAGGTAGTTGCTTGCCATGCTAATTGTACAGTGAAGAAATGAGTCTTAAGATGGTGAAGCTGATAACCACATTCTGTTCTAATTGTTTGTTATTGGTTGAAAAATCCCTTAACCCAGCTAAATAGTCAATTGTACAGCATACAAGATTTTACTGTTTAGTCCATGCTGGAACTTTACTATTGTTTGAGGAAAGCCTTACCTCCTCTTTAAGTAAGTTTGTCTCATTTGAACCTAGAGCATTAAGCAGGGAAATAAAGCCTTATTTACCCTCCATTTGGCGTAGTTATTCATTACAGGTAGTACTACACTACAAGGACCACAATCCTTTGGGTCCTGCAGCTCAAATACTCCCTGATTCAAAGTAAATGTCAGCAGACGCCCTTGTATTACTACGCCAGTAGGGGCGCCGGCCGACAGTTGCTACCCCATTTGTTGCAGTATTTTCATCTGTTGGATGAGCAGTTGCCGGTGGTAGGTGCCTTTAGCTAGGCGAACATAGTGGTTTTGGAAAAACCGGGCAGGGATCCTCAGAGTAGAAAATTACAGCCCTATCTCTTTATTGAATGCTGATTATAAGATTTATGCGGCAGTTCTGGCTCAGAGGCTTGCCAAAGTCATGCCGAGTTTGATACATCCAGATCAGTGTGGTTTCATTGCTGGTCGTTCGACCTCAGATAATGCGTGGCTGTTATTAAATATGTTCGCTATTGCAGAAAGTAGAGATTCCGCTAGTGGGGTTGTCCCTGGACGCAGAAAAAGCTTTTGATCGGCTAGAATGGGATTTCTTGTTTCAAACTTTGCAGTGGTTTGGCTTTGGGTACCGGTTTATCCGTTTACTACAAGTTTTATATGCGAACCCGACAGCTCGCATATCTGCCAACGGCATAGTCTCGTCCCCCCTGTGCTTGCATAGGGGTACCAGGCAAGGTTGCCCACTTTCCCCGCTCTTATTTAATTTAGCGCTGGAACCCCTTGCCTTATTGATCCGCCATTCTGGGGAGATTCGAGGAGTCGAGATTGGGGATTTGCAAGTCAAACTATCAGCGTATGCCGACGACTTGTTGTTGTTTGCTCAGCCTGCATCCTTAAAGGAGGTTATGAAGCTAATCGGGTAATACTCGCAGTTGTCTGGGTACAAGATAAACTGGTCTAAATCTATAGCGTTTCCTATGAACAAATGGACATATAAGGCAGTGATTGAGTCAACACCATTTGCTTGGGTAGGGGATACGTTTAAATATTTAGGGGCACGTTTTAGTCGCCACACAGAGGAGACGATAAGGGCAAACACTAAAGCGATGCTGGAAATAGTCAAGGAATTCACAGTGAAATGGTCCCCCTTGCATCTATCTTGGTGGGGTAGACTTGAGTCCCTAAAATTGGTGCTGGCCCCAAAGATTAATTATATTTTGGAGATGCTCCCTATTTCGTTTCCAGCTAAGTTTTATACGGTTTTAGAGCAACTGCTTTCTAAGTTTTTGTGGCAGGGTAAACCCCCCAGAATCGCTCTGCAGAAATTAAGAGCGAAGAAAGGGTTAGGGGGGTGCAATTCCCGGACTTTAGGAATTATCATCAGGCGTTTAAGTTGAGACAGGGGGGGCTTTGGACCCTGGCGGACTGCCCAGGGGGTGGTCCAATTTGGTTAAAAGTGGAGGAGCAAATTGTAGCGCCTATACCTGTAGCCCTCTTAATAGGTATGAGATTACCAGACTCCTTTGTAGCGGGCCAAATAATCTCTGCTACACAAGATGCTACACAAGATCTTGAAGAGGGGTTGACCAGGGAGGACCCTCTATCCTCTCAGATGCCTTTATGGTACAATACTCGGTTTAAAATCGGGCATAAGCTCATTGCGTGGAAAGTGTGGCAAAGTAAAGGAATATGGACTTTGAGTCACTTAGTAGACTCTCATGCCTGGAAATCTTTTGAGAGGTTAAAGAATGAGTTCAATCTGCCTGTGGGGTGCTATTATCAGTGGCTGCAACTGAGACACTACCTTGCTAAAGCCCAAATAGATCCTGGGAGGTTGGTTCCAGACTGGAAGCTGTTGCAAATTGTGGACGCCTGCTTAAGTGTTAAAGGGGTAAGCTCCTGTTTCTATGCTACATTAAGGGATGGGGTCTCTTTCCAATTGTCGGGGCTGGGGAAGGCTTGGGAATTAGATCTGGAGTCTTCAATATCGCAGGGAATGTGGGGGGAGGTATGGGATCAGGTGCACAAAATTTCTAGGGGGGCCTCGATAACACAAACTTTATTCTTTTTTAACCCATCAGGCTTATTTCACTCCAGCGAGGCTGGTAAAGTGGGATCCCAAGGGTAGTGATAAGTGTTGGTCTTGTGGGGGTTCCCCTGGTACTTTGAAGCACATGTTGTTTAGCTGCCCACATGTTCAAGAATTTTGGAGACATGTGTGGGATAGGATTCAAAAAATTCTTTGTTTTAAGGGGCAACTGGCGTGGAGGACTATTATTCTGCGCTCTGCAGATTGTGTAGTTGCCCTGTCGAAAGATAAGTGTCATGAGTTTAATTTTATGATGGCAATAGCCGTCAAAATTATAATGAACTGCTGGAAAGATTTATCTAAACTAGATTTCATGTATTGGTGGAATTTGGTATGCATGTATGTTAGATATGAAAAAATTCAGGATAAAGGTACTGCAACAAAGAGCAAGCCCACCAATGCATAATCGCCAGGGGGGATCCAGCACAGTTTGTAAGTTTCTAAACCCAGTGGAGTGTAACAAATGGTTTTATTTAGATAAGTTTGCGGCAATGGCTAGGTTGACTGCCTAAGGATAATTTTGTGTTTACTTAGCTTTCACGACTGTTATTTTTGTCCTTTCCTTAGTAAAGACAGCCAATAAGCTCTTTCTTTTTTGTTAGCCACAAGGAGACGGAGGGGGGTGGGTGGGCGGGAGGAGAGGAAGGGGGGGTTATACGGGGTGCAGATTGGTTGTGGTAGATTAAGATTGTCTTGCAGTGCTATGTGTGGTTGAAAATGTAAATATCAAATAAAAAAAAAAGAATTATACCCTGTGCTGTTTTTAGCTTGCTATTGTTGAAAACCCTCCACCCAGTGTGAACCTGCATCCAAGAAGGCAAATAGAATGCTAGGAATCGTAAGGAAAGGAATGGAGAATAAAATCAAGGATATTATAATGTCTCTGTATCGTTCTATGATGTGACCGCACCTTGGATATTGTGTGCAATCCTGCTCGCCATATCTGAAAAAGGATATAGCAGAATTAGAAAAGCTACAGAGAAGAGCCACCAAAATGATAAGGAGGATGAAAGGATACCCCTATAAGTAAAAGGTTAGGGCTGTTCAACTTGGAAAAGAGACAACTGAGGGGAGATATGATAGAGGTTTATAAATTAATGAATAGAACGGAGCAGGTAGGTGTAGTTTGGTGTAGTGCACTAGCAGCATGCAATAATTTGTATATGATCTGCTTAGGGCTCTGGGGCCATAAGTTGCAACAGTAGCAGAATGGTGTGTTTTTTAACAAACTATTTCATAACATATTTATTGTTTTTATTGAACTGCTGCAATATTTGTATCTCTGTGCTCTGTAAACTGTTCTGCACACACATTTATTTAATCTCATTTCATGAATTTTATTCCTTATCCTGTTATCACATGTCGGGGTAATTTTAAGAGTGGGTACTTGTGTGCCTTTTATAGACTAGGTTCCCAGCCACAAGAGCACTCTTACACCTGATCCAAAAGAGATATAAATGTGAGCATGCATCCTGCATGTGTACCGGTGTGTTTTATAAATGCACAGATGCACTGCAATGCCATCTCCGATTTACCCAAACTATGGTCTCCGAAAACGCCTACGTGCAGATCGCCCAAAAGTAGACGTTCCCTTTTCATGCAACTACTTTCTGTGCATGCAAGCTGTTCTCAGAGCTGATGCTAGAAGGTGAGGTGCCCTAAGCGAATCTCATCCCTTGCACCCCCCCCCCCCCAACAGTGCCCATTGCCACTGCTGCCGCCCCTCTCTGCTGCTGGATGCCGACTTCCCATACAAACAGGAAGTCGGCATTGAGAGTCAGAGAGGGGTGGAAGCCAACAGCCCTGTGGAGCCGAAGCTTGAAGGTAAGCTCCGCGGGGCTCTTTGCAGCTCTGTCCTGGAGCGGGGTGACAGCGGTGGCAATGGGTGCCCCTAGCGTGCCAGTGCTCTAGGCAATTGCCTAGTTCACTTAATATAGCACTGGTCTTGCGGTTTTACAGAAGCCCTTTTTCTGCATGGAAAGCAGGCTTTGAGTGGAAAAAGCTTTATACAGTTACCCTGAGGCAGTTTACATACAAATAAAGAGATGAAATTTTTTTCTTTCACTTTTGCAACTACGTTCCTGGAATACAGCAGTCCCTACGTCCTGCAGATTCCTAGAACATTTTTGGTTGCTTATCCGAATATAATAAATATTCTTCAGCAGCATGTGCTACTATTGCAGTTTTCTTCATTAGATACCATGGATATGAGGTCAAGTAAGTCATTCAGAGAGCAGGCAAATGAAACTGTGTGAAGACTGAGGTACGGGCAGGCAGTTTAGCATCTTGTGCTCAGATCAGCACATGCTCAACATCTTTCCCTGCCTATTTCTATAGGGAGCTAAGTGACTTCATGTATGGAAAGGGATAATGCGATTATTCAAGTTCTAAGAAGGGAGCTGGTATATTCTGTGGCTCCAGCTGGGCAGGGGGGCTCAAAATGCTTCCCTGTTTGCTCATAATCAACCAATTTTCTGCCATTTGGCCTCCTACACCACCTCAACTCCAGCCTGGGAAAGCTTTCTGTTTACCAGTCTTCCTGTGAATGGAGGCTACTGAATTCTCTGCAGCACTGATATATGCACACAAAATTTAAAATTGTGTGCTAAAAGGTCTGAATTATGCAAAATTCCACATGCTTTGTTTGTCAGAAGAACAAAGTATATCGTTTTTGTCATCCTTAATTTAAAATACAGTATAGAGAGAAAATATCACACAGGTACAAAATTTTGAAATGTTGTGTGCAGAATTTCACCAAGACTAGATCGTGCAGATCAGCATTGACTCGCATCCTCTTCAGAAGTATTTTGCAAAGAGAACCCAAACTAGTAAAGTCAGGTGTGGCTCCCAGCAGAAAGGAACACTACATGCAATGGCATATGATAAGAAAGAGGAGCTAACGGGGCAGAAAGAGTTACGCGCTAAGAATTCGCTAGAAAGAGTGAGGAGACGGGAATTAACAAGACACAGTGATACCAGAGCTTTGAGTCTTGAGGTATCTGCAGTAACATTCAACGTGCTTTCAGCACGACAGAAGTAAGTAGAGGAAAGATCCTATCTATGGAGGTAGAAGCAAAAGCACAGGTAACAGAAAGAGAGAGAAAAAAACCCCCAGAAGCTAGCATAACTGGAAATGATCTATGCTTTCAATTGATTCTATTTTTAATATGTATATACAGTATGTATTACCTCCGGCTCAGCACTTTATATCATTTCTGTGGCTTTCCAGTATTCATTAGGCAGCGTCCTTTAGTCTTCTGCAAACTTTATTTTTGCCAACATAAGCTGATGATGATCAAATCCTATTTACCCTTATCCAGCCCCATCCCTCTGGGTTTCTTGCAATATGTGATACGAACACTTGTCCAGTCGTTAATATAACTAGAAAAGTGTTACCACTCACCAGACAAATCTTTTGCAAAACTTTCCATAGCAATGTAATGAGATCTGTTTTAAGGATTCATAATTCAGTAGCATTAAAAACAAAACAAAAAACCATGAAACTCCATTCATTTGTTCTTGAGATTTTTGCAGAGCATAGTAAATTATTCACCCCCAACCCACCCAACAGTCTGCTTGCCTGGACAACACATCCATCCGGCAAATAAACCAAACCACACCAAAATTGGGAAGACAGTTGCAGCTTTTTTATACAATCAGGTAATTAACAGGAAATAGTTCCCCAAGCCAGATACAAACATTTATTGGAACCTCTCCATACCAACTCCCTGCACCCATTAAGGATTCTACCTGCCATACTACTAGCTAGGTAATTCCCCCATCCAATCCGGGGCAGCACAGCTCAGTCCACAGCCCCTACCGTGGCCTCACCATATTACTAGCAAAGGGCTGGCCCATCAAGTTGAAGACCCCATCAACCAGACATTCACATGTCCATCCCTCTTCTGAGCTGTGATCATCTGCTCACAGCCCAACACCTTCTAGCTCTGGAACCACTTGCACCACCCCTGTGCCCCCTCCCTCCACCTCCATCAGGCTGCAATGAACCTCATCAACACACAAAATTCCAATAGAAACACAAAGAGAGGGTGGGTGGGATGGCGAGAAGCTCCCAGCCTACTGCAAGAAAGCCAAAAGATGGACTCCCAGGCAACACAGATGCAAAATTCAGGTGCTCCTAAAGCCCCACCTCCCCATCCAGACATCAGACTCCCCCCCCCCCACCCACCCAATTAGAATTGAGCCCCCTCAGTAAGAGGGAATTTTGAAAGAATACCCTCCCTACCCACATTCTCAATAATGGCTTTCCACAAACCTCTCCCTTGGCCCTCATACCTCCATACCACAGATCCCTGCCTTTAACATTATTCAAACTCCCCTCAAACCCTGCACTCTCAAGGTGTGTGTCGGGGGGGAGGGGGAGGAGTATAACCCACCAACTGGGCACCTAGTTACCTTTGGCCACTGGGACCCTGACCTCGCAGCCTTCTACAGTTATTACCAGCATCCTATTTTGTTTTGCGTTTTGTAAAACGTGCACAACTATTTCTTCCAAGAAAAAACACGTGTCTGTCTGTCTGCAGCTCATGCCTATATATATATACAGACTAAGGAACACACTGTGAGAAATTACTCTAGTCTCCTTCGTTCCCACATTATTTTTTATGTATCCTGCTTTCTTCCTCTTACCTCTACTACATGCTCTAACGTAAAATGAAATCATTACCTGCAATACAAATGACTCGCCCTCTTTGGTAATCACATATATGCTTAATTGGCATGTAAGAGTTCAGATCACTCTAATGCATGCTGTCGAATGTCTCCAACTCATTTAAAAAAAAGTTTAAAGGTCAACAAGAATATTTTTCTTTAATTTGACAGGCACACAAGAAATAACGTGTGACTCGTTGATGGTCAAGTAATGCACAAAGAAATCCACAAATCAAGCTAAAGGGGAATATTAGATCATGCTCATATCTGAACCCATCTGGCTTAGTTCACAAAAGAATCAATAAGGGAGAGAGACAGAGAGAGAGAGCTCAGTATAAGCAGTGATTTATGCCTTTGTATCCAAGGGGAAAAACATTTGCAATCATTTTAAGTCACTACTTCTTATCCCAAAACAAGAAGGTAAGAACACCGAGCCCGCAACAGGCTATTAAAGCATAAAAATTGAATAGGTAATCTGACGGCAGGGCTTTCCTACTGCAGAAAGGATGATGGTTTTATTTATCTTCACACGTTACCACATTTCTATTTCCTTTAGAGGTTTTTGAAGAAATTAGTATAGCACACTCATTGAAAAATGGAGTAAGACTTAAAGTCCTTGCCCTAACCTTTCAAAACAGCATCAAATTCGGAGATATGTTTCATTTTCTCTCATTGCCAATTTATTTCTCAAATCTCCAGACCAGGAAGACTTAGTCTAAATTTAGATCAGTACTTTGTCCAAGCAGGCAGCAATGCTATTGATCACGCCTTTAAAGGTAAGGAGTTATTTCAAGGTGAAATATGTATTTGGTGCTTTTCTCCGGTTGCTAAAGAAAATCTCCCATTGCTTTCAAGTTTGGCCTTCCCAAAAGGCAAAGTGAAATGTGCCAGAGAGCCTTGTACAAGCAGCTGGAGGTGAAGATGAGACATTGGTGAGAAGGCAGGTGAGACATTCCACAAAAGAATTAGAGCAGGGAATTGAAATACGCAGCCCATCTACACTTCAGTGCTTTCCGCCTTCAAGCAGTTCACTTAGGTTTCGGCCACACCAGAACAGAGGCAGCATAATGCTTTCAATTGCACTCCTCCTTCAGCCCTCACTTTTCAGCACGATTACCGCATACCCTATAAAATCCTGGAACTTTAAGATGCTGTAAAAGGATATTTTAGCTAGCTTTTTGATTTTTAGAATTTTGTTTGTAGAGATACTATAGCATGCATAATGTGATTGTAATGTTTAAAAAAGACTTCTGTGCCTGTTGTGATACAGGGGTGTCTATTGTGATAGAGCGATGTGATAACACACAAAAAAGGGGTTGAATTAGCACATATTTGAAACTTGGGAGCAGAGGTGCCAATTGTGTAAAGTGGGTATAGCAGCAACATCGTTACTCTCTGCAGATGTGCCGACTGACTTGCCGATAGTTTGCATTCTATAGTCTTATTTGTGGTATCATCATACAGAGACACTATCCTGTGCGTTGACTTAAGCCTCATGTTGCTCTGGCTCATTCTCTGACATTGGACTGGGGGTTGCTGAGGAGGAAAGATACAGGAACTGAGTGACCTGGGGGGAGGAGAGGCCTAGTAGTTGGGATAAGTTGCTTCAGGCCAGAAGAGCAAAGGTTCAAGTCCCACTCAGGGACAGCAATCTCAGGCCAGAGGGACTGGGGTCTCTAGTCCCACAGGTACTTCTTGTTGTCTTGGGCAAGCCACTTAACCCTCTGTTGCCTCAGATACACATGTAGATTGTGAGCCCTTTGGGGACAAGGGAATATATCCAGTACCTGCTTGTAGTGTTTGTAAACCACTCTAATGCCTTTCAGCCTGGGCAGTATATCAAGAAATTAAATAAAGATTGTCTTATTGTTCTAAAACTCTCTTTTCACTTAGCAATAGATCATTAGGTTACCAAGTGGCTCTAGGTCAGCGATGGCGAACCTATGGCACGCGTGCCAGCTGTGGCACGCGAAGGCCTTGCAGCTGGCACGCGTGAAGGTCCGCAAAAAAAGAAAAAGCGGGCTCTGGCTGCTGCCGCGGACGCGGCAGCATGCAGTGTCCCGCGGGGCCCCCTCCGCCTGCTAAGCCCCTCTGCAAGGGCTTTCAGATTCGCGAGGGAGACAGCGTCTCCCTCGCGTCTCTGTTAAGCCCGCAGGGGTTAATGGGAAATTTCCCATCAGCCCCTTTAGACGCGAGGGACTGATGGGAAATTTCCCATTAGCCCCTGCGGGCTTAACAGAGACGCGAGGGAGACGCTGTCTCCCTCGCGAATCTGAAAGCCCTTGCAGAGGGGCTTAGCGGGCGGAGGGGTCCCCGCGGGACACTGCATGCTGCCGCGTCCGCGGCAGCAGCCAGAGCCCGCTTTTTCTGTTTTTAAATTTGCCGGGGGGGGGGGGGGTTAGGACTGCTAATGGGCTGGGGGGGGGTTAGGACTGCTAATGGGCTAGGAGGGGGGGGGTTAGGAAAGCTAATGGGCTAGGGGGGGTTAGGAATGCTAATGGGCTGTGGGCTGAAGGGCGCTGTCTGGAAATGGGGTGATGGGGGGTTAGGACTGCTAATGGGCTGGGGGGGGTTTGGACTGCTAATGGGCTGGGGGGGGTTAGGACTGCTAATGGGCTAGGAGGGGGGGGGTTAGGACTGCTAATGGGCTAGGGGGGGTTAGGACTGCTAATGGGCTGTGGGCGGATGGGGGAGGGATGGAAATGGGGAGATGGGGGGTTAGGACTGGTAATGGGCTATGGGGGGGGTTAGGACTGCTAATGGGCTAGAAGGGGGGGGTAAGGACTGCTAATGGGCTGGGGGGGTTAGGACTGCTAATGGGCTAGGGGGGGTTAGGACTGCTAATGGGCTGGGGGGGGGTTAGGACTGCTAATGGGCTGGGGGGGGGTTAGGACTGCTAATGGGCTAGGAGGGGGGGGTTAGGACTGCTAATGGGCTAGGGGGGGGTTAGGACTGCTAATGGGCTGGGGGGGTTAGGACTGCTAATGGGCTAGGAGGGGGGGGTTAGGACTGCTAATGGGCTAGGGGGGGGGGTTAGGACTGCTAATGGGCTAGAGAGGGGGGGTTAGGACTGCTAATGGGCTAGGGGGGGGTTAGGACTGCTAATGGGCTAGGAGGGGGGGTTAGGACTGCTAATGGGCTAGGGGGGGTTAGGACTGCTAATGGGCTGTGGGCTGATGGGGGCTGTCTGGAAATGGGGTGATGGGGGTTAGGACTGGTAATGGGCTATGGGGGGGGTTAGGACTGCTAATGGGCTAGAGAGGGGGGGTTAGGACTTCAAATGGGCTATGGGGGGGGATAGTACAGCAAATGGGCTGATGGGGAGGGGTTAGGACTTGAGGTGGGCTGTTGGGTGGGGTTAGGACTGGAAATGGGCTGATGGGGGGTTAACACTGGAGGTGGTCTGATGGGGTTAGGACTGGTAATGGGCTATGGGGGGGTTTAGGACTGATAATGGGCTATGGGGGGGCTGGGACAAGAAATGGGCTGATGGGGAGGGGTTAGGACTTGAGGTGGGCTGATGGAGTTAGGACTGGTAATGGACTGTGGGCTGATGGGGGGGTTAGGACTGGCAATGGGCTATGGGGGGCTGACTGGAAGTGGGGGGTTAGGACTGGTAATGGGTTATAGGGGGGGCTTAAACTGAAAATGGGGTGATGGGGGGTTAGGACTGGAAGTGGGTTGATGAGGGGGGATAGGACTGGTATTGGGTTGGGGGGCTGCTAGGACTGGAAATGGGCTGATGCAGGGACTAGAAGGGAATGGATGCTGGGTGAGGCTGGAACTAGAAGGGAGCTGGTGTTGGGGGAGGATTAGAATGGGATGGGGCTGGGAGAGTAAAATGGAGAGGGGAAAAATATTTTGTGTGGGAGGGATAAAAAATCTACAATTGGCCGGGTATTGGGAGAGTAAGTGGGGATTGAGGATGGAGGGGTAAATTTTGAGTAGATGAAATAGGAATGAGGAAAGAGCCAAAGGAGAAAGATTAGTATGTTAAAGCAGATGTAGAGAGAGAATGGAAAAAAAAAACAAGAAGACAGAAGAAAGGACAAATGGACAGCAGATGGAGAGTTAGCAGAAGACACGAAGAAACCAGAAGAAAGTGGCTGGAACAATTGCAACTGAAAAAAAATGCACAAAAGGTAGAAAAATATCTCTTTATTTTGAATTTATTAACTGGAATATGTCAGCTCTGGGAAATGTGCATCATTAATTTTTGCGCTTTGTTTAGTACAAGAGGAAATTAATATATAGTTTTATTTCTACAGTGTTGTTGTATATTCCAAGTTTGGCTTTTGGGGTTCCCAGTTTAATTATTGTCTTCCTGTTTCTAAATTGTGATTCCTTGTTTGGTGATGGTCTGTTCTGCATGTGTAACTGAGCTGAGGTATTCTGTTTATATAATTCCTATTTGACATTGCCACTTGTTCTTTCCCCAGTAGGTCATGTATTGTTGTTCTCTGAGATGTATTGGTTTAATATTTGCAGTGTTGCCTTTTGATAGGTAGAGTATGGTGCTTTGTGAGTCCTGGTAGTGCTGTTAGGATACGGCGGGTTTGCTATGGGTTCTAAATGGGCAGCGTTTGTAGTAGTTCCTAATGTGCCTGGCGGTTGGTACTGGATTATAGTAATGTAGAAACCTTTTAGTCTTTCTTTATCCATATACTCATTAAGAGGCATGTTTACTAAAAGTTAGTGTATGGTAACATTATGCAAATATTTATGCAAATGAAGCACCTTATGCAAATGGGGCTTTAATTGACGTGCTGGCACTTTGAGGAAATTCTTTGGTTTTGTGCGGCAGTTTGGGCACTCGGGCTCAAAAAGGTTAGCCATCACTGCTCTAGGTCATTAGGGATAGGCAATGCCAGTCCTGGTTTTGCTTCCATTGCATTCAAACAAATCTTTCTAATGCATTCGAAGGAAATAAAACCAGGACTAGCTCAGGCTGTCCCTTACAACCTCATAACCCTAAAATGAGTTAATAAATGTTTACATCTAAGCATACAGTTATTCTGCACCTCTTTCTTAGAGGCCAGGCTTTGGCAGTGAAGATATTATTTGAGTAAGAAAGGTCAGTTCTCCAATGTAATCTCCTTGAACTCTTCACCCCATCTTGTCCTTGATCCACCACCGGAATGCAGTGGGGGTGGGGGGGGGGGGGAGGGGGGAAGGGAGGAAGAGCAACACAAGATGCGGCTGCCCATATGTAGTTTTATATATGGTTCCTGAACTTGGTAGGTCAAAGATTTCATTAGGCAGTGCCAGAAGTCCACTAACATACAGATGAGGCCCAGGGCTATCCTCACCTTAGACTGTAGGGATGTGCATTCAGTTTGCACTTTTTGGTTTAGAAAATGTTATGTGCATAAAGAATGCACCCTAAATCAATTTTACATGCAGAAAAACTCTGAATTTATGTGCATAAAGTTGATTTGGGTGCATTAAAACATTTTTACCTATGTGCACATCCCCAGCAGGAAGATACCATTTTAAGGGGCATGCGGGCTAAACCACAATAACCAGGAGCGTGGGGTTCAGTGCATGGAAAGCAAGCCACGCTAAAAGTTATTGCAGGGTCCTGCACTGAAAATCCCACTCTAATAGCTTGGTGTGCAATTGGGCAGAGACAGGGCAGGTTGGGGGTGGAACATGGGTGTTGAAAGCGCATTGCACTTACATGGGCATAATGGGCACTCGCTAATCACAATTGTTGCTATTAGCATGGGTGCACTTAGTGCCATCTCAGTGGGTGGCATTAGGTACCCATGCTGCCCTACTACAGTGCCATGCATCAACAGATGAACGGCAGGCGGATGAATGCACCCTCCCCCCCCCCCCCCCCTGAAGCTGTTGTGGGCATCTGCAAAGGTTTCACAACCAGAAAGTGTGCTACTGACATGTTGTGTTTTTGTTGTTTTTTTTTAGTAAACATGTCCCTCGATGTTAAAAGAATGTCATTACCCTTTAGTAAGAGGCAAAGGGCTGTTACACACACTCATTCATTATTGGATTAATTACATAAGTAGTATTGGAGCTGGCCGTATTATAACTTGAGAACTCTGACACCTCATTTTCAAATCAATTTAAGGCTCAAAAGCACAAGAAATGAGAGAAGGTTGATCCACAGATGGTCAATGGCTCCTGTCCAACATTTCTTTATGTTTTGATGTTTGTTCTGGAAGTTTCCTTTAAATATGAGAAGCTAAACCTCCTTTACTTCAAGGTGGGAATGCCTTTTCCCAGTCCAGTGGTAATGGAGGCTGGCTGACTAAACTCTTTGACACTAGTCACAAATCACATACCCCGAGGGATGGCTCTACTGAAAAGGAAAAACGTGGAATATCCCTAGGCGCTTCTCATTTGCTTCCAGTGAAGGCTAGCTTGAAAATGAACCCTGTATTCCTTCCTGGTACTTTTTTACCTTGCTGTCCAAAAGACCATGTCTATTTTCTCCTTCCAATAGGAAACATAAATCATAACAGTTTTATCAAGTGCTTTATCAGTTTTTTACAGGCACAAATGTGTTTGTACATGAGTAACAGATGCATCCTATCTTATGTTAAGCATTAAAATAACAAGTCTTATTTTAGGACTGAGCTGCTATTAATAGCGGATCACTTTTTCACACCTTATTTCTGTCACTGAGCTGGGTGTAAATATATTTATAGCGATGCATGTTCCTCCATGTCTGAGTTTCCCTTTGAATATTTTGTTCCCAGTGGAAATGCCAACTATCTGTGGACTAGAGTATCACTAGGCGCAGGACAGGAGTCGCTCCCTGAATTTATTAGCCAGTGGCCCACATCTCACTTAGTCACTTAGCAGAGAGCAGACCTTTTGTTTTATGCTATAACCACCCCCCCCCCCCCCCCCCATCTCCCTTGGCATCTCAAGTAGTGTGAAAGGAACAGGAGAGGAGGGGCAGAGGCTGGAGCAAACTCAGAGAGAAATACTCTGATCCCTACTTCATCCCCTCTCATTCTGTTCCTCACCAAATCCTTCCTTGCATGCAGGGGATAGAAAAATGAGGCTAGACCAGACAGATCAGAGTTACTGCTTCCTGATGTGACTCCTTTTGCCATCACTGCTTCTGCTTTGTCTTGGGGCTTAGACACGAGGGACAGGAGTTAGGGCAGCCCAAGAAGGACTGGAATTCAGCTAGAGAGGGGTAAGAAAGCAACATGGGTTAATCTGAGGGGAGGAGGGGAGAAAACTGGTGGAGAGTAGGGACAAGAAGGCACTGGGAATAAAGCTGGAAAGTCGAGAGATAAGAGAAGCAGGTGAAACACCCCTAGGGGAAAGGTGAAAAGGAAGAAAGCGAGCCTGATTAAGTAGGGCAGAAATTGAGAGACAGCAGCTGCAGCAGGAATGGAGACCATGCAAGAACAGAATGTAGGAAGAAGAGGAGTGGACTGAAGGAAGGAGGAAAGGAAATGATGCAGGAAAAAGAGTAAGAAGAGAAAGGGAGGAGAGAGTGCTAGAAAAAAGGAAAGAGATCACAATGACCAAGAGAAAGGGGGAGGACAGGATTTCAGGAGGAACGAGAAGGGGGAGAGATTACAGAAGGCTGAGAATGCAGGAAGTAAACATATGGCAAAAAGGCACAGGAGACGGGCAGGGTACAGAGTGAAGGCAAGGACTAAAGATAAGAAAACATAGGAATAAAGCAAGAGGATGCAAGGAAAGACCACCAGATTAGAGAGAACACTGAAGGGAGAGAGGAAAGGGGACAAAAGAAAATTAGAGGGGAAAAGATAAGAGTATGCAGGAGGAAGAGGGATATAGAGAGAAAAGGAGGAACTGGAGGAGTAGGAGGAAGTAAGTAGGCAAGAGAAGGAGTGGAAAAGGGAAAGGAAATAAGAGTAATTAGACCATACTGCTGAAGGAAAGGGAGACAACGAGGAAGAGCACTCTGAAACAGAAATGTATAGAAGAAAGCAGAGAGAAAAAAATAACTATGACCAGAGAATGAGAAAAAAAAAAAGACATGCTGAGTCAGAAAATTGAATGAGACAATGGGAAAGGATGGAAAATGCTGTAGCACCTGAAAGAGAGTATCATTTTTCAAAAAGGATTTCAGAGGTGACCTAAGTAATAGCAGACAACAGACCAGTGTACCAGTATTATGTAAAATGATGGAAGCGCTTCTGAAGAACAGTTACTGGTTATGGAGGTCATTCCAGAACATGAATAAACTGGTTAGACGTGCAGGAGATGTTTTTCTTGCTACAAAGTTAAGTGTATTCTAAAACCATGTGGCCCTGCATGTACATGGCACTAGCATGGGGATCTCGGAACGGGGGCGTGGCAAGTCACGGAGACGTGGAAAGCATATTGAGGAAAGGCCCAGGTACGTCCTGAGCATTTCCTGTGGACGCCTATGTTATACCAGCAGCAACGTGGAATAAGGCCAGCACTTAGGAAAATGTCCTCTCTGATCTTCAACGCATCCCATAGAGATGAATGACTGTGACACTTCTGTATTGAACTGATGTGTCTGCTGTCTGGGAGGGCACAAGATGCAGTTGTAAAGAATACAATGTACAGGTGAAGGATGTTTGTAAGGTTAAGGAACAATAAAAAAACCCCCACCCCTGCAGAAATACAAAGCACTGCAATAGTCTTTAATCTCCAGGAACAAGCAGGAATGAGTTTTCACATATGGGTACGTCGGTACCGACGGAACCTGCGCGGGAACACTCCACAGCGTCCAATCGGAAAGCTTTTGGGAGCATCCCACAGCGCCTGCGTGCTGCCTTCCCGCCTTTCCCAACTGTCTCTCCTCAGTTCTTCTTTTTCCACGGAGCCAGCAGGCCGTGTTCCTGTCACCACAGAAGAATTTCTTTATTTTCTTATTTCTTTTGTGTCGCGTCTGCCTTCTTCGATGCTGTACAGGTACCGCCGGTCTTTGTTCTTTTCTTCTTGTAAAAAAACCCCCAAAAAACCTTTTTTCCATTCTTTTTCTTCAGGTGCACTTAAGTTTTGGGCCTTAGGCCCAAAACCTTTTTCCTTAAATATGGAAAAGCCTGCCTCAGGTTTTAAGAAGTGCACAAATTGTGGCGGTACTATTTCCGTCACCGACACCGATGACTGGTGTCTCAAATGTTTAGGTCCTGACCATTCCATAACAGATTGTGTGTCCTGTTCCATGATGTCTAAAAGAGGTCGGCAGAACCGAGCTGCCAAGCTCAGTACCCTGTTTCCCTCTGATGCGGCTTCGGTGGCATCGATGTCTTCCAGGGCTTCATCTTTCTCACATGGATCTCAGGTAACTAAACATAAATCCAGCCGGTCCTCGAAGGGTAGATCTCCTTCTAAGCATCGAGATGCCTCTGGTCTTGCCTTCAAGGATCCTGCACCGGCAAAATTACCCCGGCAGGAGGCTTCGGCCTCTAAAGCATCATCATCGGGGTTCCAGAATGATCTCGATGGCATGGCCTCGACAGATCTCCTGGTGCCATGCTCTGGGGTACCGGTGGCCTCCACCGGTACCGACTTCCAGGCATTGGCAGCGTCAATGGATCAGAGGATTCTGTCCATAGAACGCAGTCTGGCGGCTTTCCTTGTGGCATCGACGCACGTGGTACCGCATCAGGCTACTTCGCCGGTACCGGCTCTAGCATCGCCATCGGTACCGATCCTGGTACCGGTGGCATCGACATCGGCATCAGTGTCCGCTATGCCGGTACTCTGTCCTCTAAAGCCCTCCGGTACCGATACCCTGGTACCGGTGATTCCCGATACCGATCACAGTCGGTACGGGTATCGGGCTTTGCAAGAGCATCCGGACAGACGATACTTCGATTCCTCTGCGGACTCTGAGGATTCTGAAGAGTCAGTCGATGCAGTGATGCTTCTTCCACAGGAAGAGTCCTCTCCTAAACGAAGGATGTCTCCTCCAGAGGATTTGTCTTTTCAAGACTTTATCAGAGAGGTGGCTCGGGGTCTCTCTATTACAGTGGCACCTGAGACAGAGCCCAGAGCCAAGGAGTTAGATATTTTACAATATCCTAAAACTCCTAAGGAGGCAGCTACCTACCTATTCATGAGATTCTGTATGATCTCATGTTGAGGATGTGGGAAGCACCTCTAACCACCTCTTCTCATTCTCGCAGGTTGGATACCATGTATCGTGTCCCTCCTTGTCCTGGTTTCCATAAAACTCAACTTCCTCACCACTCTATTGTGGTTGAGTCTGCAATGAGAAAGATTAGAAGTGCCAAAAGACATGCCTCTAATCCTCCAGGACGTGAATGTAGATCCCTGGATGCTTTTGGAAGAAGAATCTTCCAAGCTTCCATGCTTGCTGCAAGAATTAATTCTTATAGTCTCTACATGGGAATGTTCTTAAAAGAAGTCACTGACCATTTACAGACTTTAAGTCCTTTTGTATCTGAATATAAAAGGCAAGAATTTCTCACTGGGCTCAAACATGCCCAGGATATCTCCAAATTCTCCAACCGTGCAGCTTTCGACTCCTTTGAATGTGTGAGCAGAGCCTCATCTATTGCCATAGGTGCACATAGGATTGCTTGGCTTCAAGCATCTGATCTGGAGACCTGGGTTCAAGATGAATTGGGAAATATCCCTTGTACAGGTGAGAACCTGTTTGGTAAAGATTGGCAAGCAAAGGCCAGTCAGATGGATGCTGAAAATTCTGCTTTGGATAGACTATCCAAATCCACAGCTGCTCCTGCTAAGAAGAGGTTGTTCAAGAAAACACCTTTTTCTAAAAACAGAAGATTCTATCCTGCTTATAGTCAGCGGACATCTTCTGCAGCTCAGTTCTCTTCCAAACGTCAGCAATCCTCCAAACAGAGCAAAGCAAAGACTGCGAGGCCTGCTCCAGCCCAGCAACCTCAGCCCCCTCAGGGCCTTTGACTTTCTGCTAGAGAACTTAGCCTTCCTGGCTCTAGAAAGACCAGAGCCCTCCACCATTCCAGGAAGGTTATGTCACTTTGCTCCCAGATGGGGGCAAATTACAGCAGAGCATTGGACACTCTCCATCATAAGAGAGGGGTACAGACTTCATTTTTCAAGCTTGCCCCCTCTCACAAGAGTGCACCAGTTCAATTCTCCAACATCCCTCCTCAGCCTGTTGGAGCAGGAGGTTATAAGAACATAAGACATGCCATACTGGGTCAGACCGAGGTCCATCAAGCCCAGTATCCTGTTTCCAACAGTGGCCAATCTAGGTCATACGTACCTAGCAATATCCTCAAAAGACACAGGTTCCACAATGCTTGTACTGGGTCAAGCATTGATATCCTGGGTCCCTTTTTAATAGTGGTTTATGGACCTTTCCTCCAGGAACTTGTCCAAACCTTTTTTAAACCCAGCTATACTAACAGCCCTTACTACATCCTCCGGTAACAGATTCCAGAGTTTGATTACACGTTGAGTGAAAAAATATTTTCTCTTATTTGTCTTAAATAGTTTACCCTGTAGCTTCCTTACATGTCCCCTAGTCTTTCTATATTCTGATAGCGTAAACAATTGATCCACGTTTATCCGTTCCACTCCATTCATTAATTTATAGACCTCTATCATATCTCCCCTCAGCCGTCTCTTTTCCAGGCTAAAGAGCCCTAACCTTTTTAGCCTCTCTTCATAGGAGTTGCCACTTTTCTTGCCCAGGGGGCAATAGAGGAAGTGCCTTTTCAACAACAGGGCACAGGGTTCTACTCCCTCTATTTTCTTATTCCAAAGAAAACAGGGGGCTTCAGACCCATCTTAGATCTCAGAGAGTTGAACAGATTCCTAGTCAAGGAAAAATTCAAGATGGTTTCCCTAGGAACTCTGCTGCCATACCTTCAGAGTCAGGATTGGCTTTGTTCTCTAGATCTCAAGGATGCGTACACTCATGTTCTCATCCATCCAACTCACAGAAGGTTCCTTCGGTTCCTTTTTCAGGAAAAGCACTATCAATACAAAGTGCTCAACTTTGGTCTGGCCTCTGCACCAAGGGTGTTCACGAAACGCATGGCAGTGGTTGCTGCTTTCCTGCGCACCCTGGGAATCTTTGTCTTCCCTTACCTGGACGACTGTCTCATTCGAGCTCCCACTCAATCAGAGGCCAAGACTTCTCTAGCCTGCACAATGCATATCCTTCAGTATTTGGGGCTGGTAATAAACATCCCAAAATCCAATTTGATCCCTACTCAGTCCCTGGAGTTTATAGGGGCATTGCTGGATACCACAAAGGCAAGGGCCTATATTCCCCAGGCCCGTTGCCTTCGCTTGGTGCAGTTAGCTTCTCAAGCAGAGTTAAAACCCCTACTAACTGCTCGAGAGATGTTACAGTTGCTGGGCCACATGGCATCCACCGTACATGTGGTACCATATGCTCGCCTTCATATGAGAGCAGCTCAGTGGACTTTATCCACCAATGGACCCAGGCATTAGGTTGCCTGTCAGACAAAATAGCAAACACAAGTCGCCTTATTTTGTCCCTCCAGTGGTGGAAGTCCCCTCAAAACCTGTTGCTGGGGTCCCCCTTTCAACAGCCTCTACCCCAAGCAACTCTTACAACAGATGCTTCTCCAGTGGGCTGGGGAGCTCATCTCCAGAACCTCTCCACCCAGGGCATCTGGTCCCCACAGGAGACTTGTCTACATATCAATCTCTTGGAACTCAGAGCAATCTTCCTTGCTCTGTGAGTTTTCCACACCCTGCTCAGCCACAAGACAGTCCTTATCCACATGGACAATCAGGTAGCCATGTTCTATGTAAACAAGCAGGGAGGAACTGGCTCTCTGTCGCTTTGCAACAAAGCTTTGCGACTGTGGGCCCTCGCCAGAGAGCATCACATCCATCTTCTGGCAGTTTATCTTCCAGGTGTTCAAAACTCTTGGGTGGACAGACTCAGTCGAGTTCTGCTTCCACACAAGTGGTCCCTACATATGGACCAGGTATCCAGGATTTTTCAAATTTGGGGAACCCCGGACATAGACCTCTTTGCAAGTTTGTGGAATGCCAAACTTCCCCGGTTCTGTTCCAGAAATCCGGCTCAGGGGGCTCAGGCAAGGGATGCTTTCCTCCTTCACTGGGGTCAAGACTTCCTCTATGCCTTTCCACCCATTCCCCTAATTCCCAAAACCTTGTTCAAGCTTCAGAGAGACAGAGGCCACATGATTCTCATAGCTCCACATTGGCCACAGCAACTGTGGTACCCTCTGCTTCTCCATCTCTCTCAAGCTCCCTCCCTAGAGTTAGGGTCTGCTCCAGAGCTCCTCTCTCAAGAGGACGGAAGGTTATGGCATCCCAATCCCCAGTCTCTGCATCTCAGGGCTTGGTTGCTGAGGGCCTAGATCTCCAGGATCTTCATCTTTCTCAACAAGTGAAAGATGTTCTTTATTCTTCCAGAAAACCTTCCACTAGATGTTCTTATACTTTCAAGTGGAAGAGGTTTACCATCTGGTGTTCTGAGAAGGGTCTTAACCCCTTGCCATACCTCTGGAATCATTGCTGGAGTATCTCCTTCATCTGTCTAATGCAGGCCTTAAGACAAATTCAGTAAGGGTCCATTTGAGTGCTATTGCAGCTTCCCTTAAGCCTCTAAATGGACAACTTATTTCCTCTCATCCTCTTATAGCAAGATTCATGAGAGGCCGCCTTCCATCTAAGCCTCCCATTAGACCACCTCTGGTGGCATGGGACTTAAACTTGGTTCCTGGTCAGCTTATGAAGCCGCCCTTTGAACCTTTAGCTACTACCTCCTTGAAATATCTTTCTTGGAAGGTTATCTTTCTCATTGCAATCACATCAGCACGTCGCATTAGTGAATTGCAAGCACTCGTAGCTAATCCACCTTATACAAGGTTCCATCATGACAAGGTGGTCCTTAGGACAAACCCACACTTTATGCCTAAGGTGGTCTTGCCTTTTCACCTCAACCAGGAGGTCTACTTACCTGTCTTTTTTCCAGGGCCTCATGCATCAAGTGCAGAGAGGAATCTTCATACCCTGGACTGTAAAAGAGCTCTGGCTTTTTACTTACAAAGGAAATAGCAACATAGAAAGTCTTCCCAACTCTTTGTTGCCTTTGATCCTTCTCATCTTGGACAACCAATCTCCAGGAGGACACTTTCAAACTGGATTGCCCAGTGCATTTCTTTTGCCTATCGGAGCAAGAACCTTTCTCTGGAGGGCCATGTCACAGCTCACAATGTGAGAGCCATGGCAGCCTCAATGGCTCATCTGAACTCTGTGTCTATCGACGACATCTGTCGAGCAGCCACTTGGGCCTCGGTTCATACCTTCACAACCCATTACTGCTTGGACAAGGACTCCCGCCGGGATGCCTTGTTTGGTCAGGCTGTTCTTAAACACCTGTTCCATACTTAATCAACTCCTACCCACCATCCCTCAGGGGCTGCCAGAGATCCAGGTGGGGAAGTGCAGCCCTGTTCCAGGGACACACAACTTCTGGGATCTCTCCCTGGCATCTAAAGCTAGGGAGTCCCCATATGTGAACACTCATTCCTGCTTGTTCCTGTAGATAGCCCAGTTACTTACCTGTAACAGGTGATCTCTGAGAACAGCAGGAATAAGTCTTCACAACCCACCCACCTCCCCTAGGAGTTGTATCTCTCTATCTATCTTTCCTTTCCCTCTCTCTCTCTCTCTTTGTCTCAGCTTAAAACTCAACTGAGGAGAGACAGTTGGGAAAGGCAGGAAGGCAGCACGCAGGCACTGTGGGATGCTCCCAAAAGCTTTCTGATTGGACGCTGGGGAGCGTTCCCACGCAGGCTCCGTCGGTACCGACGTACCCATATTTATTTTATTTATTTATTTATACATCTCTTCTATACCGCCACTTCCAGCGATCAGTGGCGGTTTACAAGTAAACAAAGTTTAATAATAGAATGCTATTATTTTACATAGAACAGGTTTAGAACTATTTTACATAGAACAGGTTTTTACATAGAACAACTTTATAAAAGTAAACATTCAACTATTAAATTGCAACTCAATAATACAATGAGGTAACTGGCTATCCATAGTAAAACAACGGCAATGGAATATATTACATTGATTATGTGAAGACTTATTCCTGCTGTTCCCAGAGATCACCTGTTACAGGTAAGTAACTGTGCTTTCTGACTATGCTGACATTTGCTGTTTGTGTTAAAGTGACTATTCTTGGCTTCCCTAACAATTCCAGTGTTCAGAAAGATGGGAATGTAGATGTAGGGATGGTATGTGAGGCAGCATGGAGCAGAACTGTGTTTGGCTGAGATATGTAAACCGCGCTGATAACAAATAGTGCGGTATATAAAAGATGTTAAATAAATAAATAAAATAAATATGGTGTGGTGTCCTGATGTGGTGTGGTGTCCTGATGTGGTGTCCTGAGGTGCCCTGCCATTATGTCTTCACAGCAGTTGTTTACAGGTGCAGAACATGGTTTTGGCAGAGGTATGTTATTTGTGACTGCAAGTGAGAGAGAGTGAGTGTATGATTTGAGAGTTGCATAGGAGTACTCAACCACAAATCTGGTGGGATATGAATACCTGGGCCGTAGGGATGACTGCAGCATCACTAGCTGCCAGAGTGATTGGGCAGAATAAATCAGAACAGGTTCTCTGTAGTGAATTGTCAAAACATATCTGTGTCACTAATAAGGGACCCTCAGAATGAGAGCAGTCCACAGTGCAAACAGCACTAAGGCATGCCTAGAAGCACCATCATTGGTCTCTAAAAATGTGCATATTGGTAGAGAGCGATGATGGTGCCCGTGGGCATGTATTAGTGCTGTTTGCACTGTTGAATGCTCCCATTCTGAGGGTCCCTTAATAGAGACAGGGATATGTTATGACATTTCGCTCTGGAGAACCTCCTCTGGTTTTTTTTTTCTGGTCCATACTTAGTTATGCTCGCACTGGTCATCTCTGGAAACAGTCTGCACAATGCTAAGGATGTCTTCTACTGCCATGTATGTTGTGATGTAGGACATGTCATGACAAACATCGCTTTCTACCTGCTTTTATACTGTCATAGAGTGCACTGGGATTACGGTGCAGTGTTCTGGGCATGCAAGAGACTGGTATATAATCCAGTTTGCATCAACATTTATGTATTATCTGTATTTATGTGTAGTTTGCATCAGCACAACACTGTCAGCAGCTTAGGAGATACACGTTTGACAGCGGGGGGGGTGGCCATTCACGGGTATATAGCAGAGATGGACAGGATCGAAAACGTCCATCTCTTCAGAATACGATGAGTGCAGGAACATACAAATCCGTTTGCTGCGTATAGCTGTGTCTTGTAACTTCATGGTGCTTTGCGTGTGTCACACTGAAAACATCGATGTCCCTGAATCCAAAACCGCGGGTTAGTCTATCTCTGTGGCTGCAGAATCACATTTAAATTGGGCTCGTTTTCACTTTGGACTTGCCCATGAGACGGACATGCATGTTCTGTAATTGATCTCTAAGTGAATAAAGATAGCTTAGCGTGAAAGAGCCAGCATGCATTTAGCAAAGGGATGTCATGCCTAACTAAACTAATCCATTAGAATTCTTTGACGGTATAAATAAGCATAAAGGGGAAACACTCTGAACTGGATTTGGATTTTCAGAAGGGATTTAATGAAGTCCCTCATGAGAGACTCTTAAAGTTGAATTCATGGGACAAGGCATTGGTTAAAGGATAAGAAGCAAAGAGTAGGACTCAGTAAAAAGTAGTAAATAGTAGAATCCCTGAGGGATCTACACTGAGACCAGTGTTTCTTATAAATTAATTATCTGGAAAAGGTAGTTATGAAACATGGTCATCTTTAAAGGTGGCATAAAATTATTCGACGTAGTCAAAGCACAAGAAGACTGAGGAAGTGTAGATGGCAATCGAGGTACGTTTTAGAAAAGACATCGAGATTGGAATTGCGATGTCTAGATTATGATGTCTACAGTTCAGCTGCTATTATAGAAAGTGCTCTGCTAAGCATGGAACTGATTCTAAAATACCTAGAGGAAGAGCAAGGGAGCACGTGCACATGCATCTGCTTACAGTGGGAGGCGCTATTTTAAAGGCCTACACAGGGGAAACAGTGGGGGACACAGCGATACTTATATATGTAAGTGGCGGGCGGCATTTTGTGACTTACAAGCCTCACATGTAGATGTTGCCAGTTAACTACAGATGCAGCTATCTTTTCCAAATTTCACTGTGGAGGAGAAAACCAATGGAGGATTAAGGAATATAACCCCCTTAATCCCCGCTGTAAAGGGCTGGCTGAAATGAGCACTTTTTGAAAACCCAAACCTTAGACTCTCTGCTCCCTTCTGTCCCCTCTCCCACAAAGATACATGCCTGCAGAGGCCCAAAGGTAATAAACTATCCCATCTCACCTCACTTGACCAGGTTAGTTTTTCAAATGAAGATTTGAACAAACAGACTAAGCAAACAGTAGGGTTCCGGACAGATTTTATAAAAACTCCCTTCACCACTCAGCTCCAGCTGCCTGCCTCCATACCTGTGCCTCAAATCACTGCACCACAGTAGCGTTGTTGAGGTCATCGACTGCTCCTGTGACAGCGCACACGGCCACTCTACACAGTGGCACAGTCCATGCATACACAACTGCCTTAGCCTGTGTTGCTTTGCAACATAAAGCTGAGAGACCTGGGAAAGGGCATGGACCATCGCCAACAATAGCTTCCTGTTTGCTGGTCTTCCACTATGGAGTCCAGCGATCCTTTACCTTGCTCAGGATGCTGCATGAAGGCTGAGGAAGGGCCAGTGGAAACAGTAGGTCCTGCCGCGGCTGCAGCGCCACCCTGAAAATTGTAGTGCTCTAGGTGGCTGACTAGTTTGCCTAATTCTGCTTTTGGCCTTGCTCCTTGGCCAGGCTGTGCTCCCCTCCGAGAATTGGTTTTCAATGTCGGAGACCACTTGAGGCTTGCTTCTCCATTTCAGATGTGCGTGTGTGTGCAGACATCCTGTTCCGTGGACTGCTGCCACAGCTCTGACTCTGTTAACCAGTTCTCTGATGCTTGTTTTCCTTGCAGCTCACAGATCTTCATGTGCTACTTCGTGACTCACTGTCTGCTCGTACACGGTACTCCACAACAGACGGCACGCTGGCTGTCTTTAGATGCTTACTGTTCTTTATTTTACTGTGTTTTTCTTTTTCTCCTTTCTTACAATGTACATCTTGTCATGATGTCTCCTGGTTTGTTATTCTGCGCACGGCCTTTGTCTTTATGGTTGTACTTTTCTGTGCATGCTTTCATAAAAGCCCCTCTTCCACCCTTTTTTTCTTTCTTTCACCTGTGTGTTATTGCTCTTTCCTGTTTTGGTTTTTGTTTGCATTTTCTTTGGAGCCCTTTTTGCACCCTTGGTGTTTGCAGAGGCTTTAGATTTGCACCGAGCTCTGGGCCCTGCATTATAAAGTGTTGGCTCCATTGATGCTGTATGAGCAGCCGTGTACGCTTGCTCTCTGTGTGCATGTGTGTCACGATAGCCACACTGGCCCTGACAACATCAGCACACTCTGTTCATTCCCAGCGGCGCTCAGCTCCTACTGCAGCTGACATCACATACTGCTCTATTGCAGGGTGCAGCACTATTTTGTAATGTCAATGGATTTTGCCCCTATAGTCATGGCACTATCCCTTGGCACTATCTAGGCAATTTTCCTCCATTAGTGCTCATGTCCTTGCAACCACTGAGCTAATCCACTGCTAACATTGCAGTTATTGCAATTATGTTAAACGTTTGCCACTGTCAGCCAGTCAACCCAATGTAAGTATTTTAATGTCGGGCTGCCAGCCACATGAGAAGCGCTACATACTGACAACTGTTACTCTGTGCTATGATGCACCATTGCACGGTTTGATTATTAACTTTATATTCATATGGTCAATTTTATTTCAAGATTTTGTCAAGTTCTTAGAGCCCTGAAGTAACTTAAAGCTCTGCTGCCCGTTCTCTCTATCACTCTAATTACTCCTCTCCCTCTCCTCGTGTTTTTGGCCCATCTTTCAAGTTTCCTTGTTGCATTGCTTTTCCCTACTCTTGTCCGTGCTGTTTCACGCCCACTTATTGCTTAACTCCACTTCTGCCCTGTCCCTGCCTCCCCCCCCACCAAGTTGTTGCTTTTTTTCCCCCACTGTCTGGTTTCCTACTACAATCTCCTAGTCGCACCTCTCCATGTGGCACCTTTTTGCAATGGCCTCCTCCTCCTCCTTTTCTTGCACTTTAATACCTCCCCCTCCCCCCCCCCCCACAAACTACTGCCTCCAGCCCTATCCAAAACCACAGCTGTCTCACTTCCTGTGCTTGTCTCTCTCTTGTTCTCCCATCCCACATTAAAACATTTTGCTGGCCCCTTCGCCTGTGCAGCCGCTTCCGCCTCCATGCAAACAGGAAGTCTGCATCGTACATTGGAGCGGGTGGAAGCCCAAACAGCTCCACAGTGCCGGATGTTTCTGTAAGTGTTGCTGGACTGTTTGAAGTAACTGCTGCTGTTGCAGGTCCCAGAGAGGCGGCCATTGGCGCTATGGGCAGCCATCTAGTTTGCCTAATGGTAGTGCTGGCCCCAGTGCCACTGGACATGCAATGTAGCCTCCTTGCCCTTTATTATTGGGCTAAGTTACTTTAATGTCTCTATGGTACAACTGCACCTTGAATACCGTGTGTGATACATTCGATGGAATATTCAGAATCTGCTCTGTTTTGTTGGCATCATTTAGTTATTATGTTTTTATTTGATTTTAATTGTTTAATTGCATATCACCTTGGGTAGCCCCTAAGATGGTGTGAAATAGGATTGAATAAATAAAGGCAAATATTCCCAGCAGCCATAATGTTCTTTTAAACCCATCTTATCCTTTCTCACTTTAAATTTGTTCTTTTGATAGCTGACCTGAAGAGCTATGCAACCATGAAAGATACTTGGGAGATGGTGGTGAAGATAATTGAAGGAATCATGGATGCAACTCTAGGAATTCAGTGGCGGCAGGCATGAGATTAGGGGGGGAGGTTAGAGTGGACAAAAAAAAGATGCAAACCGCCTACCCTTCTTTTTACTTCACACACTCTCATGCCAAATACACAAGTCAGCCCCTGAAGTATATTCCTTACTAAATCTATCTTCTCTCAGTCGCCCATGAACCCTTCCAACACACATACACATCGTAGTTTCTTTCTTACCCACCCTGGGGGGGGGGGGGAAGCAAGCACAAAGTTCTTTTCCTAAATGCTGCTCCTCATTGAATATGAAAAGCAATGTTTTCAGCATGTCCCTGTGATAGCACTCTGTTTAATTAAAATCCCTGGCAAACAAAAGCAATGGGTATTTTTTCCTCCATTCTGTTTTTACTATACAGGATTAAAATAGCTTTCTGCTAATCAATCATTTATTTATAGTATGGAGCAAGATCTCATATCTATGCAATTCAGTGAGATGTTAACTAAAGCTGGCAAATGCATGTTTTAAATCCATTCTGTTTATTTTCATGAGGTTTTCTTTTTTTACTTATTTCTTTATGTAAGTTGTCCCATTTATTTTCAGTTTCAGAAATCTTTATTTTGGGACTGGTGGGCTATGATTAATTGTTAATATCAAACAACTGGAAAAGAGTCCTGTGATTTTTCCTGTTTTTACTCAGAATATTGAAGATTTTGTTAACATATGGTATGCTGCTTATGGCTCGATCCATTCTGAAATGTGTAATTTCTCCAAAGAATCTTTCTTCCTTTGAGGCAACATTGCATTCAGATATTGACCTATAGCATATGTCTGTGCCTACATTTGTACACAACAGAGAGCATCGGATGTGCAAACAGAATTAAAGAAGTGTGGAGTCAGACGCCTAAACAACTGATGAAGAGCAGAAATTCTCACACTGTACTCAGTCCTTGATTATTCTTACTGCAAACATTGTTTACCGAATTTCCTTATGGGCAATAATTAAGCATCTGTAAGATATGGAGATTTTATGGACAAATTCCACATGCAGATTTTGCAGTCGGTAATTGCTTAGTTTAATGAGGAACCTTTTACGGTGTTTTTAATTATTGCCTTTCATACCTTAATGATTTGCAGATGACTTTAGCAAGTGAAAACAAGGGAAAATGTGGTGGTTTCCCCCCTAATCGTGGTTGTAAATTTTAATTGAAAGTCAGAGCAAGGATGCTGTCATCTCTGTAATAACGCTGGGAAATAAGCTATATCTTCACAGCCATCTAGACTCTAGAGATACCATGGAAGCAAGTGTTCGATTTGGTAGCATAAGGCATCTCATCAAGCCATACCGACATCCAGAATAAATGTTCACATGAACCGACTCCATGGCTTAGGTAGCCTATCTAATAAGGCTGGCGTGGGTTGGGATGAGCTGTGGACACAATGGGAGCTTTCTATTAAATTATGCAAAGCAGTTATGTGCATTTTAGCGCACAGTAACAGCATGGGCCCAGGGTAATGACTACCACAGGCTAAAAGCAGCCAATATGGTAAAAATCCTATACTAACTACTTAACATGCCATGGGGTGGGGACTGAGTGAGTAATGGGCGGTAATTACTGCAATTAGCACAGGTGCAGAATACAGACTCAAGAGGAGGCATTAGGTGCCTCCATATTCATGCAAAAGTGTGGACAGATAACATTTTCTCAACATACTTTAGAATTACTAAATTCTAGTGGAAAACACATTGGGGGTTATTTTGGAAGCCCTATTTGTGCTTTAGACATCTGAGAACAGGCATAGAGACGTTTCCAGAGTTATTTTAGAAGCCAGGACTGTGGATGTCCCAGTCTGAATGGGAACATGGTGGAAGTGTGGCTGGCATGTTCCTAGGAATCTGGACATCACTGCCTGATCTCAGAAACATCCAGAATTGCGTCTGTTTAGACGTGCTCCAGGCATGAGTCAACATTGGGAATGTGCTCATTTTGGCTGGAAAACATCCAAAGAACGTAGATGAGAGCGCACTCCGCCATCCTCAGTATTCAGCACTATCACAATGATAGCAGCAGTGGGAATTGAAACCTGGTTTTCCTGGTCCTACCTCACTACTCTAACCATTAAGTAATGGCAGCGGGGGGGGGGGGGGGGCGGCAATGTACTACCATCTGCTTGGCCAGAATGAACAGATGGATGATGAAATGCTGAAAGAAATCAGGGAAGCTAACGAAAGTTACAACACAATAATAAAGGGTGATTTCAATTACCCCAGTGTCGACTGGGACTATGTCACAGCAGGACATGCTAGGGAGATAAAGCTTGTAGATGAAATAAATGACTGCTTCATAGAGCAGCCGGTTCATGAACTGACATGAGAGGTAGCTATTTTGGACCTAGTCCTTAGTGGAACACAGGATGTGGTGTGAGATAACAGTGTTGGGGCCACTTTGATTTAGTAAATGGATGGAGGACAGCTTGGAAATCCATGACACCAAAATTTAACCTTCAAAAGGGAGACTATGATAAAATGAGGAAAATGGTTAAGAAAAAACTAAAAGGAGCAGCTGCAAAGGTTAAAGATTTATATCGAGCATGGGCATAGTATTTTTAAACAATCTTGTAAACCTAGACCAGATGTATTCCATGCTTTAAGAAACATGAAAGGAAGGCCAAATGACTGCCGAAATGGTTTAAAGGTGAGGTCAAAGAGGCTGTTGTAGCCAATAAACCATCTTTCAGAAAATTGGAAAAAGAAGCCAAATGACAAAAACAGGAAACTTCATAAGCAGTGGAAACTTAGATGCAAGATATAGATAAGGCAGGCAAAGAGAATTTGAAAAGAAGCTTGTCATGGAAGCAAAAACGCATAGTAAATATGTTTACAAGTACTATGCAATGTGTTAATGCTGACTCCTGGTAACCCAGCAGCTCCTGGATTTTCATGGCAGTGTGAGCAGAAGTAGATTGCCAGGCCTTTCTTCTGAGGCAATGGAGGGTTAAGTGACTTGCCCAAGGCCACAAGGAGTGCTAGTGGGAATTGAACCCTGGTCTCTTGGTTACCAAGCCAGTGCTCTAACCAGTAGTTTTAAAGTACATTCGTAGCAAATATCTGTTGGACCATTAGATGATAGAGGAGTAAAAGTGGCACTAAAGAAAGATAAGGCCATAGCAGAGAGACTGAATTAATTCTTTGCTTTGGTCTTTACTGAAGAAGACTTAGAAAAATTACCAGTACCTGAAATGGTATTTAATGGTGATATATCAGAGGAATTGAAACAAATCTCATACCAGGAAGATGTAATACAGCTATTTGATAAAGAGGAGCAAATCATCTGGAGGCTAGAGTAGCAGACAGAGAACATAAGGAAGACAGAGGTACATAGACAAGACTTACAGGGACATAGTACTGAAGTCCCACTTCCATTCTGGCAGCCTCCCAGTTGCCATGGAAGAGAGAGGTCACGTGAAAGGAGAGCATCACCTTGGTGTGGCAGGAAGTTACCTGCAGCTAGGAGCTGTCCTCCAGGAGAAGTAAAACCTTCTTACATTGAGAAGGTTTCTCCAGGGCTATGTGCCCATGAGGGAAGGGTTAGGACAGCCGTTATAGTTGGCAATTTGATCATTAGGCCTGTAGATAACTGTGTGGCTGGTGGATATGAGAACTGCCTGGTAACATGCCTGCCTGGTGAGAAGGTAATGGACCTCACGCACCACCTAGACAAGGTTTAGATAGTGCTGGGGTGGAGTCTGCTTTCTTGGTACATGTTGGCAACAATGACATAGGAAAGTGTGGTAGGGAGATTCTGGAGGCCAAATTTAGGCTTTTAGATAGGAAGTTGAAATCCAGAACTTCCAGGGTAGCATTCTCTGAAATGCTTCCCGTTTCACGTATAGGACCCAAAGGGCAGGTAGAGCTCCAAAGTTTCAATGCATGGATGAGACGATGGTGCAAAGAAGAGAGTTTTGGATTTGTTAGGAACTGAGCAACATTCTGGGGAAGGGAGGGGCTCTTCTGAAGGGATGGGCTCCACCTTAACTGGGATGGAACCAGGCATTAACCTTTATAAAGGAGGTAGAGCAACTTTTAAACTAGATAGTAGGGGAAAGCCGACAGTTGCCCAGGAGTACATGGTTCAGAAGGATTTATCCTTGAAGCATACTAGCAAAACAAGGAAGTTAGGACATCCCAACAGAGAAGTTCCAACAAAGATAAAAGTAACCCAGATGTCCTTCAGTACAGAGTAGAAAGATTTCAAATTACACCTATCAACTGATAATCAGATTTATTTATTTATTTAACAAGTTTTATATACTGCCTTTCTTACTTTCAAAGCAGTTTACATATAATATAGTAACATTTAGTGTTTTACAATGAACAGGATGTTGAACTTGGATTAAAGGGAATAATGTACATCAAATTTACAGTGAACAGGATATAGAGCTTGGATTAAAGGGGGATAATGTACAACAAAGAGGTTTATATATAACAGTGATCTTAAGTGTTTTACACTGAGCAGGATGTTAAAACTTAGGCAGAAGGGAGAGAATGTACATCAAGTCAGATGTGAAAGATGAAAGAACGAGAAAAGAGGGAGGTGGAGTATCAGGTAGAGGAGAAGCAAACAAATGGAAGACTGTCATGGGGTAGCGTTGAGGGGAAGTGGGCTGCTATTTCCAATGGCAGCAGAGGGGGTATGCAGAGGTAGGAGTGGGGGTGGAGGTGGAGAGGGAGGGGGGAGGGGGAGAGTAGAGAGGGGGTATAGATTGGCTGGCCCTGATTTTACATGGCATGGATCTTTGATGTGGTATAACCTATACTGTGCAAAAGTGGTTCTAGTCTAGTAGTGGCTTGAGTTTTCGTACAATGTTCAGCTTGAAATAAACCGCTTTTGTAGTCATGCTGATGCACTTGTGAAAAGATAGACTATGGTCCAGGTGTACACCAAAGTACTTGACATGTTCCTTAACTTGAATGTTATTGTGCAGTATTTTTAAGACTTTGGCAGAATAAAGGTGGTGTTCCAGGTTACAAAGAGTGTGTCGAATTTTTTGTAGTTTATGTTGAGATTTTGTTTCTGGAGCTTTTAGACATGCCATTAGGTTTATGAAATCAGGTTGGTCTATTCAAACGGGACGTAGATCAGGAAGTCTTGAGGATCTCCAGGGAGGATCTCCCACCATTAACTAGAGCTCAGTATTTGTCTGTGGGTCAGGGTGATCAGGGAGTTAGTGGTGGGGCTCTGGGGGTTCCCGGAGATCTTACGGGGTTTCTGGAGAGCTCTGTCTAGCTGGTCACTGCTTGCACTACCCTCCTTATTACTTTGGCTCTTGAATCTGATAAAGCATTAATTCTTCGTTCTTATTTTAGAAATTTCAGTGAGCAGTGTATGGGCTCTCATGTCCGCATTTTCCCTGATCTTGCTAGGGATACCCAGCTGAGGAGGAAAGAGTTCCTAGGTTTTAAGCCCAGGGTCCTTTCCCTCGGTGGGACTTTTTTGTTGAAATTTCCTGTTAGATGTCATGTTTCCTATAAAGAGAAAATATTTTTGTTTTTTGAGCCCCAGCAGCTGCTGGAGTTTCTTGTACCTAGGGAGGAACTAGTGATTGTTTCCGCATCACATACGGCTGACACAAGTCTCACATCGCCATGTTACTTTATAATTCCTATTATGTACTTTGTATTTTTCCTGTTGCCTCTCCTTTTAAATTTTTGTGGGCTGATTTAGGTAATATATTTTCTTTTCTTGTATTGCTTTACTTGTATCTATGTTACCTGTTTTGCCTATTTGCTTTCATTCATTTGTTTGAATGTATTGGGAAAATTTTAATAAATAATACATTTTAAAAAATTATCTGTAGTACCTGAGGGACAGGAAAGTGGCCAATATAACTCTAATTTTTAAAAAGGTTCCAGGGGTGATCCAAGAAACTAGAGACCGATGAACTTGATGTCAGTACCGAACAAAATGGTAGAAACCATTATAAAGAATAAAATTACTGAACATGTAGATAGCCATGGTTTAATGGGAGAAAGCCAACATGGATTTAGCAAAGGAAAATCTTGTCTTACTAATCATATTTTTTTGAAAGTGTGAATAAACAGGTAGACAAAGGTGAGCCAGTTGATACAGAGCCCCTGATTCAGGTAGGGACATGTCCGGGCCATCCGGATGGCCCCAAGCAAGATGGGCAAGTTTGGACCCAATTCTGGACTGCAAGAACAAAACAAAACATTCCCATGGCAACCAGAATCGTGCCCGAGGATGTTCTCCCCACAGGCGCCTCCTATTTCCACAGCTTCGGCCCCTCTTTTCCTTACCCCCTGACCCACGGCTGGCCTGCTGTGACCTGGCCCCAGCCCGGGCCCTGGAGGGGGGGGGGATCCGTGGGTCTGCTCGCTGTTCTTGTGCTGCTTATTGCACCTTTTTTGAGGTGGAATAAGCAGCATGTCCCCATGGGCCCGGCAGGACATATACGACCGTGATCTGAATCGGCCCTGTACGTCCTGCCAGGCTGACCGGCCCCCTCCCACCACCCTCCAGCTCTCCCCATCCTGATGCTCAAGACGTACGGGGGGGATCCAGAGATGGAATCAATCCTGGATGGCTTGTGCGGCTGGATGTCCCAGAATCAGGTGCATAGTGAGACTCTTGGAGAAATTAAGTCATGGGATTGGAGGCAGTGTAGTATTGTGGATCAGGAAGTGGTTAAAAGGTAGAAAGCAGAGAGTAGGGCTAAATAGCCAATTTTCACAATGGAGAAAGGTGAATAGTGGCATACCCTTGGGATCTGTGCTGGGCCGCTGCTTTTTAACCTGGAAATAGGAATAATGAGTGAGGTAAATAAATTTGCAGATGAGACAAAATTATTCAAAGTTCTTAAACCACAAGAAGATTGTGAAAAATTGCAAGAGCTCCTTGATAAATTGAGAGACTGTGTCCAAATGACAACTGAAATTTAATGTGGACAAGAGCAAAGTTATGCACCTAGGAAAGAACAACCCAAACTATGGTTACACGTTGCAAGGTTCCACATTGGGAACCACCACCCAGGAAAAAGATTTAGGCATCATCGTGGATAACATGTTAAAACCCTCTGCCCAGTGTGCAGTGGTGGCCAAGAAAGCAAATAAAATGCTAAGAATCATAAGGAAAGGAATGGAATATAAAATGAAGGATGATATAATGCCTCTATATCATTCCATTGGTGTGACCGCACCTTGAATATTGTGTACAATTCTGGTTGCCATATCTTAAAAAGGATATAGCGGAAATAGAAAAGGTACAGAGAAGAGCCACCAAAACAATAAAGGGGATGGAAAGATACCTCTACAGGGAAAGGTTTAAAAGGTTAGGGCTCTTCAACTTGGGAAAAAGAAGGCCAAGGGGAGATATGATAGAGGTCTATAAAATAATGAATGGAATAGAAAGTGAAAACGTAGATTGGTTGTTTACTCCTTCAAAAAGTAGAAAGGATAGGGGACACACAATGACTCTACAATGTAGCATATTTAAGACTAATCATAGAAAATATCTTTTCATTTAAAACGTAATCAAACTCTGGAATTCATTACTAGAGGATGTAGTAAAAGCTGTTTGTGTAAGTGGGTTCAAAAGAGGTTTGGACAAGTTCCTGGAGGAAAAGTCCATAAACCATTATTAAAGAGGACTAGGGAAATCCACTGCTTACACCTGGGATAAGCAGCATGGAATCTGTGTACTTTTTTTCAAAACCTGGCAGGTTCTTGTCGTCATCTGGATTGGCTACTTTTGGCAACAGGATACTGGGTTTGATGGACTCTTGCTCTGACTCAGTATGTCATATCTTAGGTTCTTAGATGTCCAGGTTTTGAGATACTGTTCTGGGGATGTCTATGTAGATGCTCCTATAGACGTCCATATCGGGCATGCCCATGCTTGTGAACATAAGAACATAAGATATGCCATACTGGGTCAGACCAAGGTCCATCAAGCCCAGTATTCTGTTTCCAACAGTGGCCAATCTAGGTCATATGTACCTAGCAGTTTCCCCAAGAGACACAAGTTCCACAATGCTTGTACTGGGTCAAGCATTGATATCTTCGGTCACTTCTTAATAATGGTTTATGGACCTTTCCTCCAGGAACTTGTCCAAACCTTTTTTAAACCCAGCTACACTAACAACCTTTACTACATCCTCTGGTAACAAATTCCAGAGTTTGATTACACGTTGAGTGAAAAAATATTTTCTTTTATTAGTCTTAAATAGTTTACCCTGTAGCTTCATTTCATGTCCCCTAGTCTTTCTATATTCTGATAACGTAAACAATCGATCTACGTTTACCCGTTCCACTCCGTTCATTAATTTATAGACTTCTATCATATCTCCCCTCAGCCGTCTCTTTTCCAGGTTAAAGAGCCCTAACCTTTTTAGTCTTTCTTCATAGGAGTATCTTTCCATCCCCTTTACCATTTTGGTGGCTCTTCTCTGAACCTTTTCTAAAATCGCTATATCCTTTTTAAGATACGGCGACCAGAATTGTGAAATTGTCAACACCTGGATGTGCCTGCTTTTTTCAGACGTTATGGCTTATGGTTTAAAGGTGAGGTCAGAGAGGCTGTTGCCAAAAAAGCATCTTTCAGGAAATGGAAAAAAGAGCCAAATGAAGAAAACTGGAAATAGCACAAGCACTGGCAAGTTAAATGCAAGGCATTGATAAGGCAAGCAAAGGGAGAATTTGAGAAGAAGCTTGCTGCGAAAGCAAAAATGCATTGTCAGACGGCTGCCTAGGGTGAGAACTTACACAATCTTGACGATGCATATATTCATATGATTCTTGCAAGGTATTGTGGGTATTGTAGTTCATTCACTCCCAAACACAGCTGATGACAATAATTTGAGTTGTGAAACCAAGTGGTAAGATCAATAAAATACTTCTTTTATTGATGGGGTTTAATTCACCCAGCACATGTATGCTTGATAGCACTATAAATGAGGTTACTTGCTTGCAGTGTTTAAAATGGATAACAAAAAGTCACAAAGTAAACCAGAAAACAACCTTCAGCTTGTCAGGCAATTAGCTAATGTTTTCTTAGCAAATAATTACCAAATACAAAGGCACAAAGTAAAGAATAAACTTTGCTGGTTAGGTTAACTTCTGCTTATTTTCCACGCCGATCTCAGCAGTGATTCTCCCTTGCTCACACACACAATCAGGTGCAGCCCTAATTACTATCAATGGACCAGCTGAAAGCCTTTAGCTGGCTGGCTGCTACTGTGTGAGCCCAAATCCTGCTTTAAGAGCGGTTTGCAGTGGAAATAAAGAACAAAGTTAGGTTTCTTTGTGATGGCTGATGTGTTTGCTCAGAGAAAGCTAGCAATAGCATTTAGATAGAGAACAGTCCATATAAACTGTACTTTCATCTGCTGTATCAATCAGCATAGGGTCATTATCATACATTGGCACAGACGAGTCTTTCATTAAGGCACTATCATGAGAATGCTCATTCCCTTGCTGCCATTCTCTATTATAGATAGGGTCTGGATCAGTGTTCATACCTGAGCCTCTCCTGCTATCATTATTTCTCTCTGTATAGCCTGGCCAATATGTAATCCAATTCTGATGTCCAGCCTTCCAATCTTGATCCCTGGACACTGGATCTTCTCTCACATACCTTCTGGCCTTGGTCTGAAATTCCCTTCCACATGCAGTCTTCTCTCTTCCAGGTAGCCACTGGTGATTCCTATCTCTGCCACTCCATTCCTCTGGCTGAATCCAGTCCAATGGACTCTGCTGGCTTTTGGAATACCTCCCAGTATGAGTACTGCCTTGGAATCTCCCAGACCTTCCAATGGCCTTTCTTCTCTTCCTTCCAGAGAGTTTCCTTCTCTCTATATCTGCGTGGCTTTTGCTGAAGCTCTCCCTGAAGCTGTTATCTGAAGAATAAGCTCTATTCTTATCCTGTTCTAATGTGTGCTGCTCCCTAACACAGCGCAGCTGTCTTGAATCAGGCCCTGCCCTTTGAGATGAGTGCTTAGGGATTACCTCATAGCTCTCTTGATTGCACACACATTTTCTCACTTCAGCCCCTCTCATGGCTGCTGGAAACCTGGTGCATTCTGGGACTGGTAGTCTTTTATGTGAAAACTCTGTTTTCTTGCTTCTACCAGAACTGACAGGTTGCTTGTTCAGAGTCACATCATCTTTTTTATAGCTCCTACCTGAGCTATGATAAGCTTCCTTATCACAGCATAATAAAAGACTTTTTCAAGTACATTCGTAGCAAAAAGCCTGTGAGAGAGTCAATTGCTCCATTAGATGATAGAGGGATTAAAGGGGCACTAAGAGGCGACAAGGTGATAGCGGAGAGACTGAATGAATTCTTTGCTTCGGTCTATACTGAGGAAGATGTTACCCATGACTGAAGTGGCATTTAAAGGTGTGGAAGAACTGAAGGAAATATCGATACATTGGGAAGATGCATTACTGTACAACTATTTGATAAACTGAAGAGTAGCAAATCACCTGAACTATCATTAAAATCATCTGTAATACCTGAAGATTGGACGATGGCCAATATAACACCAATTTTTAAAAAAGGGTTCCAGGGGTGATCCGAGCAACTACAGACCGATGAGCCTGACGTCAGTACCGGGAAAAATGGTAGAAACCATCATAAGGAACAAAATTGCTGAACATGTAGATAGTCATGGCTTAATGGGAGACAGCCAACATGGCTTTAGACAAGGAAGATCTTGTCTTACTAATCTGTTATGTTTTTTTTAAAGGTGTGAATAAACAGGTAGATAAAGGTGAGTCAGTTGATATAGTGTATTTGGACTTTCAGAAAGCCTTTGACAATGTCCGTCATCAGAGACTTTTGGCAAAATTAAAGAGTCATGGGATAGGAGGCAGTGTACTATTGTGGATCAGGAACTAGTTAAAAGATAGAAAGCAGAGGGTAGGGCTAAATGGCCAATTTTCCCAATGGAGAAAGGTGAATAGTGGTGTACCCCAGGGATCTGTGCTGGGTCCGCAGCTTTTTAACATATTCATAAATGACCTGGAAAAGGGAATAACAAGTAAGGTTATCAAATTTGCAGATGACAAAAAACTATTTAAAGTTGTTAAAACCTATGAGGATTGTGGAAAATTTCAAGAGGATCTTGATAAATTGGAAGACTGGGCATCAAAATGGCAGATGAAATTTAATGTGCACAAGTGCAAAGTTATGCACCTATTTTTTTTTTTTTTTTTTTTTATTTAACACTTATTTATATACCGCATCTTCCAGCGATCAGTTGCGGTGTACAATTAACAACAATTAACAATGCAGAGCTTGTTTTACATAGAACAATTATAACTTTTTACATAGAACATCTTAACTTGTGCAACAAAGGGTTTAAAGATTAAACAGAATGATTCAGTAAATCAACTAACACTGTTTGTATTACAATTTAAACAGAAGTACTGTCTCTAAAACAGTTGTAACTATATACAAGTGGGGTATCAATGCATAGGAATGGAATGATTATTCATTTAAGTTTGTACATATTGATTATAGAAGGGAGTATAATCTTGATTTTGAGCAGGTTCATGTTTATCCTTTATCTAAGTTGAGTGGAGGGTTTTCTATGGTATTATAGTGTTTAGTGAATAGATAGGTTTTCAATTTTTTTCTGAATTCTATTATCTCTGTTAGTGATCGTAAGTCCTCTGGTAAAGAGTTCCAGACTGTTGGGGCTATGTGGGAAAAGGCTCTATTATTTGTTGATTTGTGAGTTCGTATATATTCTTTTGGCATCTTAAGTTTATTTGATTGTCCTTTTCTATGAGTGGGCTTAGGTGGTTCTTTGCTTATTAGGTTACAGAGTGTCTTCGGGGCCATGTCATTTAGGGCTTTGAATGTAGTTATTATTGTTTTGTATGTTATCCTGCTTTCTATTGGTAACCAGTGAAGGGATGCCAGTATCGGTGTAATGTGTTGGAGTGAATTTATCTTTAATATAATTCTAGCTGCGGCATTTTGCGCAAGTTGGATCCTTTTGATGTTTTGTTTTGAAATGCCTATAAGTATTAAGTTGGCGAAGTCGAAGTGTGGAGTTACGGTAGCCTGTATTATATTGATAAAATCTTGTATAAATACAAGGGGGCGTAATTGCTTGAGGATTTTGAGTTTGAAGTAGATTTTCTTTAATGTATTTCTAATGTGCGTTTCCATAGTAAGGTGTGTATCTAAAATGACACCTAGATATCTTATTTCATTTTTTATTTTAATTTCTTGGTTTTGTAGTGTTATATGGGTTGGAGGAGTGAATGTTTGGTTTTTTGTTACGATTAGGACTTCGGTTTTAGCATGGTTTATGTGGAGGTTTTGGGTTTTTAGCCAGTATGTAATTTCATTGTAGCAGTCTGATAGAAGTTGAATCGGTAGGTTAGGAATCGTAAAAGGTATGTACATCATGATATCATCCGCATAAAGGTGATATTGTACTCCAAATTTTTTAAAGATATTGCAGACTGGTTTTATATAGATATTGAAAAGTAGGGCCGACAGTGCTGAACCTTGTGGTAAACCTATTTCTTGTTTGTATGTGTTGGATGTTTGATTGCCTGCTCTTACATTTTGTGTTCTGTTATGTAAATATGAAGTGAACCATTTATGTACGGTGGAGTTTATGCCTAACTGTCTTAGGTTGTTGAGCAATATTGAGTGATGCACGCTATCAAAAGCTGCTGATATGTCAATGAAAAGGAGAATGTACGCCTGTTTGTGATTGTCAATTCCTTTTAGGAGTGTATCTATTAATACTGCTAGAAGCGTTTCTACTCCATGGTGGGGCCGGAAACCATATTGTTGTTCATCGAGTGGGTAAGATAAGTCTATGAATTCCTGTGTCTGTAGTTGCACTACCTTTTCAATTACTTTGGCCAAGAATGGTATGCTAGAAATGGGCCTATATGATGTTGGCAATGTTTTATCTAGTTTGCAGTTCTTTAAAATTGGACGTATTTGTGCATGTTTGAGCGGGGATGGAAGGTATCCTTGAGTGAGTGAGAGGTTTACTATTGGGAGAATATAGGATAGTAGAGTTGGTAGTGTGTTTTTTATCCATGATATTGGGCATGGATCTAAGTTTGAAGTTGTGGTATTTAGGCTGGAGATGATTGTTTTTAATGACACTTTTGAAATGGGGTAAAATTCTGACCATTCATCAACAGGTTGATAAGTGATGTTAATATTTTCTGAGGGCATGGCTGGTTTCTTAGATTTGTTTTGATAATGGTTAGCTAGGGTTTGAACTGAGATGTCTGTGATTTCGTTGCTAGAAGTTTGCTCGTTATTGGTTAGTTTTCTGACTATGGAAAATAGCTCCCTCGGTCTATTGTATGATTTTGTTAAGATTGCTGCGTAATAGTTTTTCTTTGTGCTGTCAATTGTTTGTTTGTAATTTGTTAGATAGTTACTGTATATTTCCTTGTGTACAGACAGCTTGGTTTTCTCCATTTCGTTTCAAGTTTTCTTAGTTCTTTTTTCATTTGTCTTAGAGTGCTATTAAACCATGGTGAACTATTTGTTTTGGTGTATCTGATCATTTTATTAGGTTGTTTATTTATAGCTGCATTATTGATAGTATCATTCCAGTTGTTAACAGCATCATCCAAATTAGTTGTTGATAAGAAGTAGGGGATTGTTGAGTCAAGGAAGTCTGTTTCATTAAATCTTTTGAATTTTGAAGTAGTGGTGCTTCTTATGTGATTATTGCTGCTGGGGATGGGATATGAGAGATTTATTTTGATGATAAAATGATCAGACCAAGGTGTCTCTATGCATTCAGTGGAATTTGAGTTAACTAGCTTGAAGAGTATCTCAGGGAGAAGAACCAAATCTAATGTTCCTCCTTTGATATGTGTTGCAGTTTTAATTATTTGATGGTACTCTATGTCTGCTATGGTGTCTAGGAATAGTTTAGAGTCTGATGATGGTAGTGACGGAAGGTTAAAATCGCCTAGCATGATCACAGGATTTTGGTCAGTAGATGAACTGAGGAGTTCAATAAGAGAATCCAGGCCATCTGTTTTATTGTCTGGGGGTCTATATATTAAGCAAATTTTTATGAGGCCGATTTTTATTAATAATGTGTCTATGTTATTATTGATATTTGATTGGATTGGCTTGGCGTTTAAAGTTTTTCTTGTCATCATTAGAACTCCACCACCTTTTTTATTGGGTCTATGTTTGTAGAATGTGTCATAGTTCTCTTTATCAAGTTGATTTAGATAGACTATATCTGTTTCAGTGAGCCATGTCTCTGTGACACATAAAATGTCAGGTTTTAAGTCAGTTATCAGGTCATTAAATATGGGTAATTTATTTTTCATTGATCGTGCATTAATGAGGATACATGATAGGGAGGATGAGTGGTTAGAACAGATTATATTATCTGTTAGTTTTGTGTTTGTTTGTTGTATGTGTATTAGTCTGTGATAATTAATTTTTGGGTAGTTTTGATGAGGGTGTCCCATGTGGCAGTCATTTCGAGTATGTGTGTGTATTATAGGTATAGTCATGTGATTTTTGTGGTTTAAACATAAGGATAGGTCAATTATTATTATTGTTAATAATATGCAGGTGTATAATATTCGTATGAGCATGTTGTTAGGGTGAGGCATTTTCAGTTTTATTGGCTCGGCTTAATGTGAGTGTATGCGTGGTTTTGGACTACTGGCAACAGTACTATATTCCTAGGGAAGAACCTAGGGAACCTAGGGAAGAACAACCCAAACTATGGTTACAGGATGCAAGGTTCCACATTAGGAACCACCACCCAGGAAAAAGATTTAGGCATCATTGTGGATAACATGTTAAAACCCTCTGCCCAGTGTGCAGTGGCAGCCAAGAGAGCAAATAGAATGCTAGGTATCATAAGGAAAGGAATGGAAAATAAAAGAAAGGATATTATAATGCCTCTGTATCGTTCCATGGTGCGACCGCACCTTGAATATTGTGTGCAATTCTATTCACCGTATCTTAAAAAGGATATAGCGTTATTAGAAAAGGTACAGAGAAGAGCCAGCAAAATGGTAAAGGGGATGGAAGGATACCCCTATGAAGAAAGGCTAAAACGGTTAGGGCTCTTTAACCTGGAAAAGAGACGGCTGAGGGGAGATATGATAGAGGTCTATAAATTAATGAATGAAATGGAACGGGTAAACGTAGATCGATTGTTTACACCATCAGAATATAAAAAGACTAAGGGACATGCAATGAAGTTACAGGGTAAACTATTTAAGACAAATAAGAGAAAATATTTTTACACTGAACATGTAATCAAACTCTGGAATTTGTTACCGGAGGATGTAGTAAAGGCTGATAGTTTAGCTGGGTTTAAAAAAGGTTTGGACATGCAGTATGCCTTTCAAATAAATAAATAAATTAAAATATTCAATTAATCATCGCAAGAATTAGGCGTTAGGCAAATAGGCAATACTTAGCTTGGTGCTGGACTAATAGCTTAGTCACCACTCCAGCGCTCAGTGTTTTTGCTTTTGCTGCCTCGGGGAGCAGGAGATTAGCACCATTGATTTTTGCTACTCCAGTGCCTCACTGACAGTAAAGCCAGTACACACATCTCTGCTTAAATCGTTGTGTGCAGTGGCTATACTGGTTTATCAGTGAGGCATTGGAAACGCCTACACCATGGCCCTCTTCCAACTTGGACGTCCTCACACTGGGGACATCCATAGACTTGGCTTCTAAAATAGTCTGGGGATGTCTCTTTGCTTTGGATGTCTCTATGCCCGTTTTCAGACATCTAGAGCATGGGTAGGGCTTCTAAAATAACCACCAAAATCAAATCAGAACCCAAACGTGCATGTCATCTTCAAAAATATGCACTAACCAATAGATATAGGGTGGGAGCACACTTCTTAGTCCTTATATACTCATCCTAATATGGTGATGAATCTTTCTTTTTCTCTGAAAGTCATGTCTACATAAGAGCAAACCAGTGTCAAACTTAGCTTATCAATGTTTATCCCACTGATTCATGTTCCTCTTGTTCCCAAAATTGACTCTTGATCTGTCATCTCAATCACTCCAGGGCTGACAGCATTTTTCTGTGCGCTGCTTCAGGGAGTGACCATTCTGTAGCTTCTAAAAACATGAAACTATATTTACAGTAGGCACTCGCTAACCTTAACATCAGTCACAGCAGACATACTAGTACTTAAATTATGACATGCCCATAAAATAAAGTGGCATGAAAGCATTAAACAAACAACCGTGATCAAAAAGGTCCTTCAAACAACTAAACTAAGAAGGTCTAGAGAGGAAGAGGAGTAATCTTTCACAAAACTGCTGTGCTCAATTATGCTAAAATTGAATGCACTATTAATTTAATGTATCGCTGCACTGCTAAAACAAGCAAGCCGGATTTGACAAAGATATTCTATAGCTGTAATTACTTCAGGCTGCTAAAGGTTCATGAGGCAAACTTTACCAATCTCTTAGAAATAAAGGTTCTGGAACCTGGCAAGATGGCAGCTTTAGCCTTCAGTTCCGTGGGGGTGACTAAGCTATCTTGTCCTTCTGTCCCTGTTTTAAGCACTTTTTGCCTCTAAATCTGTACCTGAAGGTTGGATGCTATGGCTGAAAAGAAGTCTTCAGGTTTCAGAGGCCTAATTCAGCCTTCCATTGGGTTTAAAACAGCAGAAAAAGGGACCCCTGGCACCAGATAAGATGACTGATGCTCCATTAGATCTGGTCTTGCAAGACGTATGTGCCCTTAAGATTATGATGGAGCACAAATAGACGTTTCTATAGGCATTAGGAAAGATATTGAACATCAATCTGCTCAGTTGAATGCCTCACAAAAGCGACTTGATACTCTTGAAGAACAGGTCTGTGAGATACAAAAGGAAACAGTCCAAGTCTTCTCCAATACTGTGGCAATCAAACACTTAGGGTAGGAGATGGAAGATACTGTAAACTTTAACAGGAGACAAAATGCGTAGCTGTTAGGCTTACCTGAGAGTGCTGAGAGAACCTGCTTAATTACATCTCAGCATTTCTCACAGAGATGTTGAGATGCCATTTCAAACCGCCACTGAATATTGAATTATAGGAACATAAGAGATGCCATACTGGGTCAGACCAAGGTCCATCGAGCCCAGTATTCTTTTTCCAACAGTGGCCAGTCCAGGTCACAAGTACCTAGAGGGTTCTCAAAAAACCCACACAGGTTCCATCCACAATGCTTGTATTGGCAGAAGCAGTAGATTCCCCGGGTCCTCTTTTTAATAATGATTTATGGACCTTTCCTCCAGGAACTTGCCCAAACCTCTTTAAAACCCAGCTACACTAACAGCTTTTACTACACCCTCCGGTAACAAATTCCAGAGTTTGATAACGTGTTGAGTGAAAAAAATATTTTCCCCTATTAGTCTTTGTAGCTTCATTGCATGTCCTGTAGTCTTTCTATTTTTTGATGGTGTAAACAATCAATTTACGTTTACCCGTTCCACTCCATGCATTAATTTATAAACCTCTATCATATCTCCCCTCAGCCGTCTCTCTTCCAGGTTGAAGAGCCCTAACCTTTTAAGCTTATCCTCATAAGGGTATTCTTCCATCCACTCTCTTGTTTTGGTGGCTCTTCTCTGTACTTTTTCTAATTCCGCTATATCCTTTTTAAGAAATGACGCATACAATATTCAAGGTGATGTCGCACCATAGAATGATACAGAAGCATTATAATATCCTTTGTTTTATTCTCCATTCTTTTCCTCATGATTCCCAGCATTCTATTTGCCTTCTTGGCCACTGCACACTGGGCAGAGGGTTTTAACGTGTTATTCACGATGACGCCTAAGTCTTTTTCTTGGGCAGTGATTTCTAATATGGAATCCTAAATCATATAACCATAGTCTGGGTTGTTCTTTCCTAGGTGCATAACTTTGCAGTTGTCCACATTTAAATTTCATCTGTCATTTGAACGTCCAGTTTTCCAATTTATCAAGGTCCTTATGCAATTTTTCACAATCCTCTTGGGTTTTAACAACTTTGAATAATTTTGTGTCATCTGTAAATCTGATTACTTCACTTGTTCCCATTTCCAGGTTATTTACAAATATGCTAAAAAGCAGCAGAGCCAGCGCAGATCCCTGGGGTACTCCAGTATTCACCTTTCTCCATGGGAAAATTGGCCATTTAGCCCTACCCTCTGCTTTCTATCTTTTAACCAGTTCCTGATCCACAATAGTACACTGCCTCCTATCCCATGACATTTTAATTTCGCTAAGAGTCTCTCATGAGGGACTTTATCAAAAGCTTTCTGAAAATCCAGATACACAATATTGAATCAGCTTACCATTCTCCATAGCACCAACCAATGGCTTCCCAGCAACATCCTCGTCCTGTTTTACGAGTGATTCAGCTGCTCACATTGGCAAGAGAGAATCCGGATATGATGAAGTTCAATGAGAGGAAGCTGATGTTAGTACCGGACTTAGCTCGAGAAATGGTTTTGCGTCGGAGGGAATTCTTGCTTCTTCGGCACTCCCTAAAGGAGATCAGTGCACAGTATGGGCTGTTATATCCAGCTAAGATGCCGATCTCCTATGAAAATCACACAATTGTCTATCAGGATCTGGATGAGTTAAGGATATTTTTGGACTTGATCAAAATGACTTGATGTATTGAAATACACTGTATTTGGTTTTATCTGCTGTGGAATGAATGTAAAGGTTGGATGTGAATGAAAGTTATGGGAGCTTTCTAATGTTTGGCTGTGCGAGAATAGTAGTTTACAGCTTAGGGTTCTTCTTTACTAACTGGCTCCCTTTATTAGAGTGTCGCTGTGTTTTAATGTTAAATTTGAAGGGGGTAGTGGCAAATAACCTTGCTGAGTTTGCGCCTTTGCCTGAATTTGCAAATATATTGCAGCGGAGTGCTTGGCAGGCGGTGCTGGCAGCCTATGTTGTCTAGTAGTCTTGGGCAAATACTTTTTTTTTTTTGTTTAGCACATCATGTAGTTTGGACCCTGCTTTGCATATTTAGAGTATGCCTTCTACAGTCCAACCTATGTTGACATTGCTCAGTGAATTTACACACTTACTCATATGCTGTTCAATGGTCCCCTAGTCAAGGCTTTTTGGCTTGGTGTTTGGGGATACATCGGTGATATGTTCCAACTAGACTCCCCTTTGTCACTGCAGATTCTGCTGTTCCGATCTTTGTGTTTGGAAAAACTTATCAAATATGACAGAATGCTTTTCGACATTGTTGTCTATTGCGATCCAGCATGTCATGTGCTGTTTGAAGAAAGCATGCCACCAGAAGGTCACATTTAATAAAGAGGCAATTTGCCAGACCCATAAGCTTGAGGGGGCTGCCTCTATTTTTTCCAACTGTATCGATAAGATAGAAAGGATAAGGTGTATGGATGTACACCTGTCTATCCCATGATCTATTTGGTTTTAGAATTTTATTGCATATGGGCCTCTGCCTGTGTGTGTGTGTGTGTGTGTGTGTGTATGTACGTCTGTATATGTATGTGTATGTATATATTTTTTTAAATCATCTTTTTCTCCCTCCTTCCTGTTTTATGGGGTATTATTTGTAATATCTTATAATTCTATGCCATCTGTATTGTCTTGTATTGAATAATTTAAATAAATTTGGGGTGAAAAAAAAAGAAATGCCTCTTGAACATTTAACATTACCTTAGAAGACATTCCCAAAAATGCATAAAAAACTGCAGTTTAATATTGGCAACCAACAAATTGCAGCATACATTTCTCTGCCATACAAATCTCAGTTTGCTCGTTAAAACCAGCAGCACTGCACATGCCCTCTTATCTACCCTGCCAGGGACCGGCTCCACTTTGGTCCTAAAGTCCACTCTGTAGAGACTCCTCTTAAAACACTAAGAGGGTATCAAACCAGGGTGTTTTCTAAACATATAACGCACCAACTGTTCTTGTATTACTCAAAAGAATATCATATAAATAACAAAAATGGAGATTTCAAAGAAGATGTGCAATTCTGGGTTGGTTTTTTTTTGTTTTTGGTGATTGGTTACACAGAATCTTTAGGGGTATTTTGAATTAATTGGATTATACCTTCTAAAATAATTCCCTAAAGGTTTTGCTGTTACTCCTGTTGCACCCAATTGCTTCTGTCTTGTGGGAAACCTGCATATTGCTCTTTACTTGGTCTGAAAGTTGATTCCAACTGGAGAAACCACAGGTTACTTCCCAGAATTAATGCACAGGAACTGCAAAACCTCTGTTAACTGCTAGGGGTATTCCCTGGCAACTTCCCATACTCACTCTCAGTGCAGAGGAATTACCTTTGCAGTTAGCCACCATGCTGTTAGTCCACACTAATTCACATGTTAACTGCTTAGCATAGCTTAGTAAGTAGACCCCCAAAAGGAGATGATCACAAGGCGTTGTACAAAGAAAGGAAAATTGTTTTCATATCCCACAAACACTTGATTTTTTTCCTTTTTTGCCAGTGTCAGTGAGTGGGCAGGGTGTCAGATTACCGACGTGCGTCACTGCTGCTGGGACCTGCAGCTCGCCTTGTTTGTTCCTGTCCTCTCTTTCTCTCGGCATTGATTGGTGGACCGAGTAGAGGGGGCAGGGTTCCGGTTTCTAGTGAGAACGTGGGCCTGCTAAGTTTAATTTAGGGATTGCTAGACTTCTTGAGAGAGTCGCCCGACTGCAGGGCTTTAGGTTGGTGATTAAACCCAGCCTTTTATTGAAAATAGAACTTTAAAAACAAAAACTGGATTATGCTGTCAATAGCATGATGACAAAAATACTATATTTTTAGCTGTCTCTAGTTAGCTTACTTTTAGTCATTGCATTTGGATCGTGTACTTGTTTTATTAATTAATACTTGCCAATGACTTTGGAAGAGTTAAGTCCAGGCGTCCTCAGCGAGAACAAAAAGCTTTTGGGGAGCTATCTACTCTGTTCACAAAGTGAATTGATTTGTATGCACAGGATCCAAGAGGAAGTCAACATTTACATAACATACCCTGAAAACCTATCCTTTTGAAGACTGAACTATTATTTTTATTTATTTAGCTGTATTTATTATATACTGTCTTTCACCAGGTCCAGATGGTTTACTGTGAACAATAAGTGTATATTAAAACAATATTTTTATTTATGTATTGACAGTTTTTCTATACAAACTAGGGCGCGGGCTAGGTACCCAGCGCCCGCTTAGTAACCGGGTGCCCCGGCCCGAGGCGAACCCGGCTGGTACAGTTTGTGCTGCGCGAGGGAAGAGAAGGGGGCGGTGGGGGAGGCATCAGGAGCGGGCTAGAAGAGCAAACGGGATTGGAGGACAAAGTGAGTCGTTTAAATTGATTGGATCCCCTTGCGCGGGAGCGCGGGCAGGGGATCCATCAACGTGCACTTCCACGCGCTTGAGCCTGTTGCATCGTGCGCGGTGAGAGGTGCACGCTGGTTGCTTTTGCTGGGTTCCTTGCCTTGCTGTCCATCGACGTCCCGAAGGTCCGCGGTCTCTGGAAGCTGTGAGGTGATCGGAGGAGGGAGCGGCGACGAAGTTCCATGCTCTAGGGCAGGCGGCAGGAGAAGCGGTTCCTAGGAGGCGGCCGCCGGCTCCGAGTGGTGCGGCAATCGGGATTGGGGGCGGAACTGAGCTGCGGCAGGACGCCAGGCAAGTGTCCGGGGCCTAGTTCGGGGTGAAGTGCGGTCCCGGGTCGCAGGGCCGGCATGTCCGCGAGAACCTTTTAAAAAAAAAAAAAAAAAAAACTATACAAAGCCTTTCTTTTTTTTTGCGGGCGGCTGGGGTGGGCGGTTAGGAGGGCCGGAGCAGCCCTTACCATGCCTCCCCGCAGGGCAGGATTGAGTGGTAAAGCTAGGGGCGATTCCACTGGACGGCGGGGGGCACGGGTGGTTCCAAGTGGGAGGGGGAGAGCTGGGGCGAGTAGCAACAGACAGGCAGGTCTTGCAGAGCGCCCGGGGACCCCTACAGCTGCTGGGAGGGGATCAGGGCCTGCGAGGTCGACCGGAGGTTCCCGTGCACGGGCCCGGGGGGTGGGTGCTGGTAGTAGGGCAGTTAGGCCAGGAAGAGGGGCCTTACGGGGGGGGAGGGGGAGGGGAACGGCTGATGGGCTTGGAGTGGGGCGTGGGGTTGGGGGATTGGATGCTGAGGGTGGGGGCAGAATCGGTGATACTGGGATTGGGGCTGTGGAGACACTGGATGGCAGAGCGGGGGGTTATCCGGGTGCGGGGGAGTACATGGCTCACACTGCCCCTGGCTTCGGCGGGGTGGCTGGGGGGGGGCTGGCTATCGGTTCCCATGGGGGGTGGGGGACGGGGGTCATGCCAGGTTTTGCTTCCAGTGGAAGGTTTCCGGATGGGGAAGGGGGGAGGAGGGGGGCCAAGGCACGTCCTCGACCGATTGGGCGGGGGTATGGCATCCAGCCTGGTCTATGGGTTTTGCTCCCCAGGGTTTTCCTTTTCTGTCCCCACAGGCTCCGTTCCTTCGCTCGCCAGAGCCGGTGCCAGTTAACACCAGTGGCTGTCAGCAGAACATGGAAGCACAGCGGGAGCTACTGCCCCCAAGGCTGGATGCGGTTGCGGCAACTCCATCTGTCAGCGAGCACCAGCTGGCCGGGGCCACCGCTCATGGACTCCAGGCGCCAACTGAGGCCCCTGCGGCTACACCAGTGGGTGAGTTGCTTTTGATGAGGGGCTTACGGGAGTAGAGTGCGGCGAAGGGATGGAAAAAAGGGGTAAGGTCACGAAAAAACGGAAGCACTCCTGCCGGCGCAGAAGGGACACGGACTCATCGTCCTCCTCCTCGTCGGAGTCCTCGGGGTCATCTTCGGATGCGCCGGTCGGGGGAGCGACTACGCGCGGAGCCGTTCAACAGGTGGCTTCTTTATCGGAGCTGTGGGAGGGGGTACCGAAGAAGTTGCGGCGCAAAATTCGGAAGCGGAAATACATCGATATTTTTCGCCTCCTGGATGGTCGGAAGCGTTCGGGTGACAGTAAAAAGAAGCGGAAAGAAGACGAGAAGGCCGGTAGGGTTCGGAAGGTGTCAAGGACGGTTGTGAATTGGGTTAGGGCCTTTTTGCGACTGGCCAGCGTGTGGGGGCAGCATTGGCCGGGCCAGTATGGCATGATGCTCGCGTATGCGGATACGATCCTCGAAGCTTCCCAGACCCACGAAGGGTGGGCCTGGTTGAATTATGATGAGAAGTTTCGGGATAAGATGGAGGAGAACAGGTCATTAACCTGGGCGATGCAGGACATTAACTTGTGGCTTACCCAGATGTCTGCGAGGGCGCCAGGGGGGGTAGGGCCCGGGAGGGGTGGCTTGTCATCTGCACCCGGGATAAGTCGTTCCTTTCGTGGCGGAGCGGTCCAAACGCCACTTAGGGGGGCGGCTGGGGCGACTGGGGACGTATGTTGGCGTTACAACCGGGCATCTTGCCCCTTTCCAGATTGCAAATTTCGTCACGCTTGTTCCGCCTGTGGCGGAGGGCACCCAGCAGCTAAATGCCTTAAGAAAGGTCCCGCTGTGCCAACCGGAGCTGCCGGTAAGTCAGCGGGGGGTGTTTGACGTCGCACCCACGCCGATAAGAGTGGAGGTGTTGCGAAAGTGGTTGCGCGGATACCCGAGCTCGAAGATTCAAAGATTGCTGTTGTCAGGTTTTCAGTTTGGGTTTGTTATACCAGTTGAGGGGACTGTGATGTCCTCGGTTGCACGGAATTCTCCGTCGGTTAGGCGGTTTGTGGCTATAGCCGCGGAGAAGCTGAATACGGAGGTACGGTTGGGCAGAATTGCAGGGCCTTTTACGCTGCCGCCTTTTCAGGATTTGGTGGTATCCCCGATCGGGATTATACCAAAGAAGGAACCAGGCAAATATCGTATGATACACAATTTGTCCTTTCCGCTCGGGGATTCCGTCAATGATCACATACCCCGCAAGTACTGCACGGTCCGTTACGCATCGTTCGAGAAGGCGGATGAGCTGCTCAGGAGAGTCGGGCGGGGAGCATTGATGGCCAAGGTCGACATTGAGTCGGCTTTTCGCTTGTTGCCGGTGCACCCCTCAGCCTTTCGACTATTGGGTTTTCAATTTTTGGAGGGCTTCTATTTTGATAAGTGCCTGCCGATGGGTTGCGCGGTTTCCTGTGCTTACTTTGAAAAATTCAGCACCTTTTTGCACTGGGCTGTGATCCGACTAGTGGGGCGCAGTGAGGTGGTGCACTATTTGGACGATTTTCTGTTTGTAGGCGACAGGGGTTCCCGGGCGTGTCAGGAGCTCTTGGAGGGGTTCGTGGACTTAGTGGGCCAGATGGGGGTTCCTCTTGCGGAGGGAAAGACAGTGGGGCCGTGTGCACGGCTCACATTCTTGGGTGTAGAGCTAGACTCCGATATGATGGTGGCACGTCTGCCGCAGGAAAAGGTGGTTCGATTGAGAGTCCTGGTGGCTAATACTCTGGCTTCTGCTAAGTTAACACTACGTGAGATGCAGGCCTTGATAGGTTCATTGAATTTTGCATGTAAAGTGATTCCGATGGGGCGGGTCTTTTTGCGACGTTTGTCGGCGGCGACCACGGGTGTGACAAAGGCGCATCACCGCATTAGAGTGTCCGCAGGCATCAAGGAGGATTTACGAGTGTGGGACGTATTTTTACAGGAGTTTAACGGGACCTCAGTGATAAAGGAGTTAGAGTGTTCGAGCACTGAGCTGCAGCTTTATACTGACGCGGCGGGAGGAGTGGGTCTGGGTATCTATTTTGGAGGGGCGTGGTGTGCGGAGAGATGGCCGGAGGCTTGGCAGGCATCGGGTCTCTTGAAGAATATAACGTTTTTGGAGTTGTTCCCGATGTTGGTGACGCTAGAATTGTGGCCGGGCAGATTGCGGAATCGCAGAGTGGTCTGGTGGTGTGACAACGCTGCCGTTGTGAGTATAGTGAATCATTGCACTCCGCGGTGTTTACAGGTGGCAGCGTTGATGAGGCACCTCGTGCTAGGTTGTATGCGTTTAAATCTACAGTTGAAGGCACGTCATGTTCCAGGTCATTCTAATTCGATTGCCGATGCCCTTTCTCGTTTACAGATGGAGCGGTTTCGGCAGCTGGCACCAGAGGCAGATACCGAAGGGAGAACGGTCCCGTCGAGATTGTGGAGCTGTGGCCAGCGGGGATGAGAGAGCTGTTGCAGAGTTCGGTGGCGGAGAGCACCTGGGCTGCTTATAAGAGGGGTTGCAACAAGTTGGTGGCATTTTTGCGAGGGCGTGGTTGGCGGTTTGGGGCGGTGTCAGACCACTTGTTAGGGCTGTATATAGCGTGGGCAAAGTCCATGGGGGTGTCCAGAGCGGCGGTGCGGGGGCATCTGGCGGGCTTCGACTTCTTTGCGAGGGCTGTTGGCTGGGGGTCAGGCGGGGGAGGCTTTGTGGCGCGGCGGCTCTTACGCGGTTGGGAGCGTTCCCGTCCATCTCTTCCCGATCGGAGGCGCCCCGTCTCGTATAGCTTATTAAGGAGGCTTTGCGTGGCGTTGCCCAGGGTTGTGGAGTCTCAATTTGAGGCGGTGCTTTTTCGGGCTGCGTTTACGTTGGCCTTTTTTGGAGCTCTGCGAGTCGGGGAGCTGACGGCGGCTTCAAAGAAAGATGTGTCCGGCTCTGGTTTATTGCGACGGCATGTACGGATAGACGGGGGGCAACTTCAGGTCCTTCTTACAAAGTCCAAGACTGATCAGATGGGTAAAGGGGCTTGGATAATCCTAAACCCTATTGGCGATATCACATGCCCGGTGTCGGCAATGCGGGGTTATCTGCAAGTCCGGCCGAGGGTAGCAGGCAGCTTATTTCTGCACGCGAATGCCCAAGCATTGACGCGTTTTCAATTTTCGGCGGTCTTACGGATGGTATTGCGCCATTTGGGCGAGGATGCCTCTCTTTTTGCGGCGCATTCCTTTCGCATAGGAGCGGCGACCAGTGCGGCGCAGCTAGGATGTGTCGACACGCAGATCCAACGGATAGGCAGGTGGCAGTCACGAGCCTTCCAGAGCTATGTACGTTTATGACTTCAAAAAAAAAAAAAAAGGAATAAATAAAACTCGCTTCTGGGTATATGTATATTTATTTATATATATATATATAGCCGAGTCGATACAAGCCCCAATTGAGGGGTGTAGGTGGGGGGGGGGGTGTTATTAACTGTTGTTTTTCTTTTCCAGATGGCGGATATGCTGGAGGGGCGTGTTGGCTGATGGGGCACTCCTTTGTCTTCTGGGCGGAGAACCGAGCAGCTGTGCGGCCGGTCGGGCGCAACCTGGGCTTCGATACGGCAGCGTTGTCAGTCTCATGGCTGGGTCTACGGGGGATGCGTTGGTTCCAGATGCTACCCATGCTTCGACAGCAGCTGCAGCTTGGGAGGCAGCCGGCGATTTTGCTCGTGCACCTTGGCGGCAATGAAGTGTCATCCTGGACTTGCAGGCAGCTGATTAATGCGGCAAAGAAAGATTTGGCCATTGCGCTGCGTTGGTGTCCGGGGTTGGTGGTGGTGTGGTCTGACATCATCCCTAGACCAGCGTGCTGTGGGCAACAGAGGTGGTCCAGGAGTTTGAGTAAGATTAATAGACAGGTGGGGAGATGGGTTTGCGAACAAGGGGGCTACCAGGTGCAGCATCCCTGGGTGGATGTGGGTTGTGCGGGTCTATATCGGGGTGATGGGGTACACCTCTCCCCGATTGGGTTGGACCTCCTGCTCAACGACTGGCAGGAGGTGCTGGAGACAGTAGTTCGGGACAAAGAAGCTGGTCGATGATACAGTTATTTTGCTTAGTCATCTCCCTTTGGGGGGGGGCGGCACAGACGGCTAAGGGGTCTGTGCCGGTGGCGGGGTCCCGGGGGTTCCCGGGGTCCGGAGCGGCAGGCCAGGAGGGCGGGGGCCCTCGACATGGTTAAACCCGGGTCGGCTTGTGCTACTGAGACGGCCAAGTCGGGGAAGGGTTATTACCCATTGGCCGGTGCTTTTACTGTGCGGGGGGCGGCGGAGAAGTCACCTTGCTAATTACATGGCGGGTGGCCGATCTTGCCGCGGGGCACAGGGATTCGTTATTCTGTTATAACTGTTATTGATGTTATGTTCAATAAAACTGCGACCAGTTTCTGCCCAACTACTGTCTCTGTTGCTTGATTGGGTGAAGGGGCTGGGAGTGTAAGTGGGGATGCCTATGACCGGAGAGGGAATGGAAGGGGGGAGGGAGGAGAGAGTTCGGGGGTGTCAAGAATTGGATAATGGGGAGCGTGGGGTCCGGCTACCCGGTTAAAACTAGGGCGCGGGCTAGGTACCCAGCGCCCGCTTAGTAACCGGGTGCCCCGGCCCGAGGCGAACCCGGCTGGTACAGTTTGTGCTGCGCGAGGGAAGAGAAGGGGGCGGTGGGGGAGGCATCAGGAGCGGGCTAGAAGAGCAAACGGGATTGGAGGACAAAGTGAGTCGTTTAAATTGATTGGATCCCCTTGCGCGGGAGCGCGGGCAGGGGATCCATCAACGTGCACTTCCACGCGCTTGAGCCTGTTGCATCGTGCGCGGTGAGAGGTGCACGCTGGTTGCTTCCCACCCGCCCACCCGTTGGCTAGTGGTGGGGGGGTCAGTTATGGGTTGTCGCAGTTGGGGGGGTTGCGGGGTCCCGGGGGTTCCCGGGGTCCGGAGCGGCAGGCCAGGAGGGCGGGGGCCCTCGACATGGTTAAACCCGGGTCGGCTTGTGCTACTGAGACGGCCAAGTCGGGGAAGGGTTATTACCCATTGGCCGGTGCTTTTACTGTGCGGGGGGCGGCGGAGAAGTCACCTTGCTAATTACATGGCGGGTGGCCGATCTTGCCGCGGGGCACAGGGATTCGTTATTCTGTTATAACTGTTATTGATGTTATGTTCAATAAAACTGCGACCAGTTTCTGCCCAACTACTGTCTCTGTTGCTTGATTGGGTGAAGGGGCTGGGAGTGTAAGTGGGGATGCCTATGACCGGAGAGGGAATGGAAGGGGGGAGGGAGGAGAGAGTTCGGGGGTGTCAAGAATTGGATAATGGGGAGCGTGGGGTCCGGCTACCCGGTTACGCCCCTTCAGCGATCAGGGGCGATTTACATCAAACAGTTTTGTTTCAAATAACATAACTATGGTACAGAGAACTATTTTTACATGACTGATATTTAGTCAATAGATAAAATATGAAAGGAGGAGGCATTTAAACTACATACAACATGCAAATGATAACTGTATACAGATGTGGGCTATTTGTAGAGGTCATCTTTTTAGTATATTTCTTCCAGGGAGATGTTAGATGGTGCTGCTGAAATGTTCTGTAAATATAGGTGTGCTTCAGGTGTTTCCTGAAAGTGGTGAGGTCTGTAATGTTCCTTAGCTGTTCCAGAAGGGTGTTACATGTTTGTGCGTATAGTACTTAGAAGGCATCATTACATGTTTGATGACTGGGTTTGGTTTTGTTGTGTGGGATGATAGAAGTAGAGTGTGTGTGTGGGGGGTGTCAGAGTGGATTGTTTTGTGTATTAGGATGATTGTTTTGTATTTAATACTGCTCTGTAGTGGGAGCCAATGGAGTTGCTTTAGTATAGGTGTGATGTGGTCCAGTCTTGTTGCTGCTTGTATGGTCCTTGATGTTGAGCTCTTTGCAGGAGCATGGATTTCGGTGATCCTTGGTAGATATTTTATTTATTTAACATTTCTTATATACCGCCTTTCATGATATCAAGGCGGTTTACATTGAACAGGGCATTATAACTTGGAGATAACCCTCCATTGCCCATGTTCCCTGTAAAATAGTTAAGTGGCTTTCCCAAGACCACAAGGAGCACCTGTGGGACTAGAAACCCCAGTCTTTCTGGCCCAAGGTTGCTGTCCTCTAGTGGTATTTGAACCCCTGAGGTAACTTGTCCCAACCACTATGCCACTCCTCTCTCCTTTTTCATTGCAATTCCAATATCATTGCAGTAATGAATGTGAGGTATCACAGAGGCTTGCAGAACAGAATGGAAACCTGTGGGATCAAGGAGTGGTCGGACTGAACTTAACTTCTGCTGCTGTATGCCTTGGACTCCTGGCTACCCAACAGCTTATGAGTTTTTTTGACAATGGGACTGGAAGTAGATTGCCAGACCTTTCTTCTAGGGCAATGGAGGATTAATGAAGACCGCCTTCTAATATCTTGTTTTATTTTATTTATTTTATTTATTAACAATTCTTATATACCGCACTATTAGACATCAGCGCGGTTTACATTGAACAGAAAACATCCGACAGTTTACATATGTCTGGTCATTACATTTAACAGGAAGTATAACTTGGCGAAATAGGGGAAACTAAATACAATGAAGGATTATCTGATAAAGTTCAAATATTCCATGTCTACATGTTTTATATGTACCAAGTTCAAATGTTCTATGTATTCTGTTTCATGTACCAAGTTGTTACAATGTAAACCGCACTGATTTAAAATAGTATATAAAACCAAATTATTTTGGGCAAATCACTTAATTTTATTTAAGTGATTTGCCCAAGGCCACAAGGAGTACTAGTGAGAATTGAACCCTGGTTTCTTGGTTACCAAGCCAGTGCTCAAGAAAACCCCTTTTCATGGGTATTCTAATCTAGAACATTAGGTAAGACTCTGGATAGGGTAGTGCAAGTGTGGAGTGCCCTTAGGATGGGAGTTGACATCTAAAATGGTAATAGAGTTTAAGTGCAGAACATATTCACATTGAAAAAGAGGTGGCTGAGGGGAGATATGCTAGAAGTCTATAAATTAATGAACGGAGTGGAACGGGTAAACGTAGATCGATTGTTTACATTATCAGAACATACAAAGACTAGGGGACATGCAATGAAGCTACAAGGTAAACTATTTAAGACTAATAAAAAAATATATTTTTTCACTCAATGTGTAATCAAACTCTGGAATTTGTTACCGGAGGATGTAGTAAAGGCTGTTAGTATAGCTGGGTTTAAAAAAGGTTTGGACAAGTTCCTGGAGGAAAGGTCCATAAACCATTATTAAGAAGGGGCCCAGGATATCAATGCTTGACCCAGTAAAAGCATTGTGGAACCTGTGTCTTTTGTGGAAACTGCTAGGTACGTATGACCTAGATTGGCCACTGTTGGAAACAGGATACTGGGCTTGATGGACCTTGGTCTGACCCAGTATGGCATATCTTATGTTCTTATGATTATGCTCAAAACATCCTCCATGGACATGTCTCTAAACACCCGTTCACCCAATGAGCAGAGCCTAAAGGTGAATATTCATTCTTAAGTTTAAAAGGCTTTTCAGCTGAATTTAGATGAAAATTCATTCAAATTTAGGGACTAAAACTTAGGATGCTACGTGTAGTAGGGGTGTACAGGGAAAAGGCTTTTGTTTCAATATTTTATTTTTGGGCTTCATTTCATTTTGTTCCTGTTTTTCTTTGATGTTTAATGTCCGTCCTAAATGACTAGTGGAAAATGCATACTTACTTTCCCCTTCCTCCATTCACAGGGTTAGATGTGTCTGTTATGAGGAGTCGGTGGGGGAGGGGCGTGTAAAGTGCTTCTCAGTAAACTGGCAGAGTCTGTGAGTGGGTGCAAGGAAGTAGATGGGGTTCTGTGTAGGGATCGTTGATGTATACCTGTAAGTTGTAAAGTGTGTATATGTATATGTACATCTGTGGGAAGTTGTGATAGAGGTGTGGCTAGTGTGAGAGGTGTTTGGGAGATCTGAGGTGTTGTGTGAATGGTGGGTGGATAAGAGGTTGGGAAAGTGTGGGACAGGAGAATATATGCAAGGTTATTTCATGGGGGTGTGGTAAGTAGATGTGTTCAGTTGTTTGAGTGTGAGTGGGTGTGTGGTGGGGTGTGAAGGTGTTTATCTTGGGATGATACCAGTTTCTTTAACCCCTCTATTCCCCCTTCCCACACTATTGCCCTTTTTCCCTCCCTCTTGTACACTCCCTCAGTCTCCTGCGCTCTTTCTCTGCACTAGCCCCCTAACTTTCCTTCACCTCTCTAAGTTTTCTTTCACATTTTTCCACAGCGCAATCATCTTCTTTTCTTGTGCTGATGGTTATTGGATCCCTGCTGAGATACTGCATACATCTTCACCACATTTGGGCAGCTTTGATTGTATATCTTTGCTGTTGCCAGAATAGACATTGTTGTCTTGTGTTCTGTGGTTTGGGGTCCCTCTTGGGTCCCCCCTCATTGACTCTGCTTAGCTTAGGATGGTAGACCCCGAACTCCCTGCCACTCTTCTGTTTCCTCCTCCCAGCTCCTCTTCCGCTTTTCAGATAGGTTGCTTTGTACATGCGTACGGATGGGTGTACAGATCCTTTACAATAGGCACCATTACTAGAGCAAAATATATCTGAAATAGGGCACAAAATTAAACATAATTGCATTTGCTTCATCTATTTCTTGCATAATGACTCAAAATGAAACAACAAATGTTTTAGAATGAAAGCACATACCTAAAACTTAGGTATGTGATCCATCTGCCTAGTTTTAGGAGGTTAACTTATGGTCGCATGCTCAAAATCCACGTTACGTTCCGTTTTCCCATGTCCTCACTCCACCCTGTGGCTTCCCAATTTTTAGGATCCAAAATTTATATGTTCAGACCTAGTTCATTTTTCAAAGAGGCTGATTTAGCTTCCTAACTAATGAAATCCTTCAAGATATGAATAGATTTCACCCAGTTTGAAGCAGATCAGAGTGTAGCAACCGGAGCCGCATAACGCCCTACTTCCCGCTACTTCCTATGCGGGTGATTCTTTTGTGTTATTTTTCTCAAAAAATTATTTTATGCTTCTTCAAAAATGGGAAAGCTAGTAGCTCTATCATGTAATACCTCCAAAAATATTACCTCCCTTCCACTATTTTTAAGCACTGTCTAATGTTTCCCATTTCAAAACCACCATGAATGGTCCAATGTCACGCTTTCCATTGGATAACAAGGCACTCTCCTTTTAAAAACAGTTTTGGGGTGAATTTAGGGTAACGGGTAAAAAGAACGCCATCTGCATGTGTAAATTGGCATATGGTATTTGTTAAAACATCTATGGTGATCAGGAATGATCATGATGGCATTTGATACCCAAACTGGCTTACAGTTTAGCTGTAAGAATAGCTCATGTACCTGAATAGTAACTTTCGTTGAGTTAAGATTTGTTAAAGATAAGAAACCTAAAATCCAAGTCCATATGATAACTTTGTAACATCATAATAAGTTCAAAATATAGGAACATAAAATACTATGACCAAAAGTTCAATTATGTTAAAAATGTCGTATGGCATCTGAAAATACAATCATGATTGTTGCTACAATATAGCAGATGTCCAACAAAAGAGCAAAGAATGACCACAGCCTCCCAGGTGAAGTCTTCATAAAACTAATTTTATTGAAAAGGACCCGACTAGGCCAAGTTTCGGCATGAAAACCTGCATCAGGGGTCTAAAGTATAAAAACATATGAATACATCAAAGTAAGGAACATTAAAAACATCTCCAAATAAAATGTAGACAATGAACATCATAAAAATATTAAAATTGAGGAATAACATAGAAACAATAAAAATATAAAATGTGTATTGTAGATAGCAAAATACTCAGTGTCATAAGAAATACTCATATCATAAATAAAGAGGATTACCGGTAGAGTTAAGTCACTTCTATCTTCATACACATACACTATAGGTGATGGGACATACATAGACCTAAAAACAACAACCATATTAATTAAAGCTCAAGGCATAATAAATAAATTAAGCAAATAATAAATAAATAATCTATACATTTTTTAACACAGTTTATGATAAAACCAATTAAAAGCAATTAAAAACATATAGTAACACTGCAGGCACATGTAATGCCTAAAATATGGCTATAGCTCAAAATGCAGTAAACTAACATAATCACATCATAATTGTGAAACATAAAAACCAATTACGGGAAATACGTACCAGAGCAAAGATTGGTCACAGTATTGTCTACAATGGAAGATGAAAACATTGGTTGAAGCCACTAGTAAATACATAAAAGTATGTAGCTATCACTAGCAGCATAAAGGATGAATAAAACCAATACAAAATCTCATAGGTGAATTGTTATCCAATTACTTGAAAGCTGTAAGAATTTAAAAAGAAAAAACAAACTAAACAATAACAAAACAAAGCAGGTGACTTCCTCAAATAAAATGGGACCAATGTAATAACAGGGATAAAATGATAAAAATAATAAAAACAGAGTCATGCAATCAAGCAGAACAGAACTGATAGCGAACAAAAATGCCCAAGGGAGAGAACGGAGGGGGAGGAGGGGAAAGGGAAACAGGAAGGGAAAGGGAAGAAGAGGGAAGGAGGCAAAAAGGGAGAAGAAGTAAAGCGCAACGGTGTATACCCTTCAGGATGGGTGATGACTATTCAATGGAGAATGTGAAAATAGCAGTGAAAAGCCAGAAATAACTTCTTCAAAAAGTTGAAATCTACACTTAAAAGGAGCCCCAGTAACTAAGAGGTTTCATTATTTCAACTACGGTGTGGCAAAGCATCTAGGCACAGACACCAGTAAAAGTTGCCATATTGGCAGCTCATATTCATGCCACTGAGAAAAGTAAAAAGAAAACATCAAAAGTGGCGAACAGACCCACAAAGTGCCTTTAAAAGGTTGTAAGGGAAGACACTTCTAAGACAAATCGAGACTAATGGTCAAAAAGTAATGAATTGCCATAGGAGTAAAAACCTCTCAATGCTGCTCTTATTTTTTTCTATGGTGTATACATTCATCTATAAACAGTCATCCAGTGTCCCATTACTAATGGTATGTTAATATGGCAATTCATTATTTTTTGACCATTAATCTCGACCTGTTTAAAAAAAATAAGACTACAACGTCCAGTGGCTTTGAGATTAGGTGTCTGGAGGATTATTACTATTGTCAGCTCAGTGGTTTTGGTTTTTAAATGCATTTCAAAAATTAAACTCTTAGCAACAGGCCAATGAAAGATATATGTGGGGGTTATTATCCTGTGCTTACAAATAACTGCTGAGAAATCTGCCAGGAGCAAGGTCCCTCAACTGAGGCACTTTATTCTTCAAGACGCTGCACTTGAATTACTGGTACACCTCAGAGTGGTGCTGTTAAGATACTTAAAAACCAGTGGAACTGCTCATAATTTTAATTGTCTTACGAATATACGAACCAATGCAGAAAACTAACCTGACTTTTAAGCACCGAAAATGGTACATTTAAGTACACTTTAAGCACATTTAAGTTAACATCAAATGCAGAAAAGAGATAGGAACACCGCCTATGCACTCCAGCTCTTGGTCTGCCATCTTGGAAAATGGCGGCACCTGGCCCCATGTGGGTCATCCTGATAGTCTGACCTCTCCTGGTGCATCCCAGGATGCACCACACGGGGCCAGGCGCCACCATTTTCCAAGATGATAGATCGAGAGCTGGAGCGCATAGGCAGCGCTCCTGCTTTGAAAAATACTGAAGGGGGTTCTGGGTCCACTAGACCATGAGGGAGCGGCTTTCTGTTGGGGCATCAGCCTCCAACAGTATTTTGATGGCATTGGTGGGTTTTCCCGATACTGCAATTGCCCCCGATGCCATCAAAATCTGGTTGGGGCTGATATGCAAATTAGACATTTCTCTGGGAAAGCATACCAAACCAGCGCCAATTTCTTGTTCACATGTTTGGCTTGCTCTCCCAGTTTAATGCTTCCATTTTGTGCACACTTTAACACGTAGCTCATTTGCATATGATCCTCTTTCTGCATAGCAGCGCTGAAGTTGTGCACTATTGGTGTGCTGCAAACAGGCATAAACAGCAGATGGTGTGTGACTTCAGCACCCGCTTTCTGCATCGGCCTGATAGTGTGGATACTTGTGTGGATTTTTTGCTTTGTGAATGCCTTAATCTTGGCATCAGTTATTCTTGGAAACATCTATCTCAAATATCGAAATCCTTCACCTTCCTTGTTCATTACTTTCACAAAGGTTTTCATCAGTCTGAGTTTTATATGAAGAGGAGACAAAATAAACTTGTGTCAAAGTGGTTCATGTGCCACATTTTTCTGTCCTGGAGCAAAATCCTTATGGAGCGGCCAGCTCCTTCTAATGTAATGAGACTCTCTAGCACGGGAGTCCCATTTGCAAATGAAACAGTACTTGGTATACCCAAGCTGCATTCCTAGTAGCAGTGGCACTACTTCTAGATCATCACAGATGTTACAGTTGTAGTCGTCATACTTTGTGTTTCAACAATAGTTCAGTAGGTTTCTTTCATGTGCGCTGCATAGGCAATAGGTATTGAAGGGTGGACATTGCCATTGTGCAACAAGAAAGCTTTCAGACTTAACAGTGACGAATTGAAAAAAAAGACACCATTGTTGTGGGTCTTGCTCACCACCCAAAGCCATGAACAACCCATCAATACCAGTGCAGGAACAGGTTGTCAACCTGCGCTTCTTGGAGGGTCTGAAAGAAAGTTTTGTACTTGGTGACGGCAAACCTCATCCTTGCAATTTTGAACCAAGTCATTCTGCTTTTGTTTTTGACAAACTTAAGTCCCTCACTGGGTGATTCAATTCTGACTGTTATTAGATGAGGCACACCGGACATAAACGGTTCGGAATCTGGATCCATTTCGTTTTCCACGTCTGGCCCGTATATTATGGCATCTTCAACTGCTTCATCTAAGCTCCATGTCTCTGGTGGCTTCAGTACTGGCATACTGTCGGCATGCAGCACTGGTCTCTTGGCTGAAGGCAGACTGAGGTATTCAATAGATTTATTTTTAGAAGAGAGGCTGCCATTTTGCCCACAGTTTAACGTGTGGCTCATTTGCATATGAGCCCCTTTCTGCATAACTGTGTTGAAGTTGTGCACTATCGGTGTGCTGCTAACAGACATAAAAAGCAGATAGCGCGTGACCAGCGCCCACTTTCTGCATCGGCCTGATAGTGTGGATACTTGTGTGTGGGTTTTTTGTTTTGTGAATTCCTTAATCTTGCAGTCATGCTGCTTCTTTGAGGCTTAAGCATACATTGCATTACATTTGTGGGGAGTATATTGCGGCTGTTGCGACATTGATGAGACATTACTGCTGTAACGAATCATCGTTAAGACAAAAAGCTTACATGTAAATGCTATTGTTAAGTACACAAACTGATATCAACATCATGCATAGCATCTATGTATGAAAGCTGCTTTTATAGCCTCTACTGCCAGCATCCATCCTGACAAGCATACCCATGCATTCATGAGCAGTAGCATTTACATTGCACATTGTGAGCCTGCACTGAGTGTATGCCCAGGCAAGTCTGGACTAAACAAAACAGCTTACTTTTTAGGTAACATTTGAGTAGACTTAAAGTATGCAAGGAGATTACAAAAATAGGTGATTGCATGATAGGAAAATTTCAAGGTGATTTTCGTGATCAGCAACCCAAAATCCATAAGATACACCCAAAGGTGTTCAGGAATCAAAATGTTCGTTGTCCAGTGATTTGGATTTTGTCAAATAACTATAACCTACAAAAGATACCTGCATGATAGTCAACACAAAAAAGATTTGATGGTTTAGCATTTTTCATTGCAAATTAAAACTTATTCCCCACACATTACCGCTGTTATTAATCTTTCCAGCTAATCAGTGCTTGAAGAGGAAATTAAACACTTCAGGTTTTGTCCTGGATGTTTGTTCTCTTGTGACTTTTTGCACATTAGGATGGGCGAGTTGTTAGTAAGGAATCTTTTAAAACATGCAGTTTGTATGTTGATGATCTGTGCTAACATTCTGGTTTTGAATGACACACTGCAGCCACTCAAACGTCGAACCCGGCACTCACGTCTGACTTGAAAGACTGCCGTTTCCTTGCCTGCTTGTGGTGCTGATGTGTGCTTGATGGTGGGGCAGAAAGGCAATAAGCGATTCCTGTGCTGTCCCTTCACCTCCATAAGAAATACAACGAGGACTTGCAAAACTGGAACTACTGCTAAATAACAGCCATAAATACTATCAGTTGCTGTATGACACCAGGGCGCTGTAGTACAATCTATCAAAAAAGAAATGAGTGCAGAAGAAATGTCAAGCTCTCTTGAGAGAGTGCACTGGGGCATAGGGGAAAGCACACATTAACAATGGGGTTTCTCTAGCAGTGGTTACAGTTACTATATTTGTTTGGGCTAGAAAGGAAAGAACCACCTGGTTGACTTTGAAGAAAAGCTTGTTTTTTACAAAATGCATGAAAGAAGTTATTTGAGAATAGCCAAACCATTTGCAGATATGACCAAAATAACGCTGCCAAGGTCAGTGTGAACAGCAGTGAGTCAAGACGGCTATTTCTGTTTTTGTGGATGTTTTGCCCACTGTCCTAGCAGGGTCACTCCTGACCTGCCAGGTCCTGGTTTTGTGGCTATTGGGCTGTTGTGGTCTACTGCCATAGCAGCTGCACCATCAATCCCTCCGAACAGGCAGCCTAGGCAGGTGCCTAGGTTTTCTGCTGATATTGCCTGTTTGCCCTGCTTCTGCCCTTTATATTTTCGAACACAGGTGTATGAACTGCACATTGATGACATACTAGCAAGGCGGGTGCAACTACTGCCTGGTCAGAGATCGGCGGTAGTTGCATCTGCACTAATAGCATCTTTGTGCCTCTAGAGCACCATAAGCATGGTCATGCTAGTGGCGTGTGGCTCTCACTGCCCACTTTCCGCCCTGACTCCATCCTAATCCCGCCTGTCTGTGTGCTGTTTGAGTAGCATGGTGGTTTTAGCATGGGAGCCTTATGGCCATGCGTATCTGTGTAGCCAAAGCGTGAGTTCGCCCCACACTAAACCCCACACTCCTGAGTACCATGCTTTTGCTAATGCATGTTACATTTGAGCCTATTTTAGAAAGACACTTAGGGGCTTGTTTACAAAGCCGCGGTAGCGGTTTGCGATCGTAATCGGAGCCGCGGCCCCATTGATTTCAATGGGGCCGCGGCTGCGATCGCGATCGCGAACCACTACCGCGGCTTTGTAAACAAGCCCCTTAGAGCGCCATAATGTGCACATTCAGCGGCGGACATGTCTAAATTAAAAACGGGCCCAGTTTCACCCTAATTCCACATGCGCAGGTCTGGATGTGCCCACAGGTCTGGAATCGGGGACATAGACATCTTCGGCATGGCACGTACAAACCTTGGGACATGGATATATGCAGCAAGCGGCCTGGACATCCCTGCCCTCAGTGAATTCTGAAAATATGTAAGGATTCTCTGCTGCCAGTCTCCATGTAGCCACGTCTCCTCAGTTAAAACCTGCGTCCCCAAAGCTGAAACTCACACTGATGTTGTGGTCCTCATGCAAACTACCGATGAAAACAGATGAGACAGATCTGTTGCTGCAAAACAGACCATATAAACTAGTCCTTTGCATGACCAGAACACTGCAAAGCAATTTCTTTGCACTCAGAGATGTTACAACAGCAAGTAGAAAGTGATATGCCCTGACACACTTTGCTGCAAAAAATACATGGCAGTAGGAGAACATTTTAGTTGTGTTTGCATTGGTCATCGCTGACAACAGTTTGTATAATGCTATGTATAGACCAGAAGAAATCAGAAAAGGTCCTTTAGAGCTAAATATCGGAGCATATCGCTGACAATAAATAGGGACCCTCAGATTGAGTGTATGCACCAGCGCAAACAGCACTACAAGATGCCCAAGAGCATCTGTCTATACAAATGTGCACATTTGTGAGGCCACTGATGGTGCTGTGTGCCGTATTGCATGCACTCAACCTGAGGGTCCCTTATCACTGACAGGTATATGCTTTGGCAATTAGCTGTAGAGACCCTTTTCTGATGTATCCTGGCCAATCACACTGGTACCTGGTCATGCTGCAATTGGTCCTATGGACCAGGTACTGGCCAAGCACTGATGTCCCCCCAAAATTGCACACAACAGGTCCCCCTCATGCATCCCTCTAACAATACACATACACAAAATCTCTTTCAAGACAGGAATTGTTAGGGTCCCTATATTATCTCCTCTACCTCACACAGCAATTGTCAGCATAGCCAGAATAATCGCCAGTGCACATTTGAATATTTCTGTAGGGGTGTTTATTAATGTGTCTTTACTATACAACCTTCCCTCATCTCTGCGTCCTGTTCTTTACAACTGCATCTTGTGGTCTTCCAGACTGCAGAAACACCGGTTCAAAACATCTTTGTCACAGCCATTCATCTATATGGGACACATTGCAGAGCAGAGCACACAAGTTTCTAAATCCTAGCCTTATTCCACGTTTTCGCTGGTATTACGTGGATGTCTGCAGGAAATATGCAGAATATACACGGATCTTTCCTGAATATGCATTGTACATCTCTGCTGCTGACCACTCCCCTGTTTCACCACCTCCTGCCCACTTTCTGAGATCCCCGTGCTAGCACCGTGTACATGCAGGGCCACGGGGGTTTCAGAATATGGTCATAGACATTTTTGCAACAAAACATCTACTCTGCACGTCCAATAGGATATTCATGTTCTGGCATGACCCCCCATAGGCACCTATATGAAATAAATCTATAAATCCATAATCCTTTAGAATTAAACCAATTGTCTTTTTGGACTTCTCACAAAGGTATCCTCTTAAAAATTACTGTCACAAATTAAAAATATCCGATTGCCAGCAAGACCAGTTCTTGAATTTTCTGCACTTAATTTCTCAAGAGTAATAAGGGCTGTATGATCAAAATATGTGTTATAAAGTTCACTTAAAATGTCCTTATATCAATATCATGTAACAGAACAATGAGAATAATCTAGCTAGAAAATGAAGTGTTATGGTTATAATGCTGCAAGAGGTGGATACTCATAGCTAGGTCATTCCAGAATGGCCATGCAACATTTGCATATGTAAATGGCATATACATGTGAAAACTGATTTTTCGATCCCCCTGTTCATATCTGTGGTTGTGTAGGGCTGGCACCTGTAGCCTGTTCTGAATTAAAGCCTGAACCATAGTCTGAATTGGACCATTGCCATCCTTTGGACTTTGTGCCTTTCTGTAAACGACTTCTCAGACCCAGCTACAATTGTCCTTCTGGCAAAGCTGGAGTGGAGGAGTGGCCTAGTGGTTGGGGCAAGGTACTTCAGGCCAGAAGGTCAGGGGTTCAAATCCCACTAGAGGACAGCAACCTTGGGCCAGAAGGACTGGGGTTTCTAGTCCCACAGGTGCTCCTTCTGGTCTTGGGCAAGCCGCTTAACCCTCCATAGCCCATGTTCCCTGTAAAATAGTTATCTCCAAGTTATAATGCCCTGTTCAATGTAATTTCAGTTTGTTCAATGTAAACCACCTTGATATCATGAAAGGCAGCATATAAGAAATGTTAAATAAAAGCTAAGGTGCTGGTCTGAATTCTCCCAGGGGTGGGCTTAGCCAGACACAGCTAATTTTCTGTATGTCTGAGTGCAGAGCGAATCTGTGACTTTATAATTACTAAGATTATAAATCACTGTTTTAGTAATTAATCATAGGGCTACATAACTTGCTACCTCAGAAAACTAATTTATTCTATATCTTTGTTATTTTTCTATCAGCAATAAAGTCTAATTTATATAAAAACACAGGTGGTTTATTTTCCAGATATACCTATAGGATCTTGGGAAAAGAGGAATGTAACAATTGCCCCTGGACCTATTGAGTATTTATATATTTAGTTGCTACTGACAATAATCCTCACAGATTTGGAGGCTCATTTTCCAGGATAGGCAGTTCTGAATGAACCATGTTTCACAGAACTAGAATGAGCACTTCTGAATGAGCTAGCCCTGAGTTTACCCCTTTAAGACTGTCTGTCTGATTTATGATGGCTATGGTTGACAGAGATAGCCTTGCTGTGCAAAACTGATTCCTGAGAGCATGCACTCCTCTATGTGGACCAATGTACTTGCCGTAATTCAAGAGATCCTTACAGGACTCTCTAATGCACATACTACGGGACCCCATGTACTTAAAAATAAGTTACTGGAGTACTTTCCATATATACAAACATCATCGGAGCTGTCTTGATGGTTTACACAATGCTCAGATACAGTTAGATGAGGTGACTGCCAAATTTCATGCCTGTGAATTTGAAAGATTACAACTTTGATTCACGTGATGTGGATATTTTGGCCCTCATTCTAGAATGTGGGTTGTGGGGATGCAGGTCCCACTGGGATGTGCAGCCTTGCAATCCGCCTAAACTCTATTCCTTCACTGGCTCTCCCCATAAGTCCTGTGCTTCAGGACAGAGAGCTGGAGGGGAGGGGGGAGAGGGAGAGAGGGAGGGGGCGGGGGCGGGGGCAGGGGCGGGCCACCTGGCAGCACATACAGGGCCGATTCAGATCATGGCTCTGTATGTGATGCCGGGCCTGCTGTGGGGCATGCTTCATATACCATCTCAGAGGTGGTATAAGCAGCATTTTTTGCCAGATCAGGTCAGGGCAGCCACCGCTGGGGCCAGGTGCAGAGGGGTCCCTGCCGCCAAAATCCAGGCCATGGTAGGCCAGCTGTGGGTTGGGCAGTGGGAATTTGGGGGGGTCAGGAACGTGGCAGTCGGGTATCTGCAGGGAGGACATCCCCACAGGCAGGAGGAGCAGGCTGGGCCATCTTCTGGCACAATACAGGCTCCTGTGGGAATGTTTTGTTCCCATGGACCAGAATTGGATTCTAACGGCCCCGTCTAAAGCAGGAATGTCTGAATGGCCCGGACGTCGTCCTCCCAGAATAGGGTTCTTTACTGACCGATTTTATGTCTCGTATCATTGTGCCTGTCTTAGCCCTTCTTTTGACAATCCAATTCTTGGTTTCCTTATATCAGCAAAGACTGATTCATACCCTGTGTCATATTGAATGCCATGGACCACCTCTACCTACCATGTGTCTTCAGGATTTGATGGATCATCTCCTCATGGTCTCTTTAGTTATGCATTACTCTTAATTGAATTGTCCATTTATCAATGATAGCCTGTGTTTTGTTTTACTAACACACTTATGTATTTAGATGTTCAGTTAAAGATACACTGACACATGATATATACCAATTTATACATTGAGCTTAGATTAAGTACCCCATACTACTAAGTTGGTTATACTCATTACATTGAGTTGATTTGATCTTACATAAATCATTTCAGTATTAACTTCTCTTACCTCTTGTGTGTATTTAGAGTATGATCACCCATGCAGTATTGCTTTCAATGCATCTGTTATGCTTAGAGTATACCATTATTAGACTTTAGTTAACCATGTTATTTGCTTCTCACCTGCACAGCAGTCATGTTAGTTAGTTAGTTAGGTTTTAAGAAGGAATATGATCCCTTGTAGCCATTTCCATTTTAAAAGAGGGGGGAATATAGGGCTGGTACCTGTGGCCTGTTCTGAACTAAAGCTTGAACCATGCAACATGGCTTTCTGTTACAAGATTGAACTCTTTTCTGCTGTTCAAGCAGCAAACCTGCAGATCAAGCAATTCTGCCAAAGTTATGTACCATGCAGCAGAGCTGTTGTTTGCAGCTATGACTACGTGCAGAGAACTCGAAACAGGCACGTTCTCATCCAGAGACTGTACTACTGGTCCTAGCATTTGCAGTAATGTATGAACCCTGCATATCAGAATCTTTCTTTCACCATGGACCTTTTTTTGGAGAAGGACAACCTGACAACTGATTCGCTGAAGATGACCTACAACATCTGAGACCAACCAATCACCGTGCCGTGATAAGGAAGTTGGGCAAAGCTAAGGTAAGAACATAAGATATGCCATACTGGGTCAGACCAAAGTCCATCAAGCCCAGTATCCTGCTTCCAACAGTGACCAATCTAAGGTCACAAATACCTAGCAGTTTCCCCAGAAGACACAGGTTCCACAATGCTTATATTGGGATAAGCAGTGAATTTCCCGGGATATCAGCAAAGAACCAGAAGAATTGGGAGCAGCAGCGTAAAACTGTTTGGCTCGAAGGACTTGGCTGCGGGGTTGGCCTTGAGCCTGGATTCACTGACCTTGGGGGACTGCGTCTGATGACTCTGTGTCGTGCGGGCATGCTCGATCTGAGCCCTGAGGTCATGGAGCCTCTGACCAGGGATTGTCCTCAGAGGACTACCACAGTGGGCTCAAGATATCATCAAAGTCGAGGTCAAAGACAAAGTCTGACCCCAGCACAGGAGGTAAGTCCTTGGCTACCAGAAGGTGATGGTTGGGAATGGCCCTCAAAACTGCCCCGGCATGAGACTCCCACCACCTTGGGGGATTGGGCTTGGTCTCCCAGCATGATCACCATTGCTGATTCCCCTCTGAAGGACCCGGTTCTGGGTTTGATGTAGTCAAGACCCGAACCGACCGGTGTCAAACCTACTGGCATCGAGGTCAGGATGGTGGCCCTGGAATGCAACTTGGCTGCATTCCTCAAGGCATAGCACAGCCCGACTCCCAGCGTTTCTGGGTCATCGGCACCAGTCTCAGCACCCTCCACAGACAGGACCTCTCTGGAGGAAGTACAGCCCATCCTGGAGCGGTACTCCAGCTCTGAGCAGAGGTGGTCAGCCTCCTGCTCGAGGCATGACTCTCCTCCCGAGCACCTTGAAGTCGGTGCGTCCGGTGCCCCATTCCTCATCACTGGCAGTGCATCGGCTTGATGACCACCAGAGGCTCAAGGCCTCCTCTGGCTCTGAGTCAGACTGGGAGTCCAATGACGAGTCTCCTGATACCATGCTCTACAGAAACATGCCCTCTGAGCTGTCTCAACTGCAGGAGCACTGGCAGTCACTGCCCGAGGACCTCATGTTCCTCAGCTTTGTCCATGGGATGTCGAAGGCCCTGTCCTTTGTCGTGGAGCTGGAGGACAAGCCTCGTGCTGAGGACCCGGAGATCCTTCAGTATGAGGCCCCTTTGAAAGAGGCACTGATGATGTCAATTCCCCCCATCCTGGAATGCTTACTGTTCAGGATGTGGGAAAGCTCAGTGACGATGCCCATAGTGAGCCGATGACTTGACTCGATTCTCAGTATCGGGTCAGTAAGAACCCAGGGTTTCAAAAAACACAGCTGCCTCACAACTCCATGGTATGTAGTTGGCTATGCGTTGAATCAAAAGTCAGAGATATACTCCTTGGTGCCACCCAGCAGGGAGGCCCACATCCTGGACAGCTTTGGCAGGTGGTGCTACTAGGGCTTGATGTTTGATGCCCAGATTCAGGCATGCCAGTTGTACATGGGTATGTACCTGAGGGACCTGGTAAAGGAGCTCACTGGGTTCTTGGCTAGACTAGCATGGGAATCCCTTGAGTGCTTCCAGACCCTTGTATCCACAGTCAGAGAATGCTCAAGTTTGAAACTCAGGCAGCCTTCGATGGCTTTGAGTCTGTGGCCTGTGTAGCTGCGGTGGACATTAGTACCTGCCGTCTGGCCTGGCTACAGTCTTTGGACTTGGAGCAGTGGGTACAGGACAAACTGGCTGATATCCTGTGCCAGGGAGAGAACCTCTTTGGTAAGCCCATGACCAACAGGGTGGCCGAGCTGGAGACAGAGTTCCTGACAAGGACTAGACTGTCCAGGAAGACGGCTGACCTTCCCATTGGACGGCTTCGGGGGAAAAAGACCTTCTACCTAAAGGGTAAAAAGGCTTGTGGGAAATACTCCCAGTTTCCGGCCTACCAGCCTCCCCAACAGGGGCAGCAGGCCAAAGGCCAGGGGCAAGACCCCCATAAGCAAAAAGCCCCACAAGCCCCAGACAGCACCCCAGCCACTACCTGGGAGGGGGTTTTGAATCCTTGGGCATAACCTGTCTTCCTCCAGAAGGCCAGAGCCCAAAGCACATGGGAGGACATAGTCCACTTTACCCACCTCTGGCCGGGCATTACCACCGATGCCTAAGTGCTACAGGTGGTTCAAGAAGGCTACCTACTGCACTTCCACCAGACACTTCCTCACTTCTTTCCAGGTGAGTTTTCCATGATCTCCCGGCACAGAGAGCTCCTGCAAAGGAACTCTAGTCCTTCCTCGGGGACCAGGCCATGGAGCCAGTACCTCAGCCCCTCTGGGGCAAGGGGTTCTACTCCCAGTACTTCTCATTTCAAAAAAGACATGTGACTATCGGCCCATTCCAGATCTGCAGGACCTACACCACTTTTTGGTCAAGGAGAAGTTCAAGATGCTATCCTTTCCTCTGGGAAACTGGCTATGCTCTTTGGATCTCAAAGATGCTTATACCCACATCCTGATTCAACCCCGGCACCGTCAATACCTCCACTTCATCATCGGAGGTTGTCACTACCAGTATAGGGTGCTCCCGTTCGGCCTCTTCTCAGCCCCCAGGATATTCACCAAGTGCCTGGTGGTCATCACTGCTCACATCCGCTTGCTGAGAGTCTTCATCTTCCCTTATCTGTATGGCTGGCTCATAAAGGTCAGCTCACCAGAGGAGGCCTGCAGTGTGGCTGCAGTCTCTGGGGTACTTAATCAATTTCCCAAAGTTGCATCTTCTTTCAACTCAGTGCCTGGAAGTCATTGGAGCTGTTCTGGACTTAACATAAGCCAAAACCTTTCTCTCCCTGGGCTGGGCGCAATGCCTCATGTCCCTCGCAGGGGAGGTGCAGACCCACTCAAAAGTGTCCGCCTGACTTATGCTGTTCCTCTTGGGGCACATGGCCTCGACTGTGCACGTGACCCTGCAGGCATGCCTTAGGATGCGACAGGCCCAGTGGACCCTGAGCTCATAGTGGACTCAGGCCATGGGCCGTCTGGAGGACCGGGTTCAGATCACCTGGTGGCAGAACCAGCAGAACCTCAGGGTTGGCCTGCCCTTCCAAGCCCCTCTGACACATGTCCTCACTACGGATGCCTCCAAGCTTGTGGGGAGACCACTGCAACAGTCTGCCATCACAGAACGCCTGGACTCAGGAGGAGAGTGCCCTCCAGATAAGCACCTGGAGCTCTGGGCTGTAACAAATGCCCTCAGGGTATTCTGCACCCACCTGATGAGTCAGGTTGTTATGTTCTACATCAACCAACAGGGAAGAACGGGCTCATACCTCCTCTATTGGGAGGCGGTTCGCCTGTGGAATTTCACCACGGCGAACAGCATGACCTTCCGCATGGTCTACCTGCCAGGCCAGGACAATCTGCTTGTGGATTGACTCAGCAGAGTGCTCAGACCTCATAAGTGGTGACTCAACTCGGAGATAGTCAACTCCATCTTTCAATATTGGGGGACCCTGATGTTTGATCTCTTCGCCAGCTTTGAGAATGCTCTGCTGCTGTGTTTCTGCTGAGTGGCGGCAAACGCCTTTCTCCTACACTAGTCCAGGAGCCTCCTGTATGCATACCCACTTATGCCACTGGTCCCCAAAATTTTGCTCAAGGTTCAGTCAGACAGGGCCACAGTAATCCTCATTCCCCATGCTCCTATCGCTGTCCCGAGCAACCCTGATACTGCTGGGTCAGGACCCGGACCTGCTCTCACAGGAGAATGGGACCCTTCTCCAACCCAACTTCTGGTCCTTCACCCTGATGACATGGATGCTGAAAGGTTAGCCATTGCACACCTCTGTCTAGGGAGGTGGAGGATGTCCTACTGGTATCGCGCAAGGACGCCACATGTCGTGCATATGCCTTCATGGTGTTCTGTCAAGAATCTCAACCCCTCCTCTTGCTCGTTGCAGGACATCCCGCAATATTTCCTGCACCTCTCTCGGACTCATTTGAAATCCAACTCTGTCAGGGTGCACCTCAGCAACATAGCAGTGCATCATCAATCTGTTGGCCAGTCCATCTCTGTGCATTCACTAGTGGGGCACTTCATGAGGGGGCTCCTCCTCTCGTGGTCCCCCGTGCACCCACCGCCTGTGGCGTGGGACTTGAAGGTCATTCTTGGGAAACTGATGGCTCCCCCCTTTGATCATCTGGCTATATGCCATCTCAAGTACTTGTCATGGAAAGTGGTATTCCTGGTAGCGCTCACTTCCACCAGATGAGTCGATGAGCTACAGGCATTGATGGCTCATGCCTCCTACACCAGGTTCCACGGAAACAGGGTCGTTCTCTGACCACACCCTAAATTCATGCTTCAGGTGGTATCCGCTTTTCACATGAACCAAGAAGTAGTCCTTCTCTCCTTTTTTCCCAGGCCTCACACCTCCCGTGCAGAAGCCTCGTCACAGACCCTGGATTGCAAGAGGGCCCTATCCTTCTATCTTCAGAGGACACAGCCCCATCGCTGCTCTTTGCAGCTGTTCATTTCCTATGACACTAACAGACTCGGGGTTGCCATCTCCAAGTGTACCCCTGTCTACCTGGGTGGCAGACTGCATCTCCTTCACAAGCAGGCTGCAATCTCCCTGGACCATCATGTTACCATGTACAATGTGCACACTTGGCAGCCTTGGTAGCCAACATGTGCTCAGTCCCTCTGCTGGACATTTGCCAGGCCACCACCTGATCTTTTGTCCATACATTTGCAGCGTATTACTGCTTGGAAGAAAGCTCACGGCACGACAGTGCCTTCAGCCAGGCAGTACTTTGTCACCTCTTTGGGGAATAGTGCAGCTCCCCTCTGGCCTGTTGTATTCAGGCTACTGATGAGGTGATTCCATGCTCAGTGCTGCAGCTGTGTCTCTGGACCTCAAGCCATTCAGTGCTCCTTGCTGCCCTACATGATTCACTTTTTTGCGTTGTGGGGGGACCCTTACAGGTTTTTTCGGTAGCTTGTAGCTTGGGAGTCCCATATGTGAGGACTGACTTCCTGCTTGTTCCCAGAGAAAGCATTGTTACTCACCTGTAACAGGTGTTTTCTGGGTACAGCAGGAATAGGTCCTCACAACCCTCTCTCCTCCCCATGGAGTTGTTTTCTCTTTTTATGTTTGACTAAGCTATGTCATCAAACTGAGTAAGATGGGCGTGCGCAGTCTAACTCCTAAAGGCTTTCTTTCAAAGCTGGGGAGTGAATCCACGCGGGTTCCTTCGGTGCCGACATCACCCATATGTGAGGACTGATTCCTGCTGTCCCTGGAGAACATCTGTTACCGGTGAGTAATTACGCTTTCTTTACAGCTATTTCTTTTGAAAAACATAGTGGTCTCTTTTTCCTCTTATTTTTATTTATTTCCTAACAAGGTTTGTTGCCCTTAAAAAATCGCTTTTGAGTTTTGCCCAGTGTAGTATTATTTCCCCCAGATGTTACTATCAAGCTAACAACTTCTTCAGCTATTCTCCCATGTTTGCAAAGTCTGTTTTCTTGAAGTTTAGGACCTTTACTTTTGAATGAACAATCTCCAGCTGTGTCCTAATACTCGGGCTCACCATTTGGTGATCCCTGCGTTCCAGATCAACCACTACAGCATTGCTCCAGGGAATCAGTGTTTACATTTGTAACTGCTCTTTGGCATGCAGAAATTTTCTGGATTGATCCATATGCATAAATCCAAACTACTTCTTTACACAACTCCTGGGAATGCCTCCACTTGCTTTGGGTAAAATTTAAGTATAGGTTTTGCCTGCATTTGGGTGCATGTGTATGAATGCCTGTTTCCACATGCAGTAATGCCTTCTATTATTTTTGTAAATTTTAATACTGGAGAAGGAGACCAGATGTGAGGTGAATCGGGCAGAGACTGCAGGCATTCATTGAGCCATCCGGGGGCCTGCTAGTGGCAGCGGTGGAACCAGCCAATGACATCATTGGGTGTCATCGGGGCTCTTTTAAAGCTCAAGAGTGCCACAGCATGTGGGTGTGTGGCCATTGGTGTGCCCAAAGGGTGTAACCTAAAGGGCAGGTCCTACCCCTTTGGAGCCCTTTCTGAGCACTTAAGATTGCCGAGGAGTGGAATATTTGGCTGTGTTCCCATAATTATTGTCTTGGATGGTGAAAGGGAAACGGAAAGCTATAGGAACGCAGATGGTATCTTCTACTCTGAAAACTTCAGGCCCGATGGATAAGCACCTGATTCCAGCTTTGGTGCAAGGCACTGCAGTGCTTGTTGTCTCTAGATGGGGCTTCTCTTAACTCCCCCTCGCGATATACCCCACCACTCCCTACCGCTGTTAGGGCAGATTTATTGACAGGGACTTCTGTGGATTCTTCGGCATTGTTGCACAGTTCTTTCCCTGCTTCTGGGAGTTCACCTAAAGCTGTGGATTTGCCTGACTGTTTTGCTTCTCCCCTCCCACCGCAGTGCCTCCAGCTGACGTTTCTTTGGAAGGTGGTTGCTAGAACTCAAAAGCATTTTGAAGACGCTATTCCTAAGTTATGTTTGCTTTCTCAAGATACTGTATTAAAGTTTTATATGAGAGAGTATCTAATATGTCAAGGCACATTACTAAATATGAGCCTTTGTTTCACTTTGCAGTTTTCCATAGCTTCTTCCTTTACAGATAGCTTATCAATACATAATAAGATTGAAGCTTTAGAGAATGGTTATAAAAGTAAAAATGTGCCTTTTCTTAATTTTCCTGTATCTAGATTACTTTCTGCAGAAATTTTATTGAGGAAATATTTTACGGAAGTTCTTGCTCTTTCAAAATCTGATCAGATTATGATTTCAAATTTGTGCAGTTGCGGTCAACATTATTGACACCCTTACATTTTAGGTATGTTGTGTACAGTATCTTGAGAAATAATTGGAAATATTTCAACTGCATGTCATCATAATATTTTATGACCTGGATAGGATTGATGGTACCCTTCACTAATAATTGGTTGCGCAACCCTTGACAATGGTCACAGCCTCCAAACATTTCTTGTAGCCATCTATATGTTTCATACAGCAGTCTGCTAGTAGTTTCACCCACTCTTCAACTGAGACTTGTTCCAGCTAATGAATGTTTCTAGGATTCCTTTTATCAATGGCAGATTTCAGCTCTTTCCAAAGGTTCTCGATTGGATTGAGATTAGGACTCATTGCTGGTCAGTTTAAAACGGTCAATTTTTTCCTTTGTAACCATTCTTTTGTTCTTTTGGATGTGTTTTGGGTCATTGTCCTGCTGGAGGATTCATGACCTATGATCCAGAACTAGCTGTCTGCCTCTAGGCTGCACATTTCACTCCAAAATACCTTGGTAGTCCTGACTCCATGAATCCTTTAATATGTTCCAGGGCTCCAGTTCTTGAGGCAGAAAACAGCCATACAATATTATGGAAACTCCACCATATTTAACTGTAGGAAGGGAGTGTTTTCCTTATAAGCTTCATTTGTTTGTCTGTATATGTATCACTGGTCTGCATTGCCAAAGAGCTCAAGTTTATTTTAATCTATTTACAGAATATTTACCTAGGATTGTTGCTTCTCAGGGTGGGTTTGGGCAAATATCAGACTTAACTTTTTTGTCAGTCTTTGAGCAGTGGTGTCCTCCTTGGCCTTCACCCATGAAGTCTTTTGTTTAGTGTGCAGCACATGGTGTGAGTTAAAACCATTACTCCAGATTGCTCCAGGTCAGCCTTAAGTTCTTTAAATGTTGTATGTGGTGTTTTCCAACTGTTTTTGCTAACCTTAAAAGATTTCTTAGATTAATTTTCCTCTTCTCATTGACATTTCCATGAGCAGAAAACTTCTTAATAACATTGCAAACTATAGACACAGGAATCCCAAGGTCTTTGGAGATGGCTTTGTACCCCTTTGAAGTTTGATATTCAATCAAAATGGCTTTTCCGATGGTCTTAGGCAGCTGCCTTGTCTTAATCATTGTGAAAATGGAACAAGAAGTGAATGTGGCCATTTTAAACATTACAGCCATCTCCCAGTGGTTGATTCAGTTCATGTGAGTACTGACAATTGATCACAGGTGCATCTAATTTAACTGCAATTGGAATGTGATTCTTTTGTTCAAACTGATATGAATTGTTTATAAGGGTGCCAATAATTATGTCCTGAAAATGTCTCAGTTTTTATACTATTTCCTTTTTTAATTGGTCTTGTTTTATTTGATTCTTTTATGTGTCAAATATGTGTGCATATATAGTCCAAAGTCATTTCACTGGTCACTTTTTTTTTTTTTAGGAGATATTGGATAATCTCCAGGAACAAGCAGGAGTCTAGTCATCACATATGGGTATCGTCGGTACCGACGGAGCCTGCGCGGGAACGCTCCCCAGCGTCCAATCAGAAAGCTTTTGGGAGCATCCCACAGGCCTGCATGCTGCCTTCCCACCTTTCCCAACTGCCTCTCTCCAGTTCTTCTTTTTCCGCGGAGCCAGCAGGTTGTGTTCCTGTCACCACAGAAGAATTTCTTTATTTCTTTATTTCTTTTTGTGGTCGCGTTTGCCTTCCCCGACGCTCTACCGGTACCGCCGGTCTTTCTTTTCTACTTTAAAAAACAACAACAACAAAAAAATATATATATGGTTTTCCTTTTCCTTTTCTTCAGGTGCACCCGCCTTTTTGGGCCTTAGGCCCAAAAACTTTCTTTAACATGGATAAACCTGCCTCAGGTTTTAAGAAGTGCACAAAATGTGGCGGTACCATTTCTGTCACCGACACCCATGAATGGTGTTTAAAATGTTTAGGTCCTGACCACTCCATCACAGATTGTGTGTCCTGTGCTATGATGTCTAAAAGAGGTCGACAGAACCGAGCTGCTAAGCTCAGTACCCTGTTTCCCTCTGATGCGGCTTCGGTGGCATCGACGTCTTCCAGGGCTTCTTCTTCTTCTCGTGGATCTCAGGTAACTAAACATAAATCCAGTCGGTCCTCGAAGGGTAGATCTCCTTCTAAGCATCGAGATGCCTCTGGCGTTGCCCTCGAGGATTCTGCACCGGCAAAATTACCCCGGCGGGAGGCTTCGGCTTCCAAAGCATCATCATCGGGGTTCCAGGATGTTCTTGATGGCTCGGCCTCGACAGATCTCCTGGTGCCATGCTCTGGGGTACCGGCGGTTCCCACCGGTACCAACTTCCAGGCATTGGCAGTGTCTATGGACCAGAGAATTCTGTCCATAGAACGCAGTCTAGCAGCTTTCCTTGTAGCATCGACGCCCTTGGTACCGCGACAGACAACTCCACCGGTACCGGCACTGGCACCGGCATCGGTATCGGTATCAGTACCAGTACCGATAGCATCAACATCGGCATCAGTGTCTGCTATGCCGGTACCCTGTCCTCCGATGCCCGCCGGTACCAATTCCCCGGTACCGGTTATTCCCGATACCGATCTTGCTTGGTACGGGTATCGGGCTCTGCAGCAGCATCCGGACAGACGATACTTCGATTCCTCAGAAGAATCTGAGGACTCTGAAATTTCTGTCGATGCAGCAATGCTTCTTCCACAGGAGTCCTCCTCCCCTAAATGCAGGATGTCTCCTTCAGAGGACATGTCTTTCCAAGACTTCATCAGAGAGGTGGCTCGGGGCCTGTCAATCGCTGTGGCCCCTGAGACAGAGCCAAGGGCCAAGGAGTTGGATATTTTACAATATCCCAAAACTCCTAAGGAGGCAGCTACCCTACCCATTCATGAGATTCTATATGATTTCATGCTGAGGATGTGGGAAACACCTCTTACCACCTCTCCTCATTCTCGTAGGTTAGATACTATGTATCGTGTCCCTCCTTCTCCTGGCTTCCATAAAACTCAGCTTCCTCACCACTCTATTATGGTGGAATCTGCTATGAGAAGGATTAGAAGTGCAAAAAGACATGCCTCTAATCCTCCATGACGTGAATGCAGAACTCTGGATGCTTTTGGACGTAGAGTCTTTCAAGCTTCCATGCTTGCTGCAAGAATCAGTTCCTATAGTCTCTACATGGGAATGTTCCTAAAGGAAGTTACTGATCATCTACAGACTTTAAGTCCTTTCATCTCTGAGGATAAAAGGCAGGAGTTTCTCAGTTGGCTCAAACATGCCCAAGATGTCTCTAAATTCTCTAACTGTGCAGCCTTCGACTGCTTTGAATGTATAAGCAGAACCTCGGCTATTGCCATAGGTGCACGTAGAATTGCTTGGCTCCAAGCATCTGATTTAGAGCTCTGGGTACAAGATAAATTGGGAAATATCCCTTGTACTGGTGAGAATCTGTTTGGTAAAGATTGGCAAGAAAAAGCCAATGAAATGGATGCTGAAAATTCCACTTTGGATAGACTATCCAAGTCTACTGCTGATCCTGTTAGGAAAAAGTTGTTCAAGAAAACACCCTTTTCTAAAAAGAAAAGATTTTATCCTGCTTATGGTCAGCAAGCATCTTCTGCAGGTCAGTTTTCATCCAAACGTCAGCAACCACCCAAACAGAAGAAAGCAAAGGCTGCTAGGCCTCAACCGGCCCAGCAGCCTCAGCCTCCTCAGGGCCTTTGACTTTCAGCTAGAGAACTTAGCCTTTCTGGCTCTGGAAGGACCAGAACCGTCCACCATTCCAGGAAGGTTATGTCATTTTGCTCCCAGATGGGGGCAAATAACAGCAGAGCATTAGATTCTCTCCATCATAAGAGAGGGGTACAAACTTCATTTTTCAAGCATGCCCCCTCCCACAATAGTGAAGCAGTTCAATTCTCCAACCTCTCTCATTGACCTGTTAGGTCAGGAGGTTACCATCCTTCTTGCCCAAGGGGCAATAGAAGAAGTGCCACTTCATCAACAGGGCACAGGGTTCTATTCCCCTTCCAAAGAAAACAGGGGGATACAGACCTATCTTAGATCTCAGAGAATTGAACAAATTCCTTGTCAAGGAGAAATTCAAAATGATTTCTCTCGGAGCTCTGCTTCCATACCTTCAGAGTCAGGATTGGCTTTGTTCTCTAGATCTCAAGGATGCGTACACCCATGTTCTCATCCATCCAACCCACAGAAGGTTCTTTCGGTTCCTGTTTCAAGGAAAGCACTACCAATAAAGGGTGCTTCCTTTTGGTCTGGCCTCTGCACCAAGGGTGTTCACGAAATGCATGGCTGTGGTAGCAGCATTTCTACGCACTTTGGGAATATTCGTCTTCCCTTACTTGGACGACTGGCTCATTCGTGCTCCAACACAATCAGAGGCCAAGACTTCTCTATCCTGCACAATGCGTGTCCTTCAGTATTTAAGGCTGGTAAGAAACATCCCAAAATCCAGTCTAACTCCTACTCAGTCTCTAGAGTTCATAGGAGCCTTACTAGATACCACAAGGGCAAGGGCCTATCTTCCCCAGGCCCATTGCCTTCGCTTGGTGCAATTAGCTTCTCAAGCAGTGCTAAAGCCCCATCTAACTGCTCGAGAAATGTTGCAATTACTAGGCCACATGGCATCCACCGTGCATGTGGTACCATATGCTCGCCTTCACATGAGGGCAGCTCAGTGGACTTTATCCACCCAATGGACCCAGGCATCAGGCTGCCTGTCAGACAAAATAGCAAACACAAGTCACCTCATTTTGTCTCTCCAATGGTGGACGTCCACTCAAAACCTGTTGCTGGGGTCCCCCTTTCAGCAACCCCTGCCCCAAGCAACTCTTACAACAGATGCTTCTCCAATGGGTTGGGGAGCTCATCTGCAAGACCTCTCCACCCAAGGCACCTGGTCTCCACAGGAGAGTTGCCTACATATCAATCTCTTGGAGCTCAGAGCAATCTTCCTTGCTCTGCAAGTGCTCCACACCCTGCTCACCTACAAGACAGTCCTTATTCATACAGACAATCAGGTAGCCATGTTCTACGTGAACAAGCAGGGGGGAACAGGCTCTCTGTCGCTTTGCAACGAAGCTTTGCGACTGTGGGCCCTCACCAGAGAGCATCAGATTCATCTTCTGGCAGTGTATCTTCCAGGTGTTCAAAACTCTTGGGCAGACAGACTCAGTCGAGTTCTCCTTCCACACGAGTGGTCTCTGCATGCAGACCAGGTGGCCAGGATTTTTCAACTTTGGGGAACCCCGGACATAGACCTCTTTGCAAGTCCGTGGAATGCCAAACTTCCCCGGTTCTGTTCCAGAACTCTGGCTCAGGGAGCTCAGGTAAAGGATGCTTTCCTCCTTCACTGGGGTCAGGACTTCTTGTATGCCTTTCCACCCATTCCCCTAATTCCCAAAACCCTTTTCAATCTTCAGAGAGACAGAGGCCACATGATTCTCATAGCACCACATTGACCACGGCAAGTGTGGTACCTTCTGCTTCTACATCTCTCTCAAGCTCCCTCCCTGGAGTTAGGGTCTGCTCCAGATCTCCTATCCCAGGAGAACGGAATGTTATGGCATCCCAATCCCCAGTCTCTGCATCTCAGGGCTTGGTTGCTGAAGGCCTAGATCTCCAAGATCTTCATCTTTCTCAGCAAGTGAAAGATGTTCTTTATGCTTCCAGGAAACCTTCCACTAGATGTTCTTATGCTTTCAAGTGGAAGAGGTTTACTATTTGGTGTTCTGAGAAGTGTCCTAACCCCCTTGCGATGCCTATGGAATCTTTACTGGAGTATCTCTTCCATTTGTCTAATGCAGGCCTTAAAAAAAATCAGTAAGAGTCCATTTGAATGCTATTGCAGCTTCCCTCAAGCCTCTAAATGGACAACCTATTTCCTCTCATCCTCTTATAGCAAGATTCATGAGAGGCCTCCTTCTAACTAAGCCTCCCATTAGACCACCTCCGGTGGCATGGGACTTGAACCTGGTTCTTGGGCAGCTCATGAAGCCACCTTTCGAACCCTTAGCTACCACCTCCTTGAAATTCCTTTCTTGGAAGGTTATCTTTCTCATTGCAATCACATCAGCACGCCACATTAGTGAATTGCAAGCACTAGTAGCTAATCCACCTTATACAAGGTTCCATCATGACAAAGTAGTCCTTAGGACTCATCCACACTTTATGCCTAAAGTGGTCTCGCCTTTTCATCTCAACCAGGAGGTCTACCTACCTGTATTTTTTCCAGGACCTCATGCATCAAATGCAGAGAGGAATCTTCATACCTTGGACTGTAAAAGAGCTCTAGCTTTTTACTTACAAAGGACACAGCAACATAGAAAGTCCTCTCAACTCTTTGTTGCTTTTGACCCTTCTCATTTGGGACTTCCAGTCTCCAAGAGAACACTATCTAACTGGATTGCTCAGTGTATTTCTTTCGCCTATCAGAATAAGAACCTTTCTCTGGAGGGCCATGTCACAGCTCACAATGTGAGAGCCATGGCAGCCTCAATGGCTCATCTGAACTCTGTGTCTATTGACCACATCTGTCGGCAAGCCACTTGGGCCTCTGTTCATACCTTCACAGCCCATTACTGCTTGGATAAGGACTCCCGCCGGGATGCCTTGTTTGGTCAGGCTGTTCTCAAACACCTGCTCCATATCTAATCAACTCCTACCCACCATCCCTGGTAGGATGCCAGAGATCCATGGGGAGAAGTGGAGCCCTTCTCGGGGACACACAACCTCTGGGGTCTCTCCCTGGCACCTAAAGCTAGCGAGTCCCCATATGTGATGACTAGATTCCTGCTTGTTCCTGGAGATAGCATAGTTACTCACCTGTAACAGGTGATTTCCGGGAACAGCAGGAATTTAGTTCTCACAACCCACCCACCTCCGCTAGGAGTTGTATCTCTCTATCTATCTCTTTCCTTTCCCTCCCTCTCTCTCTTTGTCTCAGCTTAAAACTCAACTGGAGAGAGGCAGTTGGGAAAGGTGGGAAGGCAGCACGCAGGCGCTGTGGGATGCTCCCAAAAGCTTTCTGATTGGACGCTGGGGAGCGTTCCAGCACAGGCTCCGTCGGTACCAACGATACCTATATGCGAGGACTAAATTCCTGCTGCTCCCAGAGATCACCTGTTACAGGTGAGTAACTATGCTTTAAGGGGTTGAAAGGCAAGGGTCCAATAATGTTGACCACAACTGTATTAGGTACTTAAGAAAACTAGGAAGACTAATGCAGTAAAAGGGGATTTGGATGAGTTTCTGTTTCTTCTATCAATTTAACTCAGTTTTTGGAAGACTAAGGTGAGAGAGCCTTATGGGCTACCTTATTGGTTTCTTTTGTAAGTGAGATTGATACAAATAGGATTCTTAAATGTTTCTTTAAAAAGAAAGATTCAATTTTTTATGAGCAGAGGATTTCCCTTTTTCCTGACGTGCCACACAGGTTAGGAGGAAATCCTGTCTGTCCCATCGTGCTAAAATCTTGGCTGATTGGGGAATGTTTTTCCTTAAGTTTGCTTGCAAATATCTTATTAACTTTCAAGCAGTCAACTGTTTTTTTCACAAAACTATTTGGAGAAATTTGAATGATCATAATATTACCTAATGTTGGGGTGAGTTTAGTTGGTAAGATATCCAGTATTAGGACACCTCTAGTAGTTGGAGGGGATCCTCTTGTGATTTAACTTTTTTTTTTCTTCTCCTTGAAGTGGGCTAGAATACTTGTGTAAATGATTGCTTTTGTTTTCTTGTAAATTTTTATACAGGGTCGAGTATGTATGTTTGTTTTTCTGGTTTGTATTATCAATTAAAACTTTGAACTAAAAAAAATTTAATATTTATTGGAAATTTACCAGTTACAACAGGAAAAAGTAAATATCAAACTCAAGAATCAGCTTTCACAGGAAAGAGAGTAAATATTAATAAAAATTAGACTAAAAGCCTACAGAAAAAGAAAAGTTCCAAAAAATTACTCCATTTCATAACATGGAAGAGAAGAACAGTATAATAAAAAGGAAAAGTATCAGTAAAATTTAGAAATGGCCACTTAAATATCTATTACTTAATCACCCCATATAACAGCTTGCAGAGTTACAGCGACAGCATAGCTATTACCTTGAGCTGTGAAGCATTTCCAACTGTGAAGGTTCATGAAAGCTATGGGCCCGATACTGAACTGAGATGGCTATGTGCTGCTACCGTGCATAGCTGTCGCCGCTGACCCTTAACCACGGATATTCAATGTTGGGGTCATATGCGGCCTGGGCATTGAATATCCAGGATCGCCACACAGCCTCCACAGTCACAGTAGCTAACTGGACAGTGGCAATATTACATGCTCCCCGCTTAGCTCCTGCGGGTAAATGATAGGCACAGCAAAAGTTGACTTATCTTTTACCCGCAGGTCCCCTGTCGCTGCCTCCAGAACGCCCACGATATGCCCCGATGCTAAGCGGTTAGCATCGGGGCATGTAGTGGCATTAATTAGGGATATTCAGCAGCACTAACCATGTTAATGCCATTGAATATCCCACTAAGCGGTATTTACACGATTTACAGGTCTGCACACCGTGCAAATGCCTTCAAATATCGGGCCCTATATTCTTTCCCTTGATGCTTAATCAAGCATTTCCTAGGGAACCTTAAAAACAAAGACATGCCTAGAGCCAAAGCCCTTGGCTTCAACTTCAAAATTTCCCTTAGTTGCAATTGAGTCCTTGGAGAAGCATCTGGGTACACCTAAAGCTTGTAGGTATGGAAAGGAGTTAATCTCTCCTTAAAGTTTACAAGAACTAAATTACAATCTGATGAGTTCTGAAAAGATGCCACCAAATTAGCCCTATTAGAAGTCTCAACTCAAAGCAGTACTATTCTGACTCGGATCCCCTTCTTCCATTTTCTTTAAAGACCCAAGAACATAAGTCGACATCAAAGTAGGGTGTGAAGTTAAGTCGAATGCAAAATATCTAAGAAATATTGTTTTAACATTTATTGTGCAGAAATTGTAGGACAATGAAGAAAAAATTTAAAAACATACATTTTTTACCCTCAGAGCATTTTCTAATTTATTTTTTAAATATCAACTACCCTTCACTAAAGAGTTTTTGGCAGCTTCTTAGAACTCAAGTTTTTACCAAAGTCTTCTAGCTTGCTCTTCTGTAATCAACAGTCATTCTCTATTGCAACATTCTCCCTGATAATCTATAAGGCTGAGACGAGCACCCAGAGAGACCAACCTCGCTTTTAGCCACCACCCTCCAAATCTCAAGATTGGTGACTTCTGTAGGGGGATTCCAAGAGAGTGGAGTTTAGAAGCCAGGGCATGTTGAGAACACTATTGGCTTCAATGTTCCTGCTGCAAGGTTAAGTGACCCTGAAAGGATTGAAGTTACTCCCTTCTAGGGTCACTTTAACCACTTAAAGGGCCTGGAGCCAAACTTGTGTGGATGGGGTCCCCTTTTATTCTTTTTCTATTGGACACCACCCTCTTTTTTCTATTTGAAAACCTCCCCCTTCCCCCAGCCCCTATTAATCTGATGCTATCAGCCCACTGTTGCAGCTTTCTTCCTCATTGCCAGGTGACGAGAGGACAGCTGCATACTCTGTCCTTCTTCTGGCCTCAATGCAAGCACCCATTTCAGGGGCAGCTCTATAATGAGGCGGAGTGAGGTGGCTGCCTCGGGCGGCAAATTTTTGAGGGCTTCAAAAAATCCCCCAAAACATCCGTCTCACTCCGTCTTCAAAAGTTAAGAACAAAACAAACAAAAGAAAATGCACAAGTTGCTGCCACTGCCAAGTCCACTTCTCGGCAGCGACAGACTCACCCTCTCCTTTTGCTGGCAGCTGCGAGTCCTGTCTCTTAGAGAACCATGGCTGTGCTAGCGATATTGAGTTTAAATAAAAAGCCAAACCAGTGCGGAGCCTTCCTGTCTCTATGAAGCAACTGTGCTGCTGCATCCTGCCCCCAAAGGAAGTTACATTAACTTCCATAGGGGGTGAGACACAACTGCACGGGTTCCTTGGGAAGGCTCCGCACCAGTTTCACTTTTATTTAAACTGAATATCGCTAGCACAACCGCGGTTCTCTAAGAGGCAGGAGCTGTGGCTGCCAGGGAAAGGAGAAGCTGAGTCTGCAGGGAAGCTAACATGTGGGGTTGGGGAGGAGGGGCTGAAAGGGAACTGACATGTGGGGAAGGTGGGGTCTGCAGTGGGGCTGACACTGGGGGGGAGGGGGATGGAAGGGAACTGACATATAGGGAAGGTGGGGTCTGCAAGGGAGCTGACACAGGAGAAGGTGGGGGCTGGAAGGAGGTTGACACAGGGGAAGAGGGATGGAAGGGAGCTGACACCCGAGGATGGGACTGGAGGGGGACTGCAAGGGAGCTGTCACTTGGGGATGGGACTGGTATGTGGCTGGGTAATGTGGGTGGGGCTGGAAGAGAGGGGGCACTGGCACTGGGATGGTATTTGGACTAGAAGGGGCTGGACAGTGGGGAAGGAGGGGGCTGGAAGGGAGTTGGACACCAGTGGCAGTCCTGGGAATGCAAGGGGGTTGATGTTGGAAGGTAATGGGAGGGGAGGACTAGAAAAGGGGGCTGATACTGGGGAGGGTTACTAGGACTGGAAATAGGCTGATAGAAGGAAATGAAGAAAAGAAGAGACAAGAAATGGCAGATGGACTATAGACCATAGAAAGAGAGCTAAGAGAAGACAGGGAAGCAGAAGCCTCAGATTGAGACCAGCATGATCAGAGAATAAAATGGTCAGACAACAAAGGTAGAAAAAATAATTTTATTCTCAATTTAGTGATTGGACTTTGCGCGATCTTTATGGAGAACTGCATCTCTTATTTATCTGATGTTGCACTGCATGCAGAGTCTGGCTTCTTTGGCTTCAGCTTAATTTTGTCTACATATTTTTTACTTTAGGTTGTAGTCACTTATTCTGTACTTGGTGAGGGTCTGTGTTCTGAGTGTGTGACTGAGGCCATGTGTTCTGTTAACATGGAGTTTGTACATAGGAATCTGTACTGTACTGTAGTAATTTGACTTGTTCAGCTTTTCAAATAGGTGCGTGGATGTTCTAGGGATTACAGCAGTATTTATAGTCTGTAATTTTTCTGGGTAGGCTTATTATACGAGTTTTAGAAGTTTATCCTGGTATGGTATGGTAGATTTGGCCTTCGGTGACTTTTGTAGGGTTTTATATTAGTTCCCAATATGCCTGTTACTGGAGAATGTTTGTTAGATGACCAGAAACAGATTTTTTAAAAATATATTGAGTTCTGTGGGTGAATGTCCTACTTCTGCTCTGCACCCATTGTTGATGGAGAGGTTTCTGTGGATGCAGAATATATATTAAAAAAGAAAGCGAGAACCACAACAGTTTATAACAAAATAAAATGAGTTCTAATTTTATACTGGGCCCAATTCCATTCCGAACATCGATCCCCCTCTGTACATCCAGTTTGAACCGGACATACAGAGGGGATCGCAATTCTGATCCTGTGGGGCACGTCTAGCCCCGTGGGATCAGAATCGCAAACAGTCCTGCATGTGAAGGACTATTCCCAGCTAACTGAGTCGAGGTTCTTCAATGGAGCCGCAGTGCCATGGCGTCATGTTGCCATGGCACTGTGGCTCCTTTGAAGAGCCGCGATGCTGACCACTGGAGAATAAATGCTTATTCCTTATCGTTCCTCCAGTTCAGTCCTCCACCTCTGGGTTGTGTACCTCCTCCTGCAGCTTGGAGACTGGGCATGTCAAAACTGTGACATCACTGGATGTAACCTGTGGATCTCTCCCATCATCCCTAGTGTGTCCAGTCTCCATGCAGCAGGAGGACGTAGGGAGCCTAGGTGCTGGGCTCACTTGAGGAACAGATAAGGAGCAGTTAGAGTAGCAGTTTGGAGTTAGTTTTTTCTTTGGTCCATCTACCTTTGTTTTCTTTTGATAATTCTAGCTACTGTGTCTTTAAAAAAAAAAAAAAAAAGAAGACAGGGTTTGAACCGGCCGCTGCTGTCCTCTCCTCTATCTTTCTTCGGGCAACAGGTCCGTTCCAACTAGCAGCTCTCTCCTCCTGGGCTTTACGGAGGAGAGCACTGCTCTGCACAAAACAGTTTCTCCGCCAGCCCCGGACAGCCAGGATTGCCTGGGGTGAGGTGCAGGGAAGAAACCAGCTCGCTCCGTGGCTGACCGCTCGCTCCTGTGCCGAGTGGCGCCGTGCGAGCTCGAGCAGGGCAGCATGCGATAAGAGTTTTTACGGTTAAGGGGGTCTCAGAGCAGGAGGCCGCACCGTGAATGGGCCGCGGGCCGAAATTGAATCCTCTGGGCCGACAGCGTGTTTTGGCGCCAAGTTGGGGCCGGTTAGCTGCGGCAGCCATTTTGCCCGCATGGCTGGCCGTGTGGCGGTACTCCGCGGATCAGCTTGCAGCGGAGGCTCAGTTTAGTGTAGTGCTAGGCAGTTAAGGATAATTTTATTGTGTTCTTTTATTTCTTTCTGTAATTTCTAAGGCAATTGTATTTTAAACTTTAATTCTGTAAGTTGATTTTCTTAAAAAAGAAACAAAAAAGAATAAATAAATAATTAGGAAGGGGGAGAATGCGAGGTTTTGTGGGAGATAGGGTTAGTTTGGGTCAGCCCTACTCCCTTAGCCTTATAGCTGCACTGACTAATGCCTTCACGTCCACAATGCCTGGTGTGTGGCACTCGCAGAGGCACAGTATCAGACAAGGGAATCTGCCGGGGGTGTGCGGCGGCTTCCACCTCCATGGAGCAACAGATGGAAGACAGGATGGCACAGGAGTCCCATACCTCGGCCACTAGAGCTGAGGAGGAGTTAATGGCAGAAGGTCAGTCCTTGCCTAGGCCGGTTGGGTTTCGCAGGGTCGGCTATGGCTTTGCCTTCAACGGCCGCAGGACCCCTGCTGGGCGATTTCTCCCCGGGCTTCGTTTTGATTATGCATCAAGCTTATTGCTTGAGACAGCAAGGCAAATTGCCTGAGTCAAAGCCCCTTATGGCACCGGTGAAACCGACTGGGGCAGAAGAGGGCGTTGGCAAGGGGACGAGGGCCCCCTAAGAGATCTCAGTCGCTAGACCATCCACCCTTGGACCTAGGATGGCTTGAGGCGGAGGAGGCCAAGGTTGAGCTTGAATCTGGAATGGAGGAACTTGAAGAAGGTGAAATTCCAGAGCCGGAGGATCAGGCTAGAATCATTCGAGTGTTCTAGAAGGATGAGCTTACGGCACTCGTCACAGAATCCCTTCAGGCGCTCAATCTGACTGCAGTGCAGCCTGCGGAGCAGGAGGGGTTGGAAGATCTTCTCTCATTCAAGCGGTGCAAGAATCTCAGGTGGTGGTTCCGGTTCACCGGGTAGTTGATCGCATGATACAAGATGAGTGGGACCTGCCAGAAGTGGGTCTTAAGGGAGTCAGGACCATGAATAGGCTCTATCCCTTGGCAGATAAGGACAAGGAGAGGTTTCACTCCCCATGAATTGACGCAGCAGTGTCTGCAGTAACGAAGAAGATGACTATCCCAGTAGAGGGCAGCGCAGTGCTGAAGGATGTGCAAGATAGAAAAGTGGATGGATTGCTGAAACAAGTCTTTGAGGCGCATGCTCTTTCATTGCAAGCTTCTATTTGTGGGGCTTGGGTGGCAAGAGCATGTCTTCAGTGGTCACAGCGTTTGCGGCATTCTTCTCATCTGGAGAATCAGAGCGAGGTGACTCGTATGGAATCTGGATCGGCTTATTTGGCTGATGTGCACTACGATTTGATCAGAGCGTTAGCGAATAGTATGTCGTCTTTGGTAGCCGCACGGCTTTACATATGGTTAAGGAATTGGGTGGCTGATGGTTCCTCCAAGTTGCGTCTCAGCAAGCTCCCTTTCAAAGGTAAGCTGTTTGAAGAGGATTTGGACAAATTGGTTAAGGATTTGGGGGAGTCCAAAGGGGGCAGACTCCCGGAAGACAAGCCTAAGCAAGGGAAGTCCATGCCAGCCTCTCGGGGGCAGTTTAGAGATTTCAGGAGATTTTGTACGTCTTGCTTAGGAGGCTCCCAGAGAGGAAGGTTTGCTTCTAGAGCCCAGGGGTTTCGTGGATTTCGTGGAGCAGGAAGAGGTTTTGCAGCAACTTCAACAGCCCCAGATCGAGAGTCACAATGAAGCGAGGCAGGCCCCGGTAGGAAGCCAACCGATTTGGGGGATGACTTCGGGAGTTCCTTCCTGCCTGGGCCCAGATAACTCCGACCAGTGGGTGTTGGAGATAATTTGCGAAGGATACGCTCTGGAATTGGCTCGTCCGGTACGGGATTAGTTTGTGCTCTCGCCCTGCAAAGGTCAACAGAAAACGCTGGCGGTTCGCCACATGTTAGATCGGCTTCTGCAATTGGAAGCGGTCGTGCCGGTTCCGTTAGCAGACTACAGCGGCGGTCATTTCTCCATTTATTTCGTGATGCCAAAGGACGGTTCGCTTCGGACAATCCTGGATCTAAAAGGAGTGAATCGTTGTCTTCGAGTTTCGCATTTCCAGATGGAAACCTTGCAGTCAGTCATTGTGGCGGTCCATCAAGGAGAGTTCTTGACTTCCCTAGATCTCACAGAAGTGTATCTACATATCCCGATCAGAGCGGCACATCAAAGGTTTCTGAGGTTCGCTCTGCCCTGGGGGCAGTATCAGTTTCAAGCTTTGCCCTTCGGTCTAGCGACAGCTCTGCGCACCTTCACCAAGATCATGGTGGTGGTGGTGGTGGCAGCGGCGTTACGAAAGGATGGCGTTCTAGTGCACCCTTATCTCAATGACTGGTTGATTCGGGCAAAATCCAAGCCCAAATGTCTGCAGGCTGTGGACAAAGTGATAAAGTTCCTGCAGAGTCTCGGCTGGGTGGTCAATACAGCCAAGAGCCAGCTAGTTCCGTCCCAAGTAATCGAATATCTGGAGGTTCGTTTTGACACTTGCAGAGGAGCTGTGTTCTTACTGGAGCAACGGGCTCAAGCTCTGCGGCAGCTGCTACGCATATTCAGGGCCACCCTGGCTCCATCAGCATGGAGTTACCTGCGTGTCCTAGGGACAATGGTGGCGACCTTGGAGGTAGTCCCGTGGGCCAGGGTGCACATGCACCCGTTGCAGAAGGCGCTGCTGTGCAGGTGGTCCCACCAGGCCGATTCGATGAGCAAACGACTTCCCTGCCCTCTGAGTCAGGCAGTCCTTGCAGTGGTGGCTCCGTCCAGGGTCACTGGAGGCGGACATGCCCCTGGAACAGCCGCTATGGCTCCCGTTAATGACAGACACAAGTCTCCAGGGATGGGTGGCACATTGCGGGGATCTCTTCACGCAAGGGACTTGGGCCGACCAGGAGGGTCAGTGGTCAATCAACCATCTCAAGTTGCGTGCAGTATTTCTGGCTCTCCAGGCATTCGAAACAGCGGTGCAGGGTCAGTCGGTGCGAGTGCTGTCGGACAATTCGGCAATGGTAGTCTACATAAATCGTCAGGGCGGTACGGGAAGCGTGGCCATTGAAGAAAAGGCGGAGACATTGTTCGCCTGGGTGGAGCCGCGGCTACAGGTGATCTTGGCAGCGGACATTGCAGGAAAGGACAATCTGACAGCAGACTTTCTCAGCAAGGTATAGGTGGATGCTGGAGAGTTGAAGTTAAATCTGGAGGTGTTTGCTCAGATTGTCCACAGATGGGGGCCGCCAATTATGGATCTTATGGTGACCTTTCAGTCAGCAAAAACGAGTTGCTTCTTCAGCAGACGTCGGGAGAGGATGTCAGAAGGTATTGACGCTCTGATTCAGCGCTGGCCGTCAGGTCTTCTCTGTATTTCCTCCGTGGGCGCTCATAGGGCGAGTAGTGCAGCACATAGAAGCCCATTTAGGGAGAGTGCTGCTGGTAGCTCCAGATTGACCAAGACGCCTGTTGTACGTGGTACGACTGCTCGACGGGGATCCTTGGAGGTTACCGGTGTCGGAGAATCTGTTGCTTCAGGGTCTGCTTCAAATGCCTCAGATGGATCGATTCTCGCTTATGGCTTGGCCATTGAAAGGGTCAGGTTAAGGAGAAAACGTTATTCGGGAGCAGTCATCGCAATCTTCCTTCATGCCTGAAAGAAGTCCACACCCCTCGCATATGTGCGCATATGGCGTATCTTTGAGGACTGGTGTTCACGGCATCAGGTGCACGCAGCTACTGTATCCATACCTATAGTGTTGAGTTTCCTTCAAGACGGGTTTGATAAAGGACTGGCAGCCAGTTCCTTAAGGGTCCAGTTAGCAGCCCTTTCTTGCTATAGAGGTAAAATCCAGGGAGTGTCCTGGGTTCCCATGTCGATATTCTGCACTTTCTTAAAGCGGTGTCTAGACTTCGGCCTTCTCGTAGAATAATTGTATCGCCGTGGTCTTAGGGGCTGTGGCGCAAGAGCCCTTCGAGCCCTTACATCAGGTGCCAGTTAAGGATTTAATGTTAAACAGTGTTCTTGGTGGACATCTGTTCGGTGAGGTGAATCTCGGAGTTACAGGCTCTGTCCTGTAGAGAACCGTTTTTGTCATTTTCCAAAGAAAAAGTGGTTCGTCCGGTTCTGTCTTTTTTGCCAAAGCTAGTTTCCCCATTTCACCTAAATCAACCAATTTCTCTTCCAGTGCTTGGTTCTACTGAGGAGAGTGCGTCGGACCGTAGTTTGCGATGACTGGATGTAAAGAGAGTGCTGAGGCAGTATTTAAAAGCTTTGGAAACCTTTTGCAAGTCAGAACGTCCCTTCGTGCTATTCGGAGGCCTTCGGAAAGGGGAAGCGGCGGCGAAAACTTCAATTTCCCGATGGGTTCGAGAAGCCATTGCATCAGCATATATTTTGCAAGACCGCCCAGTGCCAGTGGGGCTGCGGGCTCACTCGACTAAAGCTCAAGCAGCATCCTGGGCGGAGCACAGTTTGGTGCCACCAGTGGAAATTTACAGAGCGGCCACCTGGTCGTCCTTTCATACCTTCAGTAAGCACTACCGCTTGGATGTAATGGCATCTAACTATGCTTGTTTCAGGTCAGCGGTGTTGCGTGCCGGTTGGAAAGGTCCCTCTCAATGAATACTGCTCTGTTACATCCCAGAGGTGGAGGACTGAACTGGAGGAACGATAAGTTAATGGAAATTACACTTACCTGGTAATTGTTGTTTCTTGAGGAACTCCAGTTCAGTCCTCATTCCCGCTCGAGGGATGGGTGCATCAGGAGCAGATTTTCAGGTCAAGTGGGAGCACCAGTAATTGAGTGCGTAGAATCCTGTTTAGAATCCGGTTTAGTCTCGGAAATGTGCAGTTTCTGTCTCTGTCCTCTTTTTCTCTTCACTTTGGTGGCTCGGTTCAAAGAGGGGAGAAAAGGGGCAGGAAGCAGCCTCTTTTACTTTCTGGAGGGGGGATTAATTATAAGTTTCAAGATTAGTTGTTAGTGATAAGTTCTAAATGTTTGAGTATAAGACTGAATTTCATATAACAGCTACTTATTTGTTGCTCCTTTTGAGTCTGCTTTGTCACTGGGGATGATGGGAGAGATCCTCAGATTACATCCAGTGATGTCACAGTTTTGACATGCCCAGTCTCCAAGCTGCAGGAGTAGGTACACAACCCAGAGGTGGAGGACTGAACTGGAGTTCCTCAAGGAACAACAATTACCAGGTAAGTGTAATTTTCATTTCCTCAGAGCCTGACCCCTGATCTGACCTCCTAAGGCCAGGGTTGGGCTGTGGGGAATGTCCTTGGGCCCCCCCCCCTGCCCCATCTGCACCCCGGTTGTCACAAAAAGAAATGTCCAGGTAAGTTTTTCCACCTCAGAGGTGGAATAACTTCCTGCACAAATCACCGGCCCTGGACATACAGTGCTGACATCAGAATCTGCCCTGTACATCCAGGGCTGGCGACTACCCAGACTCCGCCCCTTAGTTGCCTTTTCCCTGCCCCCATCTAACTTCCCTGCACAACTGGCGGGGAAGTTAGTCGAGGCCAGGAGAAGGCACAAATAGCGGGGATGGACGTCCCCTCTGGTCGCCCATCCCCGCTAATCATGGCACAGAATAAACCCCCACTATAAACTGTTCCATGGTTCTCACTTTTCCTTTTAGTTCCTTGGTATGCAAGCATTTTGCATTCCTTTGTTTTTTTTCAGAATATATATTTTTCCAGCCCCAGAAGCTCTCCCAGGAGGGATTGAGCTTCGCTGACATCGCTCCGCCTCCAGCCGCCTCCTGCCGCTTCGGCCGCCCAATCGGGGCAGCCCCTGCCTAAATAAAAGAGCACCAGCCGGGACGACTGCCTTTCCAGCCCCAGAAATTCTCCCAGGAGGGATTGAGCTCCGCTGACATCGCTCTGCCTCCAGTCACCTCCTGCTGCTTCGGCCGCCCAATCAGGGAAGCCCCTGCCTAAATAAAAGAGCACCAGCAGGCGCACCCGCACCTGGCGGGCCCGCGCCTGAGGGCCTCACCAGAGGGCCCTTTGGCATGGCCCTTAGGCGGTGGCCCATGACTCGAGGCCCACCACGCACCAACAAGCCTGCTTTAACAGCCAGTGTCTGACTCGAGACTCCAATGAGGCACAATTACAACTTTACGGAAATACAACCAAAGCTTGAGCTCCCCTCCCAGGGTTGAGCTTGCTCACCCCAGACACCACGGGAGATACCCCACTTCTGACTGCTCTGTACCTCGAAATCTGACTACTCTGTGAGTATCTCTCTCATCAACGTACTGTGAATATTTCACTGCTAAGCTTACTGTGTACTGAGTATTTTGCTGCCGAAGTTACTGTGTGTATTTCATTACTGAAAGTACTGTGAGCATCTCACTACCAACGGTATACAAGTATCCTCACCGCTGTAAATAGTTAGTGCCAGAGAACAAGCTAGCCATTACTGGGTTGTGCAGTGTAGAACGCATACACGCCCCGCCAGCATACACCTCCCCAGCAAAGGAAAGTCCCCTGCCACACACAGGACACACCAAACCCCAGCTCAAAATGGCCATATCCATTATAACCTTAATCGGACTATACCTCCTCAGCAACGTCCTCAATGGCTCCCTCTCCACTGCATCTGACCACAATCCGATTCTGATTGTACGAGGCCAAGAAAGGAGACATTACAGTAACACACACCGCTCGCCAACAGAACCCTCCCAGAACCCCCACCCATACTTAATCCATATACCGCTCCATTACACCACAAAACCCAAGCAACACCAAAACCCATGCAACCTGAAGTGTGCCCTCATAAACACACGGTCTGTCCATAAAAAGTGGCCAGTCATCTCTGACCTCATATCACACCTCGAACTAGACATCCTGCTAGTGACAGAATCGTGGCTCACCATTTCAAACTCAGTCCTCATCAACCAACTCACCCCCCCCCCCCCCCGACTTCTCAATCCACACCTGCCACAGAGCAGACCGCAGAGGAAGTGGTGCATTCATTCTGGTAAAAACACCTCCAGTATCAAACGATCAGCTCTAACAGCTCAACACACCTTGATGTAATCACCATATCCAACAACTACAATACCATCAACCTTATCTACAGATCCCCAACCTCATCCCCTGAAGACCTCGTGACTATAATTGAACTAGCCTTCAACCCCCAGAACACACGCAAGCCGAACTGGGTACTGGGAGATTTTAACCTACCAGCCTTGCAGGATAACCACTCTAAAGCCTTTTTTGAAGCACTCAACAACATGGACTGCGAACAAATAGTGGATGCCCCCACACATCAAAAAGGTAACAAACTAGACCTCGTCTTCATCCCTCGATCAGACATGAGTTCGAACTAAAACTTCAACGTAACTATCTCCCCTGTCCCATTGTCGGACCACAATCTAATCAGATTCCAAATACCTTTGCACCAGGAAAGTGAACGGACAACGAAAATAACTGAAAAATCAGCAGCACCCTCTGGACGTTTTAGACTCTTTGACAAAGAGGCGATCATCAAAGATGTTCTCCCCAACATCACGACTACATCACCGAACCCTGAAGATGTGATCGTCTCATGGAACAACTGCCTGAGCTCCTTTGCATGCATATCTAACCAAACCAAGCCACAGACCTCAGATAAGCAACCAAGAAGGAGAAAACCTGCACGCTGGTACACCACTGAGCTACGAACCTCACTACAAAGGCTGAGGAAACTCGAAAGAAAATGGCGACATACACGATCCCCAACAGACCAGACAGCCTACAACTCCCACCTGCAGACACACCGGGGCTTAATATAAACAAAAATTAAAGAACATCACTCCAAACTCCTAAGCCGATCTCAGAACAAACCCCACGAGTTGTTCAATATAGTGAAGACCCTAACAAAAGAACCCTCATCCTCCCAACCAGCCATGATACACCCCCAGGACTACGCAGACTACCTGCTGGCCAAAACCAAAAACCTTAGCAAAGCCACGCTGTCCAGCCCCACTAACAACCCACCCAAGCCACTCACCTCTCTCACAACACCATCAGCTACAAGTATTGAGGACATCATTGCTGCCATCAGCGCCACCACTGCTCCAAACGACCCTTGTCCAGCATTCTGGATAAGGTCACTATGTAAGGAAATCAGCCCTATAATAGCCAAGATCATTGACTTATCTTTCTCTACAGGACAAGTCCCACTATGCCTCAAGCAGACGTCTATCCGGCCCCTTCTGAAGAACATCAAACTAAACTCACAGAAGGTGGAATCATACTGACCAATATCGAGCATCCTGCTGCTAGCAAAGATAATCAAGAAGGTTGTACAATGTCAAATACAGGATCACATTGACTCTACAGCTCCCCTTGACCCATGCCACTATGGCTTTAGGGAATCGCACGGCGTTGAAGCGCTCCTTGCCACACTCATCAACACGCTGATCACGGGGATTGACAACATCAAACAAGGATATGCTTTAATTTTCCTAGACATTGCTGCCGCGTTAGACTCTGTAAACCATGAGCAACTCCTGATACGGCTTCAGGATAAGGGAATTAATGGCTCTGCATGGAGTTGGTGCAAATTCTATCTAACGGACAGATGGCAGCAGGTACAGACAGGATCCACAGCCTTTGAGCCTTTCCAACAAAAACACGGTGTACCTCAGGGCTCCTCACTCTCCGCCCCTCTTATTCAATATATACATGCAACCCATATGTGAAATAATCCGCTCATTTAACATATTATGCTTGATCTACGCAGACGATGTACTACTCTTCACCCTATGCACGATCGATCATCCGGACTTCTCCCCACTAGTAAAAAGAGGCCATAACCGACTGGCTCCACTCACAGAGCCTCAAGATAAACTTCAGCAAGACGGACGTACTGTTCATTACTAGACATCAATCTTTCTCACCACTGCCGACTTTAAAGACAAGAGACGCTGAACTCCCAAGTAGACCCAGCATCCACTACCTGGGCGTTACGTTAGACCAGCAGCTCGAATTCAAAACGCACATCAGTAACACCATCAAACAAATTTACCACAAAATATGAACTTTGCGACATCTGCTGCAACCAGATGATTTCAGAACAGTTTTTCAGGCACTGGTGACCCCCACTTTGACTACGCCAACGTGATCTGGCATGGCCTACCCAAAAACACGCTAAACCCATTACAGCTGGCAATGAACGCAGCTGCACGCTTCCTACATGGAGCCACTAGACGAGATCACATCACCCCAATCCTTAAAGACCTACACTGGCTACCAATCTACTGCTGGCTCACCTATAAAGTAGTCCTGATGACCTTCAAGGCCATCAACAAAATATCCTCCAGCTCCCTAATGGACCTTCTCCACCACACTCCAGCGAACAGAGCAAGGAGAACATTCGCCGCCAATACATTACAGACCCCCAATGAAATAACAAAATGCACCCAGGCAACAAAGAATTGAGCCTTCAAGTTCTATGATCCCAGCTGCTGGAATGCACTCCCAACCTCCGTCCGGGCCATCACAGATCTTGCTCAATTCATAAAAGCACTAAAACACCACCTCTTTCTCCTGCACTACTCTCAACCCAGTAACTTAACTTCTCCCACCATACACCCTGCTAGGAAATTGTAAGTTACAGACAACTCATGTTAATATTGTAGATAACTGTAGATAGCTGTAGATAGTTCCCCCAGTTGAAACCCAAGTTGTATCTCCAGTTCATTGTAAGTGCTTAATAGTGCGCCTGTTCTGCACAAAAAACTGTTATCTGTAAACCGCACTGATTTTAAAGAGCGTGATATATAAAAACAATAAAATAAATGAATAAAAATAACGTTTACATTAACAACATGCTGGTTCAGTGTGCAGTTGCAGGTGTTATGTTGGGGTTGCCAAGCCCTTCTTGGTCACAATCTCTCTTGTTTTTTAGAGAGTGGGAAGTGCTGTGTTGGGGCACCAAGTCGCTCCTGTTTTTTGTGGAAGTGGGAGGTGCTGCATGGCTATGGTTGAGCCCCTCTTATTTGACATATTTAGCAGCTTGTTTCCTAAGCTCTGCACCATACTGGGTCAGACCAAGGTCCCTCAAGCCCAGTATCCTGTTTCCAAACGTGGCCAATTCAGGTCACAAGTACTGACAGATTCCCAAAAAGGCACACGGGTTCCGCAATGCTTGTCCCGGGGCAAGCAGTAGATTTCCCAGGTCCTCTTTAATAATAGTTTATGGACCTTTCCTCCAGGAACATGCCCAAACCTTTTTTAAACCCAGCTACACTAACAGCTTTTGCTACATCCTCTGCTAACTAATTCCAGAGTTTGATTATGCAGGGCCATAGACTAACTGCAGGGAGGTAATTACATCCCCTTGCAGTTATCGCATTTCAGTGTGGCAAGACAGCTGCAGCTGCAGGTATAACTAAGATCACACACTGAGGTGGCACTTGTGCTACTTGCATAGAACCATATAGGGAGGAGTGGTCTAGTGGTTAGGACAAGGTACTTCAGGCCGGAGGGCCAGGGGTTCAAGTCCCACCTGGGGATAGCAATCTCAGGCTGGAGGGACTGGGATTTCTAGTCCTACAGGCACTCCTTGTGGTCTTGGGCAAGCCACTTAACCCTCCATTGCCCATGTTCCGTGTAAGTATTAGCATATGTGTCTCATATCCCCTCGTGTTAAATGTATCCCCCAATTGACCGCTTTGACCCGGTGAAAAGCGGGATATAAATACAGCTAAATAAATAAATATGTTAGTTTCTGACAACAATGCAGATGCTTGTGTGTGAGTTCTTTCTCTCACCTCACTCTACAGTAAAGTATAATTTTGGGAAAGAAATCCAGTAAACCTAAAGAGTAATGGGTAAAAGCATTTTTTGACTACATATGTCTGTTTTTAGTTTGTTTTGATAGATCTTCATCAAGTAGGGAATTTATCTCTCTTCTGCATGTGTGACTTAGGCTACTGTTCTGTTAGCATGGAGTTTCTATGTAGGGAGCTGTAGTAGTTTGGCTTGTTCCGTTTTATGTATAGAAATATGGATGTTCTAGGGTCCATTTCTGGGTATGCTCCATGTTGTGTGAGTTTTGGAATAGTATATTTGCTCTATGGGTCCTATACGCTGGGTCTTTAGTAATGTCAACTTTAGGGTGTTGATTGGGGGAGGGTGGGGGGTATTGGAATATGTATTGTCTTTTAAATTTGCAGTTTTGTGTTCTTTATGCTGCCAGACTGAAATTTTAAAATATTTTTTCAGGTCAGATTCAAGGAAATTTCAAATTTTAAGGGAACTTCTCCATTTATTTTTGTTTGGTAGCCTGACAGCATCACCGCTGCTGAGTTCCAGACTTTTCCAGCTCTATCACAATCCAATCCAGCATTTGAATTAATGGCTTCCAGGATTAGTTTATCTAATTTTATATCTTCCCTCCTCATCAATAATTTGTTCATAGTGAAATAAATCTGATTAGAGGATGGAAGGGGGCTGTGTAAGTGGCTTTTCGTTAATCAAATTTAATATTTTATTATTTTTGTTTTATTGTAACATCTGTTTTACTAAATTGCATGTGTATGTTTGGAAGCCACCTAGGATTTTAGATTGATGGCATATACATTCTAAAATAAAGTATACTAAATGTATGCAAATAATGCTGCAATGAATCATAGCCCTGCATCACCCTCATGCTGCCCCACGGAGGAAGTAGACAGGGTGGACACTGGGAGGAAAGCAGAAACCTCAGATTGGGACCAACATGATCAAGAATAAAATGGTCAAACAAAGGTAGAAGAGAATTTTATTTTCAATTTAATGAACACTCTTGGTGCTTTATATTTTATAAAGTACAGGGACATGCATCTCTTTCTATTTCTCTGGCATTGCATTTATGTAGAATCTGACTTTTTGTGCTTGCAGTTTAATTTTTATCTACATATGTTTATTTTTAGTTTATGGTCACTTATTTTGTACTTTGGTGAGGGTCTATGTTCTGAGTTTGTGGCCTAGGCCAGGTGTTCTGTTAACATGTACGTAGGGACCTGTACTGTTGTAATCTGAATTGTTCAGCTTTTCAATTAGGTGTTTCGATGTTCCAGGGCCCGCTGCAGTATTTACAGTTATGCTTTTTTTGGATAGGCTCCTTATGTGACTTTTGGAAGTTGAGCTGGTATGATATAATAAGTTTGCTCTACAGATCTTCTGTGACTTTGTTGTAGGGTTTTGTATTAGTTCACAATATGCCTGGTACTGGAGAATGTTTGTTAGTGAGATGATTGGAATCTGATTTTTTTTAAGATACTGAGTTCTGTGGGTGAATATCCTAGTTCTGCTCTGCACCATTGTTGAGGAAGGGGGTTCTGTGGATGCAAAATATATGTACAAAAAGAAAAAGCAAGAACCATAATGCAGTTTATAACAACATAAAAATGAGTTATAATTTGGTGTTATAAACAGTGCTTTGGTTCTCGCTCTCTTCTAGTTCCTTGGTGTGCAAATATCTTGCATTTGCTCCACATTATCTAATCGGCATTTTGGTTTGGTTCAGTCCCCTGACTGAAGTTTTGAGAGAGCCTCTCCCGCTGCTCTGGGGGGGGGGGGGCACCATATCATCCCTCATCTCAGGCAGCAGATTGCCTTGAGCCGCCCCTGACCCCTTTACCCTCTTACCGCTCTTACCAGCTGATGCAAGTGTGCAGGTGGTGTCTTCCTCCTTCTGACCCATGTAGGCTAATGCAGGTATGCACAAGGTGTTTTCTTCCTTCTGGTCTGTGTGGGCTGGTGTGAACATGGTAGTAAAATCTGTGTGTTGTAGGCAGGGCCAATGCAAGGAGACCAGGAACCCTAGATAAGCTTTGTACCCTGCCAAATAACTTTTAGGCTCATTCCCCCCCCCCCCCCCAATTTTGATAATTAACAAAATTATCATGATCCTACCACCACTGCTCCTAGAGCAAACCTGTAAAAATATGTAATTTGATGTCATAAGATCAATATTCAAAAGCCCTGACATGGTCTGCAGTGATGCTCACCACATAAGCTCTTATTAAAAGAAAATTATCCTGGTAGTTATATGCCCGTATTCTGGCTGAATAATTTGCTAGATGGCCAAAATATCTGGCCATATAATGAGATTGCATTTTGGCCTGGTTGAGGTTATTCAGCCACTGAATGGGTTAATTAATCCATATAGCTGGCCTATGGAAATAGCGGTCCTAATTATAAACTGTTATCCATTTAAAATTATGCTAGAATATTCAGCCAAAATGATACGGTACCTTAGGGACTCAAACAATCAGCTCATAAAAGAAAAAAAAAATCCCTATTACTGTTTTATAGAAGGCTCTCACAAGCAGATACCCCCAATAAAATATTCAATCAAACAATCATTTATTCATAAGGAGAAAAAGACCTCAGTATTATTACCTGTCCCTCTATCGAGCTTGGGACAATGCCCTTGCTACAGGGTGTTCATACAAGTACCACCAGTCTAAAAAAAAAAAACTCATGTAGTTTTTCAGAAAGTATTAAATATTCATTTAACCATACAAAAATATTTTTCCTTTTTTTTATAAAATGCAAAAAGCTTTTGTCCTTTTATGAATGCAGCCAAGGCGAGAAACCTGTGCACAATATAAAACCACACCGGAACACTTCATCACATTGGAAACCACATTTAAAACTAATAGCATTGAAAGTACTTATCTATAGCTTCTTGCAAGCAGCCTTCAAACTCTCCACATATATGCATATATAAGCCTAGATAAGTACTTTCAATGCTATTAGTTTTGAATGCAGCTTCCAATGTGAAGCAGTGTTCCGGTGTGGTTTTGCATTGTGCACAAGTTTCTCGTCTTGGCTGCCCTCACAAAAGGACAAAAGCTTTTTGTATTTTATAAAAAATAAAAAAAAAAAGGAAAATATTTTTGTATGGTTAAATGAATATTTAATACTTTATGAAAAACTACATAAGGAGTTTTTTTTTAGACCGGTGATGCTTGTATGAACACCATATCCCCCTGTAACAAGGGCATTATCCCAAGTTCAATAGAGGGGACAGCTAATAATACTGAGGTCTTTTTCTCCTTATGAATAAATGATTGACTGAATGTTTTATTTGGGAGTATCTGCTTGTGAGAGCCTTCTATAAAAGAGTAATAGGTTTTTTTTTTTGTTATGCTCAGAATATTCAGCTGCCCATTTTAAATTCACAGGTTAGCTGAATACCTGTTTCCATGCATTTAGTGTACAAATGCTTTTTATTAGCAAACCACATAGCACTAACAGCGTACATAACAATCATAATAACAAGTATCAAACCATTTACAGTGCAATTGCAAACAGAACATCTTCAGTTTTTCTTTTTCTTATTGTTCTTATTAAATGCCCCACCCTCCCTCCCTCCTTTCCCTTTCCCCTTCCCCTTCCCCAGAACACCACAACTAAGACAAGAAGCCCTATTGTACAGGGGCTGTGGTAGGTGTGGACTTCACCCCACCAGAGTCTGACACTGGAGTACATACCTCTTTCTAACATCCCTCCTGCCCTACTCCCCTCTGGCCACCCCTTCCCATCTCAACCACCCACCTACCCACCCGTGAGGAGCACTTCCAACAGACACACACGCAATCACACACAAACACATAACAGTCATGCACAATGATTGCGTACCCAAATCTGAGCTTGAGGAGCAAGAGACTGGAGATGAGGTCCCCAGGCTTCAAGAAAGGCAGCTCACAAATTCTCTCCCTTTCCAACAGGAGCAAATTATGAAGACTAATTCTCCATTGACAAAAGGAAGGATCCCCTGGCAGCAAATAATGCCAAACACAGCCGAGAGTGAGAGCCTGACCTGAAGGCCTCCAGACTATCTCCTGGCCAAATGTCTAGGATGAGTATACCTGGTGAGAGCCCAAGCACCCTTCTAACACATTTCTCCAATTGACGCAGCACTTTACCCCAGTAATCCCCAAGCCACCAGCAGTGCCAAAACATATGGCTAAAGGTCTCAGAAGCAGCCCCCACAATGAGGACATGCATTTGTGGGCACAATGCCAGCTCTCCACGCTCGCCTCAGGGTGAAGTCCATGTTCAATGTAAAAACTCAATTGTCGTGTGACATTGCAGTATGTTTTTTGTTCAATTGTAAACCGCACTGATTTTAATAGCGCGGTATATAAGAGAAGTAAATAAATAAATAAATAAATATCTCAAAATTCAACATAGATGCTCAGCAACAGAACTTGACGTACTGCCTCCATGTCCTTTGCCTCCACCAGTACTCCGAGGTCTTGCATCCAGGCATGTGTGAGACCCTCATCAATGGCCTTTACCTCTACCTCCACCAAAGTCTTGTGTGAGTTATTAGGATTCAGCAGCCTCCACCAAGAAGAAGCTCCTCCAACTGGGAGCAAATAATGCTTGCCAGGGATGCCTGGGGCAAACTACAGCGGTAACTCCTGACCTGTACATAAGGGAAGATATCAAGACCCCTAAACCCATATTGCTCCCACAAGGAGGAGAATGACATAGGAGTGCCTGATTCTGTGACCTTCTGCTCTAGGTTGATAATCCCAGCATGCTCCCACCGCAGAAATCCTGCTCCATTGAGTACCGGGAGGAATCCTCCATTACCTTTTAAGGGTAGAAACAGAGAGCTCGAGGCAGTCCAGTCAAGTAGAGCACACAAGTGGCACCACGCACGGCGAACCAGAGCAAAGAGAACATCTTGGCATGTAGATAATATACCTTGGAGAGTCCCTGCATGTAAAACATACCAAAGATGTAGTGGCGTTGCTAATGCCCACTCCCAAGTCAGAGGTGTGTAGTCAGACATATCCCATAACTAATCCTGAACATGGAAAGAGCCAAATTAAAGTCCCTGGTCATGATATTTAAAATAATCCACAAGCTGGCATCAGTCACCCTTCAAACTGTGATCAAGAAAGATCCAGAAAACAATCAGACATAAAGCTAACAAACGTACTAGTCATACTAAAGGTCAGAATGAAAGCAAAACAGATACCATGCAATAGGGTGTTCTCACTTCACACCCCCACACTATATGGAACTCTCTCCCTGAGAGTATATAAGCTATCATTGACTTGCAAGATGCAGAAAACTATAAAGACACTTATATTCTCAGAATACTACGCCATAAATTCATGAGCCTTACATACACTTGTATGCTCTTATAATCAGGCTTCTTCAACTACTACTCCTCCAAATGACTGTTAAAATTTTAGCAGATGCATGTGAGTTAATTATCACACTATAGATATACTTCTCTTATTACCACAATGTAACAACTAATTGTTCCTGTATGTGGACTTTGTCTCCTACTACACTGTAAAACATATTCCACTGCTGTTGTAACTCACCTAATTAATGTTGATTCTGTTGAAACCTCCAAGTTATATCTCCCTGTTCAATGTAAAACTCAGTTGTTACAATGTAAACCACCGTGAATCTAAGATAAGGCGGTATAGAAAAACTGTTAAAATAAAATAATAAAAATAAATGCCGCAAAAGGCCATATTATATTGGCCCAAGTCCGGAAAACCCATCCCACCCTGATCCCAGGGGTGCTGCAAGACCCGAGGTCGGCAGCCCTTCCAGAGGAGAACATTGACCTGTTTCTCAAAAAGAAGAATGTCATATCTCTTAAGCACCAGAGGCAACACTGCAACATATAAAGCCATTTTGGAAAAAGAACTATGTTAAAAAGCGTGATCCTTACTCTCTCCCCCCAAAGATAGAAGATCAAGCCAGCCCTGCACATGCTGCTAAAGATCAGCCAAAGGTCCAGAGACATTCACCCTATAGAGGTCCAATAAACAAGATGGGAGCTAGATCCCCAAATATTTAAACTTTCCCTCTGCACATTTGAGCGGGAAACTGCCTTGCCAGTGAGAGTGAATAGACAAATCCAAAGGAAGAGCATCAGATTTATCAAAGTTTAATAATAGACTGGACAAACTACCATAATCTTTAAAGAGGTGTATCAAGATTGGGAGCCCCTGCATTGGATCCTCCAGGTGGATAAAGATATCGTCCCCAAAAGCCGCATCGCGGAACTCCTCTGCCCCTACCTTGATCTCCCGAAGATCTACCGCCGATCGAATATGACTCAAAAGGGGTTTTAAGGTCAAAATGAATAGAAAAGGAGGTAAGGGACAGCCCTGCATGGTAATATGATGCAATGGGAGGTCCATCGTTAAATGACTATTTACCATAATTGTTCCTTGAGGGTCTGACTATAACAACTGGATGCCATCCATAAAAAGACCCTGAAAACCCATAGCCTCAAGAACCTGGTACATGAAATGCCAGCTCACCCGGTCAAAAGTTTTTTCTGCATCAAAGCTTATCAGCATAGAAGAGCTATAAGTTTAATGTTCACGTTTAACAGTGATTTTGGTTGATAACAGCTTGGCAAAGCTGGATCTCTACCAGGCTTCGGGAGGACAGTAATCAGTGCCTTGTTAGGCTCAAAGAGAAAGCACCCCCGATTGATCAAATCTGCATAGTAGTCTGCCAAAGAGAGCGCCACCTTGTCGCTCATCTTGTAAAATTCACTCCAGAAACCATCTGGCCCAGGTCCCTCCCCTGCAGTCCTTTATTGCCTGACTAAATCTCTTGGGATTTAATGGGGCGATTGAGAATTACCCACTGGGCCTCTGTCAACTGAGGTAGGCAGCACTCCCGAAGGTAGGGCTCTCCTGAGTCCCCTAAGTCAGCATCAGCCTGATACAGCAACTGATAGAATTCACAAAACACCTTTTCCACATCAGCAGCCGTTGACTGCAGGCAGCCAGCTGCATCCTGAAGGGCCCCCATGTGGCGTGGACCTCCTCCAACCCATATTAAAGTTGACAAAAGCTTACCCGTCTGATTTCCAAACTGATAGAACCAATATCAATAGAACATAATCAACTTCTTAGCATGTTGGTGAAGGAGTGAGTTCAGGTCCAGTTGGATCACAGACATCCATGCCCTGGCCTCGATGCTAGGATGGGAAGCAAGCAGACACCAAGCTGCACCCAGCTCACACTCCAGCTGCACGGCTCTACTGTTCAAACGCTTGCACTTGGCTCAGATGTAGCCAATGATTTTCCCTCTCAACACCACCTTGCCCGCTTCCCAAAACAAGGTTGGGTTGTCTGTATGTAGCTGGTTATGAAACACATAGTCAGCCCACTTGGTCCAAAGGAAGAGCGCAAACTGGGTGTCCCCCATGACCTCTAAGGGAAAATGTCAATGGGAGGCCCCATCCCGTGCCCCCCCCCCCCAGCGCAACTCCAAGAGAATCACGGAATGATCAGAAATCATCACAGGACCGATAGCGCGGGTGACCTTGTCAAAAAGGCCTGCCGAGATGAGGAAAATATAATCCAAGACAATGTGCTGTGAGGACAGGATAAATGAGTATAGTCATGTTCCCCAGAATGCAGGACCCACCAGATATTCATTAGGCCATAGCTATCACACAAGCCCTATAACTACTGGGCACAATGACAATCTTGGGCTCCAGACCCTGAGGATCTGTCGCCCATGGCATCCAATGTACAATTAAAGTCTCCTCCCAGGATCAGTGGGAAGCCCTCCACATGACATGCTAGGCATGGATAGAATCCCTCATCATAAACCTTGGGTGCATAGATAGAGCTGACAACCACTTGCTGGCCACAAAGCAGCCCCTGCTCGAACACATATCTGCTGTTGGGGTCTATCTCTGCAGAGCTCATCTCCCAAGCCTTTAGCTACCAGGATAGCAACACCCCTGTGCTTGCCAATGATGGCTGCCCTATATGCACCTCCGACCCACCGGCAGTGTAACTAGCATGTTCTTCCACCATCTGATGTTTCCTGCAGAAGACCAATGTCTACCCGACGGGCTCACAGTTGCTGTAGCAACTTATGTTTCTTAATGGGTGATCCAATACCACACACATTCCAAGAGGCTGGCTTAAGTTCCTTATCCATTATCCCATATCCAGGGACCACTATAACTAAGACCAGAAAACTCATAAATTAGGTATAGGCCCCCCCAGCCTAGGTCCTCCCCCATACACTCGACCCCTCCCCAAGTCTCTAAGGGCTCGATAATGAAAGCTAAACACACATACATACTTTCAACCTCACATTACAAGTTGCTCCCCACTGCCCCCCCCCCCCAACTGTCTGGAACCCTTCCTTACCCAATCCCAAAAAAATTCACCACCCCACATGGGAAGCCACTTTGAAGACCCGGAGGCAAGGGGCCTCCCCCCCACCCCACCAAAAACAATATGCCCATCGCCCACCCTATCAGCAGTATCCACTCCAGTGGGAGCCTATGTCTACCATCCAGGCCTGCCACTCCATAACAGCTTCAGCACACAATCCTCATCATAAACATCCCAGCCTCCACTATCAAACTGCCAACACCCCATCAAACACTCCTGCTCCATGCACATATTCCCCATCAGAGCCATCCAGCGCCCTCAAACAGTCACACACAGCATTCCAACCACCATATCCCCAACCAAATCACAGAGGTGTAGAGAAAGAGAGCCCGGTCAGGAAAAGGCAGCTCAAACTGTACCAATCTTCTCCATCGTGTGCCACCCCACCATTAGGTATAGCACAGCCCTTCCCTCCCAAACCCTTCCCAGAGCCACATCAAACCCCACAAGCGCCCCAACCAATCAAACCAGTCAGCTCCAAATTGCTGATTAAAGTAATAATCTCCCCAGTTACCCATATCCAAAGCCATGGTGAACTGGGAGGGCCGACCAGTAGCATCCAGGGGCCTATCCCATATGAATCCTTCCCAGAAGACTCCATACCTGAGTGAAAAAGGAATGGAGGAGTAAAGGAGAAGAGTAGTGTGGCCAGCTGTAGAGGTGGGAAAGAAGAGAGCAAGGGGCAAACTTGAGTGTAAAAAAGGGAAAAAATATAAGAGGGGAAGGATAAAACAAAATGGGGAAGGGGAAGATGAAAAAAAGGAAAATGGAGGAAAGTAAAGGCGCGGAGCAGTGAGAAGACTTATAATAAAAGGAATATAAGAGGAGAGGGAAGGGGAAAGGAACCCACAAGTGATACCCCTAGTTGTATTAACGTAAAGGATGCCCAACTCCAAGTTAAACCGGCAATACGCTACCTGGGAGTAACGCTGGACCAAAACCTTGATATGAAGAACCACATAGCCAACACAGTCAAGGCAATCTACTTTAAAATCAGATCCCTCAGACACCTACGCATGCTACTCAAACTGGATGATTTCCGTACCATTTATCAAGCCCTTATACTCCCCCATTTTGACTTCTCAAACTCCATACTACAAGGACTCCCCCGGTCCACCCTGAACCCCCTGCAATTAGCCATGAATAGTGCAGCGAGGGTACTCCTCGGGGCATCCAGGAGAGACCACGTAACACCCCTTCTAAAACAGCTACACTGGCTCCCCATTCAAGCAAGGATCAGTTTCAAGACCTTACTGCTAACATTCAAAGCGGCTAAGGGGCTCACCTCTTCCTCTCTCTCAAACCTCATACAACCACTTGCACCAAACAGGCCACGAAGAACAGCAGAATTAAACACACTAGTTATCCCAAATGACACCACAAGATGCACTAGATCAACAGCCAACAGAGCCTTCCAATTCTGCGCCCCATCTCTATGGAACACCTTACCAGCTCAAATCAGAGCAATACCTAATCTAAGTCAGTTCAGAAAGGCTTTAAAGCATTTCCTCTTCCTTAAATATCTCAATGACAACTCCGAACATAACCCCCAGGTGAATAGCAGAAGTGGTCAAACAGATAGACCCCGCAACAGACCAACTTCACAATGTAAATAACAAGTTGTTCCATATACTATTGTACCACTGTTGTATATAGTTAACCAGGATATCCTTCATCAGATAACCCTGCATTGTATTTAGTTTCCCCTATTTCGCCAAGTTATACTTTCTGTTAAATGTAACGACCAGACATGTGTAAACTGTTGGATGTTTTCTGTTCAATGTAAACCGCGCTGATGTCTAATAGTGCGGTATATAAGAATTGTTAATAAAAATAAATAAAATAAAATAAGCTACCATATTAATTAAAACTCGATGAAGCTGGTGAGGAAGGGAAAAGTGAAGCGCCAAAGAGTTTATTTGAAAACCAAACTAATATAGTTGAATGCAAAAGGAAATAAAAATATCAAATAGAAGTTAAAAATTAAATGACATTAAACATTAAAATATTAAGATATCAGGCAGGCCAACAAATGTCCCAAGGGAAACAGTAACCACTGTCTTCCAAAATGTTCTTGTTCAGGATTGCAGGTCGCAAAAGCAGGAACGGTGCAGCACCTCGATGCTCAAGAGAGAGACTCAGCTAAGGACCTGCCTAGATCCAGCGATGTAGAAGGCCATCCAACAGCAAATAACTGAAACAGGGTAAGAGGGGCCAAGACGGAGCACTGTGCTGAGGCCCAAAGCTAGGGGATATGTAGATGTAAAAAGTTCAAGCCGGCCAATGCGCTGCACAAAAGTCTGACGCTTCAGAAGGCACCTCCAAAATCTTCTGCTGGCCAGCATGATACACTGAGCTGGGCCGAGTAGGCTAACATGAAGTGAACTCCATGCTGTACCAGAATGTCACAGACCCAGGCCAACTCACATCAGCGGGCAGAGACGGCAGCAGAACAGTCCTGGAAGATTAAAGGACCACCTGCATTCTGGTCACTTATGCATGAGTGGAGGAGTGGCCTAGTGGTTGGGGCAAGGTACTTCAGGCCGGAAGGTCGGGGGTTCAAATCCCACTAGAGGACAGCAACCTTGGGCCAGAAGGACTGGGGTTTGTAGTCCCACAGGTGCTCCTTGTGGTCTTGGGAAAGCCAGTTAAACCTCCATAGCCCATGTTCCCTGTAAAATAGTTATCTCCAAGTTATAATGCCCTGTTCAATGTAATTTCAGTTTGTTCAATGTAAACCACACTGATGCAGAATAGCATGGTATATAAGAGAATGTAAATAAATGCATTGAACCCATGCTGCATGGAGAACACACTCCTGATGGAAATTGAGAAAACATGCTAATACAGCCCACAGCTTCCAGTCCACTAGAGACCGATGCGATGTGTCCACTCGATGGTGATGGAGCCAACACCCTGTTCCAATGGGAGGTTCAGCAGGATCCATGTTTCCAGGTAGCCACAAAGTTCTTTATCCTGCGCCATCTTGTCTATCCTAATGAAACAAAGATTTTTAAGCCGTTCGCAGTTCTCTAAGTCATCGAGTTTCTCAAGCTGCCGATTAAGCTGCTCTTCAAGACCCCACAGGTGCTCCTGGGCAGCACAGTTGCCTTCCTCGAGCACCATCATCTGTCTGAGGCGGCCAGTAAACTCTGCCACAGAGTGTGCAATCACTTCCATTTGGATCGCCAATCCTCCTAAACAACTCTTCAGCACCTGGACTATCGCCAGAGAGACTTCTTCTACCATGCTGGATGTCTCAGTGGAGCGGGGGGCTTGAGGGTTAACCATCGGTCATCTTGGATTTGACTACCTGTGATTTATCTTTCTGCGGTGCCTTTGCCGCCCTGCCGCTGAAACTGCAACCAGAAGATCCAATGCTGGCAATATGGGCTATTTAACGAAAGATGAGCTAGTGAGAGGGCCAAATAGCATCAAATTGTAGAGGTTAAATCAAAGGGAAGAGGGACAGGGCCCCGGAGATAGAAGTGGGCTACCTTTCCAGCTCACTGGTCTCTGTCTCTATGCATTTAAATGTTAAACCCTGTATATAATACAAATATATTTCAGAAATCAAATTGGTGTCTGATAAATGTCTCACCTTTGATTTTTCAGAGTAAACTGCAAAAAATAAATTCAATACAAAATTTATAAACTGAAAGAAATCCATACTGAATTAGTTTAAGTAATCCGGGAGAGTTGTTTGGAGAGAGACTTGTGCTTTTGCTGCTTTATTATCTTTAGCAATCGCACCCCTGTGGAGACCGGCTGTATGATTGCTCCTCTCCCCTCTAATTAGCATCGGAGGTAACAGTTGTAAGACTGCTCCTCCCTCCTGTGGTAAGCCTTGGAGGTAAAAGCTTAGTTTTCCCATGGAATATGGCGGCTAGTGTGACTGTGGGCACGTGACCGAAGGGGTATGACCAAAAGGGCACGTTCTGCCCCTTTGGAGCCCCTTAGGAGCATGAAGGAGCACCGGAAGAAGCTCTGAATTTTATGGTAAGCGGAAGGTGAAGAACAAGGCATTGGGAGGTGCTGGAGGAGCAGGCCTGGTAAAGGGCCCTATGGACCTCCATGTGCAGCCTGTTGCTTTGCCTCTTTCTACAACTGTGAGTAATACTTTGGATATTGAAACCTCCTTGAGTTCCGGTTGCCCTACACCTCCACCCCAGCATTCAAGGATAGGCTTGTCTGCTCCGGATGCTAGAAGTGGTTCTCAGAGAGCCACTTCTCCACCTGCAAGTGAGCACTCTCCGCGATCCCCCTCTCTCTCAGCCCCCCAGCTGGTGTTTGGTACCCCAAGGCAGTTTCTCTTGTGTGACCATCTTCAAGTTTGGTTGTGCCGTTGGATCCCTCCACTGAGGTTTCCTTGAGGGATGTTTGGGATAAGCTGTCGAGAGTGGAATCAATATTGACTGGGACTGTGGGTGAATTGTGCAAGTTTTCCGAGGAGTCTGTGGACAAATTTAAACAGCAGAACTCTTTAACTTCCTCTTTAGAGTCTCGTGTAATGAAACTTGAGGGCTCTCAGTCCTCATTGCAGTCTCTAGTGGGGGCAGTAGTTAAGGATAGTTTGGTTATTCATACCAAACTAGAGGCAATGGAGAATCAATTAAGGGCAAGGAATTTGCAATTCCTGAATTTTCCTGTGATGCAACTTCTGTCCCTCCTTGAGCTGCTGAAAAAATATTTGAAAGAAATTTTGTTTAGTAATGTTTATGCGCTGGTTATTTCAAAGTTATTTTATGTTTCCAAGGGGACTCGGGTAGAAGTGGCTGAAGGAGAGGGGTTGGATTCCATCGCCTCTCCGGACAGCCTTGATTTGACTGTGCTTCTTGAGACCTCTCAGGACATTGTCTCTGAGAGGGAGACTCTGCTGGTCACTTTTTGATCGGAGGCTGATAAGATTGCTGTCTTGAAATTATACTTTTCTAAAAAGTCTCTTTCCTTTTATGGTCAGCCGATAAACAATTTTCCTGATGTTGCCAGGCCTATACAAATGCATAGGAAGGCTTTCTTGCAGTTGCCGTCTAAAGTCTTGGCTATCGGAGCCATGTTCTATCTCCGTTTACCCTGTAAGTGTGGGGTTACCTATGCTAGAAATAGGTTTGTTTTCACAAATGTTTCCCGTTTGGAAAATTTTCTTCGGGGGAAATCAGTGGGTTAGTATGAGTACTTGGGGATTTGTGTACACTCTTGACTCATCCTATTTTTGACTGGGATAGTTCTAGCTATTAATACATTTGTTCTGTTTTGCTTCTCTCCCATGATGGGGGCTAGAACATCTCTTGCTATTGTTTTATTTTTGGGGTTTTTTGTTTTGTTTTTTTGCATATTTTCCTAATTTCTAATGGTAGCAGGTTATGCTTTTCTTATACAAACTCGGGGTCATTCGGAGCCACAAATAGCAGCTATTCGTGCCAGCTCTTGCTCCCGACTAACTTCCCTGCTGGTTGTGTGTGGAAATTTTACGGGGCGGGAAATGGGCGGCCCAGGGCGGTTGCTGGCTCTGGACATACAGGGCCGATTCTAATGTTGGCTCTGTACGTCCAAGGCCAGCAACATGGTGGAATAACTTCCCTGGGCATGAGTTTTCTTTTTAAGTGCCTGGGTCTCAGATTGGGCAGGGGTGGCCAGGGAACATTCCCTGCAGCCCGCCCTGGCCTTAGGAGGCCAGATCGGGGGTCGGGCTGCAGGGAATAACCCCTTTTTTTTCAGGTGGCCGGCATCGCGGCTTTTAAATGGTGCCACGGTACCATAGCAACATGACACCATGGCACCACGGCTCCATTTAAAAGCCCTGACTGAGTTAGTAGGGCAGGTCGTGTACGTGCAGGCCGGACTGAATCGCAGTCCTGGCCTGCACATACATGACTGATCACGATTCTGATCCTGCGGGGCTAGACGTACCCCCGCGGGATCAGAATCGTGATGCTCTCTGTACATCCGGCTCAGACCGGACGTACAGAGGGGATCTACATCTGGAATGGAATCGGGATGATTGTGTATATATTTTGATTGAAATCTTAATAAAAAAATAAAATAATCCCTGAAATGCCTGGCAGGCCTGAACTAGGATGTTTTGCTTTACTATTCACTATAGAAAACAGCTCTTTGCTACTGATTTAGTCTCTCCCCTCTCAGGCAGCTATAGGGAACAAGGCAGGAGGGGGATGAGGCTAGAGTGAACAGAGCACAGGACAAATCAAAGGTGATCTAATCTGCTCCCAGCCCCATTTCCTCCTGTTTCCTTCACAAAGTATCTGATAATGAAGGTAGTTTGTGTCACTGTTAATTATTTTTTACTCTGTTGTCTTGAGAATCAGACACTGGCCAATAGAGTTACCAGGACAAAGCACTGTGTGCTCATTCGGTGCCCCCCCTCCCCCGCCATACCGGGCCTAGGGCAACTGTCCCTTTTGCCCACTGATAAATGCAACCCTGCTCTCTTCTAAAATTAAGGGTGAAATAGGTCCCTTAAATTCAATAGAGGTATTAACAAATCGAGTGCCAATGGTAAAAGCTGAAGTCACCTTTATGACTTCCTGTGTGTCTTGCATTATGGCTGATTTGGTTCCCCCAACCTTCGGAAGTACACATCCAGAAGAGCCCAAACCTACCAGAACAGCTGGTGGAACAGGTAGAGTACGCAGGATAGAACTCGGTGGTCTCCTCCACCAAATAATCTTTGTTTGATCCACTTGTTAACACAAATGAGCCTGCTCTTTAGTCTTAGCTTTCCTCATATCCATCATACACCAAAATACAATAAAAGGCTACCTCTGCAGATGACACGGCCATAAGCTGCAGCTTTTAAGTAACTATCATCTTAGATGGCTCCAGAAGGGCCTGTCATGCCCTTTTGATCATGTCTCTTTGAGCATGTGACCATGGGCTCACGACTGTAGGCCGCGTACCATGTCACAGCTCTACTTTTGAAGCTGCCAGCGGTCATCAGGTGATGTCATTGACGCAACTGCAAGAACTGCCAGAAAATCCCCTGCTGCTGCTGCTGCTTCCTTGCAGCGCAGGTTGGTATGTGTTCCTGCTCTCCTTGCAGAAATGCCGGTTAGAGCTGCCAAATTACCCAGTTCCAGGAGTGAGATTTCAAGCCAGACCTGGATTTCTGACGATCCAACTATGATCTATTATGGGATCTGCAGCACTGATTGCAATGAATAAAATTGAGGATTAAATCAACAAACAAGGAAAAACAAGTGGCAAATGCACAAATACAGTGGGAAATAGTGTCACTCCAGGAACTCTTTGTTGATTAAGAACGGACACATGAATGGTTAAGGAGAAGTGAACTGAAATCGAGGGATGAGAGGTTGATAGTTGCAGCCCAGGACAGCAGCTTACAGATGAGATGGTTTACAGCGAGCATTGAAAAAACTGTCAAAACAGATGTATGTCCATTCTGTGGGAAAGAGCTGGAAATAGTGACCCACCTCATAGCTGGCTGTGAAATTTTGATAGCAGAAAATGTATATACAGAAAGGCACAATAAAATAGCATGTCTTATCCATTGGAAACTCTGTAAGCACTACAATATCACTGTCCCTGAAAAGCACTGGAATCATGACCCTAAGAGAATAACAGAGAATGAAGAGGTTATGATCATCTGGGACACACCCATTCCGACCGATAAAAAGCTGGATGCGAGGAACTTGGTATAGTGGTAAAGGAGAAATGCCAGAATGGCATCGATTGTAGAGGTATCAGTTCCTCACATTGAGAGGGAGAAAATCTTTAAGTTCCAAGAAATGCAGTCAGAGACCAAGAAGATGTGGCATAAAGATATCAAGTTATTTCTCATTGTGTTGGGTGCCACAGGCCTAATTGAAAGGAATTTCCAAGCACACCTTGATCAATTACCCATAAATGTAACATCTTACGAACTCCAGAAGGAGGCTCTCTTTGGCACAATGCAAGTACTATGCTGAGCATTAGCAGTAAACTTGAGAGACTGAGATCATACTTCACATTCCCTGGCTTAGAAATGAAGTTCATGACTGTCATGGTCTGTGCAAAACTCGTCCATTTGGAGAAATTGCCCCCTACAGTGGCTTTCTTGACATCTTCCGTCAATGGGAGTTGGGTTCTCTGACAGCACTTTAACACAGCACCCCACCAATCCTCATTTTATTCTGCCACGGGACAGCTGCCAGCAGCTGTCTCTATCCCAATGCATAGGTTTCTTTGCACAGATGCAAGCGAGTCTATTCATACAGATGGATAGACAGACAGACGGATGGACCATCCTCAATAGGCACTAGTACTTGAGCGAAATGCACCTAAAATAAAAGCAAGTACATGTATAATATTTGAAGGTAAATTTATATGCTTGAGAAAATTGTCTGACGGTGCAGTAAAACTCTACTCTAATTCTATGGCAATATGTATCATGCAAAGCAGCATTTTTGCATTGGTAGAAAAGCAACACCCCTTTTTCTTTACTGTGCCCCATATTTGATAAGTCTTTAGGATAGTTATGCTATTCAGTTCTGAACCCTTTGTGTTACCCTGTCAGTCTTGTTTGATGTCTGTCTAATATTAAATATTATTAATTGTTCTGAATAATCAATTTCTGGACTTTCTACACCGCCTAAATGGCATTTCCATAGAGCCGTGTATCAAATCTTGCTAAATTTTATTTATTTGGTTTTATACCACAATATTCATAATCAGCACGGTTTACAATAGAACAACTTATTACATGGAACAGTTTACATTGAACATGTGAAAAAGATATAACACAATTAACGAATTTACATTAATAAATCATACAACAGTAGCAAGTAAGAATGAAACTATTTACAGTATGACAGAATCTTGAGTATGATATTGACAGACCAGGCTTTAAGTTACGTGGTCAAAAGCAAGGTGGAATAAGTGAGTTTTGATTGCTTTGCGAAAGGTGGCCAAATCTGAAATGAGACGAATAGGAGCAGGTAGGGAGTTCCGTAGTAGAGGGGCGAAGAGGGAGAAGGCTCTGTTCATGGCGAATTGGGAGCTTTTTCTGGCTATGGGTGGTGATGGTAAGAGTGTTTGCCATATTTGTTCTTGCGCTGTTGTCAGGAGTCCAATGTAAGAGATCTTCCAGGTAGGATGCGGAGAGGTGATGAAGAATTGTAAAAGTTATCAGGAGAGTTTTGAACTTAAGTCGACTGCTTATTGGGAGCCAGTGTAGATGAATTAGGAGAGGAGTTTCATGTTCGTATCTAGAAGCTCCGTAAATGGTTCGTGCCGCAGTTTTCAATGCCAATTGCAAAGGATAGAGAGCATATCCAAGAAGACCATGTAGGATGATATTGGCGTAGTCGAAGAGCGGAGTGATTTATTTATTTATTTATTTTATTTACAGTCTCTTATATACCGCACTATTCAGCATCAGCGCGGTTCACATGGAACAAAAAATGCTCAGTACAATTAACATGTAAGAGTTTACAGATAACAGGGCAAGTAAATTGGATAACAGGGGTAAACTATTTACAGCATTACATCACTATTTACAGTGATAAAGGTTTGGAAGACAGAACGGAAGTCAGTAGTCTCCAGTAAGGGTCAGAGATGACGGAGGGAATGTATTTTATGATAGACAGCCTTTGTGATATTGCTTAGGTGGGACTCCATGTTTAGGGATTGGTCCAGAGTGACGCCCAGATATCTAACCTCATAATTAGACTTCAGATCAGCATTCTTAACCTGTAGGGCTGGAGTTGGCAACTTTACCTTATGTTGGGAAAGAGAAAAATGGGAGTGTAAAAGGGACCTGTCTTCGAAGTGCATCACTGCTGAGCACTTGAGAGGACTCGCACTGAGTGGAAGGGACCTGCAACCCAGGTGCATCCCTCCCCTCACTGTGAAGAGTGGGACTGTGGCCGTTTTGCTGCTTTGGCCTGTTATCTCAGGGAAGGCAAGCAGGTGGATAAAATGACCTTATCTTCTGCTCAGCCATACCCCTCAGCAGAGTGGGACTGGTTTGTGTGGAGGTTTGTTGTTCAGAGAGAGTGTTTGCACTGCTAGTGTTTAAACTGATAGGTTTGACATCTGAAGGTAGGTGAACCTTTTGGCATCTTATCCCAGAGGGCTGAAGTTGAGTGCAGAAAATAAGACCTTCCTAGAGACTGTTGATTTGTATTTTACTCATTACTCCAGTAAAGGCCTTGAGCTTTGTTCCCCCTGTCCAACAGGACCCGCTATGCTTTAGGAGCTCTGCTATGCTGTGGGTTTCTTTGCTGCTTTTCGGATTTAAAAAGGCAAGCAGTACATTTATAAATGTTTTTGACCTACCTTGGGGAAACCTTCATACCTAACTAGGGGTAGAGGCAGTGCTCGTCCAAGTGTATCAGCCGCCCTAGGCAAACCTTCAGCCATTGCTGTCTCCCCAGCAAGCCTTCACCCATTATCTTCCCCCTCCCAGCAAACATCCTGTCATTGCCACTTCAGAGCCTCGCTTTCAAACATGCAGGAAGCCCCTGCTAGGCCCGTCCCCTCGGACATGCACTTTCTACAGCTGTGGGGGTGGATCTGGCAGAGGCTTGAACATGAGGCTCCATGGTGACTTCATTTACCTTTTCAGTACCAACATTCAGAAATAGCAGAAAGAAAGGAGCTGTTCCTGGAAGGCATGGGGGGAGTGCTGGTGCTGGCTAAATTTGCTGTTTCCTAATGCAGCTGCGATCCCTAAAATTGTGCTGCCCTAGGTGATTGCCTGGTTTCCTTAGTGGAAGAGCAGGCCAGGCCCTGGGCGGGAGCTACAGCTGAATGAAATGAACCCTGGAAAAAGCAGTGCTGGAGGTCTTAGGAAAAGCACTGAATCATGGAGCCCCACTTTGATACTCCGCAAAAGCAGGCAGAGAATGAGAGAAGCAGGGCTCTAGGGTAATATTTCTATTGGTTTAAGGTATGTAATTCAGATAAAGTGGGAACAGTGTGGGGCTTTCCCTAAGCTAAAACTGTTTGCTGCAGGCTGTTCTGGGTTTGTTTCCATGGCAAGACGCTAGAGCCTTTTCTTTTAAATTCACACTGTTTGAGAGAAGTTGTTTTGAACATAGAGAAATGAGTTACCTTGCACATGAAGCTATGGAGTTCTTCTCCCGAGGACACCAAACAAGATACTCCTTCACATATACCCTTAGTAATTTTTGTATTGATTAACTGAACAATTAGAACTTTGCTCATAAATATTTTCCCCGTATTTGCCCATATGACTTTTTTTTGACAGGTACTATGTACTGTATTAATCTAGCAAGAAGACAGATCTGATATCTGTGAAAACATGTAAAATGCTTCACTGCTTCTCAGTACCTGGAGCGTGTTGATGGGGATTTAGATTTCATAAACAACTTTGTCATCTACATGAGGGGAAAGCATAAATCCTTATGCCTTATCCATAGGTAAGGAAAGAACCTCTTCCAAATACGATAAACATATCCTGCTCTGACATTTGTGCATTTCAGTGTGGACCATGCAGGTATTGGAGGGCTAGAGCGCACACTAATTGCAAATAGTGCATTGGAAGCATGCCTGTATATTAAAGTAATTCAGTGTTACACTTGCAAAAGATATGAATATGACCTGCTGCAAAAATTTGAAATCTCAACAATTACTTTTGCATTGTTTCACGGCTACTTGAAGATGCAGAGTTTATCATTTGTTTATTGAGGCTTAATATACCGTCCTTGGCAGAGCACACAGAGCAGTGTGCAAAAAGAAAATGTCAAGAAAAAAGAAAAGGAACTCCATTATATGACAGGAAAGAAGCAGGAGGAGACTACCACACCGAAAGAAAAAGACGGTCAGAGAGACTACAAATATTTCAGCATCAGTAAATACATTAAGGTGCAATTATTATAGCTATTTGCAAATGCAGCACCCCTAAACTGCGTCCATTCTGAAGGCTTGTGTGAACAAGTGGGTCTTTGGGAGAGTCTTAAATTAGGGAAGGAGGGTTTGAGGTGTATGTCAGAGGGGAGGCAGTTCCAGAGGGTGAGAGCAACAAAGAAGAAAGCTGAGTGTGAGGTGGCGTCGTATTTAGCCCGAGACGCAGAGGTGAGGACCAGTCAATTGTCGTGGAAGGAGCGCAAACATCAAGGGGACCCGTAGGGAATTGTCGGAGAGGAGAGAGGCACTGTGAGTTACAGCACATGAGGAGCTGTGTCATCGGAGTCACTGCTGGTGATTGTTAAAACATGTATTGTTTTTAATATAATTACTGTCTACTTGTTGATGAAAAGAATGTTTTTGCCAACTACACTAAATTAGTAGCATGGCATGGACTAAATTTAAGACTGCTAAATGTAAGAGAAGAGATTTTGGAATATAAGAACATGGGAACTGCCATACTGGGTCAGACCAAAGGTGTATCAAGCCCAATATCAGGGAGAGCAGCGGCTGTCATCGGAGGATGTGGGCAGGAGCTCCTCCTCGTCTCCGGAGCCTGCCAATCATCAGCCCTTCACAACGGCTTTAAAACCTCCGCTTCTGAGGCGCGCTCACGCCTTGCAGGCCCGCACCTGAGGGCCTCGCCAGAGGGCCCTTAGGCATGAGACTGTGGCGAAAGAACAAAAAAAGAAAACAATAAGCCTTGATCACAATTGTCTTGCTGGTATACTGTGTATGAAACCTGCTGTTTCCCCTTTTTGTTTCCTCCTATTCACTGTTGACTGTCACTGTATCTCTTATCTCTTTCCCTATCTTATAAATGGCATTCTTTTCATATTTTCTGTAACATTGATAATTATTGTAAACCGCTCTGATGCTTTGGCCTGGGCGGTATCTCAAATGTAACGTAAAGATTAAAGATTAATATCCTGTCTCTGATGGCTGCTAATCCAGGTCACAAGTAACTAGCAGGACCCTAAAAAAGTTTCTGAACATTCAGGTACCGTTAGGTTGATGTGACCTTGGCCTCCTAAACAATGCCTCTAATTGTAGGGATTTCAACAGAGATCTTGCAACTCTAAGGTTGTGAGACAAAATTAGTGACAAAGCAAGTGTATAAAGGGAGAGATGTGCAGTGGATGTGGATATCTGCTAGGAGAAAATAAATGCAAGAAGCGGGGGGATCATGAACTTTCTGGGCTTTTCCCCCAGATTTTCAGGCTTAATAAGTTGTTAGTTTATGTTTTAAAGTTATGCCATTAATTGAATTTACATGTATTAAATCATAGGTTAACACATGCTAAATTTGATTTAGCTTGCACTAAATATTTTAGGGCACAGGGATCTGTGTGGACTTGCTGCTTTTTAATTGTTCATAAATGACATGGATGTGGGAACAATGAGTGAGATGATCAAGTTTGCAGATAACGCAAAATTATTCAATATTCATAAATTGCAAGAGGACCTTGAGAAATTGGGAGAATGAGCATCCAAATAGCAGATGACATTTAATGCAGATAAGTACACACTAAGGGAAGTACAACCCAAACCCTAGTTACATGATGCAAGGTTCCACCCAGGAAAATGCTCTAGGTGATATCGTGAATAACATGTTGAAACCCTCCGTCCACTGTGCAGCGGCAGCCAACAAGGCTAATAGAATTCTAGGACTCATAAGGTTGTGGAATGGTTCAAAAAGTAGGAGGAGTGGAGGAGTGGTCTAGTGGTTGGGGCAAGGTACTTCAGGCCAGAAGGTCAGGGGTTCAAATCCCACTAGAAGACAGCAACTTTGGGCCAGAAGGACTGGGGTTTCTAGTCCCACAGGTGCTCCTCATGGTCTTGGGCAAGCCACTTAACCCTCCATAGCCCATGTTCCCTGTAAAATAGTTATCTCTAAGTTATAATGCCCTGTTCAATGTAAACCACACTGATGCAGAATAGCACAGTATATAAGAGAATATAAATAAAATAAATAGGAAGACTAGGGGACACACAATGAAGCTACAGTGTAGTACATTTAAGATTAATCAAAGAAAATATTTTTTCACTCAATGCGTAATCAAGCTCTGGAATTTGTTACTGGAGGCTGTAGTAAAAGCTATTAGTGTAGCTGAGTTTAAAAGAGGTTTGGGAAAGTTCCTGGAGGAAAAGTCCATAAACTGTTAAAGTGGCATGGGGAAATCCACTGTTTACTCGTGGGATAAACAGCATGGACTCTATTTTTTGGGATCCTGTCAGGTACTTGTGACCTGGATTAGCTACTGTAAAAACAGGATACTGGCTTGATGGACCTTTGGTCTGACACAATATGGCATACTTATATTCTTAAGTCCTTTTAAATTAATTGAATTCACACTAATACTGTAAATTCACAGCCCTACTTTACTCTTAGGCCACTGGCTAGCTATACAAAAAGAGTCCCTTGGATGATCATGACAACTAAGGACTCTTGCTGGAAGTCTCAGCACTTAACTCTAAGAAAGACATTTTGCTGTGTTACTTGGAGGAGGAACTGTGCTGGTCTGCCAGACAGGCTCAATCCAACCCAGACGAACAGCCCCTCTGTATGTCTGGTTTGAACCGGACATACAGAGGGGGTTGTGATTCTGATCCGGGGAGCACGTCTAACCCGTGGGACCAGAATCGCGAACAGCTCTGCACTTAACTCAGGGCTTTACAATGGATCCGCAGTGCCATGGTGTCTGGTTGCCATGGTACTGTGGCTCCATTGTAAAGCCATGATCTGGCTGCCGGTTTAACAAAGGCTTTACCACAGCCTGACCCCCAATCCAGCCTCTTAAGGCCAGGCTCGGGCTGCGGGGAATGTCCTCGGACCCCTCCTGCTCCATTCGCACCCCTGGCCCGCCGAAAAAAATGTCCAGGGAATTATTCTACCTCAGAGGTGGAATAACTTCCCCGCACAAGTCGCCGGCCCTGGACATACAGGGCTGACATTAGAATTGGCCCTGTACGTCCAGGGCCGGCAACTGCCTACTGTCTGCACTAACTCTGCCCCCAATCCACCCTTTCCCTGCCGGCGTCTAACTTCCCCATACAACCAGCGGGGAAGTTAGACGCTGGTAGGGAGGGCACGAATAGCGGTGGGACAGAATCAGGCCCAAAATGTATTCTGAATAAGGGTTATTTTAAGCCTTATTTGTGTTTTGCACGTGTATATTCCAGCAGATAGACTTGCAAACTGCATCTATGTGCAGTCATTTTAGAAATGTCTGAATTTACACATGTTTGCACCAATCGCATCCAAGTTACGTGAGGGTGTGCCGAGAGCATGGTCTTACTGGAACAAATAGTTACATGTGCATCCCCCATCTCATATGGAGGATTCATGTTTGAGGCCAAAACTGTCCCCGTCTAGATCTACACCTGCCACCAATGTGAATAGGGATTTAAAAAATGGTCATTGGGGCAGCCCTTTACAGGACAGAGTAAAGGGAGTATTCCTCTTAATCCCCCAATGTTTATTTCCTCCTCCAAATGAAATGGGGAGAAGAGAGAGAGTCCTCTGTACTCAACAGTACATGCATATCCACATTTGCAAATTGTTCCAGATACACGTGTAAGTTCCCCCTGCTTGTGTTCATTCGGAAATGCTGGCAGTTACACAGGTGAGCTGCTGCTTTCCCCTATTGATATTTCCCATGTCTGTATTTGCAAAATAGCATCTCCTGGGGCACGTAGATGTGTATTTTTGGAAACAGCTCTACATTTAGCAGAACTTCTCCTAAAATACCAGTACAAATGTACACATTGTGACCTCCATATCACACTTCTGCTCTCCACATCATATCTAAAATGTGTCTTCACGTGAGGAGATGTGTTGTGATCTGATGCTATACTGTTCACCATGGAGCTTGTGACTAGGACGTTTGTCCAGAAACCCTAAGTTCTGTGTTCTCATAAATTGGAAAAAGGGAACCGGCACTCCATGAGCTGGGCTGCAATCTTTAGGGCTGGAATAAATGCCCACATATACAATGTAGGTGTGCACTATACCACTTAACACTACTATTTCATAAAGACAAGAAGGCACCTATTTGCCTTGATAACATGGGCTTAACATAGGCCCCTTAAAATACACTTTGACTAGGTTTCCCCTCTAAAAGTGCCCTCTCAATGTAAATTGCCTGGCTCCCAAACCAGTCCTGCAAAGAGGATGCAGTATGGGGCATGCCTTGCTGGTAGAAAAACTGTGATCAGAGATGCGACAAAAATCCCAGTACTTAGATGGAAATGAGCAGCACGGGACTGGATTTTCCTTTTTATAACAGGGCAAGAAATCTCAAATGAACTCTGAGGGACATGTTTACTAAGCCCATGCTGGTAACACAGATATAGGCTGGGGGGGGGGGGGGTTAATTGCAGTTACGCTGGGTCGCCATAGTAAATCCACCTTGGGAGCTACTAACGCCCCCATGGAGGTAGCGTTAATTGCATCTGTATAAATTGCTCTCAGCATAGGTTGCTCAGGCTGAAAACACCCGTGTTACCTGCACCCCCAAACTGACGGGCGCTGCTAGGGTAGCTTGGGGTTTTCAGCATAGGGCCCTGCACTACCTTTTAGTGTGATGCCGATACCACACATTAGGAAATATACCCCAGAGTGCCAAGATCAATCTAATCCATGCCATGTGTTTCATAACTTGTCCCACACAAAGACCAATGGTCTCCATTATTTTATAATTATATTAAAAGCATGGCTAGAATACAGGTCACTGCAGCTGTGTTAACTGGATTCACAAAGTTTGGTTGCGGCTCTTTTTACTATTATTCAAGGCATCAGTAAAAGCGCAGTTTGAGGTACATGCAACTACATAATCTGGATGAGGAGCCAATTCATTAAGCCTTGGCTGGGGACTTTTCAGAGAGTCTTCTTTTCCTCAAATACAGGGCTTTATCATCATCAATATGAACACAATTACAAGTCTTCAAGGCTTTTTGCTGCAAAGAAATTGAGCGTGCAAATACTCTTTCATCATAATCACCCAGACTGCGCAAGGTAATTCATAAAGAGTCAGAAATATATTGAAGCTCAATATTGTTTTAGCCCAAATCAATATTAATAATTGCTTGCATTTTTAAACTGCCTTTTTCCGTTGACGATTGTACAAAGATCAACCTGGAGTTGCCAGCACATCACATTTTCCTATTAACTTAAAGGCTCAGCTCCTTTCATAGTAGAAAATGTTTCTTATAAAATAGAAGGCATTGATCTGTAAAAATGGTTATCTATTATTTATATGCAAAACATTAGAACGTATTTTAATTATAGATGAGCTAAAAGGTCAGTAACTATTTTATTTCCAAATTCATGATTTTAAAATTGAATAGCTTAATAAACGTGTTTGAGATGTGTAGCCCTCAATTTCCAGCCAATTAGTTCTGCCTGTCTCCCTACACAAGTGCTTGTGCGTCAGATCTAATTAGAAGAGGGTTAGAGCTTTCTAATCTTTGGAAGTGGGGCTGTTATTGTTCTCAGATATGAAACGTTTGAGAGATGGAGCTCGGTGTCTGATTTTCTACAATGACAAAGGTATAGCAGCAGCATATCTGAAATTTAAAAAAATGTGTAAGAACATTCTGTTCTGAGAGACCATGACACAGTTACAGATTCCAAGACATGGTCCAGTGAGTACACAGAATAGTGTTTTTCTTTGTTTTCTGCCATCAAGTTACCTTATTTGGAAATCTACTACTACTACTGAACATTTGTATAGCGCTACAAGTCATATGCAGTGCTGCACAGACACATGTAAAAGACAGGCCCTGCTCATCAAAGCTTACAATCTAGTCAAACGACAACACAGTAGCTGTAGACACGGGCTGCATCTAGGGGGAATGGTAAGGAAACATGAAGGAGATCAGGTGAGTCAAGATCCGAAAGCGGCAGCAAAGAGGTGAGTTTTCAGTCTGGATTTGAAAAGGGTCGGAGAAGACGCCCTAATCTACTTTAGAAATGATAGAGTCGCTATTCTGCTGCGGCAGTCAGTGTGTGTTTCAAACGCTGACTGTCATGGCTAAATAATATCCAGTTATTCAGCACCGATACCCAGATGATAACAGGTTTAACAGCGACCGGCACCACTATTCCATTAACAGCAATATTGAGACTGCCCTCTGAACGGCTAACCAGATGACGTTAGCACAATTGTTTTCTGGCCTAACTTAATTCAGATAATTATCCAGTCAACGAGCTGAAAATCGCCACTAACTACTAATTCCACTCCAGCACTATCCACGGACCACCCTGCCACTATCCAAGGAAGGCCGAGGCAGTCGGAGGAAATATTGAATAGCACTGTGCAGATACTGCCGCTGAATTTCTCGTCATTTTAGGAGATGCTGATAGATGGATACTGTCGTGACCCCCTGCCTAGGCCAATGGCCGGTAGGCAAAAGGGCTGCCTTATTTGCCCTTTGAGTACTGTCCCAAGACTTTGGCTGCCAGCACTGAATGCTGGGACTTGTAGTTTCAGACACTCTCCAAGCAAAGTAGTGTGACCACACAGTTTGTCAGGCAAAACAAAGAAATTTATTCCGGGGTTTCTCCCTCACATCAAAATTCATAGCGCAAAACAAGGCAAGGATAAGTTCTCCAAATTAAATGATGAAGAGGAACAAAACAGGCTTAACATCAAAGTCAGGAATATTCTTTCCACAGCAGTGGCACTCAGCTTCCTTCAGACAAATGCCTTTCACTGCTATGGCTGCTAATCACATCAGGCAGACATTAAAACTTCTTAGTCAGAGTTTTCTTTCTCACTCAGCTTGACAAAACCAGGGTAAATAAACTTCTTCTCCTGGCCTAAGCCTAGCACATGTTTAGTTTGTTTGACTTACAGAATGAGCATTCCATTTCTACTGTGTCATTATCACAAGGAGTTTCATACATTTATATCTGCATATCTTCCACAGCTTCATGTGAATCATCTTCTGGGGAGCTTATATCAGAAGGTTTAAACTTTACACTCTGCAGAAACTCTTTCAGTTTCCCTAAAGTGTGTTCTTTCTGCTCTGTACCAGCATAGTTTAAAGAAGGAGTTTCTCTCTCATAGAATAGCTTTTCAACAGCCTCTAGAGCTGACTCACGGCACTTACTTGAACTGTTCCTGTTCCTGCCTGGGGCTGCTCTCCTTGACTTTTGGCTAGCACAGCGTTCAGAGCTTTTCCTCAGCTCTCTGACCACTTCTTCAGAAAAGCCTCTGTTAGGAACTGTAGCAAACTTGTCTTTCCCACCTCTATTACTTGGCTGGCTCTCTGAGCTGTTTCCGCACGTGGAAACAAACCTTTCCAGCTTCCCTTCTCAGGGGTGTTTTAGGACAGGTTCCAACCTTGGTTCCACTGCTTTCTGAGAGTAAGAATCAGCTGTCTTTCCTCCTCCTCTCCTTTGCTCCTTGAGCTCCCTTTTCTCGTGGCCTCTTTCCTCCTGGTTCCTCTCCTCCCGACTCCTTTCCTCCTGACTACTTTTACCAAACTCTGAAGCAGTTTTAAAATGGTGCTTCCTTTCAGCCACACCCTCCTCTCTGCACATGTGAGAGCTGTTAGGGCTCAACCTAGCTCTTAAGTCACTGCTTGGGCAGGGCTTAGCTCTAGCTACTGCATGCTCCGGTGGCTTGTGGTTTCTATGGGAACCCTGTTTACATCTGTCTTTAAAGGTACATTCCTCACTTCTCTCCCATTCCATCTCATCCTCACAGCTCACCTTATCACAATACGTGCTTTTGAATATCACCCCCTAACTGTCTAAGATTCCTGGCCAATACAGATAGCAACCATCTTTCTGTTTTCACCATAAGATTTGAATTGGTTGCTAAAATAAATGTGATCTCTTCCACATATTTTAGTGGAATTTCTTTCCTTTCTGTAAAGAGTAGTGGATCCGTGGAATAGTCTCCCAGTGGAGGTGGTGGAGATGAGGACAGTATCTGAATTCAAAAAGACCAGGACTATTAAGCAAGTAACTACAATACCAAAGTCCGTGTGCAGGCTGTGCTACAGAGGAGATCGGCGATGAGCATTAGCACTTCTGCATGAGGCTATGTTCCCAGGGTCCCAGAAACTACATCCTGAGCTGCAAGATACTGAAAGCGGAATGGAGAAAGGGGCACACTGGAGCTCCATTTTGATATGATTGAAATCCTAATTTAAGCTTAAAGAATAAAAACCCTCCTAAAGAAGAAATTAAGCAAGGGCAAGGTTGCAAGTTTACTTCCTGGTAATTTATATAGAGTTCCCTACTAGAAAGTAGATATGTGTAAAAAAGGCTGGAGGGCTGAGGTAATAAATGCTGAGGGGGCATATGCACTGGCAGCGGTTAGTCTAGTTAAAAGCACTTAGCCTCCGCTACTTTATTTAAAACCGGATATTCGGTGGCAGAAAATATCTGGTTTCTGCCACTGAAAATGCCGGCTCGCCAGATAACAGCATTGCTATCCAGATAGTGATATTGCTGCCCAGCTAGCAGTGATATGCAGCCGCTAACCGGATAGTGAAAACCGACTCAAGTTAGGACAGCAGTTCGGTTCACCTAACTTGAGCCAGTTTAGCTATCTGACTAGCAGCTGAATATCATCACTAACCAGATAGCGGCCATCACTGCCCCCCCAATCCATCAATAGACTTCCCTGGTTTTAACTAGATATTTTTTGGTGGACTATGGGAATATTCAGAAGCACTAAGTGGTTAGTGACACTGAATATGAGACTGACTGACTGCATTTTAACAAATTTATGGGTCTGCTAACTGGTTAAAACTATTTGCAAATGCCCTCCCCCCTGAATTTAGCCTTCTAGTGTAGGGGATCCCTTCAGAATCCATGGCAATCCCACGTGTTTTGTGTGCCAGACCGTTTCATTTCTAGCCTCTGCAGTAGATGCATGTCTTCTTGCTTTAACATTCCCCTTTTTTGATTCTGCCTGCCCTCTATAGAACCCCAGTGCACAGGATATAAAGTGTTGTTTTCAGTGTGGTTGTTGATGGGTTTGCATGCGTGTGTAGAGGCTTACCTCTGTGCCTTATCTTTTATTTTATTTGTGTCCTGTGTGGAATCAAACCTTGATTCTTCAAATGTCTGCTTGTGAAGATTGAAGAGCCTGTCAGAGGTTTTACCCATCTAAATAAGTGTGAAGAGAGACTGGCTTGATATTCAAGCCTAAGAGAGGAGAGAGTATGAGGGAGATGGCTTGCTACCCGAGCTTAACAGAGGTTTGCTGTAAAGGAGAAGTACTGCCTGCTGGAAGGAGATACAGTGGAGTGACTGCTTAATAGATAAATAGAAAGGATTAAAGGAATAGAATTGAGGAGGGAGAAAGGACACTGTAATCTGCTAAATGCTTAGGAGCCCAAATCCAGGATCCCTTTGCCAGCAGCAGAACTGATAAATATTTTAAACTGGGATCACAGAGACAAATACGTCAAAGGGACACAACCCGTGTTACCAAATACTGTGTATTTTGTGATACTAAATACTACAGGCTTATTAGTTGAACTGAACATTTTGTTGCAGTAAAGAGAATTGGAGCACGTAATTCCGAGTCAAGAGCCTCATTAATTTATGCACCAAGGGCGTTGAAGGAATTTCCTTTCCCCCTATGGAGTACTTGCTCCCTGTTAATAAGAGTGTGTTTAGCTGAGAGAAGGAGTGGGAGAGAACCTGGGATAAAACTGTTCTGTGATCTGACCCCAGCAGAACCAGTCTGCTACCCCAGGGCAAAGGAGATTACACTGACAGCTCTTACACCCAAACTTCTCTGATACAGATTTATATATTTGATTAGTTTCTATACCTCTTTCCTGCCATAAAATGACTAAAAAGGTTTACAGTCATCCCACAAGATATTCATCACTCATTTGCAGCGGTCAAAGATACCCATGAGAAAATGGACATGCATAGTATAATTCCCCCAGCAGAATCCTCCCCCCCCTCCATATTTTGATGTTGGTCATTGAAAAAACTGCCAAAGTGGAAAAAAAAAGTGTATGTGTGTTTGTGTGTGTATATATATATATATATACACATGTGTGTATGTGTACACACTCCCCAACTGTTTTCAACTTTAATTTGATTTTTAGAAGTAATTGCATAATGATTTTTTCTTTTACACATTAATCACAGACATTTCAGAGTTCATGAAATATTGTCTGTCATATACTTAAGGTATGTTTTTGCTAATTTGCTGCTCTAGAAAAGTAAACAATTGAATCAGTATTGAGAACTATGGACAGTGCCTTGCAAAATCTTCATCCCCTTGTACATTTTTCACATTTTGCTTTCTAAAGCATGTGTTAAATTAGAAGTGTATTTTACTGATCTACTTAATAGAAAAAATCCATTCCTCTTCCAGGATCCATTCACTGTAAACTGCTAAAACAAGCCTTCCAAGTATTTATTAATCAGTTTGAATGCCCAAGGCTGTATAATACTATAGTATTTTCAATGACTCTTTATCATAGACATTTGGTCCATATATATAGTCCATGAGCACAACTTATTTTACTTTTGACTAGAAATCCTTGATGCAGAGCACTTGACTGAGTCTGAAATACGGCTTGTGTCACTTATTTGATACTAGAAGATGGAAGTTTGATGCAAGATAGTGGCTGCCGTCTTTTGGACTGTCAGCACTTGATATGTTTGCTCTAAGTCATTTTTTTTTTTGTGTGTAAACTGTCTTGTCTAATCTGCAAAGGTGGTATATAGAAAGCATAATAAACCATATACCATAAACCATCTAATTTTTTAGGTAGGTAGAATGAGGCATCCATTATAATGCCTCATTTCTAGATAAATGTGCATCTTTCATTTCCCTACACTTGAGAATCCATTGAACCATGGAAGTGTGACGGAAAAGATTAGATGTATATCTGTGAGCATTTCATCCACATAGAAAGTCTGTGAAGTGCTTGTGTAGATGTAGCAGAAGAAATGTGTGAGAGGGTGTAAACTTGTTAAAAGAAGCGAGAGAGGTTTACATTAGGATATAATGGATGATATGAGTAATGTAGACATGAGGGCAGACCAAAATGGATTTTGAAAGTTGAGTGCCACAATTTATCTGGTGCCTAAAGTGCTGCTGGTCATTTAAAAGTGACTTCTGCATGGGAACATTTAAAGTGGGCTTACGATTAGGATGCATCTGACAATGTTAGTGTGTAAGGTGTTAACTCTGTGACATTTTTAAAATTAGGGGATTGTGAGCTCTTTTTTGGTATTACCTGAAAGACTGAAGAACTAATCTTAAGTAAAAGTCTTAAGTACTGTTCTCACATATAAAAATCGAAATCGGCATACACATGTTAAGTATCTGTTTTAGAAGAGATGTTTTAAAGATGTAAACACAGGAGGAGCCATTCTGGGCATCTTCAGGGTGAACCCGAAGGAAAAATAGGTACTGTATGCCATATTTTACACCACCAATTCATGCGCCCTTCAAAGGTTTTATCCCCTCCACCCCCACTCAATGTCAGGAATAATCCCAATGAAGTTTGTTTTTCAAACCTGGAGCTTGGAGAACTATTTGAGGGCGGTGATTTGTGTATCGCTCCAACAAAAAAAATCCACCTGGGAAAGTGTGACTTTCGTGGAAAGGTCCCCTTCATTACTGTCTCTTCTGCGTGCATGTTTGCACAATTTACCACATAGATATACAGTATGTATGTGCTGCTATTTATAGGTATATCTCATGATTATGGCCTACTTGTAAATATGGACATGCTGCTCCTTATATCCAACCCCCAGGCCTGCTGTGTTTGAGGGAAGGCTAAACTTGTAAATGGTTCTTTCTGCTGTATGTACCATCACTTAGACCTTTATAATTAGTGGAGCTGTGCGTATTTTATAAAAGGCTGAGCAGTCACTGAGCCTTTTATAAAATGTATTTTATAAAATAGGCACATAGTTCATATATTAACATTTTGCATATCCACAGCTTGAAACTAACTTTTTCTGCCAGATTTGTGCTAGTATTTTATAAAAATACTTGAAGGCACATTTTACTAAGGACGTCCAAATGTCACCTGGAATGTCCAAGCCAGAACATCTGCAAAAAAAGCAGGCATGACGAAGTTCAGGCACGATTTCACAAATGTGCCTGATATGGATGTCTATGGGGACATGCACATAGACATCCCCTGAATGGTATTTCAAAATGGAGATGTCTAATAGCATAATGGTTAGAGTAGTGGGTAATGGCCGGAGTTCAAATCGCAGTGTTGCTTCTTGTGATATCAGGCTAGTCACTTAACACTCCATCTTTTCTAACCCCTCGGGATGTTTTTCAACCAAAATTAGCACTTTTCCTGATGCCTGTTCGTGCCCGGAGCAGGTCTAAACATGGACAGGATTGCAGACATTCCCAACATTTCTAAAATCATGCGGGGATGTCTAAGTCCATTACACCTCCCCAGGCTTGTCTCTGCCACGCCCCTTGTCTACTTGGATATTCCCGCACCAGAGATGTCTTTAAAAGCTATTTGTAAAATGGCTGCAGGGACGTCCACGTGTACCTCTTCGGATGTCCAAATCACGACTAAGGGGCTTGTTTACTAAGCAGCGGTAGCGGCCTCCAACCGATATCGGTCAGAAGCCACTAAGACTTCCCAATCCATAAAATGACCCTCTTAGGCACCTATGTGCCTTTTTATAAAATAGGCGCCTGTGTGGCCTTCACAAGTAGACAACCGGTTATAAAATTACTCTCTAAGAGGGGAATTTTAGAAGGGATGTCTAAGCCAGAACATCTGCAAAAAAATTGCAGGCATGTCCTAGTGCAGAGACTATTTCAGTGTTTGCGGGGGCATCTACATAGATATCCCCAGATCCATGTTTCAGAAGCCGAGCATAATGGCCTAGGTACAGTGCAGCCATGGTTCATATCCCACTGCTGCTATTCATTGTACCGAGTGCTGGGGATGATGGAGGGCTTTCTTCTCTACACTCTCTGGATGTTTTTCAACCAAAATGCACACTTTTAAAACGCTTGTTTGTGCCTGGAGCAGGTCTAAACTTAGACGCGACACCCAACATCCATGATGTTTCTCAGATCAGGCGGGGACATCCAATTTCCTGGGAATGTCCCAGCTATGCCCCCCATTCAGGCTGGATGTCCCCAGAGCCGGCTTCTAAAATGGCTCTGGAGATATCTCTATGCCTGTTGTTGGATATCCAGAGCATAAACAGGGCTTCCAAAAGCACCCCTAATATAAATAAGTGTTATTGTACTTATCTTTTCTACTTTTTCAAAAATCAAAAAAATGAAAATGGAAGCTGCACAGCTCTGGCCGTCTTCTGATCCACAGTCACTTCCTACTAGGTGTAAATATGTTCAGGTATTGAGGTGGCAGGAGGTAAGGAGAAGACTCACGTGCATTTCATTGTCTGTTTTTTTCTGTGGTTAGCAGACTGGAGGACATTAGTGGTGCATCTATGTTTTCTTATCTGCCAGTGTGCACTGGAGATCTTTTTTTTTAGCTCTTGTCAGTTTTCTTTGCTTCATAATGTTTTCTGCTGTTCATTCTCGTAAGCCCAAAAGGACGTTGGGAAGAAAAATTCAAGAAGTGGCCATGATATGAATAAAGGAGGTTGACTCTGAGGAAATATGGGGAAGTACTTTTTGTGTAGTGGATGGTACAGTAGTTGCCCTGAAGTAATATAAACCAACACTATAAGGGAATTTAGGCATGCTTGGCACAGGTATAAAAGATGAGAGGAGAAGGTTGAGAGACTGGGAAAAAGATATAGGGGAGATGGGCTCTTGATGTTGATTTACATATGGGAATTTGTATGCTTCGCTGTCCAGAATGATAGACCCAAAGAGGCAAAAAACTAACTTGAATAATGAGTGATATTCGTCTGGTAGTCAGTTTATGCAGCTGATAGCAGAGATTTGATAGCAGATAAACTGATTGGATCAGACATTTGGACCATATCTTCTGTCCTCCACCATGTTACTATGAATCAAGCCCTGTCTTCACCACAACTTGGTTCAACTAGTATGCTTTTGATTGTAAAAATGCTATTTTTTATGTTTGGAAGATGGATAGTTAGGATCTGCAGCAAGTTTCCCTAGGGAAAACCAGGTAGTGGGAAAGGTGATGGTGGTGACACACTCTTCTGAGGGGTATTGAGGCGTCCATCTGTCGACCAGATTTGATGTCCAGAGAAGTGTGTTGTCTGCCAGGTGCCAAAATCCGAGGTATTATGAAGAATTTGCTGAAACTCATCAAGCTTACTATTTTTCAATGATGCTCATCCATATCAGCACAAATGATACTGCTAGGTATCCCTCTGAGCATATCAAGAGTGACTTTATGGCTTGTGAGAGAGGGTGAAACAGATAGGTGCAGGTGGTGTTCTCTTCAATCCTCCCTTATGAGGGTAAACGTCAAGGTAGAGAAGCTCACCCTCTGGAGATGAATGCATGGTTGCGAGGATGATGTCACTGAGAGCATTTTGGTTTCCTGGACTATGGGATGATTTTCCAATGGCTTCTGAACAGAGATGGCATCCACCTATCCAAGAAAGGTCAAAGTGCTTTCCGCAGCAAACGGGCTAACCTACTGAAGAGGCTTTAAACTAGACTTATTGGGAATGGGTGAAGAAAGCCCCAAATAAGTAAAAGCCCTCAGGTAAGTAAAACATTAAATACCTCTGTAGAAATAGGTAAAAGGGGGCAATGTCTGGAAAGCAGTGCACATTAATGCCCACAGTATGGGAAATAAGATCCAAGATGAGGCTTTACTAGAAGAGACTGACTTGGATTTAGTGACTGTTACAGAGATGGTTCACGGATAACCATGACTGGAATGTAATTATACTGGGCTATACTTTATTCAGGAAGGACAGGGTAGGAAGTAGGGGAGGAGGAGTGGAACTATATGTAAAAAATAATACTGTATTAAAACTACAGAATTTTAGGGCTTACAAGGGAAGGAGGAGGCACTGTGAATTAAACTAGAAAGAAGGAATAGGGAATCCATTTGCATTGGTGTGATATACAAATCTCCTTCACAGGCAGAAGAGGTGGATGGGGATTTAACTGAAAACATTTGCAGTATTTCCATGAAAGAAGAAGTACTATTGATAGGCGATTTCAATATGCCGGATGTTGATTGGCACACCCCTGCTGCAGTGTCATCTGGAAGAAAGGAGATCCTGGATTCTCTACAGGGAGAATTATTCCGGCAATTGGTAACAGAATCCACACGTGAAGGGGCCATACTGGACCTAGTGCTTACCAATAAGGAAAGTGTTTCTGATGTTATAGTGGGAGATCATCTTGCATGCAGTCATTACCAGATGGTATGGTTCGGTATTAGGACACGGGTTGATAAAGTCCATTCAAAAGCAAGGCTCCTAGACTTTAGGAAAACTAACTTTGCCAAGATGAGACAATATCTCAAGATATTGTTCGTGGGATGGGAACAGCTGGGGGATGTAGAACACCAATGAGTAAAACTGAAACAAGATATTTTATAAGCAACAAACCTTTTTGTTAGGAAAGTAAATAAATGGAAAAGGCCACTATGGCTCCATAAAAAGTTGCTGAAAAGATGAAGAAAAAGAGGGTGGCCTTTATAAAATATGAGATCACAGAAAGAGGAACACAAGCATCGATATTTGGCAAAACTTAGGGGCTTGTTTACAAAGCCGCGGTAGTGGTTCGCGATCGCGATCGCAGCCGCGGCCCCATTGAAATCAATGGGGCCGCGGCTCCGATTACGATCGCAAACCGCTACCGCGGCTTTGTAAACAAGCCCCTTAGAGAAGATAGCAAAGTAGATAGGAAAGCAAAGCTACAAATAGAAGAAAGCATAACCAATGTGGTAAAATGAGGGGAGAAGACATTTTTCAAATATGCTAGTAAGAGGAGGAAGTGGAAAAGTGGTATTGTCAGACTCAAGAGTGAAGGGGAGAAATATAAGATTTGCCATACTGGGTCAGACCAAGGTCCATCAAGCCCAGTATCCTCTTTCCAACAGTGGCCAATCTAGGTCATACGTATCTAGCAGTTTCCCCAAAAGACACAGGTACCACAATGCTTGTGTCCCTTTTAATAATGGTTTATGGACCTTTCCTCCAGGAACTTGTCCAAACCTTTTTTAAACCCAGCTACACTAGCAGCTTTTACTACATCCTCCGGTAACAAATTCCAAAGTTTGATTACACATTGAGTGAAAAAATATTAAATAGGTTACCCTGTAGCTTCATTGCATGTCCCCCCTAGTCTTTCTATATTTTGATGGCGTAAACAATCGATCTATGTTTACCCGTTCCACTGCATTTATTAATTTATAGACCTCTATTTTATCTCCCCTCAGCCGTCTCTTTTCCAGGTTGAAGAACCCTATCCTTTTTAGCCTCTCTTCATAGGGGTATCCTTCCATCTCCTTTACCATTTTGGTGCTCTTCTCTCTACCTTTTCTAATAACGCTCTATCCTTTTAAGTTATGGCGACCAGAATTGCACACAATACTCAAGGTGTGGTCTCACCATGGAATGATATGGAGGCATTATAATAGCCTTTGTTTTATTTTCCATTCCTTTCCTTATATTACCTAGCATTCTATTTGCTCTCTTGGCCGCTGCTGCATACTGGGCGGAGGGTTTTAACATGTTATCCACGAAGACACCTAAATATTTTTCCTGGGTGGTGGTTCCTAATGTGGAACCTTGCATTGTGTAACCATAATTTGGGTTGTTCTTTCCTAGGTGCATAACTTTGCACTTGTCTACATTAAATTTCACCTGCCATTTGGATGTCCAGTCTTCCAATTTATCAAGATTCTCTTGCAATTTTCCACAATCCTCATGGGTTTTAACAACTTTAAATAGTTTTGTGTCATCTGCAAATTTGATTACCTCACTCGTTATTCCCTTTTCCAGGTCATATATGAATATGTCAAAAAGCAGCAGACCCAGCACAGATCCCTGGGGTACTCCACTATTTACCTTTCTCCATTGGGAAAATTGGCCATTTAGCCCTACCCTCTGCTTTCTATCTTTTAACCAGTTCCTGATCCACAATAGTACACTGCCTCCTTTCCCATGACTTTTTAGTTTTGCCAAAAGTCTCTGATGAGGGACCGTGTCATAGGCTTTCTGAAAGTCCAGATATATGTAGATACCGATGAGGATAAAGCGGACTTGCTTAACAAATATTTTTGTTCTGTCTTCACAGATGAAGGGCCAGGAGGAGGACCTCAGGAAACACCCACAAATAGGAACAGAAGTGAAGGGGATCTTGAACTATTTTCAGAAGACTGTGTTTGAGATGAACTAGCTAAACTAAAAGTAGATAAAGCTATGCGGCCAGATGGGATATATCCAAGAATACTGAAGGAACCTGGAAGTTCTAGCAGCTCCTTTACAGTAGGGTTGCCAACTTTTTGAAAGAGAAAAACCTGCCACCTGTGGCTAGTCATGTTCTGCCCATGCCCACCTATGCCCCGCCCTTTCTTTGCCCCGTCCCGCCCCCACCCCATGGTTGCTCCACCCCCCTGTCCCCCAAAAAATTGCAGAGAGGGCAATGTGCAAACTGAACAAGCAAGATTGCTACACATTCTTAAACAGAAATTCTATACTGACAGAATACGCAGCATTGGTTGAACACACACACACACACACACACACACACACACACACACTCTCTCTCTCTCTCTCTCTCTCTCTCTCTCTCTCTCTCTACAGACGGGCTGTCATCAATACATGAGCACAAAACAAAAAGAGAAATATATAGACAAAAATTAAACTGAAACCCCAAAAAGCCAGACTGCATGCAGTACAAAGTCCAATCATTAAATTGAAAATAAAATTATTTTTCTACCTTTGTTGTCGGACCATTATATTCTCTGATCATGCTGGTCCCGATCTGAGGCTTCTGTTTTCCCATCTTCTCTTAGCTCATTTTCTATGGTCTGTAGTTCATTTGCCATTTCTTGTCTCTTCTTTTCTTCATTTCCTTCCATTTGCCTACTTCCAGTCCCAGTAACCCTCCCAAGTCTCAACCCCCTTTCCAGTCCTCCCCTCCCATTACATTACAATGTCAATCCCCATGCATTCCCAGAACTGCTAGTGGTGTCCATTCCCTTCTAGTCCCTCTCCTTCCTCACCGTCTAGTCCCTTCTAGTCAAAATACTATCCCAGGTATCAGCTCACTTCCACTCCCAGTGCCTTCCCCCATGTCAGCTTCCTTCCAGTCACCCTACCCTCTGTCCATCCTCTTTCTGGTGCCATCCCCACATTTTTGCTCCCTTCCAGTCCCAGTGCCCCCTCCCTTCCAGCCTCCTTCCCATTACCCAGTCACTTACCAGTACCATCCCCAGGTGTCAGCTCCCTTTAAGCCCCCTGCTTACCCCCTCTGTCAGCTCCCTTTCAGCCAACTCCTTCCCCTCCCCCAATCAGCTCTCTTCCTGCCACCTATTCCCCCCCCCTTTCAGCTCTCTTCCAGCAACTTCTTTCCCCCTTCTTTCAGCTCTCTTCCAGCCACCTCCTTCCCTCTCTTCCAGTCACCTCCTTCCCCCTCTTTCAGTCCCTTTCTGCCACCTCCATTCCCCCTCTTTCAGCTCTCTTTCAGCCCTCACCTTCCCTCTGTCAGTCCTTTCTGCCACCACCTTCCCCTTGAAGCTGCTGCTCCTGCTTCTTACAGAGTGACGGCTGCAATAAAACTAATTTAAAAACAAAATTAAATCTGTGTGGAACCTTCTGCCTCCCTCCCCTTGTGCAGCTTCACCTCCCCCTCTCAATGCAGCTTCACCTCCCCCCCTCCCCAGTGCAGCTTCATCTTTCCGACCTCAGCGCAGCTTCACTTCCCCCCCTGCTAGTGCAGCTTCACCTTCCCCCCCCCATGCAGTTTCACCTTCCCCTTGCAGCAGCTGCTCCTGCTTCTTACAGAGTAGCAGCTGCAATAATGCTAATTTAAAAAGAAAAGAAAACCTATGCGTAGCTCTCCAGCCCTATGAAACTCCTGCTGCAGTGCCCACGCTCAAAAGGAAGTGACATTACAGCAGGGGATTCATAGGGCCAGAGGGCTCCGTACAGGTTTTCTTTTCTTTTCTTTTTAAATTAGATTTATTGCAGCCGCTACTCTGTAAGAAGCAGGAGGAGCGGCTGCAAGGGGGGCTGCGGACCGCTGATGAAAAGCCAATTTTCTGCTCTGGCCAGTCCCGATCTTGTGGCAGAGCAAAAAAACAGTTTTTCAAGGGCTGGTTTTTGTTCTCTGCTGGCAGCTGGCCTGGCCATGGGAAAACCAGCCAGACCGACTGAAAACTGGCCAGTTGACCCTACTTGACAGTCAGAAGTGGTCCTAGCAGGGGTGGCTCTATAATGAGGTGGAGTGAGGCAGCTGCCTCAGACAGCAAACTTTTGGGGGTGGCAAAAATTGCCCTCAAAACAGCCACCTCACTCTGCCTTCAAAGTTAAAAAAAAAAAAAAAATCCCCAAGGTGGACAAGCTGCTGACACTGCTTCTCGACAGTGGCAGAATCAACCCCTCCTATCCCCCACATTGAGCGAGAGTTGAGCCTGCCCCCACCTATTCCCAATGTCAGCTCCTTTCCTGCCCCCTTCTTCCTCTGGCAGCGATGATTCTTGCGCCTTACAGAACTGTGGCTGCGATAGCGGTAATAATTTAAAATTAAAAACAAAACCAGTGCCGAGCCTTCCACACTGGTTTTGCTTTAATTTTCAATTACTAGTGCTATCGCAGCCATGGCTGCCAGGGAAAGGAGGGCACAGGAAAGGAGCTGACATGGGGGGAAAAGGTGGGGCAGGAAAGGAGCTGACACAGAGGAGGGGGAGAGGTGGGGCAGGAAGGGAGTTGACATGGTGGAAGATGGGGGCTGGAAAGGAGTTGACAGAGGGGGAAGATAAAGGGGTGAAGGAGGGGGCTGGAAGGGAGCTGACACCTGGGGATGGTACTGGTTGGGGACTGGAAGGGAGCTGATACTTGGGGATGGGACTGGTAGGTGGCTGGATAATGGGGATGAAGCAGGAAGGGGGATGACACATGGGGATGGCACTGGAAGGGGAATGGACAGAGGGAAGGATGACTGGAAGGGAGCTGACACAGGGGATGGGGTGGCACTGGGAATGGAAGTGAGACGATACCTGTGATGGTATTTGTACTAGAAGGGGCAGGACAGTGTGGAAGGAGGAAGACTGGAAGTGAATGGACACCAGCGGCAGCTTGGGAATGCAAGGGGGTTGATATTGGAAGGTACTGGGAGGGGAGGGGAGGACTGGATAGGGGGCTGATACTGGGAAGAGTTACTGGGACTGGAAATAGACTGATGGAAGGAACTGAAGAAAACAAAAGAAGAGACAAGAAATGACAGATGGACTATAGACCATAGAAAGAGAGCTAAGAGAAGACAGAAAAGCAGAAGCCTCAGATCGGGACCAGCATGATCAGAGAATAAAATAATCACACAGCAAAGGTAGAAAAATAATTTTATTTTCAATTTAGTAATTGAACTTTGTACTATTATATTTTATGCAGTATGGGGAACTGCATCTCTTATTTGATGTGGCACTGCATGTGGAATCTGGCTTCTTGGGGTTTCAGTTTAATTTTTGTCTACATATTTTTATTTTTACTTATTCTGTACTTGGTGAGGGTCTGTGTTCTGAGTGTGTGAATGAGGCCATGTGTTCTGTTAACATGGAGTTTGTACATAGGGATCTATACTGTACTGTAGTAATTCGACTTGTTCAGCTTTTCAAATAAGTATATGGATGTTCTGGGGCCTACTGCAGTATTTATAGTGCTGCTTTTTTTCTGGGTAGGCCCCTTATGAGCTTTGGAAGTTTATGCTAGTATGGTATGGTAGATTTGGCCTTGTAGATCTTAAGTGACTTTTGTAAGGTTTTATATTAGTTCCCGGTATGCCTAATACTGGAGAATATTTGTTAGTGAGATGACCAGAATCCGATTTTTTTTTTTTAAAATATACTGGATTCTGTGGGTGAATGTCCTACTTCTGCTCTGCTCCCATTGTCGAGGGAGAGATTTCTGATGGTTGCAGAATATATATTCAAAAAGAAAAAGTGAGAACCATAATGCAGATTATAACAGAATAAAATGAGTTATAATTTGGTCTTATAAACTGTGCTATTGTTCTCACTTTTTCTTTTAGTTCCTTGGTGTGCGAGCATCTTGCATTTCCTTTGTTTTTTACAGAATACATATTTACATTAACACCAAGCTAGTCCAGTATGCAGTTTCAGGAGTTATGTTGTGATTGCCAAGCCCTTCTTGGTGTTTATGTTGGAGTGGGAGGTGTTGTGTTGGGGTCACAGAGTTCTTCTTGTTTTTCAGAGGGTGGGAAATGCTCTTTTGGGGTGCCAAGTTGCTCTTGTTTTTGTGGAAATGGGAGATGCTGCATGGATGTTTCCTAGGCTCTGCACTGGTAACATATGAACATAAGAAATGCTATACTGGGTCAGACTAAGGTCCATCAAGCCCAGTATCCTGTTTCCAACAGTGGCCAATCCAGGTCACAAGTACCTGGCAGATTCCAGGTCACAAGTACCTGGCAAAAAGGCCCACAATTTCCACAATGCTTGTCCCAGTCAAGCAGCAGATTTCCCAGGTCCTTTTTAATAATAGTTTATGGACCTTTCCTCCAGGAACTTGTCAAAACCTTTTTTAAACCCAGCTACACTAACAGCTTTTACTGCATCCTCTGGTAACTAATTCCAGAGTTTGATTATGCAGGGCTGTAGGTTAACTGCAGGGAGGCAGTTACATCCCCCTGCAGTTACCGCATTTCTGCGTGTGAAATGGCTGCCAGTGCAACTAAGGCCACCCACTGTGGTGGCATTAGTTGCACTCACGCTACTTGCACTGAGCCATTATGTTAGTTTCTACTGACAATGTAGATGCCTCTGTATGAGAGTTCTCTCTCTTGCCTCACTTTGCAGTAAAGTATAATTTTGGGAAAGATATCCTGTAAATCTAACAGTAATGGGTAAAAGCATTTTTGACTATATATGTCTGTTTTTAATTTGTACTGATAGATCTTCACCAAATAGGAAATATATCTCTATTCTACATATACGTGTCTGAGGCTACATGTTCTGTTAGCATGGAGTTTCTATGTAGGGAACTGTAGTAATCTGGTGTGTTCAGTTTTCTGAATAGGAATATGGATGTTCTAGTGCCCACTGCAATATTTATGATGCTGCCCTTTTCTGGGTGCGCTCCATGTTGTATGAGTTTTGAAGTTAGTGCTGTTATGGAATAGTAGATTTGCTCTATGGGTTCTGTACTCTGGGTTTTTGGTGAGGTCAACTGTACGGTTTTGGTTGGGGTGAGTACTGGAATATGTATTGTTTTGAGATTTGCAGTTTTGCGTTCTGTATGCTGCCAAACTAAAATTTAAAATATCTCATCGGTTCAGATTCAAGGAAATTTCAAATTTTAAGGGAACGTCTCAGTTTAATTTTGTTTAATAACCTGATAGCTTCACTGCTGCTGAGTTCCGGACTTTTCCAGCTCTAGCACAATCCAATCCAGCATTTGAATTCATTGCTACCAGGATTAGTTTCTCATATTATATCTTCCCTCCTCATCAATAATGTGGTATTAGCAAAAGAAATCTGAATGGTTTGATTGGGGGGGGGCTGTTTAAGTGGCTTTTAATTAATCAAATTTAATGTTTTCTTATTATGTTTTATTGTAACATCTGTTTTACTAAATTGTATGTGTATGTTTAGAAGCCACCTAGGATTTTAGATGGGTGGCATATACATTTTAAAATAAAGTATACTAAATTTATGCAAATGATGCCGCAGTGAGTCTCCACACATGGCCCTGCATTACCCTCATGCTCCATGTTTCTGATGATCTTAAGGTGGCTAAACAACTAGAAAAGATGACAGTGAAAGCTAGAAGGATGCTTGGATGCATAGGGAGAGGAATGGCCAGCAGGAAGGAGGTGATAGTGCCTCTGTGTAAGTCTTTGTTGAGACCTCATTTGAAGTATTGTGTGCAATTTTGGAGACCATACCTTCAAAAGGATATAAACAGGATGGAGTCGGTGGAGAGGGTGGCTACTAAAATGGTCAGTGGGGTTTGTCATAATAGGGACAGACTTAAAGATTTCAATATGCATACTTTAGAGAAAAGGCAGGAGAGAGGAGATAGGATAGATACATTTAAATACTTCCATGGCATAAATGCACAGGAGGAGAGCCTCTTTCAATTGAAAGAAACCTCTGCAACAAGGGAGCATAGGATGAAGTTGAAAGGGGATAGACTCAGCAGTAATATGCGGAAATATTTCTTTATGGAAAGAGAGGTGGATGCGTGAAATAGTCTCCCAGTGGAGGTGGTAGAGACAAGGACAGTATCTGAATTCAAGAAAGCATGGGACAAACCCAGAAGATCTCTAAAGGAAAAAAATGAGCTATAGCAATTGATATGGAAAGGAAGACTGGATAGGCCATGTAGTCTTTTTCTGCCGTCATGCTTCTATCTTTCTATCTTTTTTTATTATTATTAATATATATTTCAAAGATACAACCTTTGGGTCAACATTTAAACACTGTAGTTGATTTTAAAAAACCCACCTTCCATGGCACATAAATATTAACTTGTATTCAGTAATGATATCTATAGAAGTCACAGCACTGAGTATCCTTATACGAGGGGTGGCTGCTAAGTCTCTGGCCTTGTTGCGAAACAAACTGCATTTGGACCGTCAGAACTGAAGTGTGCCCGTAGCTTTCTGTTTTGTTACAAGGCCAGAGACTTATCACCCCCTCCCCCTCGTACAATAGTGAGCACTTCACCTATATAGATAGCAGTGATATTCAGTCTGCTGTGGATCTACCAATGCCTTTTTGCTATCCTAAATTTATCTACATAGGTATAGTGGACTGAATATCACCACTGTCATTATAGCTATCCAGATAGAACAGAGTTGGTCTAATTATTTTCAATAACACTATCCAAATAATACTGCTGAAAATTGATGGACAGTGCACTTATACGCACGGAGGCCGATTCCCAAAATGTGCACGGCCTGGCTGTCCAGACGCCCAAAACAGATAGGGCCAATTTGTACCCAATTCCGCAACCATGGGAGCAGGTTGCTCCCGCGGTTGCAGAATTGGGCACTTAGACGGTCTGATATGCACCCGATTCACTCGTGGGAACCGTCCCAGTATTCAGACCAGCGTATAGCGGGGTTGGACATATGGGCTGCACATCCAACCTGTACAATGCTCTGGCTAGTGTGCCAGTGCAGTGGTGTCCCATTGCTATGGCACCGGCATGTCCAGCTGGAGCCACCAATGGCCCGGACACAGAGTGACCCCATTTCCCCATAGTCTGACGCTCGGCGGGGACCCCCAAGTCCGGAATCGGGCAGCGGGAGCTCTCCTGCAGTGTTGCAATGGTGCAGGGGAGCTGCAGGCCATGCACAACACATTGCCTGGGACTTATTCCACCTTTGTTCTTGTAATGGAGCTGCTGCGGTGCCACGGCATCCCGTTGCCGTGGCACTGCAGCTCCAATCAGGAACTGCGATCCCTGGCTGCTGGCCACTTGTTCCTTTCCCCGCAGTCCAACCTCCGATCTGGCCTCTCATAGCCAGGGTCTGGCAAAGGGGAACCCCCTGCACTCCTTCACCCCACTTCCGCCACCCGGGCCTCCGAGGTGGAATAAGTCCCCATTCAGAATCGGCCCTGTACGTCCAGGGCTGAAGACCGCCTACTGCCCACCTTCACCCCACCTCTGTGATGCCCTTTCCCTCCCCATACAAGAGGCTTTTGTTGGGGATAGCAAGAGGAGTGAATAGCGGGCATGGAGGTCCCAACGGGACATCCATTCCCGCTATTCACATGTCTAAATAGACCCCATAGTAAACTCCATTAAATGGAGGACCTATCCTTTCAGGAATGCCCAAAACCTCCTGTAGATAGCTTTTCATTTCCTCTAAAGGTAACAACAAAGGAATCTGGTGAAAGTCAATGAAAAGCAGGTTCGGGTACCTGTTAGCATTTTCCAGGCTCTCCAACTGGAGCCCCAATTAGGGCTGCCTGAACTGCTGTTCATTGCTTTCAAGCCTCCTATGTTGCTCTGTCAAGAAACCCTCCTGGATCTCTACCTGTCTATGATGTCTGAGTTAACAACTGTCAAAGCTGAAATTGATTTCTCAAAAGAAGTCAAAACAAGCAAACTGAGAATTGTGTTACCAACATTCTTATCAGCGATGACCTTTCAACAAAGGAGGCAAGTGCTGAATAATCCCAGGGAAAAATGCTAGGCTTGAACACAGACCAGTGCCTACTACCTGCAGCTCCAACAACACCAAGCATAGATGAGAGAATCACATAAGAACATAAGATATGCCATACTGGGTCAGACCAAGGTCCATCAAGCCCAGTATCCTGTTTCCAACAGTGGCCAATCTAGGTCATACGTACCTAGCAGTTTCCCCAAAAGATACAGGCTCCACAATGCTTGTACTGGGTCAAACATTGATACCCTGGGTCCCTTCTTAATAATGGTTTATGGACCTTTCCACCAGGAACTTGTTCAAACCTTTTTTGAACCCAGCTATACTAACAGACTTTACTACATCCTCCGGTAACAAATTCCAGAGTTTGATTACACGTTGAGTGAAAAAATATTCTCTTTTATTAGTCTTAAATAGTTTACCCTGTAGCTTTATTGCATGTCCCCTAGTCTTTCTATATTCTGATAACGTAAACAATCGATCTACGTTTACCCGTTCCACTCCGTTCATTAATTTATAGACGTCTATCTTATCTCCCCTCAGCCGTCTCTTTTCCAGGTTAAAGAGCCCTAACCTTTTTAGCCTTTCTTCATAGGAGTATCCTTCCATCCCCTTTTCCATTTTGGTGGCTCTTCTCTGAACCTCTTCTAATAACGCTATATGCTTTTTAAGATATGGCGACCAGAATTGCACACAATATTCAAGGTGCAGTCTCACCATGGAATGATATAGAGCAGCGATGGCGAACCTATGGCACGCGTGCCAGCTGTGGCACGCGAAGGCCTTGCAGCTGGCACGCGGGAAGGTCCGCATTTAAAAGGTCCCAAATTTAAAAAAAAAAAAAACCAAACAAACCGGCTGCTTCTGCCGCGGCAGCCTCAAGAGCTCTGCCGCGGGCCCCCCCCCCCGGCCCGGGCGAGCCTCCCTGCATCATCTACCTTCAAGTCGCAAAAACGCGGGCTTCTTTCAGACCGCGAGAGTTTCCTTTCTCGCGGCTCTCCCGCGAGAAAGGAAACTCTCGCGGCTCTGAAAGAAGCCCGCGTTTTGCGACTTGAAGGTAGATGATGCAGGGAGGCTCTGCCGGGCAGGGGGGGGGCCCCGCGGCAGAGCTCTTGAGGCTGCCGCGGCAGAGCTCTTGAGGCTGCCGCGGCAGAGCGCTTGAGGCTGCCGCGGCAGAAGCAGCCGCTTTGTTTGGGTTTTTTTTTTTTAATTTGGGATGATAGGGGGAAGGGGTTTAGGACTGGTAATGGGCTATGGTGGGGAGGCTAAGACTGGAAATGGGCTGATGGGGGGGGGGTAGGGACTGGTAATTGGCCATGGGGGGGGCTAAGACTGGAAAGGTGCTGATGGGGGGGGGTTAGGACTGGTAAATTGGCCATGATGGGGGGGGGGGCTAAGACTGGAAAGGGGCTGATGGGGGGGTTAGGACTGGAAATTGGCCGGGGGGGGGGGTAGGACTGGTAATTGGCAGGGGGGGGGGGTAGGACTGGTAATTGGCCAGGGGGGGGGGGGTAGGACTGGTAATTGGCCATGGGGGGGGGGCTAAGACTGGAAAGGGGCTGATGGGGGGGGTTAGGACTGGTAATTGGCCGGGGGGGGGGGGTAGGACTGGTAATTGGCCGGGGGGGTAGGACTGGTAATTGGCCGGGGGGGGGAGGTAGGACTGGTAATTGGCCAGGGGGGGGGGGGTTAGGACTGGTAATTGGCCGGGGTTAGGACTGGTAATGGGCAGATGGGGGGGTTAGGACTGGAAATGGGCTATGGGGGGGGGGTCAGGACTAGTAATGGGCCCGGGGGGGCGCTAAGGCTGGAAGTGGGCTGGTGATGGTGATGGTGATGGTGATTGGGGGGGGGGTAGGACTAGTAATGGGCTATGGGGGGGGGCTAAGACTGGAAATGGGCTGATGGGGGGGTTAGGACTGGTAATGGGCTGATGGGGGGGTTAGGACTGGTAATGGGCTCTGGGGGGGCTAAGACTGGAAATGGGCTGAGTGGAAGGAGGGCTTGAACTGCAAATAGCTGATGGGATTGGGGCTTGGACTGGAAATGGGTTGTGAGGGGGAGGGAGCTAGGACTGGAAATGGGTGAGGGGGCTAGGACAGGAAAAGGGCTGATGGAGGGGCTAGAATAGGACTGGAAATTGGCTGTTGGGGGGTGCTAAGATTGGAAAAGGGCTGTGGTGGGGGTTTGGATTGAAATGGACTCATGAAGGGGCTAGAACTGGAAGTAGGCTCATGGGGGGCTTGGATTGGAAATGGGCTGAGTGGAGGGGAGCTAGGATTGACATGGGGCTGATGGTGGGGCTAGGAAAGGACTAGAAATGGGCTCATGGGGGGCCTGGGTTGGAAATGAGCTGAGGGAGGGACTCGGATGGGACTGCAATTAGAGGGGGGGGCTAGGACTGGAAATGGGCTTATGGGGGGTTAGGACTTGAAGTGGGTTGATGAGGGGGGGCTAGGACTGGTATTGGTTGGGAGGTTGCTAGGACTGGAAATGGGTTGGGGGGCTGCTAGGACTGGAAATGGGCTGATGCAGGGACTAGAAGGGAATGGATGCTGGGTGAGGCTGGAACTAGAAGGGAGCTGGTGTTGGGGGAGGATTAGAATGGGATGGGGCTGGGAGAGTAAAATGGAGAGGGGGAAAAATATTTTGTGTGGGAGGGATAAAAATCTACAATTGGCCGGGTATTGGGAGAATAAGTGGGGATTGAGGATGGAGGGGTAAATTTTGAGTAGATGAAATAGGAATGAGGAAAGAGCAAAAGGAGAAAGATTAGTATGTTAAAGCAGATGTAGAGAGAGAATGGAAAAAAAAAAACCAAAAAAACAAAAAAAAGGACAAATGGACACCATATGGAAATTTAGCAAAAAACACAAAAAAACCAGAAAAAATTGGCTGGAACAATTGCAACTGAAAAAAATGCACAAAAGGTAGAAAAATATATCTTATTTTGAATTATTAACTGGAATATGTCAGCTCTGGGAAATGTGCATCATTAATTTTTGCGCTTTGTTTAGTACAAGAGGAAATTAATTTATAGTTTTATTTCTACAGTGTTGTTGTATATTCCAAGTTTGGCTTTTGGGGTTCCCAGTTAATTATTGTCTTCCTGTTTTTAAATTGTGATTCCTTGTTTGGTGATGGTCTGTTCTGCATGTGTAACTGAGCTGAGGTATTCTGTTTATATAATTCCTATTTGACATTGCCACTTGTTCTTTCCCCAGTAGGTCATGTATTGTTGTTCTCTGAAATGTATTGGTTTAATATTTGCAGTGTTGCCTTTTGATAGTTAGGGTATGGTGCTTTGTGAGTCCTGGTAGTACTGTTAGGATACTGAGTGTTTGCTATGGGTTCTAAATGGTCAGCGTTTGTAGTAGTTCCTAATGTGCCTGGCGGTTGGTACTGGATTATAGTAATGTAGAAACCTTTTAGTCTTTCTTTATCCATATACTCATTAAGAGGCATGTTTACTAAAAGTTAGTGTATGGTAACATTATGCAAATATTTATGCAAATGAGGCACCTTATGCAAAATGAGGCTTTAATGGACGTGCTGGCACTTTGAGGAAATTCTTTGGTTTTGTGCGGCAGTTGGGCACTCGGGCTCAAAAAGGTTAGCCATCACTGATATAGAGGCATTATAATATCTTTTGTTTTATTTTCCATTCCTTTCCTTATGATACCTAGCATTCTATTTGCTCTCTTTGCTGCCGCTGCACACTGGGCCGAGGGTTTTAACATGTTATCCACAATGATGCCTAAATCTTTTTCTTGGGTGGTGGTTCCTAATGTGGAACCTTGCATCGTGTAACCATAGTTTGGGTTGTTCTTCCCTAGGTGCATAACCTTGCACTTGTCCACATTAAATTTCATCTGCCATTTTGATGCCCAGTCTTCCAATTTATCAAGATCCTCTTGCAATTTTCCACAATCCTCTTGGGTTTTAACAACTTGAAATAGTTTTGTGTCATCTACAAATTTGATAACCTCACTCGTTACTCCCTTTTCCAGGTCATTTATGAATATGTCAAAAAGCATGTTCACAGTGCTCTGAGATCAATTGCTTCTGTCTTGTGGGAAACCTGCATATTGCTCTTTACTTGGTCTGAAAGTTGATTCCAACTGGAGAAACTCCTGTTGCACCATGAAGCATCTCCACCTCACCATGGCTGCTCAGAGCAGGAACAAGTCCATCATCTGGGCTAACATCCATGGTGTTTTGATATAGGTTTTCTCATACCATGAATTACAATGAAAATGCCTTTAGTGTAACTGATTTCTAGGGGCTGAGGTGCTGAAAATGTTTTATATATCTCTTTGAGAGGTTTTTTTATGTTTTTGTGTAATGGTGCCAAACTAATACATGCTAGGAAAGGTGTCCCTGTGTTGGAAAATTAATTTCTGTGGCCATTTTAGGACTTCACCCAGAAATGTCAAGCTTTGGGCCATACTTCAGCAAACAGATCTGTTCTTCAGGATATTAAGAATATCTAAAAAAGCAGAAACTAAAGTCAGTTTATGCAAATTGAGCTCATGAATATTAATTATTATTAATTAGTATTCAGCTCATGATTTTCCAGTGATAGCTGAAGATGAGTTACATTCAGTACCTAGGTATTTCCCTGTCCCCGGAGAGCTTACAATCTAAGTTTGTACCTGAGGCAATGAAAGGTTAAGTGGTGTACCCAAGGCCACAAGGAATACCAATGGGATTCAAACCCTAGTCTTTCCGGTTCCAGGCTACTGGAGATAAGAGCCGTTTTCAGTTCTTAGGATGACTGGTTGACATCTCTGATCAAAACACTCCTATTCAACAATTTCTATACTGACATGCTGTAGTTATAAAGATTTGTGATGTCTGAAATATGCTTTTAAATATACCCTATCCCCTCCCAGGAATGCCTCCTCTAGCTGTGAGTAAAAGTAGGTGCACCTGCATTTTGGGTGGACAGTTCTGTAAATGCCCATTTCTGCAGCTTTACTCCTGGAAATGACTTTGAAAATAACCCACCATAAGCTCAGCTCTAACATACTTGTGATTCCTGGAACAGCAGGAAGCTTCGCATAACAGGGAAGGTTGGAGGAAGAGACAGGACAGATGATATACTTATTTTCACATATAAGAATCTGATTACAAGATTGGTTACTGTTTCCTGCCGAGTTGCAAAGGTCACTCAGAAAGTCATTGCCAATGATGCATCCTTAGTAAGGTCCTCTGATGCATCAGAGAGCTCAGCGTCTTCAGTGAATAAAGCTGAATTAAATTTGAAGACAAACAGGGACAAAATAAAGGTCAGTGTCCTGATGTAATGAAGCAAGATGTACCAACTTGATCATAAATCTGTTATGGAAAATGTGAAAACATGTTGTGACATTAAACAAGCCATCAAGGGGTAACAACCTTTGAATGCAACTGATTCTAAAATCATTTTGGTGAATTTAGGAACACAAAACTTTTACCTCAAGCACCAAACATTAGCTTATCTTAATGGAATGATTCACTTTCTCTCGAGTCAGTCAGCAAGTACTGCCATACGAGCATCATCCCCTAGAAGCATTACCCCCCCGAGTATGGGAGTATCACTCCTCAATGTTTGTTTCAATTTTTTTTCTGTAATGCCCATTTCAAACTCTGAGTGGTTTACAATAGAGCATTCACAGTACACATACAATAAACAATTTTAAAACAAATACATTTGTGGTCAACATTATTGGCACCCTTGCATTTTAGGTATGTTGCGTGCACTACATTGAGAAATAATTGGAAATATTGCAACTGTACATCATAATATTTTAATAGTATGTTCAAAGGTATGCAACAAAAAAAGATGTCTCTGCAACTTAGGCATAGTAATTTCTGAGAAAAAAACAAAATACGACCCGGACAGGAATAATGATATCCTTCACTAATATTTGGTTTCACAACTCTTGGCAGTGATGACAGCCTACAAACATTTCTTGTAGCCATCTATAGGTTTCGTACATCTGTCCGCTGGTAATTTCTCCCACTCCTCAACTGTGATTTCTTCCAGCTCATGAATGTTTCCAAGATTCCTCTTACCAATGGCAGATTTCAGCTTTTTCCAAAGATTCCTGATTGTATTGAGATCAAGACTCATTGCTAGCTAGCCAGTTTAAAACAGTCTTTTTTTTAATTTAACCATTCTTTTGTACCTTTTGGATGTATGTTTTAGGTCATTGTCCTGCTGGAGGACCCATGACCTTCGATCCAGACCTAGCTTTCTGACACTAGGTAGCACATTTTGCTCCAAAATATCTTGGCAGTCTTCTGACTCCATGATTCCTTTAATACGTTCCAGGTCTCCAGTTCCTGAGGTAGCAAAACAGCCCCACAATGTTATGGAACCTCTGCCATCAATTGACAACTGTAGGAAGGGTGGGCCTTATTTTCAACTGGGCGGTGCTATGTGCTGCATCGGCACATTGCCCGCCTCCCTTCCACCTAACCTGGATTTTCAATGCCGGGGTCATATGCAGCACTGACAATCCGGGTCTCACTGCACATCCAGGAAGCCACAGGAGCTAGCAGAGTAGCCTATCTTTAACGCACAGAGGGCTAAGCGAAAAGCATCAAAAATCGGTTCTACCCAGTTAACCCTTTCCTCTGCCCCCGCTCTGCCCCAGAATGCCCCTAACACACCCCAATGCTAACCACATAGCATCGGGGGCACGTTAGGGACATATCTGGGATTTTCGAAGGGCACTACCCAGGTAGGTGCCCTTTGAAAATCCGGATATGGCAGTTACCCATGTAAATGCCTTCGAAAATCGGGCTTGGTGCTTTCCTTATAAGCTTCATTTCTTTGCCTGCAAATGTTATTGCTGGTCTGCATTGCCAAAGAACTCAAGTTAGAACATAAGAACATAAGATATGCCATACTGGGTCAGACCAAGGTCCATCAAGCCCAGTATCCTGTTTCCAACAGTGGCCAATCTAGGTCATACTTACCTAGCAGTTTCCCCAAAAGACACAGGTTCTGCAATGCTTGTACTAGGTCAAGCATTGATATCCTGGGTCCCTTCTTAATAATGGTTTATGGACCTCTCCTCCAGGAACTTGTCCAAACCTTTTTTAAACCCAGCTACACTAACAGCCTTTACTACATCCTCCGGTAACAAATTCCAGAGCTTGATTACACGTTGAGTGAAAAAATATATTTTCTTTTATTAGTCTTAAATAGTTTACCCTGTAGCTTCAATGCATGTCCCCTAGTCTTCCTATCTTCTGATAACGTAAACAGTCGATCTACGTTTACCCGTTCCACTCCGTTCATTAATTTATAGACTTCTATCATATCTCCCCTCAGCCGTCTCTTTTCCAGGTTAAAGAGCCCTAACCTTTTTAGCCTTTCTTCATAGGAGTATCCTTCCATCCCCTTTACCATTTTGGTGGCTCTTCTCTGAAACTTTTCTAATAACGCTATATCCTTTTTAAGATACGGTGACCAGAATGGCACACAATATTCAGGTGTGGTTTCACCATGGAACGGTATAGAGGCATTATAATATCTTTTGTTTTATTTTCCATTCCTTTCCTTATGATACCTAGCATTCTATTTGCTCTCTTGGCTGCCGCTGCACACTGGGCCGAGGGTTTTAACATGTTATCCACAATGATGCCTAAATCTTTTTCCTGGGTGGTGGTTCCTAATGTGGAACCTTGCATTGTGTAACCATAGTTTGGGTTGTTCTTCCCTAGGAGCATAACTTTGCACTTGTCCACATTAAATTTCATCTGCCATTTTGATGCCCAGTCTTCCAATTTATCAAGATCCTCTTGCAATTTTCCACAATCCTCTTGGGTTTTAACAACTTTAGTTTTGTGTCATCTGCAAATTTGATAACCTCACTCGTTATTCCACTTTCCAGGTCATTTATGAATATGTCAAAAAGCAGCGGACCCAGCACAGATCCCTGGGGTACACCACTATTCACCTTTCTCCATTGGGAAAATTGGCCATTTAGCCCAACCCTCTGCTTTCTATCTTTTAACCAGTTCTTGATCCACAGTAGTACACTGCCTCCTATCCCATGACTCTTTAGTTTTGCCAAAAGTCTCTAATGAGGGACCTTGTCAAAGGCTTTCTGAAAGTCCAGATACACTATATCAACTGACTCACCTTTGTCCACCTGTTTATTCACACTTTCAAAAAAACATAGCAGATTAGTAAGACAAGATCTTCCTTGTCTAAAGCCATGTTGGCTGTCTCCCATTAGGCCATCACTATCTACATGCTGAGTAATTTTATTCATTATGATGGTTTCTACCATTTTTCCCGGTACTGACGTGAGGCTCACCGGTCTGTAGTTTCCCGGATCACCCCTGACCAGCAGCGTTGTACCTCTCCTGCCAGTTGTATGAGGTGATCTGGCCTTTCCCTTGGAAGGACGGCCTTGACCGGTAGCATGTCCAACTGCGCCCCTCTGAACTCCAAACTTTGGGTTGGAGCGTGATAGGACTTGGGTAGTTGATGACAAACCCTATGTGCTTCAGCAGGAGGGCTGTACGCTTTGCAGCCTGCCTGACCTCTGAGATCGTACCGCCCCTGATTAGCCAGTCGTCCAGGTAGGGGAAGTTTGGTTTCATCTGTCCACAGAACATTTTCCCAGAAGGATTGTGGTTTCTCAAGATGGGTTTGGGTAAAGATCAGTCATGCCTTTTTATACCTGTCTTTGAGCAGTGGGATCCTCCTTGGCCTTCACCCATAAAGTTCTTCTTTGTTTAGTGTGTGACATATGATGCGGGTTGAAACCACCACTCCAGATTGCTCCAAGTCAGCCTTAAGCTCTTTGGATGTTGTACATAGTGTTTCCAACAGTTTACACTAACCTTCGAAGACTTCTTGGATTAATTTTCCTCTTCCCACCATGTCCTAGGAGGTTTTTGACAGTTCCATGAGAATAAAACTTAATAACATTGTGAACTGTAGACACAGGAATTCCAAGGTCTTTGGAGATGGCCTTGTATCCCTGTGAAGTTTGATGATGGCTTTTCTGACAATCTCAGGCAGCTTTCTTGTCTTCGCCATTGTGAAAATGGAACAGGGAATGAATGTGGCCATTTTAAACATTAAAGTCATCATTCATTTGTTGATTCAAGTCATATGAGTACTGACAATTGATCACAGGTGTGACTAATTTTACTGCAATGGGAATGTGGTGGTTCTGTTCAAACTGATTTTAATTGTTTATAAGGGTGCCAGAGGAAGGACTTGTTAGACAAATCTGATTGATTGATTTCTTTGACTGGGTGATCAGGGAGTTGGAGTGGGGGAGAGCCTTAGATATGGTGTATTTAAATGTCAGTAAAATCTTTGACACCATTCCACACAGGCAGCTTATAAACAAACTGAGCACCTTTGGGATGGACCCTAAAGTGACTGACTGGGTTAGAAATTGGTTGAGTGGGAGGCGACAAAGGGTACAGGTAAATGGAACTCACTCTGAGAAGGAGGTTACCAGTTGTGTGCCATAGGAATCTGTCCTTGGTCTGATTCTTTTTAACATCTTTATTAGTGATACAGCGGAAGGGCTGTCGAGTAAGGTTTACCTCTTTGTTGATGATCCCAAAATCTGCAATAGAGTAGACATGCAGGAAGGAGTAGATAAGATGAGGAGGGATATAGCTAAACTTAAAGAATGGTCGAGAATTTGGCAGCTGAGATTTAATGCTAAAAAATGCAGGGTCATACATGGTAATATCGTATATGATGGCAGATAAAGACCAGTATGGTCCATCTAGTCTGCCCAGTAAGGTGGCTAGAGTGGTTGTACCTGCAGTTCCATATAGGTCACTCCTCTCTCTATTAAAAGATATTTAAGTTTGCAATGGTTTTATTCTCTTGCTATAAAGGGATTCATTGTGTCTATCCCATGCCATTTTGAATTCCGTCACTATATTTGCCACCACCACCTCCATCGGGAGGGCATCCCAAGCATTCACCACCCTTTCAGTGAAAAAGTATTTTATGATGTTTCTTTTAAGTTTACCACCTTGCAGCTTCATCATATGCCCTCTAGTTTTACAGCTTCTCCTTCTTTGAAAAAGGTGTGCTTGTTCATAGATAGATACTCTTTAAGTAATAATCCAGCAAACCAAGGGGTGGTACAGTGTAGGGGGCAAAGTACTTCTGTCCACAAAAGAAGAGCAGGACCTGGGCATGATTGTTTGTCAATCTTAAAGTGGTTAAACAGGTAGAAAAGGCAACGGTGAAAGCCAGAAAGATGCTTGGGTGCACAGGGAGAGGAATGTCCAGCAGAAAGAAGGAGGTGATAGTGCCTCTGTATAAGTCTCTGGTGCAACTCATTTGAAATATCGTGTGCAATTCTGGAAACCACACCTTCAAAAGGATTTAGACAGGATAGAGTCAGTGCAGAGGATGGCTACTAAAATGGTTAGTGGTCTTCGTTATAAAGCATATAAGGACAGACTTAAAGATCTTAATATGCATATGTTAGAAGAAAGGCGGGATAGAGGAGATAATAGAGATGTTTAATTACATCTCTGGCATAAATGCACAAGAGGAGAGCCTCTTTTGATTGAAAGTAAGCTCTGCAATGAAGGGGCTTGGGATGAGGGTGAAAGGGGATAGAGTCAGGAGTAATGTTGTTAAGTGCCGTCCAGTCTGTGTCGACTCATGGCAACCTTCTGGATAGTTGTCCTAGACTGTGTTCAGTCTTCAGTCAGGCAGCTCATTCTTGACTGACTGGCACCCAAAGCTGCTGCTGGCCTTCCTCTTTTGCATTGACCTACCTTGCCAAGCATTATTTATTTATTTATTTATTTAAATCGCTTATATACCGCGCTCTTCAACATCAGTGCGGTTTACATAGAACATGAGGTATTTTACAGTGGGGGTTAACACTGTGTTACATATAACAGGTAGCTCAACTTGGATAACAGTATTAACTATTTGCATTTGTAATAACAGAATGATATTCATACTTATATACAAAGTATATACTAATACAAGTATGTACTTATATACATACTTGTATTATGTCTTTCTCTAATGATCTCTCTCTTTGCATGATGTGCCCAAAGTGTGAAAGTCGAAGTCTTGTCATCTGAACTTCTAAAGAAAGCTTAGGTTTGATTTCCTCTAGCTCTGACTGGTTTGTTCTTCGGGCAGTCCATGGTATACACAATATTCGTCGCCAGAACCATAATTCAAAGGTATCAATTTTTTTCCTGTCTATTTTTTTCACTGTCCAACTTTCGCATCCATATGAGGTTATTGGAAATACCATAGCTTGAACAAGTCGAATCTTTGTATGGAGAGAGATATCTCTGCTCTTGAGAATCTTATCTAGGTCCTTCATATCTATTCTTCCAAGAGCAATGCGGCATCTGATTTCTTGACTGCCTGTTTCTTTATTGATAATTCATCCAAGTAGGTTAAAGTTGTCCACTATTTCAATTTCTTCTCCATCAACGATGAACTTATTCATTTTGCCAGTTGTCAGGATCTTTGTTTTCTTTGCATTAAGATGCAGACTGATTTTAAGACTATGTTCCTTGATCTTGAGAAGCAAATGTTTCAGGTCGTCTTCACTTTCAGCCAGTAATGTGGTATCATCGGCATAGCTAAGGTTGTTGATGAGTCTCCCACCAATCTTCACACTTCTGTTGTCTTCATACAGTCCTGCTTCTTTGATGATTTGTTCTGCATATAAATGAAACAGGTAGGGGGAAAGTATGCAGCCTTGTCATACACCTTTGCTGATTTTAAACCATTCTGTTTCTCCTTGTTCTGTTCAAGCTATTGCTTCTTGATCAAGAAGCAACAGTTGTGCAAGAGAATGGGTGTTCTGGTATACCCATGCATCTTAATATGGCCCAGAATTTCTCATGGTTTACACCGTCAAAAGCCTTGCTGTAGTCAATAAAACACATATAGATACCTTTTGGTATTTTTTATTCATTTAAAGGATCCATCTCACATCCGCGATGATGTCTCTCGTTCCTTGCCCTTTCCTGAACGCTGCTTGCACTTCAGGTAATTCTCGTTCCAGGTATGGTCGTAGTCTCTGCTGAATAATCTTCAGTAGGATCTTGCTGGCATGTGGGATCAGAGCGATTGGATGATAATTTCCACAGTCAGTTGGATCACCTTTCTTTAGTATTGGTATAAACACAGATCTTTTCCAGTCAGTTGGCCATGATGTCTTCCAAATTTCCTGGCTAAGCCTTGCAAGTATGGTAACAGCTGCATCAGATTGCTGTAGTACTTCAATGGGAATGCCATTAATACCTGGTGCTTTGTTCTTTGATAATGCTTTCACTGCTGCTTCGATGACTTCTTTCATCACCAGTGGTTCCTGATCATAAGGTACAGGTTGAAACGGCTGTTGGTGCAACTTGATCTTTATCATATAACTGTGTATTCTTTCCACCTTTTCTTGATCTTCTCATTATCATTCAATATGGATCCTTGAGCATCTTGTAACATTCCATTTAGAAGCTGGAATTTTTTCTTTAACTCTCGTAGCTTTAGGAAAGCATGCTTTGTCATAGTACTTCTCCTTGTCTTGTCTTGCTGCATGTTGGAAATCTCTAAGTTCTGCAGTTGCCTCTCTTTCTCTTTTGTCTTTAGCTTCACTGCATTTCTGGGCAATTTTAAGAGTTTGTTCAGTCATCCATTTTGGCCGTTTTTGCTTTTTCACCTTTTGTAGAGATTTCTCACTTTCTTCCAACACAACCTTCTTGATGTCATCCCATAACTCTTCTGGAGCTCTGTCATTTTTATCTAAAGCAGCAAATTGATTTTTCAGGTAGTCTTTAAATTCCAGTGGTGTATTCTCAAGGTCATATTTTGCTACATTAGCTTGAGTTTGCATACTAGTAGTTGGTGATCTGTACCATAGTCAGCTTCAGGTTTTGTCTTTGTTGGTGTTTTATAGATCTTTCCCATTGTTGACTTCCACAGATGTAGCCAATTTGATTTTTGTACAATCCATTGGCGTGAAGTCCATGTGTACTGTTGCTGCCTGTGTTGCTTGAAGAAGGTATTTGAGATGAATAGATTGTTGGTCTTGCAGAATTCTATCAGTCTTTCTCCAGATTCATTTCTGTTGCCATCCATATTTTCCAACAATTTTGCTGCCTTCTTTGTTGCCAGTGTTTGCGTTCCAGTCACCTATGACTATCAGAATATCCCGTTTGCTTGTTCTGTCAATTTCAGCTTGTACTTGTTCATAGAACTCATCAATTCCATCCTCTTCTGCATCTGTTGTTGGAACATATGCTTGAATTATAGTAGTGTTGATAGGCATTCCTCATAGACGAATAGAAATTAAGTGTTCACTGATTGCATTGTATTTCATTACAGTTCTTGCAAGTTTCTTCTTAATTATAAATGCAACACCATTTCGTCTTTATCTTTCATTTCCAGCATAGTAGACAATGTGATCATCAGATGTAAAGTGCCTAATGCCAGTCCATTTCAATTCGCTTACATCCAAAAGATTGAGTTGTACACGTTCCAGTTCATTCTTGACTACCTCCAGCTTCCCTTGGTTCATGCTTCATACATTCTATATCCCAATATGTAAGACATCTTTACAGCTTCTGATTCTCATTTCATGCACAGCTACATCAGCAGTCGGATGTCCCAATGACTTTGATCCAACCACATAATGCTGGCTTTACTCTGAAAAGTCTTCAGTTCCTCCCCAGTAGCTAGTTGAGTGCCTTCTGTCCTGGGGGTCTCATCTTCCAGCACTATAGTGCAATTTGTTTTGTTTTGACTATCCATTGGGTTTCATGGCAAGATATGGAAGTAGAATTCTAGGCCTATCTTCCGTGCAGTTTAAGTTTAGTGGTGTTGCCTTTGTTGCAGAAATGTGATCCTCCGCCACCAACACCATCCCATTCTGCTGCTGTCCAGATGGGTGGTTTATCTTGTTCTGGCACTTCAGCTGAGACCTGTCCATTTTGAGAGACCCTGGCAGTAGTTAAGCTACCAATAGCTTAGCCCTCAGCGTCACTGATGCACACATATGTGGAAATATTTCTTTACGGAAAGAGTGGTAGACTCGTGGAATAGTCTCCCAGTGGAGGTAGTAGGGATGAGGACAGTATCTGAATTCTAAGCATGGGACAAACACAGATCTCTAAAAGAAAACAGGGGACTATTGTAATTGATATGGTGCCACGCACCCGCTCCCGGGACCTTGAGGGTTTCAGGAGGGGGTGGCCTTTGATGCCCTTCAGGGTTGAGAATTGTAGTTGTGTGTGCTCAAGTAGTAAGGCAGAAAAAAATCAAACCGGGATTAAAGACACCAGTGAACTAAGCAAAAAACCTTTTTTGTCGGAACTGCCAGCTCAGTCGAGAGGAAAAATCCTCACAGCGCTGTGGCGTTTTCCATTTTATTAAACAATATGTTAAAATCAGTATTTCACTTAACTGAAAGAAGATTTCTTGTCCAGTCAGCAATGCAAAAAGTCACGACGTGGCACGTTTCGGGGTAATAACATTAGTACCCCTGCATCAGGTCAAAGGCATTGCTCGGCAGCCCAAATATTATGAACTGTTGCTTTGAAAGACTGGTTTTATAGCATGGCGTCGACAACTCATACCCAGCTGATTGTCTTCAGCTGGTTAGAGAAGCATCACGGAGAACCAATCAGAGCTACTAGGGGAAGGGTCACCACATTAAGACCGCCCCTTTAGATCTGAAAGTGAGGTAATTATATGATCGTATGCCAATCCAATTGTTGGTTCAGACCGCAGGGAGAGACCGAATTTAGGCGATATATCCACCGTTGTTCACGATATTGTAAAGCCTGTAGACGGTTACCCCCCCGAGGGTTCAAAGGTATAAAGTCCAAAACCCGCCAGGTAAGCATGTCAAATGTGTGAGAGTTGGATCTGCAATGTTCCACAAGTGGTGCTGTTAGTGTTCCAGTGTGCAATCTAGAAGCATGTTCCCCTAATCTGACCTTAAACGGCCGGGAAGTCCGTCCCACATAATACAGGGTACATGGACAAATGATAAGGTATACCACAAAAGATGAAGTGCAACTAGTGCTCCAGCGGGCTCGGTAGGTGGTATGAGTATGGACATCGAGCCAAGATGAACCGGAAATAGTATTAGAACAATAATTACAATTGCCACATGAAAAGTGTCCTGCTGTAACATGAAAGATCTCAGGGCGATCAAGGGCTGCAGTAGTGTGCACTATCATATCACGTAAATTTGATTGTCTAGAATATGCTATCTGTAATTTCTTTTGGAAACAAGAGTGCAGACCCAAAATAGGCCAATATTGATGCAGGATTCCTACAACTTTAGACGAACCCTTCATGTAGGGAAATACTGCTGTAATTTCGTCAGATGGAGTAGTGGAAGGAGAGCCCTGTAACAGCCATTCTCTGTGAATGTGGCAAGCTCTTCTGTAGGCTGTTCGCACTACTTGTGGGGGATAGCCTCGCGCCAGTAATCGAGAACTTAAATCACAGGCATATGCTTTAAAATCCACCAAGCGAGTGCAATTTCTGCGAAGGCGTAGAAATTGACCGAACGGCAATCCGCGTTTTAAAGAGGGCGGGTGAAAGCTGTCATAACGTAGGAGGGTATTCCGTTGAACAGCTTTGCGATATAAGGATGTAACAAAGCCTTGTTCTGTGAGTTCAACTGTAATGTCCAAAAATTGAATCCTTTGGGTCTCAATTTTAGCTGTAAACTGTATATTGTCCTTATGAGAATTCAGAGAGCGGAGAAACTCATCTAAATGTTCCTTTGTGCCAGTCCAGACAAAAAAGATATCATCTAGGAAGCGTCGCCAAAAAGGGATATACACATATAAGGGGTGAGGATAAATGAATTGTTCCTCGAACCATCCCATGTAGAGTGTTGCAATCGAAGGCGCCACCGTGGCACCCATGGCAATCCCATAAATTTGGAGATAATGCTGTTGCTGATAAACAAAGTAATTATGATTTAAAACTAAATCTAATAAATCCAAAGTAAGTTGCCTGGGAACACGTTCCGGCAGTGGCAAAGGACACGATGCCAATTTTTCTAATACCTCACGTTGATCGATGTTAGTGTAAAGAGCTTGTACGTCCAGTGTCACTAGATAGGTGTAGGTGGAAAATTCTGTGCATGAGGCTAGATGGTTCAAAAAATCACCAGTATCTCTGAGGTAAGACAGTACAGTACTCGCCAGAGGCTGCAAAAATATGTCGCAAAACTGTGAAAGCGGCTCCAAAATCGAATTTCGACAGGACACAATTGGGCGTCCTGGGGGATGGAGCAAAGATTTGTGGACCTTCAGGACTAAGTAAAAAGTTGGTGTCTTAGGGAAGCGATTGACCAAAAAATCAGATTCTTGCTTCTTAAACCAATTGTTCAAAAAAGCCTGAGAAGCAAGATCACTTATCCTGTTTAGAAGGTCAGGCGTCGGATCTGAAATAGGAAGGTAGTATTTTCGATTGCCAAGTTGCAAAAGCATCTCTGACTCATATTGTTCCTGTGACAGTACCACCGTGGCTCCCCCCTTATCCGCCCGTCGAATAACTAGTGTAGATGTGGACAGTTCCTTAATGGCCAGGAAATGGTTACGAGATAAATTGCTATATGAAAAAGTGTGAGTTGACTCAAGTTGAGAAAGACTGTTCAGAACTAAATCCTGATATGTAGAAATGGCTGCTTCCGTTGGACCCGGTGGTAACCAACGAGAAGGATTTTTAACCAAAGGTGCTCGTGAGTCAGCTGTACTCATGGAAAAGTGGTGAATTACCCTTAGTTTTCGAAAAAAACGGTGAAGTGCCACCCTCACCGCAAAATTGTCATAATGAGATGAAGGAACATAGGACAAGCCAAGTTCTAAGACATATAACTGATCTTTAGTAAGAACCTTTCCAGAGAGATTTATAACAGATGACTCCTGGTCCTGGATCTGGTGTCCGGACCCTCGAGAAAATCCTGATGACTAGAACCTCTTGGTTGACGGCCTCGGGATGAGTTTCCCCTAGAGGCACCAGGTGAATGTTGTTGTCTGGGACGGCAGTAAGGCAAGTAGTAAGGCAGGCAAAGAAAATTTCTTTGAGGTTTATTTCCGCATTGCAGTTCAAGTGCAAACAGATGCAAATAAAGTATAATAACACAAAACAAGAGTGAGAAATCAAAACAAGGTATTGCACTGCTAGGCTAAATGTCCATTATCTTCTGTGATCACATTCAGTTGTCATGTGACCCTTTTCACTAACGGAAGAAACAAACTTTGGCAAACAGCAATGCTCCTGGTATGCAGACAATTATGCTTTGACTTATTCCCTTCTGATAAGCTCTTCAGCATAGGAATCAATACAGCAACTTCTGTTATATTGCTTCATGTAACTTTGTACAGCATTTCAATTAAATGTCCTTCTCAATGACACAAGCTGAACAGTCCATTGGCATGTCTGACTCTGTGAACGGTAGAGAAGAAACTAAAGGCATTTCCTCTTCACAGCTGTTTGTGGGCTGTGCTATATTAGAGGAAGAAACTGCCCTGCTTTCAAGGAACTCTCTGAAATCTTTAAGAAGCAATTCAGCCTGCGTTCTTCCTGGGCTAAGCTGATAATGTCTTCCTCCTTCAGGTAACTGTTTGTTTAAACTGCTTATCTCTGGATAATTAGCAATGCTGCTTTTACTAGGACAACAGTTCTGCGTGTTTGAATTATCCTTCCCCCACTTATCACTAAACGTAAATGCTGGGTTTAAAACTTCAGCTGTGTGTGGAGAGTTTCTCAACAGTGTGTTAAAAGTAGAACGGTCAGGCTTCTCCTGGCACACATCTCTGTAATAAGACTCAGCTGTTCCCTTACTATAGGTTTCTGCTGGCTTGTGAGAATAGCCTAGGCTGCTTACATGCTTTTCAGACTGCAACCAATTGCTACCAGGTTGTCTGACTTTGTCTTGGCTTTTAACGTTAGCCTTTACTCTTTCTGGCTTCCCAATGTTAAACTTGCTAGCTGCTTCAAACCCACTGTGTACCTTGTGCTGTGGCTTTCTCCAGGGTAATTCACTGCCCCTCTGCCTTCGGTTCCAAGGTTATGTTTGGTCCTCTAGAAGCCTGTGGTGTAGCCTTGGGTCTCTCAGTGCTCCTGAATCCTTCTGGTCACAGAAGATTCTCCTTGCCCCTGAGTCTCCCAGGTACTTGCTTCCTGAGTCCAGTCTTCTCTTTAGTGGATCACAGCTGCCTAATTGCTCTCTCTCCAACTCTTCCTCCTCGTCGTCTTCTTTCAAATCCGAATCAAAATCTGACTCTCTCTGTTTCTGAGTGCTTAACAAGCTGCCTGTGTACTGCACTGCCCGCCTCCTGCTTGGGCGTGCCCAATCAGGGACTTGGCTTCTCTCCTCCCTGAGGTGAGGTGTGGTTCCTGATTAGCTCTGTGTTTTTTTCTCTCTGAAGAGAAAATCCTGCATTCTCTTGCAGTACCGGTTCTCTCCACCGGATCACTATCTGTTTCCATAGCATCTTGAGAGGCTTCTACGTCACATATGGAAGGGCAGACTAGATAGGCCATGTGGTCTTTTTCTGTCACGTTTCTGTGTTTCAAATAATCATGTCCTGACAATGTCCCAGTTTTTATACTATTTCCTGCTATTTCCTTTTTTAATTGGTCTTGTTTTATTTGATTCTTTCATGTGTCAAATATGTGTGGATATATAGTCCAAAGCTATTTCACTGGTCACTTTTTTTAGGTGATATTGGACATTAAGGGGTTGAACTGCAAGGGTGCCAATAATGTTGACCACAATTGTATACTCTAAACAGATCCGTAATTTTAAAACCAAGACTTTTACTCTGTATATTCATCAGTAAATAGGAAAATGTTCACATTCTTTTTCAAATTATTCATATCCACACACTACCTTAATTCCAAAGGTAAGTAGTTCCAGAGTCTAGGGCCAACTACTGAGCAAGCACAGGACATTGAAATTGTAAGTATTGCATAACACAATGAAGGAACATCAAAAAGTTGATTTATTACCCTTGTGTCTTATCCATGATCTACCATGTATCTGTATGTAAGCTCCTTGAAATACTGATTTGGTTATTTTGACATGTATTTGCTTTCGGCACTACAAGTTATCTAAAGTGATGCACATCATAAACATTTATGGGCATGTTTGCTAAAGATCGGTAGCTGGGAGCATGAATTTTAGCGTGGGACTCAGGGCTGGCCACAGAGTTTGTTCAAGGTGTTGGTGTCCTACGCAAATCTTAAGCCATATGACCCTCCCTCCCTTATGTCAGAATCTTGTTTAGCTTTGAATACCTAGCTCTCTGCAAACTCTCCCCCCAGAAGCTGCTGCCCTAGGTGACCACCTAGTTAGTCCCACCAGGGCCAGCCCAGCCATTAGACAATTGCATGTTTTGGGCCTGCGGAAGTCTGGAATGCACTAAAAATGCCGCTCTACCCAATAACCATGCAAATAGGCAGGGTTAGGATGGAATTGAGGAAGAGAGAGGGCAGGAACAGCTACGTACAGCCAGCACGGCTGCATTAGTGGCACCTTAGACCACAAAAGATGCCACTAGCATGGCCACAGATAACATCAGCCTCTGACAAAGCACTAATTGCCAGCGCAGTCTCGATGCATGACATGGGTGTGATCCCCATACTGACAAATGGCCTGGGCCATCACTCACATGGCAGCACAAACTAGGTCAGGCCCAACCAGGCAGAAAACTAGGCAGCCACCTAGGGCATCAACTTCTGAGGGGCAGCAAAAGCAGCTGCAGTGAAAGCAAAACAATAGATCCTGATAGCCACATAAACCCAAAGAGCCAGCAGCCATATACATTTCCCTGTAACGAGAGTGGGCACATATACATAAAAGGCAAAATATGATGTCCAATTCTACATGTGCACAGGATTGTTGTGGGGGAGCTGTTTTCCTGATCTGGGAAAGGGCCATAAAGCTGAGGGTTCCCCTAGAGTCCTAATATCATTGCATCAGCCCTGATACAACAGAGGCAGGGCTGCAACCAATAGACACAGACCCTATGCCATCATCTGTAGCAGGACAAATGATAGTTTAAGCCTCTGTGACAAACAGATAAGAGGCCCCTGCAACATCAGCTGCAGTAGGGGGGGCCACAGTACCTCTTCCTAACCCCAGTGAATGCAAGTGGGTTGGCAGGGTACCCCCTCCATATAGGCATTGGTGTAGCTGGTGGATGGCATATAAGGACAATCACACATAGGTGGACAGCCAGTGAGGAGACAGGGTATGCTCGTAGAAAAACAGCCCGAGATGGGCTAGGTTGGATAGAGGCTGAACACAAGCTGGGGGTGGAGCATGCTAATCAGGTGTTGCAACTACTGGCCATTGTAGGATTTCCATGTATAAGTGCATATTTGCGCTTGAGGGGATGTGCCATTGCCATGGGCTTTGTTTCTGGGGGCACATGGCCCCTCACCCTAACAAAAGGAGGTCATGTCAGTGGCCCTCTGGCTCAGAGCACCTGCTTACATTGAAAGCATTGAAAGAGGATTAACTGTGCTGTAGCTCCCTGGTCAGTGTCTCCCCCCCTCCCCCCCCCCCCCCCCCACCTGGGGATGACATATTCTTCCAATTTGGAGAGAATTTGCTGGCTTTCTAGGGCTTGAAAACTTCCAGTTTCCTGAAAGCTGAGGGCTCAAGCTGGGGACTGACAGGGTTACCATTCTTCATGGTGGTGTGTAGGGTGTACTGTGATATACCCCCAGAGCTCACCATATGAGAAGCATGGGTGGCTACTGTGGTTTGCCTCTCTTCCCCTCAAGCAGGTGTTTGGCTACAGAGGTGGGTGTCCATCTCTTGGAACACCAGTTGAATGCCCCATCTGGTATCTGGGTCTGGCCAACCTGATTTGCAGGAGAATTTATGGTAGAGGTCACTAGTCATGTCTCCTATTTCTGTGTGATTTTTGTGTTGGACCAGCAGATCTTCAGAACAAGCCACTGGACTCCCCCTTCACCCATGTAAAGAGAGTCCATACTCCTCACTGGAAAGGTGCCAAGTGTATAAAGGGGGGAAGGGACCTAGCCTTCCATACCAAAGGCCTGTTCATCTGTCTATTGCATCCCAGATTATCAAGGACCCTGGGTAACGTGGGTGAAGGAGATTTCATACTCCAATGCCCACATTCTGAGCAATGTTGTCATCACCAGACCGGAGTCCCCTGCCAATGCAGACGCTGCATTATTGCTCTGACATCCACAGACACTGGTGCAGCACAGAATGAGCATGGGGGTGGCATGAAACCCACTAGCTATGTGGAGACATGCCGGGCATTCCTCCATTTATTAGCATGAGCTGAGCACCATCCCATACTCATTTTTAGGATGGAACACGTGATAGGCACCTACGTTTTAGTAAATATGCCCCACAATGTATCAATTGAGGCAAACTGGTAAGAAGTATAAGGTTAACTCCTGCAAGACACATGAACGCTTACAGGTGCTTGATTTTCAAGAAATAAAAAGCATTATAGACTATCCTATATATATGAAGCTTGTAGTGCTGCAATGGTCTGCTGTGTCCAACTAGCACCTCAGTGATTATTTGTGTGTGAAATCAGTCAAATAAGAGCACCACATATTTAAAAAAATATACTTGGCAAAAAAAGCAAAATATCTTTTACCTGAATGGTCCCTATGGTTTCTGTCTCTTGTAGGTGGTACTCTCATGGAATGCCAATTGAGGAGGTGAGATCTTGAGTGAAGGGAGCATGTATTCGATTTAAAGTGGACAACACTGGATTTCATTTAAGAAGAATAATTATGAGGCTGACATATATGTTCTCCTTCATCTTGCTGTTTGGAGCAGCTGGGCTTGTTGTCTTCATTCATCTGCAGGATCCAGCAGAATTAGATCGTCAGCAGATACCAGGTTAGATTTCTGTTTTCTCTCTTACTGTTTACGCCCTCTACTCCCAACTCCGCAATTCAGTAGTCTTTTTTTTTCCTGGCATCTTTGACAATTTTAACTTACATGGGATAAATTTCCAGAGGAAAGATTTGCTTTGCTGATGCTACCTGTGCACATGCCAGATTAATAATTGAAACCAAATCCCCACAATGCCTTGCTGAGAGACAACAGTAAATCTGATTGAGAAGGACAGGTTCTTCAACTTATCCAGAATTTTTGTTCTTGACTTATTCACAAAAAGGCGGTTAGTGGTTTCCACCTGCTGAATGTTTTCACTGAATTGAAAATTAATTTTATGCCAACACTATCCATTCATGACCATTGACCTGTGTAATATAATTTTGTTATGTTTTTAAATAAAATATTTTGACAGTTGCTAATGGGTCTGCTACTGTACAATGATGGATTTTCATTACTGGCTTCATTGTCTACATGTATTAAGTGGCAGATCTTAATTACTTACCTATATTTTGAGCTTGTTTCTTTTACATCCAAAGCGGAATATGTGACTGTTAATTCAAAAGTATTCATTTAAGTGAAGCTGACAAAAATTAATCACTATCTTAGCAAGCTAACGTTTGATAGCAGCCTTTGCATCTGCTCTGTGCATCGTGTCTATGGAACCTGCTAGAATTTCCTTTCTAACTCTTAATTCTGATATCCAGCAGAATTAGTTATAAGACAGCAAGAAAAGAAAAATGTGCCACCTCATCACATCGATAGCCAAGCTTTACAGATTGATAAATTTGCCAAATAGTTGAGCATACCAGGGTATAACGGTTATGCCACAGAGGTTTCCTTCCATTCAGTTCCATTTATTTATTTCATAGTACCCTCCTCACAGAGCATTAAGCAGTTCACAATTATTAAAAATACATAAAGGGCCATGTTTACGAAATGTTAGCACATGCTATCTGCTGCAGCGCCCATGTTATTCCTATGGGCACGGTGGCAGATAGCAAACATGACCCAAAATAAACAAAGAATAAGGAAAACAACATCCAAAAAAAAAATTCATAAAACAATCAGGGACCAAAACACAAAGCAAACAACCAAGTCTTTGCCTTTTTCTAAACTGAGAATAGTTACTAATGTCTCTCATATTTTTTGGATAAAGAAGTCCACAAGGCTGGACCATAGTCGGTGCAACTTGTCTGATGAGTGCTAGTAACAACATTTTCTTTTGGGAAGACCTCATTTGGCATCTGGATGCGTATTCAACCAAACATTCTGCTAAGTGCTGGGATATATCTTTAAATAAGGCTTTATGAATCAAACAAAGCACTTTAAATTTGAATCTGGTCTCAAATGGAAGCCAGCGTAAACTGCAAAATGTGAGGGGTTATATAATCACATGATTTGGCACCAACAAGCAATCCTGCTGCTGAATTCAGAGTCCGTGTCAATCGCTTGCAACTGCATTTAGTAACCCTAATATGGAGAATTATAAAAATGACTAAAGTGAAGTTTGCACTCTCTCCTCTAGAGTTTTACAATAATTTGTTTGCTTTCACTGAGCAAGCTCCATTGTTATGCATTAATATAAGGACTAATTCTATGTAAGTATCCACTTAGTTTTGACTGTGGACCTAATAGCTTTCATTTGGGTAAAAGGCAGGTTTCTTATGCAATCCTCAGCACTTCTTACTTTTGATATCTAGACAGTATAAACTTTAGATGGATTTCTTTTCATTTTTAATGTTCTCAGATTATAAGTTTCTATAACCTTGGTCTTCATTCCCAGTCCTCAAATCCCAATGAGGGCCTGACAAATCCAAAGGGGCTGGGTTGCTATGGTGACTATAAAATTTTTTTATCTGGCATTAAGGTTTTTCTACACCCTTGATTTTTTTTCTTCTTGGCCGCAACCAGAGATGAATCAAATATTTAAAGCAAACCTTAAGACCTATCTCTTCTCTGAAAATTAGGGCGACTAATCACATGTTGTCTTTTTCTCTTTGTTTTCTACCCTATATTTTGATACTTTGCTTATATTACAAATATTATATTTCTTTTACCTTTTATATATTTTGTGTAAACCGTTCACTGAGCCCTTAACAAGCTTTAGAGGCAGTATAGCAAAATACAAACTAAACTAAACTGTCCGCTGATCTCGTCAGGCCTGAGAACTAGAGACCAGAAGGAGTATTCCTGCACGCCGTGGCTCAGATTCATACAGAGCCTTGGTGTGCAGAGAGGAGACAACTCCTGCTGAAATGCTAGGTTTGAAACAGGAAACAGGAAGTGCCTCATTTCAAACCTGCTGGCTGCTGTGGAAGAGGAGCAGCACAGAGGGGCAGGAAGGAGCGAAGGCTGGGGATTAGGAGAAAGGGGCAGGAGGCTGCTGGCTGACACTAAGGTTAAGGAGAAGAGGACTGGAGGCTGATGCTGAGACACGAGGGGTTTGAACTGTGGAGAGGTGACTGACTGGTTTGCTGGGGCAGAAGTAAGGACGGAGAGGTCTGAATGAGCAATTGGGGAAGTAGCTGAGTAGTTTGCGGTGGGGGGGGGGAGGATAGCACACTGGCTTTATGGATGGTAAGGGCTAGCAAGGGGAGATGGTTCTGGGAATATTTCAAACTGGATTGCTGGAGCAAGGGTAATAACTAGGGGATTGTTGACTGGCTTGCTGGGGTAGGGGAATGGTGGACTTGACTTTCTGGGTGGTGAGAGCTAGCTAGGGAGTTAGAGGATGGGATGTGGCTGACTGAGTAATTGGGGCAGGGGGAATACCTCAAGGAGTCAGTTGAATGGGAAAACCTGGAGGAAGTAGAACAGTGGGTAAAACTGAAAGGAGATGTTTTAAAGGGCAACAAATGTTTTTGTTAGGAAAGTAAGTAAAAGTAAGAGGAAAAGGAAAAGGAAGCCTTTATGGTTTCCAAAGAAGTAGCTGAAAGGGTAAGGAAAGGAAGAGATCACAGAAAAAGGAAGAGAAAACAATATCTGGAGAAGCTAAGGGAAGCTGATAAAGTAGTCTGGAGAGCAGAAATGCAAATGGAAGAAAAAACAGCCAGTACAGTTAAATGTGAGGCAAGACTTATTTTAGATATGTTACTGATGGGAAGAAGTGCTAAGTTGGCATTGTGAGACTCAAAGGTGAAGGGAAGAAATAGGCAGACTGAGGAGGATAAAACGGAATTAGTTAACAAATATTTCTGCCCCCTCAGACGTGTTGGGAATGGGACCAGACAAATACAAAAACAAAACATGAATGTAAATGGAAGTAAGGAATTAAACTATTTTTAGAAGACTGTGAGGCGTTAGCTAAACTAAAAGTGGATAAAGCGATGGGAGCAGATGCAATTCATTTGAGAGTACTGAAGGAATTTATGGAAGTACTACTGGTGGCTCAACTACCTGACCTGTTCAGTGCTTCTTTAGAATCAGGAGTGATCCTGGGAGACTGGAGATGGGTGGATGTGGATCCTGTCCATAAAAGCAGAAATAAGGAAGAGGATAGTAACTACCAACCAGTCAGTCTGAACTCTGCGTTGAGTAAATTAATGGAAACGCTGCTAAAAACAGAGGATGGTGTGGTTTCTGGAATCTAAGAGATTGCAGGATCCGAGAAAGCATGGCTTTATTAGAGAGAGGATTTATCAGGTGAATCTGATTGCTTTGACTGGGTGACCAGAGAACTGGATCAGGGGAAAGTGCTAGATGTGATATACTTAAGAGGGCATATTTAAAGTTGTTTAACCAGTTAGCAGACTTGCTAACCAGCTAAGTGCTGGTCACCTAGATATTCAGTGACACTAAGCGGCTAGCATTAGGGTATTCCACGGCAGAGCGGGGGTAGCAGCAGAGTTAACTGGACAGCAGCATTATTCAGTCACTGGCTATTTAACTTCACCCAGCTAAAGTTAGGCCAAAAGTGGGAGGCCTAACTTCAGTTAGTTTAGCTATCTGGCCAGCGGCTGGATATTGCAGCTGACCAGATAGATAAAACGCTATCCGGGCATAGCAGATATGGCCCCAGCACTGAAGATCTGGTTTAAATTCACAGTGCAATGTGTCAGACGCTTTACTCGGCTGGCCGCAGCCACTGAATATGTCCCCTTGAGATTTCAGCAAGGCCTTTGACCCTGTTCCACATCAGTGACTTATAAATAAACTGAGTGCCCTTCAGATGGACCCTAAAGTGACCCTAAACTGATTTAGTGGGAGGCAACAGAGGGTAGTAGTAATTTGAGTTCATTCTGAAGTTAGGGGTTTTATCAGTGGTGTGCCACAGGGATCAGTCCTTGGTCCTGTGCTTTTTAACATTTTTGCAAGGAAAGGTCAGGAAAGGTATGCCTCTTTGCAGATGACAGTAAAATCTACAACAGGATAGACCCTGGTTGGTATGGATGTGGACCTTGTGGTCTTGGGCAAGCCACTTAACCCTCCATAGCCCATGTTCCCTGTAAAATAGTTATCTCCAAGTTATAATGCCCTGTTCAATGTAATTTCAGTTTGTTCAATGTAAACCGCACTGATGCAGAATAGCGTGGTATATAAGAGAATGTAAATAAATAAATAAAATAAATAAGGAGGGATCTAGCAAAAGTTGGAGACTAGTCACAAATTCGGCAGCTAAGATTTAATCCTAAAAAAATGAAAGGTCATGCATTTGGGCTGCAGAAACCTGAGAGTGGTACAGTAGAGGGGTGAAGTACTTGAAGGCATGAAATAAAAGCAGGATGTGGGGGTGATCATATCATATGACTTTAAAGTGGCTAAACGGGGTCACAAAGGCAACGGCAAAAGCCAGAAGGATTCTTGAGTGCATAGGGAGAGGAATGGCCAGCAGGAAAAAGGATGGCCCAGCGCCTTTGTATAAGTCTCTGGTAAGCCCTCATTTGAATACTGTGTCAATTCTGCAGACTACAACTTTAAACAGTATAAACAAGATGGAGCCAGTCCAGAGGATGGCTACTAAAATGATCAGTCATGCATTTTTGTCATGAGTGACATGGGGATAGATTTGGGAAGAAAGGCAGAAGAAGAGTTATAGGATACAGACATTTAAATACCTTCATGAAGTAAATGCATTGTGGGTGGCCCTCTTTCAATTGAAAGGAAGCTATGGACCAAAGGGTCATGAGAAGAAGGTGAAAGGGGATAGACTCTGGAGTAATCTGAGGAAATATTTCATTATAGAAAGTGTGGTGGATGCATGGACCAGCCTCCCAGTGGAGGTGGTAAAGTGAGAACTGTATCTGAATTCAAGAGAGCATGGGGCAATTACAGAGGATCTCTGAGGGAGAGGAAGGCATTGTAGTTAATATGGATGGGCAGACTAGATTGTCCATATGGTCTTTATCTGCGGTCACTTTCTATATAATGACTGAGGGGCATGACTGGCTGGCTGGGGGGGAGGAGAAGGAGGGGGGTCTGATTGACTAATTGGGTCACCTAGACTGGGGGGAGCTGACTGTCTAGCTGTGGTTTTGGGGCTGGAGGGAGGCTGGCTGGATTGGCAGGAATGGGGAGGCTGGGGCTAGAAGGCTGGGCACTTTTAAGAGAGGAAGGTGATGATGGATTAGGGAAGGGAGACTGGTGGGGAGGATAGAAGAGGACTGGGGTTTCTAGTCCCACAGGTGCTCCTTGTGGTCTTGGGCAAGCCACTTAACCCTCCATTGCCCATGTTCCCTGTAAAATAGTTATCTCCAAGTTATAATGCCCTGTTCAATGTAATTTCAGTTTGTTCAATGTAAACCGCACTGATGCAGAATAGCGCGGTATATAAGAGAATGTAAATAAAATAAATAAATAAATAAATAAAATAAGAGGGAGGCTGAGTGATGACAGACTGCGTGAGTGAAGTAAAACTAGTTGAGGAGGGTTGCTGCTGGCTGTGCATTTCTGCCAGTGGCCTGAAGAAGTTCCCCTTTCCTTTAGATATAGAATGGAAAAACAGCCTTGGTAAATCGGGCCTTACTGGAGCTGTTATGGATCCCCCTTCCTTCCCCCTCTGCGGCTCAATGTCATTGAAGACAATGGGAGGAGGAGGGGAGGTCTCAGCCACTTGCTCCTAAGTTTTTGGGCTGACTCCTAAAATCAAAGAAAATCTGTCGAGGCTGCCCCAATGAAGATGCATGAGGGGATATTTGCATGCCTGCTATCTCCATGGCATTTAGATCTTTTTCATGCATATTTATTAGGGACATCCTGAAAACCTGACCTGTTGTTGACGGCACTCCATGAATGGAAGTCATAGAACAGTAGATAAGATGATAGCACATGGTTCATGATTGTCAGTACACATGCAGCTAGACCAAGTAATTGGACAGCATAATGCACACCATTGAAAGATCTATAACGGTGGTTAACAACTTGTGGTCTATGGCATCTCCATTCCCCCCCCCCCCCCCGATCTGTAAAACCATTATAGGAGGTCTGCAAGTCACAGAAAAAGAGAAAAAAGAGAGAGGCTGGTGGGGATTGAGTAGGTTGGGGGGAAGAGGAAGAGATTGAAGGGAACTAGCTGTGGGTAGGGTGAGATAAAGAGACAGAAAGACTGGTGAAGACTGGCTGGAGGTAGAGAGAGAGAGAGACTGATGGCGGCAGGAAGGGGAAAGGAGATGGAAGAGGACTAGTAGAGACAGGCTTGGTTCCGAGCTGAAGGTGATTGAATGAACCAAGGGTCCTCAAACTTTATGGATGGTTAGTAAGGGGTCCGCACAACCAAAAAGGTTGAGTGCCACAGCTGTACTGTGTTTTAGTCCTGGCACATATGATGGGGGTGGGAGTGAAAGAACCTACATGTATGGCTTAAACCTAAATAGAATCTACAGTTATAAAACGTTTAGTAATGCGTGCATTATTACTTTTATTCAGCAAGGTAGCTTTGACAGTGGCTGTTTGTGTTGATTTGTTAGCATTCATTAATTCTTCCCCCCGTGCTTCACATTGCAACCTAATTGTGATGCTGCAGTGAAAAAGCAATATCAAAGTAATTTTCCAGAACATTAGTTACAATTTTCTTCTGATCTTTCGAGTGAAACAATCCCATCCTGTTGGCTTCTGTGAGCATATAAGCCTTGATTACATTTATTCGCTGGAAACCACTGCTTGCAAAATGTATGTCGTGCATAGGAAAGGAAAGGAAGTTTTCCTTACTGTTTGATTAGAAGGTTGATACATTTTCTCTTCACTGACAAATATTCTCCCCATATGTTTAAACTGATATATACTGAAAACTTGATAATCGTTTGGCAAAGATGCTGACACTGGAATCCGGGTTTTTAAAGAGATAAAAAGAATTGCAGCAGCTCAAGGAAGGATTCTCGTATATCTAGGTCATTCTGCATCCTTTGCATGATTTTTTTATAAAGTGAACCAAGCAGTGAGTAGAGGATTTAGAACAAGACAGCACATGTTCTGGGGTGAGAAATGAGTGGGGAATAATGAGCTGTGCGTTGCAGTAAGCACATGATCACTTAATCTATACTGTCACTGTTACAGTTAGTGCGGATGTACTTAGGGAGAGATTTGTAAGGGTGTTGCGGAACGATCCACGGCCCCTGTGTTTGCAAACCCATATTTCCCCAGACTTGTGTGTATGCATGTGTACTTCATGTGATACGGCTGGGGGGGCTTCGATAAGTGCGGGTGGAAGTCCCCTGCGTGCACCTATCCTGAAATGGGTGTGACATGGGCAGAGACTAGGCATGGTCTTGAGCAGTGGTTCCCAAACTGTAGGTGGCGACCCCAAATGGGGTCACAAATTCCTCATTTGGGGTCGCAATCGCACGCTGTGCTTGGGGGAGGGGTGATTGCCATATTAGGCGTTCATACATTAAATTATGGTCTTCTGAGCTATCAATACTATAACTTAGAAAAGCACTCAATGTTAACAATACAGGACAAAAATCTTCAGTTTCTCTTATGGTCATTCAAGAACATTTTATTTTTACTAACTAACGTGAAGGTCTCAGACTGTTTTGGCACTCTTTTTCAGACTTGTAACATGTCCAACTGATGTGCCTAATAGCATCAATGACCTTTAATACTCATTACCTAGTAGTGATGAAGCAGATGGAGTTATTATCCCTAGCGGTCACTGTTGAAACTTTCAAACCAATCAATAGAAGCTCATAATTTATCACAAAGTCCATCCAACACTTAGCTTCTAATTGATGGCTTCACAACCAACTCTCCATCATCATTTGATCCCAACGCCTTCCTTAGGTACCCACTGCGTTTCACTGTTGATGTTCCTCAGGAGATCTCATTCACTTCTTGTTAATGTCCTATAAAATAAAACCCATTTTAATAACGACTACTAAAACATACCATCCCATTCAAAATTCCTACCTCCATTCACCAGGTCTTATTAACTATTTACCGAAAAACATCTACCAGAAGCATAACTGATGTTGCACACGTCTTTTTATCTTTCTCATTTGGGCGATAGCAATCTTCCTCAAAATTTCCTTCGCTCTGCCCTTGAAAAAACACCGCACATGCGGAGTACTGGGCATGACTCAACTTTTAAAGACCTAATTCTGCGATTCCATTGGAGGTTCCAGCAAACCTGGCTAAGAACATACTAATTGACTTCCAAGCTAAGGGCTTTACTCCTCTAATAATTCAATGATGACACCTTGATCTCACCCCAGAATTACCACATGGTCACAAACCCATAAAGCTTTTTATAGGAAATCCCAATTTCTTATTAGTCGTAACATAACCCTGCCTCCCATCAGCAAAAGCTGAGCTTTATAAGCTCTTGGTAAATATTCAATTCGCTATCGACGTTACCTAAAAGGTTTTTAGTTACTCCTATTACTACTATTCCCAACCCATACTATAATGTTCATAATATTTATTAAATTTGTTACGGCATCCCCAAAGCCAACGCAGCACAACTGCTATAGTGAAGCTTATCAACAGTTTCCCTATAAGCAAGAAGCCCAATCTATGGCAGCATTTAGCTCGGTAGGTGTTACTGATTTCAACCTATGCATCCACTTCTGTTCCCTAATCAGAAGCGTTTGATCTTGAGTTTTTCCAGCTGCTCCAAATACCACTTTATCAATACAAAAGCACCGTAACTGCTCAAAAATATGACCTTGTGTTATGCAGTGTTGATTCAGCCGGCTTCTATGCTCCCCCATTCTTGTTTTAAAAGAACAAATTGTCTTGCCCACATAAATTAATTCACACGGGCATTGGATAACATATACTACACCGGTAGAATCACACGTAGTATGGGTTCTCAAGAGATGGGTGGACCCCTGATACTCAAACACATCCAACTCCACAGTGATGTCACAAATATTACACCCCCCACATTTTCTATGACCCTTCTCTTCTAAAGTATCCCATCGTCCTATTAAAGGATTCAATATCGCTGGACTAAGACACTCCTTTAGGTTACGGTTTCATTGCCACACGCAGCGTATTCTTTTCCCCACTAACCCGGGAACTGCTGCTATGATATTCCCATGTTTTCTTAATATTCTTTGAATACCCAGACTAAGAGGGGAATACTTAGTTATCAAATTAATATTATTAGGGTTGATGTTTTCCTTTTTATTGGGACTCCTTGCCTCCAATAACGAACTCCTATTGTTATAGAGGGTCGTACAATATGCTCGTCTCACCATCCCTTTAGGATAACCCCTTTGCTCAAAATTATTTGAAAGCTGTTTTGATAATTGTTTAAATTCATTATCATTAGAACAATTTCTCCTATACCGTAGAAATTGAGAAAAAGGGAGACTCTCCTTTAATTGTAGAGGGATTACTCAAATAGCCTTACATGATAAATTGATTACCCGAAAAGAAGTTCACTATTTGAATGTATTAACACCGATGGTAGCAAAATTTTATACTGTTCCAAAGATTCATAAAAACATGCAAAGGCCTCCCGGTAGACCAATTGTTTCGACTAGAGGCACTATACTGGAACCTCTATCCACGTTTGTGGATTCATATCTACATCCGTTATTACCAAAATATTCCTTCGTATATAAAAGATACTACCGATTTTTTAAATATTTTAAAGCATTTGGCACAGTGGTCGTGTTGTGAGGATGTTTTATTAGTAACATTGGATGTCACGTCTTTATATACTAGCATTCCTCAAGAAGCAGCGTATGAGGTGGTACAGCAGATGTTATATCTAAGAGATGATCTTACAGAATCACAGATTACCTTTTTGTTACAATTAGTGAGATTGGCGATTTAACACAATTATTTCATTTTTGAAGGGGTTTTGTATCAGCAGGTCTCAGGAGTAGCCATGGGTGCTACGTGTGCCCCCTCCATAGCGAATTTTTATATGAGTAAATTCAAAGAGAAATGGTTGGCTAATTCCCCTTATATGTCTAATATCTCATGGAATCAATATATTGATGATGTCTTTATGTTATGGAGAGGTCCAAATGAGACACTAATATCATTTCTGCAGTGATTAAATAGTGTGATACTAATATAAAATTTACAGGTATTCACCATAAAGAACGATTGGCTTATTTGGATGCAGTAGTTAGTAGAGGGAGGGGGGAATGGATAACATCGGTTCATAAGAAAAGCACTGATAGGAATACATTTCTACACTTTAAAAGTGTACACCCTCTACAGTTAAAGGAGAGTCCCCCTTTTCTCAGTTTCTACGGTATAGGAGAAATTGTTCTAATGATGATGAATTTAAATGATTATCAAAACAACTTTCAAATAATTTTGAGCAAAGGGGTTATCCTAAAGGGACGGTAAGACGAGCATATTGTACGACCCTCTATAACAATAGGAGTTTGTTATTGGAGGCAAGGAGTCCCAATAAAAAGGAAAACATCAACTCTAATAATATTAATTTGATAACTAAGTATTCCCCTCTTAGTCTGGGTATTCAAAGAATATTAAGAAAACATGGGAATATCGTAGCAGCAGTTCCCGAGTTAGCGGGGAAAAGAATACGCTGCGTGTGGCAACGAAACCGTAACCTAAAGGAGTGTCTTAGTCCAGCGATATTGAATCCTTGAATAGGACGATGGGATACTTTAGAAGAGAAGGGTCATAGAAAATGTGGGGGGTGTAATATTTGTGACATCACTGTGGAGTTGGATGTGTTTGAGTATCAGGGGTCCACCCATCTCTTGAGAACCCATACTACGTGTGATTCTACCGGTGTAGTATATGTTATCCAATGCCCGTGTGAATTAATTTATGTGGGCAAGACAATTTGTTCTTTTAAAACAAGAATGGGGGAGCATAGAAGCCGGCTGAATCGCAAGGTAAAGGAAGCTCAGCTGGTTCAACACTGCATAACACAAGGTCATATTTTTGAACAGTTACGGTGCTTTTGTATTGATAAAGTGGAATTTGGAGCAGCTGGAAAAACTCAAGATCAAACGCTTCTGATCAGGGAACAGAAGTGGATTCATAGGTTGCAGTGTGGGGGCTGCTCTAAGACACTGCCGACCATCCTTGTCCCAGCCCTCTAAAGCGACAACGGGATAGGGACAGGGAGGTCTGGTAGGGCCTTAGAAGTGAACGCGTGCCTGTATCACAAAGGTCCCATGCTTGTGCTATCTTTGATTGCTGGTGGCAGCGGCAGTGTGGATGAGGACTGAATTTGAACATAAATGTCTGGTACGCATGTTGGGGAGTTAGCAGATCAATGCAGGGCAAGGGGAAGAAAGAGAAGCAGGAAATCTGAGATGTGGGCATGGAGAGAGGCCGAGGAGATGCTGGAAGAGGGGGGGGGGAGTGACATCGGGTGACAGAGTTGTGAAGCTGGACATAGGGAGGGACATAAGGAGACAGCGGGGTGATGCTGAACATCAGGGGAGACCTAGGGAGACAGAGGAGTGATACCAGCTGAGGGGAGGAAGCGCCAAAGGTGCTGAGGGAAGGGAAATGCTAGATGTGGGTGACTAGGGAGAGAGAAGTGGAAAGAGGGAAAGGAGGGAAGGTGTTGGGCAAGTGCTAGAATAAAACTGGAGAATAAGAGGTTGGGGAAAGAGAGGAGGAGAATGGGAGGATAGAATGAGGGTTGGAGTGCTATGATGGATGCAGAAAAAAGTGAGGAATTAGGGACTGGACAGTAAGGAGGAAGAGGAGTAAAAGAGAGAGAGTGGATAGAGTGAGAAATTATACATGGAAGAAAACGGAAAGGAAAAGATGAATGTCCTGAGATGGATGCAGGAGAGCAAGTGAAGAAGACAGGAGGGGAGAGAAGTGGCAGATGGACTGCAGACTCTGGAAAAAAGAGTTAAGAGAAGACAGAGGACACAGAAAGCAGACACCAGGACCAGAGCAGTTAGAAAAATTAAATAGCCAGCTACAAAGGTAAAGTTTAATGACTGGACTATGTTCCATCTTTATATTTTGCACAGTACAAGGGGACCACATCCGTTGATTTATCTGGTGTTGCCCTGCATGCAGAGCCTGGCTGCTTGGAGTTTCAATTTAATTTTTTTCTACGAGATGGTGCAGGACTGGGGAAGATGTTGGATCAGTGAGGAGGGGGAAGGAAAGTTGAATGCTAGGCCACCACGAAAGAGGAAATAAGGAGTACGCTTGACATGACGTGGAATAGATAGGTATCTCTCTGCCATACAACTTGAAGTGGAGGTGGTGCAGGGCAGGGGTCAGAGGATATGCTGGAACTGGGGGAGGGGGAATGAGGGAGACAGAAGATATGCTGGACCGGGGGGGGGGGAGGGAGGGAGATAGACAGGAGATGCTCGACATGTGGGGGCACTGGACAGGGAGACAAGAGGTGCTGGATATGGGCGAGAAGATGACTGGTGAGACAGAGGAAATGATGGTCTTTGGGGGGAAACAGAAGAGTCATGGAGGGAAACTATAGAAATAGAGGAAATGCGGGACATGGGAAGGAGGAGACGGACACAAGATGTTTGACATTGAGGGGTTACTAGGGAGGCAAGAGAGACATGAAGGGTGCAATGACTGGTGAGACTGAAAATTAAGAGTGGGGATAGGCAGACAGAGGAGATGCTGGGCATGGGAAGGAGGAAGGGAGACAGAGATACTGGGAATGGGGGGAGACTAGGAAGACTAGATGCTGGATATGAGGACAGGGCTAGGGAAACGGAGATGCTGGAAATGGTGGAGAAATAGGGAGACAGAGGAGATGCTGGACATGGGGGCAGGGCTAGGGAGACAGAAGAGATGCTGGACATGGGGGCGGGGCTAGGGAGACAGAAGAGATGCTGGACATGGGGGCGGGGCTAGGGAGACAGAGGAAATGCTGGACACGTGTTGGGGGGGGGGACTAGGGAGGTAGAAAGGAGTTACTAAACTTGGGACAGAGAGGAGAAAGACCTGGCTGGGGAAGGTGAGAGAGGAGAAAGAGAAGATGCTGGATACAGGTGGAGGAGAGAGGGGGAGAGTGAAAGACTGGGCAATAAGAGGCTTGGGAAGGAGAGAGAGATGGGAATGGGAGAAAGTGATGGAAAGCTGTGGGTAAATGCAGTAAACAGTGGGAGGCTGACAACTAAATATTAATAGAAGAAAGAAAACAGAAAAGAGGTCACATCATCAATCTGTAACACTGAAGACAAGAGGAGAAAGAAGAAATTGCAAATAGACAGGTGACCCTAGAAACCAGAGCCACATGATTAGAGAAAAAGATAGCCAGAAAACAAGGTAGAAAAATGAGTTTTAATTTCTATTTAGTGATGGGAATATATGAGCTTTTTTGAATGTACATCTGCCAGGACAGGTGTTAGATATGGCTGGGGACCAGCTCAGGGCAAAGCTCTGGGAAAGGACCTCAAAGCCTACTAGCTTTCTTCAGCTTCAGACATACACACACTGCCCCTGGTCACTTATTCTTCACATCTGCACAGACACTTGGTCCCACATGTGCACACACACACACACACACACACATTGCCTCCCAGATGAGCAGCCCCCACACTGCAAATGTTCAAGAAGCTGTGCCATTACTTGGAAGCCCATGTGTCAGGCATGTTCAGTACATTGGATAATTACTTTAAAAAGCATAGATTTACATATTTTTTATGTTTATATTTATATTGTTTGAATGATTATTTTATTTTATTAGCATCTGGGGGTCACATGAATTTTCCTCAGCTAAAATGGAGCCACATCAGATAAAGGTTTGGGAAGCACTGGCCTTGAGGGATGCAGGTATGTTATAGAATGCTCTGGCATGCGCATGTCCCTGTACTGATCTAATAAATAAAGATGTCAAACCCCTCATAAAATAGGAAGAGATAGTCCTATTAATTATTTGCTATGCTTGTCTCACTATGCTCACTATAGTAATATAGACAAGTCCCAGCATAAAAAGAAACCAGTGATCTCAGACATAGATGGCAAAACACTCCTGGATGTAAATTTACCAAAGGAGTGATGCCTGGTTGCATCAATGACCACTCTGAAAAGTTTCTTTCAGGAATGCATGATTGTAAACATTCGTGTTAATCTATCGGACTTCTCTTAATATTCTTTTTAACAAAAATCAGAGATTGTGCTTATCTCTCAAAGGAAATCTGAGCAGTTCCAACGCCACCATCCCGGTACCCTCAATGCGTTTCGAATCTTCATCAGGGGAGTGGTTTTGCCAGACAATCTCTGTGGAAGGAGGGAAACTATTAGGAGAAATATGTCTTTTCAAAAATCAATTTTTAGTCACAATTAGACATAAATGTGGATTCAGTAAAGCAAAAAGTCTCACCACAGGTTTAAATTCAGAACGAGCTCAATGATGTGCGGTCTCTCGCGTCCCAAAACTAATCAGTTTCTTCCAAAAAACGCCGCGCATGCGGATTAGAGAAACAAGCTGGAATTTCAAGCCACCTGTGATTACGTAAGCATGACATCAATCCTTCTATAAACGGAGTAATGAAGTAAGGACATTCTATTTCGCCAATATGGAAACCTCCTGGGGCAGTTGATGTATTAAATACAGGCGCTCCATTCCACCATTGTGTTGAGGCCACCTGGGGTGACTGATTTCAATCGGTGGATCCACATTTGCTCTTGAATCAGTAGGCTTTTCGCCCTGGATCTACCCATCCTGCCAGTCGCTACCTAGTCTATCCCGAAACATTTTAATTCCTCAAAACTGTGGTGATACTGAATACAGTGGGATACAAGTGGGGCTTCCTGCACTTTACATTTAAGCCTGCTTTTATGTTCACTTAATCGAACTCTTAATGATCGAACAGTCTTGCCCACATACAATAAATTGCAGGGGCATCTAATAGCGTAAACCACATGATCAGATTCACAAGTTTGGGATGGTGGCGTTGGGACTGGTCAAATTTCCTTTGAGAGATAAGCACAATCTCTGATTTTTGTTAAAAAGAATATTAAGAGAAGTCCAATAGATTAACACGAATGTTTACAATCATGCATTCCTGAAAGAAACTTTTCAGAGTGGTCATTGATGCAACCAGGCATCACTCCTTTGGTAAATTTACATCCAGGAGTGTTTTGCCATCTATGTCTGAGACCACTGGTTTCTTTTTATGCTGGGACTTGTCTATATTACTATAGTGAGCATAGTGAGACAAGCATAGCAAATAATTAATAGGACTATCTCTTCCTATTTTATGAGGGGTTTGACATCTTTATTTATTAGGCAACTAAAACCCTCTATTAAAGGACCTATACTATTGTGATAATACAAAACTACCTGTACTGATCTAGGCACCGCCAGCTATATGTAACTGACATGCTTAGAGCACGGTGCATCAGTGTGCAGCTATTGCAGAAAGTAAGGCATGCGCGTGCATCAGTTTATAAAATAGGGTGGCTACACATACTGGTGGCAATCACTTCAAGCAGCCTTGCAGCACTGTTTGTGCTTCTGCCCCCTCCGATGCCCAATGCCAACTTTGTATCCATATGATGTTGAAAATACCATGGCTTGGACAAGTTGACTCTTTGTAAAGAGAGATAAATCTCTGCACTTGAAAATCTTGTCAAGGTCCTTCATAGTCATTCTGTCAACAGCAATGCATCATATTTCTTGACTGCTTGTCACTTCAATATTGATTATTGATACAAGCAAGTTAAAGTTGCCTGCTATTACTATTTCTGTTCTCCATCAAGGATGAAATTTTTGATTTTGCTAGTGGCCGGGTTCTTTATTTTCATCATGTTAAGCTGCGGGCCCATTTTAAACTGTTCCTTGATCTTCACAAGCAGATGTTTCAGATTGTCTTTGCTTTCAGCTAATAATGTGGTATCAGCATAGCAAAGGTTATTGAGTCTCCACCAGTCTTCACACCTTGGTTGTCTTCATACAGTCCCGCTTCTCAAATAGAATGCTAGGTATCATAAGGAAAGGAATGGAAAATAAAACAAAGGATATTATAATGCCTCTGTATCATTCCATGGTGCGACCGCACCTTGAATATCGTGTGCAGTTCTGGTCGCCATATCTTAAAAAGGATATAGTGTTATTAGAAAAGGTACAGAGAAGAGCCACCAAAATGGTAAAGCGGATGGAAGGATACCCCTATGAAGAGAGGCTAAAAAGGATAGGGCTCTTCAACCTGGAAAAGAGATGGCTGAGGGGAGATATAATAGAGGTCTATAAATTAATGAATGTCGTGGAATGGGTAAATGTAGATCGATTGTTTACATCATCAGAATATAGAAAGACTAGGGGACATGCAATGAAGCTACAGGGTAACCTATTTAAGACTAATAAGAGAAAATATTTTTTCACTCAACATGTAATCAAACTCTGGAATTTGTTACCGGAGGATGTGGTAAAAGCTGTTAGTGTAGCTGGGTTTAAAAAAGGTTTGGACAAGTTCCTGGAGGAAAGGTCCATAAACCATTATTAAGAAGGGACCCAGGATATCAATGCTTGAACCAATAAAAGCATTGTGGAACCTGTGTCCCTTGGGGAAACTGCTAGGTACATATGACCTAGATTGGCCACTGTTGGAAACAGGATACTGGGCTTGATGCACCTTGGTCTGACCTAATATGGCATATCTTATGTTATGATTTGTTCTGCATATAATTGAACAGGTAGGGGGAAAGTATACAACCTTGTTGTACACCTTTGCTTATTTTAAACCATTCTGTTTCTCCTTGTTCCATTTGAACTGTAACGTCTTGATCAATGTAAAGGTTGTGCATGAGAACTATCAGGTATTTTGGGGGCCCAGAGTTTTTCATGATTTATGCAAGCAAAGGCCTTAATGAAGTCCATAAAAAAATCTTACTTTTTTCCACAGAATGGAGGAGTATCCTAGTGGTTAGTGCACTGTCTTGTAAGTGATAGACTAGACTAGGGGTTGATTCCCACTAGCACTTCTTGTGGCCTTGGGCAAGTCACTTAACTCTCCATTGCCTCAGAAGAAAGGCCTGGAAATTTACTTCCAGTCACATTTCCAGGAAAACCTAGGTGCTGCTGGGTTGCCAGGAGTCAGCACTGACTCAAAGGCATGCATTGTAATTGCAGCTATTCACATTTTTGAATGACAGCAATGATTTTGTCCTCAACTCATTCCAGTTCTTACCACTCCCAATACACACAAAATACGCCAAAAGTAGATAAATTTTGTAACTACTTCATAGACAATGTGGCGAATATTTGGAGCAGCCTAAGTTGAGCTCTGTCAACTTACCACCCTCATCGGCCTCAATCTCTCTTACAGAGATTGCCCCTATGGCTCTAAGATGCAGAGCTAATACTCCACCTCTGTTATCAGGCCCTATTTTCTGGTCTTGTTTTAATTTGATGTCTGCTTTTGCCCTAACTAAATGCATTTCCTCCAGTAGACCCACAACTTGCCCACTTGACCCCTTACCTTTATCCTAGCTGAAATACAATAACCTGGAGCTCAGTTCCATCATTAATTACAGCTTATCCACCAGTTCCTCCACTATAGCATTGAAGCAGGCAGTTATTAGGCGTCTTCTGAAGAAGTAAAACATAGACCGATACTTTGCAGGTAAAAAGATGTCTATTTCAACTTTTTCTTACCAATCAAAATGGATTGATAAGACTGCCTTCAATCTGACTGATGATAAAGTTAATATTTACACCTATGGCAATCCGGGTTTTGCACCAGGTATAGCATAGAAACAGCTCTTACTGCTCTGATCAGTGAGATATAGTTACCTAGGTAGGAGGCATGCTGCCCTAGTAATATCACTTAATCTCCCCATGTTCTTTGATGTTCATTGTACCATACTGCTAGATCACTAGGAGGCCATTGGGTTAAAAGGACAATTATTGGACTGGTTTGAGTCATTTCTAAGAGTCCACATGTTCAAAATTCTAGTAGGTAGGAATTATTTTTCACTATCATACACCATACTGTATGACGTCCCCCAGGGCTGTATTTTGTCACCCCTTCTTTTTAATATTTTCATAGCTCTACTTGCCACCATTATCCAAGATTGTGGCATTAGTTACTTCTGTTATGCTGTTGATTTGATATTGGTAGTCTACACATCCCTATCACAGCCGATATCACTTTGATAAATACCTGTCTAGATGCACTTTCTCCATGACTATCCACTCATTACCTTAAATTAAATCCATCAAAGTTGCAAGCCCTTCAGATTATGGGAAGACCACTTCACCCCTGAATCCCTCCCCTGATTGACGGGTGCCATCTACTTCTGGTAGATCCTGATTTATCCTTTGAGATACAGGCATCTGCTTCAGTTTGTACTGCATTTGTCCCCTTCATCAAATCCATTCATTCAAAGTTTTTGTATCTACACAAGCATTATATACGTAGGTACATGCTTCAGTGATATCATGCCTAGACTACTGCAACTCACTGTATTGTGGTTCAAGTACTTCTAACCTAAAACATTACTACCATTAGAACATTATGCAACATCTTGAATACAATCACATCACAAAGGGACGGCAGAAGGGCTTTTTCTTTGGGGGGACCCAAGCACTGTCCCAAGCTCTACTCTAGCTCCACCCAAGCCCCACCCCGTGGGCAAAGACCTTTCCTGTTCGCAGACAGGAAGGGCCTTTACTGTTATTGTGGCTTTTCTTCTGCCAGTGGGGGATGGGATCCCTGCAGGCAGACTACTACCTGCCGGTTGCAATCATTGCAAAGACCTTTCCTGTCTGCCCATGATCCTTGTGGGCAGATAGGAAAAGTCTATGCAATGATCATGCCCGGCAGGCAGTAGGCAGCCTGTGGGGATCCAATCACCTGTGGTCAGACAGGAGGGATCTGTGCCATGATTGCAGCGGTCTTCTGCCTGCGAGGGATGGCATTCCTGCAGGCTGAAGTAGGAGAAGCCCCGATTGCAGCAGCAAAATTTGGGTGGGGCTAGGGCCCCTGTACCCCCCCTTTCTGATGCCTATGACTTCACACCTCTGGTCTGCCCATATTCATTTAGTTATTTATTTCGTAATGAGTTTGATTTGAAGTCTTTATACTAGCTTATAAAGCCTTTTATGCAAGATTGCTATTCTGCCTATCATCTTATATCGTACTACCCTCTTAGTCCCTTGGATCACAAAACAAAAACCTTTTTGCAATCCCTCAAGTATCAAAATCTCGACTAGAATCTACTAGCCATGCTGATTTTTTTTTTCTTTCTCGAACCTAATCAATGGAATTCTTACCATTTTCAATTTGTACAGAATCTTCTTATACAAAATTCAAAATCACCTTGAAGATGCACCTCTTTGAGGTGGCCTTTATGGGTTGGATCTAGGTTTGGTCCTTGGAAAGCAGCCAGCAATAAGAAACCCTGTACCCTGTCTTGCTGTCCTAGCCTTTCCTTACCTGTCTGTTACATAATATTAATTGTGAACCACTTTGATGTGCCCCATGTGAAAGATGGTATATAAAGTCAAATAAGCATAAACATTATGTTACTGAATGCTCTAAGTTTATTTCCTTGGTTGGCTTTAAACACTAGTATATATTAACTTGTAACATACTGTTTCTAAGTTTGTGCCAATACAACAGAGTGGTGTTTGTACGCTGCCTGTTCTTGTGTACATTCTGGACAAAACGAGGTTTATTTGAGAGTTCAGGAAATTACTGTCAATGTCAGCTATGCTCCCTTTAGTGGTCACAAGTCCCGGAACCCTAAAGACAGTACCTGTCAGTACCTGTCAAGAGGTGCATGCGTGCGTGCACGTACATGCTTGGGTGGGTGTCATGGGGAATGTTGAGGGCTGTTTGCATACATGTGCCTATGCCCTGGGGAGTGTTGAGGGCTGTGTGCATGCATATGTGCCATGGGGAGTGTTGGGGAATGCATGTGTGCTTGTGGGTGTGCATGTGTGTGAGTGTCAGGGGGAGTGTCGGGGTTTGCATGCATGCATGTCTGTGTGTCATGAGGAGTCATCGGGCTGCATGTATGTGTGTTTGGGCATGTTATGGGGAGGGTCGGAAGCTGCATATGTGTGTTTGTGTCTCTCTCTCGTGATCCCCCTCCCAGGCTTCCTCCAATTTCTCTCTCCCTCATAATCCCCCCCCAACCAGCCTTCCCCCAGTCTCTCTCATGACCCCTTCCCCCAGGCTTTACTCAGTCTCTCTCTCTCTCTCCTTAATCAAGTCATTCTTTCACGCACCCATTTTTGTCCCTGGCTACAGCTCTTTAAAAAAGCAGCAGTTCATACTTCCCCCACCACAACCAGCTCTCTGCATGGTGGAGCTGTGCCATGCAGGAGGTTCAGGCTAACTTCAAACCATAAGATCAGTCCGAACTTCCTGCATCATGCAGCTCCACCAGTCAGGAAGCCGATAGTGGTGGGAGAAACACGAATCGTGACATTTTGACTTGGCTCGCATGTGGGCAGTCAGATTTCCTCGACAACAGGCGCTACACCTTAGTGAAATGTACCTCAAAGGTCTCAATTCTATAAATATTTGAAAAGCATATAATAAGGATTCTTATCTCTATAACATTATCATAGTTCTATGTACACCGTGATCTCTCAAAAAGGCCCCTTATCAAAAGACTCAGATAGCATTCTCAGGTTTCCCAATATTCAGCACGAATTCATGTTTGAGCACTTTGTATCTGCTTCAGACTTCAAAATCCTGTTCAATTCAAATCATTGCTGCACTCTGACAACTAACGAAAACATGGCATCATTGTGCATGTATATGTAAATTAAGCCAAATGGCCATGTGACTGGGTGGGTCCCTTGAGAACAGACTTCTGCAACCCCTGCTTTATGGAAAAGATTATATAACAAAAAAGAGGATGTGCCAGAGAAACACAGAGAAGCATTAAACGAATTCAAACCAGCAGTTGTAAAAATATTAAGCATCGCTATTTAATAATCACTAAAAAATGCTATAATACAAACAAAAAAATCAAGACCGCTCTAGAAGGCCAGTCTAGGTCATATGTACCTGACAGGATCCCAAAGAGCAGATCCGTTCTTGCTTAAACCCAGAGAAAAGCAGTGGCAATTCCTAGTCTACCTGTCTTATGGACTTTTCCTCCAGGAACTTGTCTAAACCTTTTTTAAACCCAGCTATGTTAACTGCTTTCACCACAGCTTCTGGCAAATCCCCAAGTTTCATTGTTCATCGAGTGAAATTTCTCTGATTTGTTTGAAAAGTGCTACCTACTAGCCAGGGGCGGCCCAAGGGGGGTGCGGGGCCATGTGCGGAGACTCGGTGCGGGGCCTCATTTGCATAAGAGGCCTCATTTGCATAAATATTTGCATAATGTTACCATATACTAACTTTTAGTAAACATGCCTCTTAATGAGTGTGTGGATAAAGAAAGACTAAAAGATTTCTACATTATTATAATCCAGTGCCAACCGCCAGACACATTAGGAACTACTACAAACACTGCCCATTTAGAACCCATAGCAAACCCGCCGTATCCTAACAGCACTACCAGGATTCACAAAGCACCATACTCTACCTATCAAAAGGAAACACTGCAAATATTAAACCAATACATTTCAGAGAATAACAATACATGACCTACTGGGGAAAGAGAACAAGTGGCATTCAAGATTATCAACAACATCGCCCCCAACTCTCTCAAGGAACTTATCTCACCTACTCCTAAATCTAGAATTAGAAGGTCAACAACAGACAACACTTTGACTATTCCCAAAGAATCAATAAAATGCTCCCAAACAACCAGGAGAAGAACCTTTGCCTACTATGCACCAAAATGTTGGAACGACCTCCCTCCAGAAATCAGAGCAATCCGGGATCTTCTACAATTCAGGAAAGCAATAAAACACCACCTATTTCTGCTCCATTTTGCCCAAACCGCCACCCCGACTCTAAGAAACCATCCCCCTTCTCCTACTAAAGACCCCTATACAATATAAAGCTTAAGTCCCAAGCACCCTTCTGTCAGTTCTGAAGCAATCTATGGACTTTCTGATCAAGTATCAACTATTATGCCTTATCTTTATGTATATAGTTTCATGTATTCCTCAACCATCCTGATACATGTCAATATGTAAATAGTTTCCCATGTTCTCCAAGTTTTATTCCTTGTTATAATGTAATTTCAATCAGTCTTCTCTGATATGAAAACTTTGTTAAATGTAAACCGCACTGATAACAAATAGTGCGGTATATAAAAATTGTTAAATAAATAAATAAATAAATGTCAAATAGGAATTACATAAACAGAATACCTCAGCTCAATTACACATGCAGAACATAGACCATCACCAAACAAGGAATCACAATTTAGAAATAGGAAGATAATAATTAAACTGGGAACCCCAAAAGCCAAACTTGGAATGTACAACAACACTGTAGAAATAAAACTATAAATTAATTTCCTCTTGTACTAAACAAAGCGCAGACGTTAATAATGCACATTTCCCAGAGCTGACATATTCCAATTAATAAATTCAAAATAAAGAGATATTTTTCTACCTTTTGTGCATTTTTTTCAGCTGCAATTGCTCCAGCCACTTTCTTCGTGTCTTCTGCTAACTGTCCATCGTTTGCTGTCCATTTGTCCTTCCTTCTCTCCTAGTTTTTTTCCATTCTCTCTCTACATCTGCTTTAACATACTAATCTTTCTCCTTTTGCTCTTTCCTCATTCCTATTTCATCCACTCAAATTTTACCCCTCCATCCTCAATCTCCACTTACTCTCCCAATACCCGGCCAATTGTAGATTTTTCATCCCTCCCACACAAAATATTTTTCCCCTCTCCATTTTACTCTCCCAGCCCCATCCCATTCTAATCCTCCCCCAACATCAGCTCCCTTCTAGTTCCAGCCTCACCCAGCATCCATTCCCTTCTAGTCCCTGCATCAGCCCATTTCCAGTCCTAGCCCCCCATCAGCCCATTTCCAGTCCTAGCAACCCCCAACCCAATACCAGTCCTAGCCCCCCATCAACCCACTTCCAGTCCTAAACCCCCATTACCCCATTTTCAGTTTAAGCCCCCCCTATAACCCATTACCAGTCCTAACCCCCCATCAGCCTACTTCCAGTCCTAATCCCATCAGCCCATTTCCAGTCAGCCCCCCATAGCCAATTTCCAGTCCTAACCCCCCCCCATCAGCCCACAGCCCATTACCAGTCCTAACCCCATCAGCCCACCTCAAGTCCTAACCCCTCCCCATCAGCCTATTTCCTGTCCTAGCCCCCCCCATAGCCCATTATCAGTCCTAACCCCCCCATAGCCCATTACCAGACAGCCCCCATCAGCCCACAGCCCATTACCAGTCTTAACCCCCCCATAGCCCTTTACCTGTTCTAACCCCCCCAAACAGCCCACAGCCCATTACCAGTCCTCACCCAATCAGCCCATTTCCTGTCCTAGCCCCCCCATAGCGCATTTTCAGTCCTAACCCCCCCCACAGCCCATTACCAGTCCTAACCCCATCATCCCACCCTTCCCCATCAGCCCATTTCCTGTCCTAGCCCCCAATAGCCCATTATCAGTCCTAACCCCCCCATAGACCATTACCAGTCCTAACCCCCCCCATCAGCCCACAGCCCATTACCAGTCCTAACCCCATCAGCCCACCCTTCCCCATCAGCCCATTTCCTGTCCTAGCCCCCCATAGCCCATTATCAGTCCTAACCCCCCCATAGCCCATTACCAGTCATAACCCCCCCAACAGCCCACAGCCCATTACCAGTCCTAATTCCATCAGCCCACCTCCAATCTTAACCCCCCCATCAGCAATTTTCCAGTCCTAGCCCCCCATAGCCCATTACCAGTCCTAACCCCCCAACAGCCCACCTCAAGTCCTAACCCTTCCCCATCAGCCCATTTCCTGTCCTAGCCCCCATAGCCCATTACCAGTCCTAACCCCCCAACAGCCCACAGCCCATTACCAGTCCTAACCCCATCAGCCCACCTCCAGTCTTAACCCCCCTCAGCCCATTTCCAGTCCTAGCCCCCCCATAGCCCATTACCAGTCCTAACCCCCCCCCCCATCGGCTCAAGGAAAAATTAAAAAAAAAAAAAAGCTGGCTGCTACCGCTGCTGCTGCCGCCGCGGCAGCGGCAGAATGGAGTGTCCCGCGGGGCCCCCTCTGCCCGTCTGAGTCCCTCCCTCTGTGATGGCTGAGCCCCTCTGTGCCGGCTTTCAGATTCGCGAAGGGAGAGTGTCTCCCTCGCGTCTCTGTTAAGCCCGCAGGGGCTGATGGGAAATTTCCCATCTGCCCCTGCATGCTTAACAGAGACGCGAGGGAGACACTCTCCCTTCGCGAATCTGAAAGCCGGCACAGAGGGGCTCAGCCGTCGCAGAGGGAGTGAGGGAGGGAGGGACTCAGTCGGGCAGAGGGGGCCCCGCGGGACACTCCATTCTGCTGCTGCCGCGGCGGCAGCGGCAGTGGTAGCAGCCAGCTTTTTTTTTTTTTTTTTTAAATTTTGAAAAAAAGCAGAATGTTCTTTGCGCGGGGCCCCCTGAAACGTGGGGCCCTGTGCAAAAAACATTCTTGCTCAATGGACGGGCCGGCCCTGCTACTAGCATCATGGAGTATCCCTTAATCTTTTTCCTATTTGCCTGTTCTATAATTCATGATTTTTTAGACTCCTACCATATTTCGTCTCAACTTTCTCTTCTCCATTCAAGAACCCTAAGGGCCCGATATTCAACGGCATTTACATGGTTTACAGACCTGTAAACCATTTAAATGCCGCTTAGAGGGATATTCAGCGGCACTAACACGGTTGGTACTCTGAATATCCCCGATTATCTCCGCTACATGTCCCGATACTAACCATATCATGTCGTGGGCATTCAGGGTGTTCCAGGGGCAACACTACTCATTAACCGGGCAGTGGAAATATTGTACCGCTGCCCGGTTAGCTCCCACGGGTAAAGATAGGCCAGTTTTTGCCGCACATATCTTTACCCGTGGGAGCTAACCGGGCAGCACCTCAATATTGCTACTGCCCGATTAACTTCTGTGGGCTTCTGGGCTGTGTGGGGCTACATATGACCACTGTTCCCTCTAAGCTGTGCGCGTGTGCGTGCACACACACCTTGCCGAGCGCACAAAAATTACGGTTCTGATTCTGATAGAAAATAACACAGACATCTTAAAATTTAAAAGTTGTGATTGTAATCACTAGAAATTTCCCGCTTCATTTAGTAATCATCTATTTTCATTTAATTTGATTAAAATCAATGTGGGTGTACATACTGTATTCTGACGTGCAGTCAAATGTTAAAGTATATAACTCCGAGTGTCGTTATGTGGCGCACAAAATTTAACCTTCCTTCAAAAGCTGCACAGCTGATATTTTATGCGCACACAGCCAACAGAAAATTAGAGGGAACATTGCATAGGACCCCGGCATTGAAAATTCAGGGTTAAAGGTCAGCAGGCTTAGAATCTCTAAATTGCAGTCAGGGTTTGAATCTGCCCTTACCCTCTCGGGCATCATTTCTCCAAGGCACCTTTACAAGTTTTTCCAGCTGCTGATCGGCTCTTTCCAGATGATTTAGATTTGATCTCAGTTGATGACCAGGCTGCTACTTGGAATTCTATTCTTGAGAGGGCCTTGAATGACCTAGCTTTGCCCTCAGCAAATTCCCACCCCTTTAGGCCCTGGTTTCAATCCTGGTTCCATGCAGGATCATGTGCGCCATACAGAGCGCCAATGGCAGCGTCATAGGACTGCTTCTTCCTTTGCTACATTTCAGGAGGCACATACCAACTACCATCATGCTATTTTAACCACTAAGCAAAAACACTATGGGCATTTAATTTCGACAACTCAAAACAGACTGAAGCGTCTGTTTTCTATTGTTTCATCTCTTTTCTCCTAAGACACCTTCTCTTTCTCTGTCTTCTCTAACTGCTGAGCAGCTTGCTCAGTATTTCTCAGATAAGATTCAGACACTTTGGAGGGGTTTTATTCAATTCCCCTTAACTAATCCCTCTCTCTTCTAAAGATCTCTGTCTGTTGAGGATATAGCTTCCTCTCCTGATCACTCCTTTTCCCATACCTGGACACATTTTAATCCTGTCACTAAGGCAATAGTTTCCAAAGTTCTTTCCTCTTCCACAAAAACTACATCTCTGCAACTTGGATTTTAGAACCTTCCTTTGCCCTCCTTCCTTTTATGTTGACTCTAACTCTATCCTTTCCTCTGGTATATTTCCTCGATGCTGGAAATCTGCAGTTTTTCAGCCCTTGTTGAAAAATCCTGGTCTTGATCCTTCCATTAATGCCAACTTTTGTCCAGACTCTAATCTCCCATTCCACTCTAAAATCTTAGAAAAATTGGTCTTTCTTCAGCTCTCTAATCGTCTAGAAAAATCCAATCATGTTCATCTTCAGCAATCTGGATTTAGACGAGGTCATTGTACAAACACTATTCTTTCTGTTCTTAAGGAGGTTCATGTTTCCTGGGGAAAGAGTGACATTTCTCTGGTTATATATCTTTGGATCCTTCTAGTGCATTTGATTTGGTTGATCACTCCCTTCTCCTTTCTTGTTTTGTGGATGTTGGACTTGGTGATACTGTGCTACAATGGTTTCATTCATTCTTTTCTGATTGCTCTTATTCTGTCACACTTTTCAATGTTTTCTCAGCTTCTCTTGTTCTTCTGATTCAGCAGCAGGATATCTCTGCATCTCCAGGAACAAGCAGGAATGTAGTCTTCACATATGGGTATCATCGGTACCGACAGAGCCTGCGCGGGAACGCTCCCCAGCATCCAATAGGAAAGCTTTTGGGAGCATCCCAGAGAGCCTATGTGCTACCTTCCCGCCTTTCCACCTGTCCCTCGCCATTTCTTCATTTTCCGTGGAGCCGACAGGTCACATACCCTGTCACCGCAGAAACATTTCATCTTTAATCTTTGTTTTTGTGGTCACGTCTGCCTTCCTTCAACGCCATACCGGTACCGCCGGTTGGTTCTTGTTTCTTTAAAAAAAAAAAATAATAGTTATAGTTTCTGAGGAGTTTTACTTTAGAAACTTTTTTTCCTTGGTGCTAGACGCCATTTTGGGCACTAGGCCCAATTTTTTCCTTAAAAATGGAAAAACCTACTTCAGGTTTTAAAAAATGTTCTAAATGTGGCGGTACTATTTCTGTCACCGACACCCATGATTGGTGTCTCAAATGTTTAGGTCCTGACTACTCTATTTCAGAGTGCCACTCCTGTGGAATGATGTCAAAAAGGGGCCGGCAGAACCGAGCTGCTAAACTTAGCACCCTTTTTCCCTCAGACATGGCGTCTGTTGCATCAACGTCCTCCAAGGCCTCATCTTCCTCCCATGTATCTCAGGTAACTAAACATAAATCTAGCCGGTCCTCAAAGGGGTAGATCTCCTTCTAAGTATCGAGATGCCCCTGGCGTTGCCCTTGAGGAATTTTCACCGGCAAAACTGCCTCGGCAGGAGGCTTCGGCTTCCAAAGCACTAATGGAGCTCCAGGATGTTCTCGAGGCCTCAATCTCGGCAGAACTACTGGCGCCATGCTCTGAGGTTCTGGCCGCTTCTACCAGTACCGACACCAAAGCATCAGCAGCGTCGATAGACCAGAGATTCCTTGCTATCGAATGCAGTCTAGCGGCTCTTCTCACTGCTTCGGTACCGTTGAAACCGCTTCAGACATCTCAACCGATACCGGTACCGACACCGGAACCGACATCAGTGCCGGAACCGGTACCGACTGCATTAGCATCGGCGGGTATGCCACCCATACCGAGTCATGCGTATGTCTCCAGCATCGACAGATCGGTACCGGAACAACTCGATACCAACTTCGATCGATACCGGTACCATGCTTTGCATGATCACCGGGATCGGAGGTAGTTTGAATCCTCTGAGTCTGAAGACTCCGAAGACTCTGCCGATACAAGAGTACTTCTCCCCGAGGATTCCTCTTCTCCTCAGCGCAGAATGTCTTCCGCCAGAGGATATGTCCTTTCAGGACTTTATCCGTGATTTGGCCCGAGGCCTTTCCATCACAGTAGCTCCTGAAAAAGAGCCTAGGGCAAAGGAATTGGAAAGGATGAAAGGAATGAGAAGGATGAAAAGTGCAAAGAGACATGCATCCAATCCTCCAGGTCATGAATGTAGGACTCTCGATGCCTTTGGGCGTCGATGCTTCCATGCTCTCAGCTAGGATCAGTTCCTATATCTTGTATATGGGAATGTTCCTTAAAGAGGTCATAGGAGACTTGGAGCTTATGAGCCCCCTCCTTCCTGATGACAAAAGGCAATACTATCTTACTCTAGTCAAACATGCTCAGGATGTTTCCAAGTTTGTAAATCGTGCAGCCTTTGACTGTTTTGAGTGCATAAGCAGAACCTCTGCTATTGCCATTGGTGCACGTCGGATAGCCTGGCTTCAGGCATCTGACTTGGAAATTTGGGTACAGGATAAATTAGGAAACATTCCTTGCACAGGAGAAAATCTCTTTGGCAAGAATTGGCAGGAGAAGGCTAATGAAATAGATGCTAATAATATCACCTTGGATAGATTGTCCAAATCTGCAGCCGATCCTGCAAGGAAAAAATCCTCTAAGAAACCATTTTTCAGTATACCCAACAGGGACACTGTCCAGGTCAGACTTCCCAAAAGGGACAACAGCAACAAACTAGACAACAAAAGAAGCCAAAAGCTGCAAAACCTCAGCCACCTCAACAGGCTCAGCCTCCTCAGGGGCTTTGACTCCTCTCTAGAGAATTTTGCCTTCCTGCCTCTGAACGGTCCAGAACCCTTGACCATCCCAGGCAGGTGATGTAATTTTGCCCACAGATGGTACCAAATAACAGCAGAAAATTGGACTCTGTCCATTGTATGAGAGGGGTACAAGCTTCATTTTCACAGCATGCCCCCTCCTACAATTGTAAGACAGTTCAATTCTCAGACCCCTCTCGACAGTCTCTTAGGTCATGAAGTCACAATGCTCCTTACTCAAGGAGCAATAGAATAAGTACCCATTCTTCATCAGGGTACAGGGTTCTACTCCCCCTGTTTCCTTATTACAAAGAAAACAGGGGGACACAGACCCATTTTAGACCTCAGAGAACTGAACAAATATTTGTTCCGAGAGAAGTTCAAAATGGTCTCTCTAGGAACTCTGCTGCCATACCTTCAAAGTAAGGATTGGCTTTGTTCTCTAGATCTCAAGGATGCGTATACTCATATTCTCATCCATCCAAATCATAGGAGATTCCTCCGATTCCTGTTTCAAGGAAAGCACTACCAATACAAGGTTCTTCCCTTTGGCCTGGCTTCTGCGCCAAGAGTGTTCACAAAATGCATGGCTGTGGTAGCAGCATTTCTCCGCACTCTGGGAATATTTGTCTTCCCTTACTTAGACGACTGGCTCATTCGAGCCCCTACAGTGCCAGAAGCCAGCTCTGCTCTGTTTCGCACAATGTGAATCCTTCATTATTTGGGACTGGTCATAAATCTCCCAAAATCCAATCTTGCTCCCACTCAGTCACTAGAGTTCATAGGAGCTCATCTGGATACCATACAGACAAGGGCTTTCCTTCCGCAGCTCCACTGTCTTCGCATAGTACAACTAGCTTCTCAAGCAGTGCTCAAACCTTGTCTCACTGCTTTGGAAATGCTACAATTGCTAGGCCACATGGCATCAACCGTGCATGTGGTTCCTTATGGTCGCCTCCATATGCTTTTTTTTGAAAAGCAGTTGGAATTAGCCCATTCTTGCATCAATGACCCTACTAGTCTAGCCACTTGATATACAATAAATTTTCATTAAATAGTAAAGTTTCTTTTTCAAAGTAAGCAGTAAACAGTGCTTAGCTTTCATTAATGTCGTCCCCGACGCTACCAATGGCGCTCCTATTGCGTTTCTCCAAATTGGTTTCTTCAGGGGGTGACTGGAAAGCACCAGCTCGATGCGATCTCCGATGTCACTTTTCAGAATCACAAATACTGCCATACTTGTGAAAAGTGACTTCGGAGATCGCATCGAGCTGGTGCTTTCCAGTCACCCCCTGAAGAAACCAATTTGGAGAAACGCAATAGGAGCGCCATTGGTAGCGTCGGGGACGACATTAATGAAAGCTAAGCACTGTTTACTGCTTACTTTGAAAAAGAAACTTTACTATTTAATGAAAATTTATAGTATATCAAGTGGCTAGACCAGTAGGGTCATTGATGCAAGAATGGGCTAATTCCAACCGCCTCCATATAATGGCAGCCCAGTGGACTTTATCCACTCAGTGGATACAGGCCTCAGGATGCCTGTCGGACAAAATAACATGCTCAAATCGTCTTATTTCGTCCCTCCAATGGTGGCAATCACCCAGAAACCTTCTGGTGGGGTCTCCTTTCCAGCAACCCTTATCCCAAGCCACCCTAACAACAGATGCATCACAGGTGGGATGGGGAGCCCACCTGCATGATCTCTCTACCCAGGGTACCTGGACTCCACAGGAGGCCTGTCTTCACATCAACCTCCTGGAGCTCAGAGCAATCTTCTTTGCTCTTTGAGTATTTCATGCCCAGTTCAGCTACAAGACAGTCCTAGTTCAAATGGACAATCAGGTAGCTATGTTGTATGTCAACAAGCAGGGCGGAACAGGCTCTCTGTTGCTATGCAATGAAGCTTTGCGACTATGGGCCCTCGCCAGAGAGCATCAGATTCATCTCCTTGCGGTGTATCTTCCAGGCATCCAAAACTTTTGGGCAGACAAACTCAGTCAAGTTCAGCTTCCACACGAATGGTCTCTCCATGCAGACCAGGTTGCCCAAAAATTTCAGATTTGGGAAACCCCGGAAATAGACCTCTTTGCAAGTCCGCTGAATGCCAAACCTCCCCGGTTCTGTTCCAGAATTCCAGCTTGATGTTGTCAGGCAAGGGATGCCTTCCTTCTCCACTGGGGTCAGGACTTCCTATATGCCTTCCCACCGATTCCCCTCATCCCCAAAACCCTATTCAAGCTTCAGAGAGACAGAGGTCATATGATCCTCATAGCTCCACATTGGCCACGGCAAACGTGGTACCCTCTGCTCCTACATCTCTCTCAAGCTCCGCCTCTGGAGTTGGGATCTGCTCCAGATCTTCTCTCCCAAGAGGACGGGATGCTCTGGCATCCGAATCCCCAGTCTCTGCATCTCAGTGCCTGGTTGCTGAAAGCCTAGAACTTCAGGATCTTAACCTTTCCCAACATGTAAAGGATATCCTTCATGCTTCCAGGAAACCCTCCACAAGATGCTCGTATGCCTTTAAGTGGAAAAGGTTTACCATATGGTGCTCGCAAAAGGGTCTTAACCCTCTTGCGATACCTCTGGAATCATTACTGGAGTATCTTCTTCATTTGTCAAATGCGGGTCTCAAGACAAATTCAGTAAGAGTCCATCTTAGCGCTATTGCAGCTTCTTACAAGCCTCTAAGTGGACAACCTATTTCCTCTCATCCTCTCATAGCGAGATTTATGAGAGGCCTTCTTTTAACAAAACCTCCCATTAAGCCACCACCGGTGGCATGGGACTTAAATCTGGTGCTCGGGCAGCTCACTAAACCGCCCTTTGAACTATTAGCCACTACATCTTTGAAATTCCTTTCTTGGAAAGTCATCTTCCTCATTGCAAGCACATCAGCACATTGCATCAGTGAATTCCAAGCGTTAGTGGCTGATCCTCCTTATACAAGATTCCACCATGATAAGGTAGTTCTTAGGACTCATCCACACTTTATACCAAAGGTGGTTTTGCCTTTCCATTTAAACCAAGCGGTTTACCTTCCTGTATTCTTTCCGAGGCCTCATGCCTCCAGTGCAGAAAGGAACCTTCATACCTTGGACTGTAAAAGAGCTTTGGCCTTTTACTTGCAAAGGACATAGCAACATAGAAAATCTTCTCAACTCTTTGTTGCTTTTGATCCTAGTCGTTTGGGACTTCCAGTTTCCAAAAGAACTCTATCTAACTGGATTGCTCATTGCATATCCTTTGCCTATGAGAGTAAGAACCTTCCTCTTGAAGGCCATGTCACAGCTCACAATGTGAGAGCCATGGCAGCTTCAATGGCTCATCTTCACTCTGTGTCTATCGACGACATCTGTCGAGCAGCTACAAGGGCTTCCATACATACCTTCACAGCCCACTATTGCTTAGACAAGGACTCCCGCCGGGATGCCTTGTTTGGCCAGGTGTTGTTCAACACTTTTTTCAGACTTAATCAACTCCTACCCACCGTCCCTGGTAGGATGCCAGAGATCCATGGGGGGGAAGTATGGCCCTTTCACAAGGCCTAACAACTTCCTGGGGCCACCTCCCTGGCATCTGCAGCTAGGGAGTCCCCATATATGAAGACTACATTCCTGCTTGTTCCTGGAGATAGCGTAGTTACTCACCTTTAACAGGTAATCTCCGGGAACAGCAGGAATTTAGCCTTCACAACCAGCCCACCTCTCCTAGCAGTTGTATCTCTCTCTCTGTTTCTCTCTCCCTCTCTCTTTTGCCTCAGCTATAAACTCAACTGGAGAGGGACAGTTGGAAAGGTGGGAAGGCAGCATGCAGGCGCTGTGGGATGCTCCCAAAAGCTTTCCTATTGGACGCTGGGGAGCATTCCTGCGCAGGCTCCGTTGGTACCGACGATACCCATATGTGAAGACTAAATTCCTGCTGTTCCCGGAGATCACCTGTTACAGGTGAATAACTACACTATATTTCTATGCGGATGACATCCTGCTACTGTTTCACATTTATGCAGTATCTCCTAATCTTACTATTTTGAACTCTTGTCTGGACTCGGTCTCTTCCTGGCTTCATGCTCATTTGTTAATGCTGAATCTGGCAAAAGCATCTGCTCTATGGCTGTTGGGTCCCTGTCCTTCCCCAGGTCTATCACTACCATCCATACTTTCCCTATCCCTTTGATGTCTTCCCTTATTTACATTCTCTTATATACCGCGCTATTCTGCATCAGTGCGGTTTACATTGAACAAACTGAAATTACATTGAACAGGGCATTATAACTTGGAGATAACTATTTTACAGGGAACATGGGCTATGGAGGGTTAAGTGGCTTGCCCAAGACCACAAGGAGCACCTGTGGAACTAGAAACCCCAGTCCTTCCGGCCCAAGGTTGCTGTCCTCTAGTGGGATTTGAACTCCTGACCTTCTGGCCTGAAGTACCTTGCCCCAACCACTAGGCCACTCCTCCACTCCTCCTTCACCTTAGATCCTGCAATTAGCTTTCAGTCTCATATCAACTCCTTAGCGAAACGCTGTTTCTTCACCCTGTGCCAGATTCGTTCCATTTGTTCTGTTCTCCCTTCATCATCTTTAGTTACATTATTTCCATCTTTGGTCATTTCAAAATTGGATTACTGCAACACCTTTTACTCGGTCTTCCAAAGTATCAACTTTGTCGACTACAGTCCATTCAAAACATTTCCATACGATTATTACATCGTGCCTCAAGATTTGACCATGTTACTCCTTTATTCATCAAGTCCACTGACTCCCTATCGCATACCATTCTCAATACAAATTACTCACTCTCACTCAATCATCATGCACTCTAGTTCCCCGGAGTATCTTCATTCTCACCTTTTCTCCCATGCTCCATCTTGAGTCCTACTTTCAGTGCATGCTAGCAGTTTGCTCATTCCTCTCCCTTCTCAGGCTCATCTTGAAAGTACCCGTCACACTGCATTCTTTTGTCTAGCTCTTCATCTCTGGAATTCCCTCCCTTCCTTATTACGCATGGAATTGTCCTTTTTGAAATTTAAAGCTGCCCTCAAAACTCATCTTTTCCAGCTGGCCTTTGATCTTAAGATTGGGGCTGTTGAGGATTCCCCCTTTCTAATTCCCTCCTCCCTCTTTCTTACTTTCTATCCTATAAAATCGTTGGCGTTCTTTTCCAATTTCTATTTATTGTATTGCTGATGTTTATTGTAAACTGCTTTGATTGTAAAAAGGTTGGCACATTAAGTGTTTAAATAAACCATAAACCTTTTGAAAAAAATCTAGCAGACTAGTAAGGCAAGACTTCCCTCTGCTAAATCCATGTTGACTTTGCCTTCTTAAGCCATATCTATCCATTTGATGAGTAGTTTTATTTTTCAAAATGGCTTCTACCATTTTGTCAGGCACCAGTCAGGCTCATCAGTCTATAGCAGGGGTTCCCAATCTCGGGGTCAGGACCCTAAATGGGGTCACATCATGAGTAGAGGAGGTCACAGAAACATGGTCATTTCCCCTTTTCTTTGTACTTTCACTGTGATCTATGCAGTCACCAGTAAGCATGTAGCCAGTGAGCATTCATAGGCCCTTACCCCCCTCCTAGGTAAGCTTTCTGTTAGACTGGAAATCCATGCTAAGTACTGGGGTCTACGTATAAGCACACACTGCACCCTGACACAAGGGACCCTGTGTGGACTGCTGCTGCTGTTGTCCCTTCTTTCTACTTTAGATGAGAGGGAGGGAGGGGAAAGAAGCTGGAGACCTGCTATTTTGATTTCATCATCATCTGTGGTCACATGAATTTTCAGTTGCTAAAATTGGGTCATATGGGAAAAGGTTTGTAAAGCACTGGTCTATAGTTTCTCAGATCCCTCCTGGAGCCCCCTTTTTTTATTTATGAAATTTTACATATATAATCCAAACAAAATATAAGGAAAATCATCCAAGCACCAGCAAATAACAATATTAAACAATAACCACTATAAATCAATTATGAAATTATGGCAAAGTGCATGTCTAGGTAGTATACACCTGATGCTATAATAAGGTATACTGGAGCCCCTTTTGAAAACTGGTGAGACATTGGCATCCCTCCAATCTTTGGATACGGTAGCCAATTTTTAATGAACAGATTGCTGCTAATAGATCTGTGATTTCATTTCTGAATACTTTCAGAATCTCAGGGGGTATACCACCAGATTCTGGTGATTTGCTACTCTTTGTCAATTTGATCTATTACATTTCAGGATATGTATAGAAAATGTATCTTTCTACTAATCAGAAACACAGTGAGAAAACCCAGTGTTATAAATAAGTGAAAGGTATTTCATGACCAAACTGGAATCCTGAAATTAAAGCATCTTCATGAACTTCCCGAATACTACTTTTGCCCACTTCCCCAAGACTATGAGGAGCATCAGTGAAATCTGGATGGGACCAAGCACAGTTTGTACAAAGCATGTCTCACCATTTCATTTACACAAGGCTGAAACATTAGACCAAAATAAAAAACTTTAACCACCTGTTATCTGGCGAAGGATCCTGTCAGCCAATGAAACAATCTTCAAAGGAAAAGGCCTCCAAGCATAACACCTCTGGTTTGCTCTAGTTCAGCAACAGCTTTCTCAGAGACATCCATGATGCAATAATACCCAAGTGAGAATTTGCTACTATTTTTCCTTAATTAAGGAATCAGCAACAGTATGACATGCATGTAGATAAAATAACAGAAATAGTGTTAACGTAGTGCAGAACCAGTTCTGATAATTTTACAGTAGCATCAGTGAATGAAAATAACTGAGCTGGCAGAAAATGGAATCACAGTGAAGGAAATAACAAGTTTCACATATTACATGAAAACAATAAATGAGAAGGTAAAAACGGGGCAGTTGAGATAATTGACAATGTAATGCGTTTCTTAACAGGGTTTTGTGAGGTATTAAAGCATTGTAACGGATTTTCTTTATAAATTATCATCCCAGCATTGTTTCCACTTGCATGGTTCTGTTGCATAAATCAAATTATTTATTCATTCACATCTAGCTGTACTCTTATCATTTTCTCTAAAGGCATTAGATTCATTTCTTAATTGATACCCAGTGGAGACAAGATCACCATAATTTAATGAACCACAGAGCAAAACTAACCTTTTACTGCATGAAGTATCAAATCGAGCCAGTTAGTCTCCTGTGCGCCCTTTCATCTGATGTAACATGCAACAGGGATGGCCTCTGAAATTACACCACGAAAAGCAGGAAACGCCTTATTATTTATTCAGGCTAGAATTTAAATTAAGGTTTTATAAATTCCCAAAGGGAGCTAAAATACATTAATTTCTTTTATTTCATAATTAAATCTAAGGATTGAAATGATATACCTGTGTGGAACTGTTGATCTTTTAGCCCTCTGTTGAACTCTAGCCATCCAGCAGTATAAACTGTGCACAGCCCCATATTCTGTGGGAGTGACCATCCCTTGGCAGTTTACACCATGGCATGACTGAAGCATACCTGATGGAGGTAAAGTGTTGAAGGTCTCTTGCACCTCTTAGAGGGAACATGGCTGCACACCTGTGTCTTTGAGCAGACATGCTCTTTCGTAGGGATGTGCATTCTGTAGTGTATTTTGGGTTTGTTTGGGCACCTAAAGCATTTTAGTGTGCGCTAAATGATTGCACACTCATATACCTAAAAAAATGAGTGTGCATACAGTTGATTTGCGCACATAAAAAGTTGCACATTAAAAATGAATGAGTGAACAAGTTGGAAAAAAACAACCCAAAAATATGTAAAAATTTGCAAAAACAACTCTGCTGCCGACTTGTCCACTTTTGCGATTCCATTATCTCCCCCATGCTGCCTCTGATCTCTCCATTATAACTGATTGGTCATTCTTCCGCCCTCTAAAGCTCGATATGAGAGCATAAGATGCTCAGCTGCCTTTTTTCTCGCCCCCATCTCTTTGGAACTGTCTTCCTACACAAGTCTATTTGGAAAACATCTTCAAAACATTCAAAGTCCTGCTTAGGGCCTACTTTTTTGAACAGGCCTTTGTGGTTGGGCTAGCCTACCAGAATTAGCGTGCCACTGACCTGCCTCTCCTCTTTACTGTCCTCTTCTATCCTGTCAGACATTGCAGTTCTTTTCTAAATCTCCTATTGTTTTTTTTTTTTTATATATATTTTTGTATAGTGTTTTGTATGCATGCCAAAGGCGGTATTTTTTAAAGTGCTGTCAAGTCAATGCTGACTTCTGGCAACCCAGTAGCTCCTGGGTTTTCTTGGCAAGGTATGACTAGAGGTAGATTGCCAGGCCTTTTCTTCCAAGGCAATGGAGGGCAAAGTGATTTGCCCAAGGCCACATGGATTACCAGTGGGAATCAAACCTAGATCTCTTGGGTGATAGGCTTTTGTGCTTACCACTAGGCTACTCCTCTACTCCAAAAGGGGTGTATCAAATTCTAATAAACCATAAACTGTAAACAAAAAAATTAACACGTGGAACATGATTCTGCAGACACATCTAAATTAAAAATGGGCCCTGTTTGACACTAATTCCGCATGTGTGAGTCTGGACATGCCCGCAGGTCTGGAACTGGGGACACAAACATGTTCGGCATGACACGCACAAACCCCGGACATGGATATACACAGCAAATGGCCTGGACATCCCTGCTCTCGGCGAATTCCAAAAAGATGTACGGATCTGCTGCTGCCTGTCTTCGTGCGGCCACACCACCTCAATTAAAACATACATCCCAGAAGCTGCTCCTCACACTGATGGTGTGGTGCTCATGCAAACTACCCATGAAAACGGATGATACATATATGTGCTGATGCAAAGCAGACCATATAAGCTAGTCCTATGCATGACCAGAACACTGCAAAAATGTTACAGCTGCAAGTAGAAAGTGATATGATTGTCCTGGCACATCTCACAGCAAAACATACATGGCAGTAGGAGAATATTTTAGCTGTGCTTGCATAGGTCATCTCTAACAGTCTGTACAATGCTATGTATGGACCAGAAGAAATCGGAAATGGAACTCTATAGCTAAATGTCAGCAGATATCCCTGACAATAAATAGGGACCCTCAGATTGAGTACATGCACTAGGATAAACAGCACTACTAGACGCCCAAGAGCACCAACAGCTGTCAATACAAATGTGCTCATTTGTTAGACTGCTGATGGTGCTGTGTGCCCTGTTGCATGCATTGATTCTGAGGGTCTCTTATCGCTGACATTAATATGCTTTGACATTTAGCCATAGAGACCCCTTTCTGATGTATCCTGGCAGATCACACTGACACCTGGTCACGCTGTGGTCATCCCTATGGATCAAGTACTGGCTAGGCACTGATGTCCCTCTATTATTGCGGTTGCGCATACCAGGTCCCCCCATGCATCCTTCTAACCACACACACTCTCTCTCTCACGTGCAGTCACAGAAAACATACATCTGCAATACAGATGCCCTGCACCTCTAGAAAGCAGCTGGTACAACATAAGGTCATGGAGTCCCAGGACCACTAATTTGATCTGCTTTTCTCACCCACACATGAATCTATCCTATCCTTGCCCACATACTTTCCCTACATCAACAGTCCCACTTCTTGGAAGACAGGAATTGTAAGGGTGCCCTAGATTATCTCCTCTAACTCACACAGCAATTGTCAGTATAGCCGGAATAATCACCATTGCACCTCTGAATATTTCTGTAGGGGTGTTTAGTAATGTGTCTTAACTATACAACCTTCTATCACCCTTGCATTCTGTTCTTTACAACTGCATCTTGTGGTCTTTCAGACTGCAGACACACCAGTTCATAACATCTAGAATTTGGCAGCTGGGATTTAATGTTAAAAAATGCAAGGCCATGCATTTGGGCTGCAGCAATCCAAGGGAGCAATATAGTATAGGGGGTGAAGTACTTTTGTCCACTAAAGAAGAGCGGGACCTATGCTTGATTGTGTCTGATGATCTTAAAGTAGCTAAACAGGTAGAAAAGGCGACAGCAAAAGCTAGAAGGATGCTTGGGTGCATACGGAGAGGAATGGCTAGCAGAAAAAGGAGGTGATAGTGCCTCTGTATAATTGGTGCAACCTCATTTGGAGTATTGTGTGCAATTCTGGAGACCGCACCTTCAAAAGGATATAAACAGGCTGGCGTCAGTACAGAGGGTGGCTACTAAAATGGTTAGTGGTCTTCATTATAAAGCATATGAGGACAGACTTAAGGATCTTAATATGTACACCTTAGAGCAGAGATTCCCAACTCTAGTCCTGGAGGGCCAACCAACATTCAGGTTTTCAAGATGTCTCTAATAAATATGCATGAGATTCATTTGCATGCACTGCCCCCATTGTATTCAGATATATCTCATGCATATTCATTAGGGACAGACTGAAAACCTGAATGGTGTTTGGTCCTCCAGGACTGGGGTTGGGAACCTGTGCCTTAGAGGAAAGGCGGGATAGAGGTGATTTGATTGAGACATTTAAATACCTCCGTGGCATAAATGTTCAGGGAGAGAGCCTCTTTCAATTGAAAGCAAGTTCTGCTACGAGGGGACATGGGATGAGGGTGAAGGGAGATAGATTCAGGAGTGATGTGCGGAAATATTTCTTCACGGAAAGAGTGGTGGATCCATGGAATGGTCTCCCAGTGGAGGTGGTAGAGATGAGGACAGTATCTGAATTCAAAAAAGGCATGGGACAAACACAGAGGATCTCTAAAAGAAAAAAGGGGACTGTTGTAGTTGTTGATATGGAAAGACAGACTAGATAGGCCATGTGGTCTTTTTCTGTCGTCATTTTTCTATGTTTCTATCTTTGTCACAGCTATTCATCTCTATGGGACGCATTGCAGAGCAGAGCACAACATTTTCTAAATCCTGGCCTTATTCCACGTTTCCGCAGGTATAACATGGATGTCTGCAGGAAACATGCAGAACATACATGGGCCTTTCCTGTATACGCATTGTACGTCTCTGCTGCTGACCATACCCCTTCCACCCCCTCCCTTCCATGTTCGGAGATTCCTGTGCTAGCGCTGTGTTATGTGCAGGGTCAAGGGGATTTCAGAATACAGTCCTAGATGTTTTCGCTCTTAAGAGGGGGCAGTGAGAGCATCTGCTCTATTGATGATGCGCTCACTGTGGCCGAACATTATTACTAGAAGCCCATTCCCAATACCCCCAGACATCTTTACTTCCGATATGGCCCTGACACTTTCACTTAGACCTCCCAAACCTGCCCCCGGCTCTTGCTTTGGGTTTTCTTGGTGCCTTACAAGGAACAGGACAATCCTCAGTTGCTCCTGCGTCGTTGGGTGCCTGGGTTCAAAAAGGTACCTCTGACTCATAGACGCAGTCTGACAGTACTACTGCTAGAATGAAACTGCCAAATAAGGGCGTGCACCCCCACTGCACCTTTATGAATAAGGGCACATTTTAGAATCGGATTTTGGATGAAAAAGCTAAGATTTAGGGTTAGAGTGAAAAAAAGAATCTTAACCATTCTAAATGAAATTACTCTCATACCCAATCAGCCTAAGTAGACTCACGAAGATACACTCATACTAAATGTAACCCCCAATTGTGCTGTCTAAATGTTAAATACCCTCATGTTAAATGTTGTAAAGCACCCACATGTTAAATGTAACCCCAGTTGTGATGTCATGTAACCACTTTGATTGTAGGATAAGGTGGTATACAAATCTGTCTAAATAAATAAATTAAATCGACATTAGGAGTTTAATTCTATACAGCGAGTTTTCCACGTGGAAAAGACCTTTTATAAAGTTGCATGAACATATTCGAGTATGCAAGGACCCGTGCCAGTAAGATGGCATGTACTTATATGTGTACCATGCAGGGATGGGGGGGGGGGAGTGTGGGGAAGAGCTGTGATGTGCAACCATGCGAGTGCACTCTTGGAGGGTATAACAGGATGTTAGGAGGGAGAGAAGGCCCCTATTTTTAGCCTAGTTTGTAAAGATACATAGACATCTATGTGTCTTCATAAAATACTAGCACAAATCCTGCAGAAATAGTGCCTAGATGTGGGCGCAGACATTTCTGCTTGCTCAGAAGCAGGTGTAACGGTAGGTGCGTAAATCCCGATTCTGCTCATGCTCCTCCCCTTCGAACACCTACTCCACAAGCATCTTTCTACATGCACCACATCTATTTTTAGGAATGATCTAATTTCATAAGAGGCTTTTTAAGTGCATGAATCAGCATTTTACACACAGAAAAGATTGACAAAATTACCTCCATAGACTATATACACATATTGACAGTTTTCTGGTCAGGTATAATTTGTGCATGTGAACTTGTGCTCTATTAGAGCTGGTTCTGGGTAGCTTTATTTTAAAAGTACATAGATCATAAAATCACTGATTTAAGGTGGAGAATTGATCAAATTTGGTAGGACTGGAGAGGAGGGGATTTGGAGAGCGGAAACCATAAAGAGCAGCCATCAATCTACTGGATAGGAAGAAAAGCCCCAGTGGGTTAAATGCAGACGTTGATTGGATGACTTGGTATGAGCTCTACAGTTTTTATCTTTTTTTTAATAATCTCAGCAATTGAATTAGGTTTGATATTCAATTAAAGAATGACTGGCCAGTACCACCAGTGGGTGCTGTTTTTGCCCACAACTGATTGACGTAGAATGGACTCTTCCTGATGGCGAAAGTCAATTGCCCATACACTGGAGAGGTTGAAACTATTGAGAAATGGCTACAGACATTTGGGACGAGTTTTTAGGATGTGAATTCCCTGCACAGATGAGGCCTTCAAAACGTACAGGTATGCTGAGGCTACGTCTGAACAGCGGCAGTGTGAATATCAGCTAAGTCAAGGATTGCCAGCAGTATGAATAACAATGACGGCGTTGTGAGAGATTGAACTGCTACAAAGAAACGGAGTTCTTTTCAATAATAGGTCAAGTATATGCAAAAGACATGTTTGAGCTTTGATCATAAGAGTTTAGTTGGAAGAGTGCAGTTTTGAAAAAGGTTTTATTGTCCGCAGTTCTCTTAAAGAAAAAAAGGGCAGTTTATGGAGGCAAATTATTTCAATCCAAAACGCCTGAGTAATAGCTTGTCAAACAAAAAAGGTTTTGTCAAAAAAGATGTTTGAGGTTGCAAATTATTTGGGACTATGAATTCATGCACTGAAAGAGGGAGGTCCATGTTTCTATTACATGGGTTGCCTTTATAAAATAAACATAAAATAGGTCCCTTTTTGGACTTTCCACTCAATCATCCTATTATAAAATTACCTTCAAATGGCTTATATTTTATTTAAGGATTGATTGCGTTCCAATTTCTGTTAGCTGGAGCCCTGCAAATTTTAGTGAGCATTATAATCATATGAAAGTAATAATTTTTACCTGCCATCTAGATATCATTGTTAAGGTCTTATCAAGACTATTGTTGCTAGGCCCCCCACACAAATGTTGCTAAAAATTTGCTACTAATGTTACTAACACAATAAGCTCAACTACACAAAGCTACACAACATTATAGTAGCAATTTATCACTGTTGCCAGTGTCTCTCATTTATACTGTTGCATTCAATTATTACTGTGGTCAGTAACATTCACTTATTACTGTTGCCAGTAGCACCCAAGTCAAAACACCTACACCCTCTCTACCATCCCAGGATTACACCATGGCTACCATTACTTGCTCACTCCTGCTCCTCTCCATCCTCTCTTGCATACTACATATTTCCACTGCTCTAACATCTGATATCAACCCCATACCTATTCACCAAACCCGTAATAGGAAACCCCATCAAAATTATTCACAAAGTATATACCATAGTAGGCACAACTACTGTCTATATGTAACTCTTGAAAATACAAACAACAAGAAACCTAATCCAAGAACTACTCCACAGAACCTCAAGTGTGCTCTAATTAACGCACGCTCAGCCCGCAACAAATGGCCAGCTATCATTGACCTTATATCAAACCTCACACTAGACATCCTACTGATCACAGAAACATGGCTTTCTAATACCGACAATGTCCTAATGAACCATCTCACCCCACCTAACTACACCATCTATACCTGTCACAGAGAAAACAGAAAGGGAGGAGGAGTTTGCATAATAGCAAGAACAGATTTGAAATATCACGTGATATCTACCAATGCCACAAACCACACAAATACGCTATCCATCTCCAATAATAACAACACCATAAACCTCATCTACAGAGCCCCAAATGCTCCAGCTGATGATCTCTCAACCATAATCGATATTGCCATCAACCCATCGAATATCAACAAACCTAACTGGATCCTTGGAGATTTTAACCTTGCCTCCACACCACCTTCAGTGTCCAACTCCTTCCTTGATGCCATGATCAACTTACAATACGATCAAATTGTAAAAACATCCACTCATAAACAAGGAAATCTCCTTGACCTCATATTTGCACCATCAGCACACCCGAACCTGATAAACCAACCTGAGCCACTATCAACCCCCGTCCCCTGGTCTGATCACAAACTTATCTCATTCATCATTCCATCTATCGAATCCCCAAACAAGTCATCAGATACTTACCCACCACCAAAACCAGCACGATTCCAACCTCTCAACATGGACACAATCACCTCCCTTACCATGCCAAAACTCTCCACTATACCTAACAACATCGATGACACTGTATCAAACTGGAACAATGCTCTTCGACTATCAGCGCAACCTACCACTACACATGATAAAACCTCTACCAACTCCTCTATCGCCAAGAAAAAGAACGCACCATGGTTCTCCTCAGAGTTACGAACCTCCCTACAACAACTGAGGAGACTAGAGAAGAAATGGAGACACTCCCTAAACCCTCATGACCAGTCTATTTACCTAGCCAACTTGAAGTCCCATCGCCAGCTAACCTGGGATAAGAGAAGAGAACACCATACAAAGCTACTTAGCCGTTCCCTCAACAAACCAAGAGATCTCTTCCAAATAGTAAAATCCCTAACTACTGAACCTCCCTCACCACAACAGGAATATATACACCCACAACTATATGCTGATTACATCCAATCCAAGGCAATCAAGATCACTGAAGCAACCACAAGTGTAACCAAGCAACCCCCCAACGTCCAATTCATACTCAATAATTTCTCATCTCCGACTCCAAAGTCTATTGAAGAAATTATTACATCTATCAACGCCACCACCGCTCCAAATGATCCATGTCCAGCCTTCTGGATCAAATCACTGAAAACAGAACTTAGCCCATACATATCAGCCTTAGCTGACCAGTCCCTTAGATCCGGGATATTTCCAACAGCTCTCAAGCACACCTCCATCCGTCCCCTACTGAAGAACAACAAACTGGATCCGAAAAAGGAAGACTCCTATCGCCCAATTTCAAGCATTCCTTTATTAGCCAAGATCCTAGAAAAAGTCGTTCTCAGACAAATTCAACAACACATTGATTCCGAAGCCCCACTAGATCCAAACCAACATGGCTTCAGGGAAGCCCACGGAGTTGAAACCCTCCTAACTTCCCTATTGAACACACTCATTAATACAACAGACAATATCAGAAATGGAGTCGCTATGATCTTCCTAGACATAGCAGCAGCTTTTGATTCTGTTGACCACAACCAACTACTCACCAGGCTTCACGAAAAAGGAATTCAAGGGACGGCACTGAATTGGTGCAGATCTTACCTAGAAGAGCGCTGGCAACAAGTACGGACTGGTGATACCACATCTCAACCTTTTCATCAGAAGCAAGGAGTCCCGCAAGGTTCCTCCCTTTCAGCCCTTCTGTTTAACATCTATATGCAACCTCTCTGCAACATCTCCCGCTCTTTCGGAATATCATGTCTTATCTACGCAGATGACGTGCTCTTATTCACTCCAATTAATGTACTAAAACCTGACTACACTACACTAATCACCTGTTTCAACTCGATATCAGATTGGCTACTCTCACAAAACCTCAGAATCAATTTTAAAAAAACCGAAGTCCTGATTATCACCAGAAACAAAGACTTCTCTCCTCCACCAACGCTAAGAACACGAGATGCTGATCTACCACTCAAAACCTCAATACGTTATCTGGGTGTTATACTTGACCAGCGACTTGAATTCAAAGATCACATAAAAAATACTGTAAAAGCCATTTACTACAAAATCAGGACTCTTCGACACCTCAGACCTATGCTTGAACCATCTGACTTCTGCACAATCTTCCAGGCATTAGTCACTCCTCATTTTGACTATGCAAATATCGTTCTTCATGGCCTGCCCAAGAGCACTCTAAACCCGCTTCAATTGGCCATGAATACAGCGGCCAGAGTTCTTCATGGATCCCTAAAAAGCCAACATATTACTCCCATCCTATTTGACCTCCACTGGCTCCCACTAACTTGCAGGACTTTATACAAAGCTCTCATCCTGACCTTCAAAGCATTCCACCATATCTCATCATCCTCCTTATCTGATCTCCTCCAACACACACAGAACACCAGATCTAGACGTCCTGTAACAGAGAACATGCTAACAGTCCCAAATGACAGCAAAAAACTCACTCAAACAACCACTTTAAGAGCATTCTCTTCCTTCGCTCCTAGATGCTGGAACACGCTTCCACCTAGTATTAGATCACAAATAGACCTGTCCCAGTTCAGAAAATCCATAAAAACACACCTCTTCCTACAACACTTCTCACAATATACTGACCCCCCTCCCACACAGACCTTTGATCACGGCTAGTCAAATAAGCTCCCGAAACCTTACCACTCGATCTAGACCAAGCCTCACAAACCCTACCTTTAGAGCTCGAGCATTTAAGAACCTATTGTAAATAATTAAAAATATCTGTTAATTGTTAATCCCTGTTACCATGTTTTTACTCCCTGTTCTCTGTAAACTTAACATTTGTTTTATGTTTAAGTACAAAATTTGTTAAAATGTAAACCGCGCTGATATCAAAAGTGCGGTATATAAAAGCTGTTAAATAAATAAATAAAATAAAATAAATAAAAATTTACAGTGTAACTTAGGGGTCCTTTTACTAAAGTGCACTAAGCAGTTACCGTGGAGTTCAGCATGCGCTAAACACCCCCCCCCCATAATTACCAATATCGCTTACCAAGAGTAGACAGTATGAGGGGAAATCCCGCACTGTCTGCTCTTGGAGCTTCAAGGTGGGATCAGGGCTGGCTGCGGCCAACACTGGGCATGGCAGCTGGTGATAGCTATCATGCACAATGTTTCCACGCACTAGCTGTCATGACTGCCAACAATGCGGCTGTGGTTATCTCAAGATGGTATTACAAAGACCACCAGGGAGCACATGGGTATGACCCCAAGTGGCTGGCAGTGTGGGGGAGGGTCCGGATGAGCCTAGTTTGAGGGCCTTCATAGTTGGAATGCTTTCTGGCCTAGGAGATCTTGAAGGGGGGGCTTAAATTGGGGGGAGGATCAGATTGTAGAGGGCCCAATTCAGGAGGATCTCATCATGAAGGTCCTGATGGACCTGATCACAAGAGGGGGGGAATGGATCATGGGCGGCGAGGAAGTACCCTGTTATCATTGCCAGGGCCTGTGTGATAGGTGTCTGCCTTGAGCGTTAAATGCAGGGCAGATACTAGGCATGCCCCCTGCATTTACAATACAGGCTTTGCACTTAACGTGTGGTTTTTCTAGTGCTAAAGTCTACATTAAGTACAAAACTTCCCACACTTTAGTAAAAGGGCCCCTTAGTTTGATTATGTGAAAACTTAGCAACACAGCAAAATATTAGGTGATGGTAGATGATGACCAAAATTGACCACCTTGACTCCTCCATGCAGATTACCAACACTGCTGTTTTGGGCTCAAGCGCTGTTCTGTGCAGGTTTTCATTGCTTTTTGTTATCCTCTTGCCACTAAGGGACCTTTACGCTTATCACACCCCCTCTTGAATTCTGTTTTATCTCCATCACTTCCTTTGGGAGTGTATTCCATGCACCTTCTACCATTTATGTGAAAAACTATTTCCTGGTGTTGCTTCTTAGTCTACCTCCTTGGAGTCTCATATTGTGACCCCCTAGTTCTGCATCTTACTTTCCTTTGAGACAGGCTAGTTGGTTCATTAATATCTTTCAGTACTTGAATGTCTGTATCATATCACCCTCTCTCCTCTCTTCTAAGATACACATGTTTAGGTCCTGACGTCTCATCTCATATGTAGCAGCATTTTAGCTTCCTTTCTTTGGACCGCTTCTAGCCTATCTCTGTCTTTTCTGAGATAAGGCCTCTGCATAGAAGCATTGCCACCTCCTTTTTTTTGACTGTTATACCTCTTTCTATGCATCCTAAGATCTCTCCAGCTCTAGCTACTGTTTTTCCACCTAGAAATCATCAGACACCATCACCCCAAGGTCTCTGTCCTAGACAAAGTACATCAGTCTATCCCCACCATCACATAGAGGTCTTTTGGATTTCTGCACCCAAATGCATGACTTTGCAATTTTTTGCACTGAATTTTAATTGTTAAGCAATTGATCACTCCTCGTGTTTTTCTAGGTCCCCTGTCATTCTGCCTTTTCCCTCAGGGCTTTCCACTCAGTTGGTGATCCTTGTGTTATCTGTAAAAAGACAGGTTTTTTTCTTCTAATCCCTTGTGATATCTCTCACTAAGTATTGAATACAACAAGCCCCAGTATCTAGTCCTTGAGGTACTCCATGAAGCACCCTTTTTTTTTCTCAAAGTGAGTCCCATTCACACCACTTATTATCCCTTACATTTTTATAGGACTACTGGATGTGCTCAGTGTTCTACAGGGTAATAAATATTCAGATACAATTTGGTCCATCCTAATGATCTCATAATATAAATGGTTGCCTTAGACAATGGGCGATAAAATGAACTGCCCAAGGTTTGTCAATGGTAAAAGTGTGATTGTGACCCTGGCATCCCTGGTTCATCAGCCCAGAGCACCTCTTATCCATCCTTTGCTGTCTATCATGCAACTAATTTCTAACCACCACTCTGGAACCCACCCCCAGCCTACTCAGTTTATTTATAAGCTTCAAGCGTGGAACAATATCAAAAGCTTTGCTGAAATCCAAGTAAACTACTTCCAGGGCATGTTCTCAATCTTGTTCTCTAGTCACCCAATTGAAGAAATAAATCAGATTCATTTGACACAATCTGCCTCATAAAACTATGCCGCCTCAAATCTTGAAACCTACTGGACTGTAGATTGCTCAGGCGCCTTCTTTTTTAAGTCTCCATTAATTTTCCCACTATCGAGGTAACTCTTCCTGGCCTGTAGTTTCCAGCCTTTGCTGTTCTTACTGTATTCTATAAATACTTTGATGAAGCCCAGTATTACTGTCAGTGAAATCAAAGTTGCTCTGAGACACAGGTGCTGCTAGAGAGATTCAGCAGCCAACCTCATTGGGGATTCCTCCAACTGTTTTACAGCTTACAATAAGATCACATAAAAAAGCAATGCATTTTCATGTCTATTAATTTGTCTTGGTTGCCATTTGTCAGCTCTTGCTTTCCAAATGAACTACAGTAAAAAATAAAACATAAAAAACCGCTAAGAGGATCCTTTATCTTCTCGACACAAGGGCAAACTTTGTTGTTTAGTATTTTTCAGTGCTGACAGGCACAATTACATAAATCCTAGAGTGTTTCTTTACATAAATCGCAGGTTACTAGATTCATTTGGGTTGTATCTTAAGCATTGATGAGTGAACTCTGAAAACCAGGATATGGAAGATAATATAGGCCATAAAAGCTTTTGGGAAAATATGGAAAACGCTGAAAGACCTGTGAACAGTGGACTGCACACTGTGCTCCAATGAATAACAAATCGTTGCAGTAGAGGCGTGGCCTAATGGCTAGTAGCAAGGGGGTGAATGCCATGGAAGCTGTGTTCATATCCCACTGCTCCCACTGATTATTTTAGACAAGTCATTTAACCCTCCGTTGCCTTAAGTATAAATTTAGACTGTTCCTGCCCTCAGAGGGCAGGAACAATGTCTAGTGTACCTTGATGTAAATCACCTTGAACTTCTAAGAAAAGACAGGAGCTAAATCCCATTCCCTTTCTCTTAGGGGTATGTTTACTAAATGGCGGTAGCAGCTTATGTGCAATATTGGAGCTGCAACCGCCATTTAGTAAACATACCCCCTAGAGCCCTAAATAAACAGGGGCCAGGAGACCTAAGAAAAGTCTTTTTTTTGTTGTTGTTGTTAAATGCCAGTGATGAAAAACCAACAGGAAAATTAGACTAAAGAATTATTTGTCATGTCTTGGTGTTCAATCATAGAAGAAAGGATTGCAAGCTAGGGAAAGCAGTGTTTAAATCCTGCTTTTATTGACAATTTTTGTGACCTTGTGCAAAAAGCATTTCTACAGCATTTTCTGTGTGCAAAGCATGTTTTGCACATGGACAGTGACCACTGTAACATTGGGTGGGTGAATACATGCATAGAAGTACATATATTGACAAAAGCATGCATACTCTCGCACAGTCCAGGCATAGTCATTTTCGGGAGTGGTGTTCGGGCAGAGCTGGAGCATAAAATATAACAACATTTGTTAGTATTTGAAGAACGTTTTAAATGTAGTTGGGTTGGGTTGGCACCATTGATTTTGATATTGATACTTTAGAACCAATCTGATACATGTGGGATCACAGCTGATTGGTACCTGTGTTGCCGTCATAAAATAGCAACGTGCACCAGGAACTCTCTCCAGCAGAGCATAAATACTCTCGCAGCAAGGCCGATGCAACTGTGTGTGTTCTCTATGCAGGTAGATATGTATTTTATAAACACAATAGACACCAATCAGGGCGTGAAGGAGAATAATAGTCAACCTATTATCAGAAAATAACAGCAGCTATGGATGCCACTCTATCAACAATGAGCCAGAAGACCAAACACAGCTTAGGATCACTATCCAGAGGGTCGCCATGAGTCAACATCGTCTCATAAGAACATAAGAACATAAGATATGCCATACTGGGTCAGACCAAGGTCCATCAAGCCCAGTATTCTGTTTCCAACAGTGGGCAATCTAGGTCATATGTACCTAGCAGTTTCCCCAAGAGACACAAGTTCCACAATGCTTGTACTGGGTCAAGCATTGATATCTTCGGTCACTTCTTAATAACGGTTTATGGACCTTTCCTCCAGGAACTTGTCCAAACCTTTTTTAAACCCAGCTACACTAACAGCCTTTACTACATCCTCCGGTAACAAATTCCAGAGTTTGATTACACGTTGAGTGAAAAAATATTTTCTTTTATTAGTCTTAAATAGTTTACCCTGTAGCTTCATTGCATGTCCCCTAGTCTTTCTATATTCTGATAACGTAAACAATTGATCTACGTTTACCCGTTCCACTCCATTCATTAATTTATAGACTTCTATCATATCTCCCTCAGCCGTCTCTTTTCCAGGTTAAAGAGCCCTAACCTTTTTAGCCTTTCTTCATAGGAGTATCCTTCCATCCCCTTTACCATTTTGGTGGCTCTTCTCTGAACCTTTTCTAAAATCGCTATATCCTTTTTAAGATACGGCGACCAGAATTGCACACAATATTCAAGGTGCGGTCTCACCATAGAATGATATAGAGGCATTATAATATCTTTTGTTTTATTTTCCATTCCTTTCCTTATCATACCTAGCATTCTATTTGCTCTATTGGCCGCCGCTGCACACTGGGCCGAGGGTTTTAACATGGTATCCACAATGACGCCTAAATCTTTTTCCTGGGTGGTGGTTCCTAATGTGGAACCTTGCATCGTGTAACCATAGTTTGGGTTGTTCTTCCCTAGGTGCATAACCTTGCACTTGTCCACATTAAATTTCATCTGCCATTTTGATGCCCAGTCTTCCAATTTATCAAGATCCTCTTGCAATCTTTCACAATCCTCTTGGGTTTTAACAACTTTAAATATTTTGTGTCATCTGCAAATTTGATCACCTCACTCGTTATTCCACTTTCCAGGTCATTTATGAATATGTCAAAAAGCAGCGGACCCAGCACAGATCCCTGGGGTACACCACTATTCACCTTTCTCCATTGGGAAAATTGGCCATTTAGTCCTACCCTCTGCTTTCTTTCTATCTTTTAACCAATTCCTGATCCACAGTAGTACACTGCCTCCTATCTCATGACTCTTTAGTTTTGCCAAAAGTCTCTCATGAGGGACCTTGTCAAAGGCTTTCTGAAAGTCCAGATACACAATATCAACCGACTCACCTTTGTCCACCTGTTTATTCACTCCTTCAAAAAAACATAACAGATTAGTAAGACAAGATCTTCCTTGTCTAAAGCCATGTTGGCTGTCTCCCATTAGGTTGTGACTATCTACATGCTGAGTAATTTTAGTCTTTATGATGGTTTCTACCATTTTTCCTGGTACTGACGTCAGGCTCACCGGTCTGTAGTTTCCCGGATCACCCCTGGAACCCTTTTTAAAAATTGGTGTTACATTGGCGATCCTCCAGTCTTCAGGTATTAGAGATGATTTTAATGATAGTTCACAGATAACTGATAGCAGGTCTGCAATCTCATATTTCAGTTCTTTCAACACCCTTGGATGTATACCATCCGGCCCAGGTGATTTTCTACTCTTCAGTTTATCTAATAGTTGTAAGACATCTTCCCGATGTATCGATATTTCCTTCAATTCTTCCGCACCTTTAAATACCACTTCAGTCATGGGTAACATCCCTACATCTTCCTCAGTAAAGACCGAAGCAAAGAATTCATTCAGTCTCTCCGCTATCGCCTTGTCGCCTCTTAGTGCTCCTTTAACCCCTTTATCATCTAATGGACCAACTGACTCTCTCACAGGTTTTTTGCTACGAATGTACTTGAAAAGGTCTTTATTTCGCGTTTTTGCTTCTGCAGCAAGCTTCTTCTCAAATTCTCTCTTTGCCTGCCTTATCAATGCCTTGCATTTGACTTGCCAGTGCTTGTGCTGTTTCCAGGTTTCGTCTTTCGTCAAAGGCACCTAACAATAATATAGAAAAAACATTCTCACGCTTTCACTGCGATGTTAGCATGAGACCGAGAAGTCGATTGGCTGTACGCAGTTTGGCGTTCAGAGAAAACCAGCGTGCTATTTTTTGGAGGCTTTAGGTAAGATGGCAGAGCAGGCTGCCACATGAAATTGTAGGTAATGTGCAATTTGAAGAGTGATTGTGCAGATGAATAATACCACTAGGCTTTATTCATGAGAGTCTGAGTACATCCCTGAATCAGTTTTATAAAACAGTGGCCCCATTGGAGGGGGCCGTGTCATTTGCAAGGAAGTAAATGATTGAATGAATCCAATGGAAGAGAAGGAACGTGGAAGAGTGGTTCACATTAAGTGTTGGAAGACCTTTTGCAGGTAGTTGGGGGGGGGGGGGGTTATTGCCTAAACTATTATTGAACTGTTTTTTTTAAGTGTTTTGCTCATACATGATCTCATCCAGCATGAAGGTTTTTATGCCAATGATTAATCTGAGGAACGCCACACCACTGATAGCACTGGGGCCATGTGATTCTGAGGCTCTTTCCTCCCATCACTATGAGCTGAGAAGTAGAATGGAGCTTACCATAACAATGCTCAATAAGAGAGTGCAAAATTAAAATATACTAGTAGGTGACGGTTTGAGTATTTTATAAACAGATACATACACTGAACTCCATCCTGGCTTGGTCCTAACTATACCCCCAGGAATGCCTACATATCTGAAGATCTTAGAGTAGACACTATGGGCCCGATATTTGTTTGCGACGGTTTTGCGCCTCTACAGCGCATAGCCATTGCCGCTGAACTCTAACCCTGGATTTTCAATGTCTGGGTCATATGCGATCCTGGCATCGAATATCCAAAGTCGCCCTACAGCCAAAGACACCACAATAGCCCAGTTATCTCCCTTGGGTAAAGAGAGGCCAGATTACCGACTGGTGCCTCCCCCAGAACACCCATGACATGTACCAACGCTAAGCGGTTAGCGCTGGGGCACGTAGGGGAGTTAATCGTGTCAGTGCCACTGAACATCCCTCTGAGCGGCATTTACACGGTTTACAGGTCTATAAATCATCTAAATGCCTTTGAATATCTAGCCCCATCTTTCTATGTGTTTACCTTTTACAGATGTATGTTATATAGTTTTATAAGAGCTATTTTTGGACTGCAAAACGCGCTTTACGTGTGAAAATGCTTAATTAAATTACCGCCTTTAGGGGAATACTTACTAAGCTCTTAACTAGTAACGCGGGTATGGGCTGCATTACTAGTACAGAGCTTTGCACTAACTAAAGGGGGTGATACAGCTGTCCACCCTGTGCTTAGCACGGCTCGCTGCAGTAAAGCCACTGAGGTGGTGTTAGCTGCACCTGCGTTGAATGTAGACGGCGCAAGCTTCAAAGACCTGTGCTTGTAGCACTGTGGCAGGAACGCCCCCATCCCACCCAGTCACTCCCCAGACGCACGCTACAAGAGTAGCACAGGGGTTTTAGCACAGGGCCCTGCACTGTTTTTTAGTGTAGTACCGATACCAGCACTAACCCCATGCTGCCAGGGTAGCACACATTAGTAAGCATGCCCCTTAGGTTGTACGTTCTTTGGAGCAAGGGCCAGTTGCACGTGGAATCTCCAATGTGCAGCACTGTGGACATTCACCTGCACTAAAAAAGTATTATAATTTCTGACAATTAGCTGGCATTCATACATGAATCCAAAGTAGAGAAAAGAAAGCACATTAATTAGCTAATTACCCTCCTGATGAATTACTGCATCTGAAATGTAATTATTGGCTTATGTTACGTTCATATTAATTCCAAATGTGATGCAATTAATGTTACTTCAGGAATATTGTGTTGACCTTTTACACATCATGTTACCATGTCTGAGTCATTCAGATAGGTTTACCTGGCTTCCAGCTTTCCCATGCATCATTCCGAAAATGCAAATTCTCTTAGAAACTGGCATGGATACAATACTGCCAGAGTCAGCAACTGTCCTGCCGTCAGAAAATTATGTATTATAGCAAAGAGCTCAATTCACCATTTCCAGGCTGGTATGTACAGTATCTCTCACAGAATACATGTACATGCTAGACAAAATATAATATTCCAATTAGGCCCCCAAAGAATTTCATTTTTAGAAAATAATTTTTTATGTTGAGCTTTCTTTGCCATGATTTGTAACATGTTCTCTACTCTCAGACTGCCTTAGAATGTGAACCCGTTGCGGAACTGATGGCTGTCTATCAAGCCACCTTTGTGACTTCCAGTTTCCCTAATCGGTGCCTACATGTATTGCGTTAAGCATTCAGCTTAGGGAAGAACATGGGCGCTCATTCCTTCGCTCAAGAAGGAAGGCATATGCCCCTGTGACTGTGGCTGGATGCAAAGCAAAAATGTTGACCATTGCCACACTACATTAACAAATATCAATATAGGCAGTAATATGTTTGCAGGATGCTCTGTCATTGTGCCCAAATAAGAAGGTATCAAGGAACATATACAAATGTTCTCTAGCAAATACATTTTTGTTATAAATTATAGTGTTGAAATAGCATCTATCAAAACTAATAATGCCCAGTGGGAGACTTTGCACAATGTCTGCTTTGTGGGTTAATGCCGTAGCTGTCACTTTTTGGGAAAGGATAAGATTCCAGAGCTCTTTCTGCTGGACTGACCTTGTACTGAGCTGGATATAGACAGATATGCACCATATATCCCAACTCCCAGACAGCTAATGGCATGAGGATTCCACTCAGACAGTTCCCCTATATTTATAGCAGTGGTCCTTTTTTCCTGTGCTCATTTATGGAGAGAGTCAGTAAATCTAACCACTTTGGCAAACAAAATGGTGCAAAAGCACCAGAAAATATGATTCTGGGTGTTTTTTGTCAGCTTGCATTATGACCATTAATGGAAGAAAAGAGTTAATGACGTGAACTAAACTCAATTTACAGTCAACTCCTAGAATAAATTGCCTGACTACATGGTGAACCTTTGCTAATATTTCAGTGGAGTAAATCGATGACAGGAAACAATTTTAATTAGGCCCTCACTCAAAGAATATTTGCCATCCTGAGTCTGTTGGAAACAACCTGATGGGCCAAGGCATAATTCTTTGATTAGTATATATCATAAGCTAATTACTGTACTGTGTGTGTGTATATATATATATATATATACTCTGTGTATATATATATATATATATATTTGGGAGACACTGCCTCTAAGAGAGTTTAATACTGAAGGCGTATATGATGTTATCCTATGCAAAAGTGCAGTATGGGCCTCCATATATCATTTATGGAAATAGATTTGAAATTGGCATCAAATCTGTTTTTTATTTTAATTACAGTATAATCTATTATATTTGAAGATTTTAATTTCCAACCTTCTTAAAAGTAAGCTTTGAATCACCAAGCAACAGATCGGGTAGACTAGGTAGGTCTTATGGTCTTATTTGTTCTCAAGTCCTCTGTTTTTATTGGTAAGAATGTTACATGAAGACCAGGTTATAGCTGCTATGATGTTCTCGTGTTCATCTGACTGTTTTGTTTTTTCCTGAAAAATGAAAGCATGCTATTGAATGGAATGGGAATGAAGAGTACCTGCAGTGTAATGAAAAATACTGGTGCCATTTCCTTTTGTTTTTGTTCAGTGATGTAACATTTAAAAGAAGCAAAGCTACTGAAACAATCCATTATCTGATAAAATTTAATTAAAATGGTTAATCTCCAGTTTAAAGAAAAATACTGACCTAATATCAAAGAAGAATTGATTAGCTATCAGGAAAATGGATGCAAATATTTCTCTAGTTTCGATTACTGCTAGAAGGTAAGGACGCCAGTGGTAGATTTAGATCAGCCCCTGAATCTCGACGACAGCATGGCCGCTGTTTTGTTCCAGTCCTAACCGCAGCCAAGCTCTGTGCCACTCACTAGTAGTTTCTGGATTAGTGAGCTGGATCTCCCTGGCTGGGCTGGCTCTGGAGTTTTAATGAAAGGGAGCACTGGATGTGAGTGAAGGGACTCTCCGCCACCCTCACTTTCATCCTCTCCCCTATTCAGCTTGAGGAGACATCATGTAAGCAGGCAGGATACCCTATTTCCCTGGCACAGAACCACCCCCGGTAGCAATGCTGCCATGTTTGTGAACGAGAGAAGTCGTCTAGTGGCATGAAGAGCCGGCTGTGAAGCTAAATTCCTGCTTCTCCCACTGATCCTCTGTGATACTGAACCAATTTTTAAAAAGGGTTCGAGGGGTGATCCGGGAAACTACAGACCGGTGAGCCTGACATCAGTACCGGGAAAAATGGTAGAAACCATCATAAAGAATAAAATTACTCAGCATATAGATAGTCATGACCTAATGGGAGACAGCCAACATGGCTTTAGACAAGGAAGATCTTGTCTTACTAATCTGTTATGTTTTTTTGAAGGAGTGAATAAACAGGTGGACAAAGGTGAGTCGGTTGATATTGTGTATCTGGACTTTCAGAAAGCCTTTGACAAGGTCCCTCATGAGAGACTTTTGGCAAAACTAAAGAGTCATGGGATAGGAGGCAGTGTACTACTGTGGATCAGGAACTGGTTAAAAGATAGAAAGCAGAGGGTAGGGCTAAATGGCCAATTTTCCCAATGGAGAAAGGTGAATAGTGGTGTACCCCAGGGATCTGTGCTGGGTCCGCTGCTTTTTGACATATTCATAAATGACCTGGAAAGTGGAATAACGAGTGAGGTTATCAAATTTGCTGATGACACAAAACTATTTAAAGTTGTTAAAACCCAGGAGGATTGTGGAAAATTGCAAGAGGATCCTGATAAATTGGAAGACTGGGCATCAAAATGGCAGATGAAATTTAATGTGGAGAAGTGCAAGGTTATGCACCTAGGGAAGAACAACCCAAACTATGGTTACACGATGCAAGGTTCCACATTAGGAACCACCACCCAAGAAAAAGATTTAGGCGTCCTTGTGGATACCATGTTAAAACCCTCGGCCCAGTGTGCAGCGGCGGCCAAGAGAGCAAATAGAATGCTAGGTATGATAAGGAAAGGAATGGAAAATAAAACAAAAGATATTATAATGCCTCTATATCGTTCCATGGTGAGACCGCACCTTGAATATTGTGTGCAATTCTGGTCGCCGTATCTTAAAAAGGATATAGCGATTTTAGAAAAGGTTCAGAGAAGAGCCACCAAAATGGTAAAGGGGATGGAAGGCTACTCCTATGAAGAAAGGCTAAAAAGGTTGGGGCTCTTTAACCTGGAAAAGAGACGGCTGAGGGGAGATATGATAGAAGTCTATAAATTAATGAACGGAGTGGAACGGGTAAACGTAGATCGATTGTTTACCTTATCAGAATATAGAAAGACTAGGGGACATGCAATGAAGCTACAGGGTAAACTATTTAAGACTAATAAAAGAAAATATTTTTTCACTCAACGTGTAATCAAACTCTGGAATTTGTTACCGGAGGATGTAGTAAAGGCTGTTAGTGTAGCTGGGTTTAAAAAAGGTTTGGACAAGTTCCTGGAGGAAAGGTCCATAAACCATTATTAAGAAGGGACCCAGGATATCAATGCTTGAACCAATACAAGCATTGTGGAACCTGTGTCCCTTGGGGAAACTGCTAGGTACGTATGACCTAGATTGGCCACTGTTGGAAACAGAATACTGGGCTTGATGGACCTTGGTCTGACCCAGTATGGCATATCTTATGTTCTTATGTTCTTATGTAATCAATGAACCCTCTGTTTTCTAAAATACAATCCTAGGGCCTCAATTCCAGACTTGTGATGACAAATGAATTCAAGGTAAGCATTTAAAGGCGCATTTTAGAAATGAAGTCTAAGTGCAACCTGGGACATGCAGGTCAAAATATTTGAAAAAAGGCCAGCCATGAGCATGTTTTGGCCTGACTGCAGAAACCTGCACATGCCTGAAATGGATGGCGTCAATCAGTCATGACAAAAGTTTAGAATTGGGACGCCTGTCCCATGCTACAAGCACGTCCCTGACTGCTATTTTGCAAGCGGATATATGCATTGGCATGCCAACCGGAAAACAAGTTTCTGCATTTTTCTTCCATTTTCTTTTCCCTGCAGGTGTTCTTGGTGGCAGAGCGAGAGCTTCTCTGATGCCTTTGCATACTCTGGAGCAGGAATAGATATGGACATTACCACTAGTGGCTTCAGACATGTTCATCGTTTATAAAACCAGGCGTGCACATGTATGTTTCCTGGAATACCTCAGACACGCCTCCACCACACCCCCATGCAACATTGATGTGTTTGTCTCAGAGACATTCATATGCTCAGCTTTCTAAAATTACTCTGGGGACATCTTTGAGATTTACACGTCTATGTGCCCAGTTTTTGATATCCACCTCACAAATAGTGCTTCTAAAATGACTCTCATTGTTAGTAAACAAGCTCCGTAGAGAATAATGGAACGTGCATTATTTAACATGCCTTACACATGAATGCAGGTTAGTAAATAAGGCTCTTAGACATTGTGCCTAATAGGACTTGCCTTGAGCTTAGATTCAGAAACAATAGTAATTAAATCTAAAATCCAAATCCACTTCTGGAAAAAGGTTTGCCAATGCCTGCTCTGTATTGCAATGGGGTACATTTCCCCTCTGTGCTTGTTGCTTAAACTAATCCTTCTGAAAAATATCACGTTGAACCAAATACATAACTGAAATTACTCACACTGCTGTTGTTCGCGTAGATGTCCGTGACAAATGGGAGCACAAGGCGAGGTGCAATATAATAGGCTCTTAAATCCTTCAACATGGGCAGATGTAAGTGAAAGACTAGACATTACTGATAATGTACAAGGCTGTCAGAGCAACCGCAAGTAGCTTGTGACAGAGCAAAATACAAAAAGCTGACATTATTTGTGTAAACGCCAAGTGGTCCTTTTTATTAAAGGCCGCTAGCTGCTTAACACGTGTTTTGGTGTGAAGTAACCAGCAGCCGACAAAACTAATGTACATGCATGACAATTACTGGCCACTAAGATGCACATTAAGTGGCCATCGCACACTAGAATGGAGAATGAGTTAGTTATGGGCAGAGTAAGAGTGTGGAGAGAAATTGCTGGTAACGCCGTGTCAGTGTGGTAATTAGCGCACATAGCACATAATGATGCTTGTATGTGGGTCATTAGGTGCACCTGCAATAATCATGCCACATATTTGGGCATGTGATTGTCTGCTAACTGCCTGGAACTTGCTGGACACGCCCCCAACAGCGGATGAGGTTGCACTTAATTTTGCCGCTAATGGCATGGTAAATGCAAACTTTTAGTAAATTTCAGTGACACCACTTATTAATTCTCCTCTATTTCTTAGTAAAGAAGGTCATCAGACACACAGCTCGAGGGAAGTGTTTGAAAGTTTTAGAGGATTTTGTTTAGTAAAATGCATCTGAAGAAGAGCAGCAGAAATAAGGGAGGTAGCCTTTTTAAAACCATAAAGAACAGAGGTGTCCATAAAGACAAGTGTGTCAACTCAAGAATTACTGACCAAAAAAAGCCTACAAACTAAATTTTATGTCAACACTTTTTAAAAACAACCTGCCAAGCATACCAGTTGTATAATTTCCTTATTAGAAATGAATCTAAGGCAGTGATGCTGTACCAGGATTTCTGACAGATGTTGACATTTTAATTTAAAATTTTCAATATGCAAAACTCTTCTACAAATTGGCATTTAGTGACTGCATTATAAGTGGAGCCCATGATATTAATCACATTGGTAATATTTTTATTCTTGATTAAAGGAAGATCAAAAGGCATTTACAGTTGTGGTCAACATTATTGGCACCCTTGCATTTTAGATATGTTGCGTACAATATCTTGAGAAATAAATTGGAAATATTCCAACTGTATGTCATCATAATATTTCAGTAGTGTGTTCAAAAGTATACAACAACAAAAAAGATGCCTGTGCAACTTAGACATAGTAATTTCTGAGGAAAAAAGAAAATATGACCTGGACAGGAATAATGGCACTCTTCACTAATATTTGTCTGCACAATCTTTGACAGTAATGACAGCCTCCAAATATTTATTGTAGTCATCTGTAAGTTTCATACATCTGTCTACTGGTAGTTTCTTAACTGTGATTTGTTCCAGCTCATGAATGTTTCCAAGATTCTTTTTACCAATGGCAGATTTCAACTCTTTCCAAAGGTTCTCGATTGGATTGAGATCAGGACTCATTGCTGGCCAGTTTAAAGCAGTCCATTTGTTCCCTTTTAACCATTCTTTTGGTCTTTTGTATGTATGTTTTGGGTCACTGTCCTGCTGGAGGACCCATGACCTTCAACTCGGAACTAGCTTTCCGACACTAGGTACCACATTTCACTCCAAAATACCTTGGTAGTCCTCTGTCTTCATGATTCCTTTAATATGTTCCAGGTCTCCAGTTCCTGAGGCAGCAAAACAACCCCCCAACATTATGGAAGCTCCACCATATTTAACTGTGTTGTTTTCCTTATAACTTCATTTCTTTGCCTATAAATGTATCACTGTCTGCATTGCTAAAGAGCTCATTTAGGTTTCATCTGTCCACAGAACATTTTCCCAAACAGATTGTGGTTTCACAAGGTGGGTTGGTTCAAAGATCAGGTGTGTCACTTTGTCTGTCTTTGAGTGGTGGGATTCTCCTTGGCTTTTGCCCATAAAGTCATTCTTTGTTTAGTGTGCGGCGTATGGTGCAGGTTGAAACCACCACTTCAGATTACTCCAGGTCAGCCTTAATCTCTTTGGATGTTGTACGTGGTGTTTTTCCAACAGTTCATACTAACTTTAGAAGACTTCTTGGATTAATTTTCCTCTTCCCACCACATCCTAGGAAGTTCTCGACAGTTCCATGAGCAGAAAGCTTCTTAATAACAATGCAAACTGTAGACAAAGGAATCCCATGGTCTTTAGGGATGACCTTGTACCCCTTTGAAATGTGATGTTTGGAGGTGATGGCTTTTCTGACAGTTTCAGGCAACTTTCTCATCTTCACCATTGTGAAAATGGAACTTGGAGTGAATGTGGCCATTTTAAACATTACAGCCATCATTCATTGGTTGATTCAAGACATGTGAGAACCAGGGCTGGCCCCTTCCATTGAGCAAGAATGTTTTTGGCACAGGGCCCCGCGTTTCAGGGGGCCCCGCGCAAAAAACATCTTGCATCAGCGATCAGCCCAACTAAATTTTAAAAAAACACACAAACCGACTGCTGCTGCCGCTGCCACCATGGCAGCGGCAGAATCGAGCACCCCACAGGGCCAGCCCCCCGCCCTGCAGAATCCTTGTTTCAGCATCAACTCCCTCAGCTTCGGCTGCCAGAGCCGCAAAGGGAGAGCTTCTCCTCTCGCGGCTCTGTTAATCCCGCCACGGGGCTGATGGGAAATCCCATCAGCCCCGCGGCGGGATTAACAGAGCCGCGAGAGGAGAAGCTCTCAGCCCCGCGACGGGATTAACAGAGCCGTGAGAGGAGAAGCTCTCCTTCGCAGCTCTGAAAAGCCCGCGCTTTGGGAGCTGATGCTGAAACGAGGATTCTGCAGGGCAGGGGGGGCCCCACGGGGTGCTCGATTCTGCCGCTGCCATGGCGGCGGCGGCAGCAGCAGCAGCTGGTTTGTGTTTTTTTTTTTATCTAGCTGGGCCGATGGGGGAGAGGGGGGTTAGGACTGGTAATGGGCTATGGGGGGGGGGCTAAGATTGGAAGTGCGCTGACGGGGGGGTTAGGACTGGAAGTAGGCTGATGGGGGATTTGGACTGGTAATGGGCTATGGTAGGGCTAGGACTGGAAATGGACTGATGGGGGGTTAGGATTGGAAGTGGGCTGATGGGGGTAGGACTAGTAATGGGCTGTGGGGGGGTAAGACTGAAAATGGGGTGATGGGGCGGTTAGGACTGGAAGTGGGCTGATGGGTGGCTTAGGACTGGTAATGGGTTGTGGGGGGTGGCTTAGGACTGGTAATGGGCTATGGGGGGCTAGGACTGGTAATGGGCTGTGGAGGTTGCTAGGACTGGAAATGGGCTGAGTGGAAGGGGGCTTAAACTGCAAATAGCTGATGAGGAGGGGGCTTGGAATGGAAATGGAAATGGGCTGTGAGGGGAGGGAGCTACGACTGGAAATGGGCTGAGGAGGGGGCTAGGACAGGAAATGGGCTGATGGAGGGGCTAGGATAGGTTTGGAAATGGGCTTTTGGGGGGTTCTAAGATTGGAAATGGGCTGTAGTGGGGGCTTGAATTGAAATGGACTCATGGAGGGGCTAGAACTGGAAGTAGGCTCATGGGGGGGCTTGGATTGGAAATGGGCTGAGTGGAGGGGAGCTAGGATTTGACATGGGCTGATGGTGGGGCTAGGAAAGGACTAGAAATGGGCTGATGGGGGCTGGAATTGAAAATGAGCTGATGGAGGGACTCGGATAGGATTGGAAATGGATGGGGGAGCTAGGACTGGAAATGGGCTGATGGTGGGGCTAGGATAGGATTGGAAATGTGCTGATGGGGGACTAGGACTGGAAATGGGCTGATGCAGGGACTAGAAGGGAGCAGATGCTGGGTGGGGCTGGAACTAGAAGGGAGCTGATGTTGGGGGAGGATTAGAATGGGATGGAGCTGGGAGAGTGAAATGGAGAGGGAAAAAAATATTTTGTGTGGGAGGGAAGACAAATCTACAATTGGCCGGATATTGGGAGAGTAAGTGGGGATTGAGGATGGAGGGGTAAAATTTGAGTGGATGAAATAGGAATGAGGAAAGAGCAAAAGGAGAAAGATTAGTATGTTAAAGCAGATGTAGAGAGAGGATGGAAAAAAACTAGAAGAGAGAAGAAAGGACAAATGGACAGCAGACGATGGAGAGTTAGCAGAAGACACGAAGAAACCAGAAGAAAGTAGCTGGAGCAATTGCAACTGAAAAAAAATGCACAAAAGGTAGAAAAATATCTATCTCTTCAGTTTGAATTTATTAACTGGAATATGTCAGCTCTAGGAAATGTGCATCATTAACATCTGCCCTTTGTTTAGTACAAGAGGAAATTAATTTATAGTTTTATTTCTACAGTGTTGTATATTCCAAGTTTGGCTTTTGGGGTTCCCATTTTAATTATTGTCTTCCTGTTTCTAAATTGTGATTCCTTGTTTGGTGATGTTCTGCATGTGTAACTGAGCTGAGGTATTCTGTTTATGTAATTCCTATTTGACATTGCCACTTGTTCTCTTTCCCCAGTAGGTCATGTATTGTTATTCTCTGAAATGTATTGGTTTAATATTTGCAGTGTTGCCTTTTGATAGGTAGGGTCTGGTGCTTTGTGAGTCCTGGTAGTGCTGTTAGGATACGGTGGGTTTGCTATGGGTTCTAAATGGGCAGTGGTTGTAGTAGTTCCTAATGTGCCTGGCGGTTGGACTGGATTATAGTAATGTAGAAATCTTTTAGTCTTTCTTTATCCATACAGTCATTATGAGGCATGTTTACTAAAAGTTAGTGTATGGTAACATTATGCAAATATTTATTTATTTATTTATTTATTTATTTAACAGTTTTTATATACCGTCTTTCTACAATTCAAGATGGTTTACATGTAACATAACTGACAGTATTAGTCTCCGCACATGGCCCTGCACCCCCCTTGGGCTGCCCCTGGTGAGAACTGACAATTGATCACAGCTGCATCTAATTTTACTGCAATGGGAATGTGATTCTTCTGTTCAAACTTATTTTAATTGTTTATAAGGGTGCCAGTAATCATGTCCGGGCAATGTCCCAGTTTTTATACTATTTCCTACTATTTCCTGTTTTAATTGGTCTTGTTTTATTTGATTCTTTTATGTGTCAAATATGTGTGCATATATAGCCCAAAGCCATTTCGCTGGCCACTATTGTTTAGGAGATATTGGGCATTAAGGGGTCTATTTGCCCCCCCCTTGCTGTCCCCGACTAAGCCTTTCCATACAAACAAGGAATTCGTATGGGGAGGCTTAGACGGGGGTGGGAAGGGGCGGTGCAGAGGTGGAGTTAGGGTGGGTAATGGACAGTCCGTGGCCTAGGACATACAGGGCCGATTCTGGGATCAGAATCGCGTCTACCTCTGTGCGTCCTGTTCAGACCAGACGAACAGAGGCCCGGATGCACAGTACAGTATGTGCCTCTAAGGGATTGAACTGCAAGGGTGTCAATAATATTGACCACAACTGTATATGAATGCTTTAAGATCAATGGACCAGATGCATGAAAGTGATTTTCTTCATTCTTGCCCGTATGTACTAAGCATTTCTCCAAAGATACTAAGGACGGGCCGGATATTCTAAAGCAGTTCCGTGGTTTATACACTCATAAATCATGTAACTGCCTCTGTTCGGGATATTCAGCGGCACTGACCCGGTTACTGTCACTATATGTCCCGTCAGCATCAGAGCATTCCCGATGCGTTCCAGAGGCGGCACCTGGGGATCACTGGTCAGCAGTGATATTCAGCCACTGCCCGATTGTCCCTTCAGCAGTGAAAGTTAGGCGCGGCAAAAGCTGTCCTAACCTTTGCTGCCAAAGCTAACCGGGCAGTGGCTGAATATGGCTGCTGCCCGGTTAGTTTCTGTGCCATGCGACACTTTGCTGCAGATCTAAATATTCAATGGTAGTGGCCAGATATGGCCCCGGCATTGAGTATCTGGGTTAACTCTTCCATGGTGACATTAGGCGCTGTACTCATGCTAGCCGCTGCTATTGAATAGCAGGCCCTATAGATATAGTCTACATCATACAAGGGCAGCACCCAACATTTGCACCTGCCCCAAAGCCCTGTGTGCAAGACATTTGCTGACCATACCTCCAACTAGTGCACAGACTTTGCACTTACCACATGTTAGATTTTGTTCCTGATGTGTGTTAAATGCAAAAAACATACTGTATGTTAGCAAACAACTCCCAAATTGTCACCAAATGTGCTGCTTCAAAATCTCCAAGTGCCAGTTGGCACCATTGGAAGGGGCTGGAGAGCACAATATAGTCTTTGACATAACGTGCACTGACATGCTGTGTCTGAAATTGTTTTTAGCATGCATGCCACACTAGCAGATATTTTTAACTTTCACAAGGCAGCCGCTGAACAAATTGACACTCAGGGCAGGGAGTTGCTTTCAGCACCTTCCTTCTCGTTCTGCTCGCTTATTTGTAAACTCATAAATTGACTCAAGGGAGCAGCATGTCAGCACCCCCCACCCCCAGTTTTTGATTCCCAGATCAGCTGCCCTTCTTGCCCCTCATTGTCACAAACCTAAGTGTGCTTGCTAAATTTATCTAAAATGTCAAACAAAACTCTTTTAGAATTTTATTTATTTATTTAGACAGTTTTGTATACCACCTTATCCTTCAAGCAAAGTGGTCACAACACAATTGGGGGATACATTTAACACGAGGGGATATGAGACACATATACTAATACTTACAAGGAACATGGGCAATGGAGAGTTAAGGGGCTTGCCCAAGACCACAAGGAACACCTGTGGGACTAGAAACCCCAGTCCTTCTGGCCCATCTCCTCTAGTGGGATTTGAACCCCTGACCTTCTGGCCTGAGGTAACTTGCGCCAACCACTAGGCCACTCCTCCCTCAGTTTGTTCAAAACTCCAACAATAGGCATCAAATTCTCAACTAACTGCAAAAACACTCAAATTCTATTTTTTGTCAGACCATTTGCCATGAGAGGAAACCTCCCCTGTAGCAAACACTCCTTTTATTCTGTATTGTGAGCCTAACACATAGCACAAAGCTATTAATAATAATAGTAAAAAACCAAGGAGAATCGCAAAATGCAACCCCCCTCTATACCTTAATTAATGGGTGAAAAGCAATAGGGACTCTTGCCAGGAACATCAATTCAGAAGGCCATTCACAGCTCTTCTTCAGGCAAATCAAAGAAAACCCCCACAATAGTAGAGGGGGATTTTCCATATATGCATAATACGGTACATGTTACTAAAATCATAAAAAACACTGGTACATATTGGGAGTTCATCCCTGTTTTCAAAAACCCTTGATGATTGCCCATCAACGTGGGCGAAATGTAGTAGATTTTGTAGTACGAATTACAGGTTTGGTTGGTTCTCGTAATTTATTGTCCGATGTATTAACTATTTCCAACAGCCATTATGCATGTGGAGGATGTGACTTTTGTTCCCTGACAATTTCAGGTGTTGAATGGACCGACCCTGTTACTAATAGTGTATACAGGGCATATCACAGAACTACGTGTTTGACGTCTTTTGTAGTATATATGATTATTTGCCAACAGTACCTCATTGTATTGCTCAGGAACACACTTTTCAAGATTTGAAATGGAGAATTATTGATTTTGTCCCTATGAACTTATGGGAGGGTAATCGACTGGCTCGTCTACAATATTTGGAACAACAATCAATTTTCAAATTATGTTCAAGTTATGCCTCTTGGCCTCAACCTTGAAATTGATTGGTGGAGTCTGTTGTAATATTCATTAAGTAAATGATGTATTGATTTCTGATTGGCTGACTTTCAAGTAATTGACGTCATAAAATAGTTGTCCCCTCATTGGCAATTTAGTACTAACTCAAGCTTTTCTTTGATTTGCCTGAAGAAGCCATGAATCGAATAGCGGCTAGAAACATGGTGCTATGTCGCAGTGTGGTTTAACTGGTGAAGGCTAAAGGAATGACTGTTTGTTTTCCTGAACCTGAGAAGTGAATTTTTCAGTGGCATCTATTTGAAAAAATATTTGGTGATGAATCTAGCCTGCCTTACATAAGAACATAAGATATGCCATACTGGGTCAGACCAAGGTCCATCAAGCCCAGTATTCTGTTTCCAACAGTGGCCAGTCTAGGTCATATGTACCTAGCAGTTTCCCCAAGAGACACAAGTTCCACAATGCTTATACTGGATCAAGCATTGATATCTTCGGTCACTTCTTAATAATGGTTTATGGACCTTTCCTCCAGGAACTTGTCCAAACCTTTTTTAAACCCAGCTACACTAACAGCCTTTACTACATCCTCCGGTAACAAATTCCAGAGTTTGATTACACATTGAGTGAAAAAATATTTTCTTTTATTAGTCTTAAATAGTTTACCCTGTAGCTTCATTGCATGTCCCCTAGTCTTTCTATATTCTGATAACGTAAACAATCGATCTACGTTTACCCGTTCCACAACTTTCATTAATTTATAGACTTCTATCATATCTCCCCTCAGCCGTCTCTTTTCCAGGTTAAAGAGCCCTAACCTTTATAGCCTTTCTTCATAGGAGTATCCTTCCATCCCCTTTACCATTTTCGTGGCTCTTCTCTGAACCTTCTCTAAAATCGCTATATCCTTTTTAAGATACGGCGACCAGAATTGCACACAATATTCAAGGTGCGGTCTCACCATGGAACGATATAGAAGCATTATAATATCTTTTGTTTTATTTTCCATTCCTTTCCTTATCATACCTAGCATTCTATTTGCTCTCTTGGCCACCGCTGCACACTGGGCCGAGGGTTTTAACATGGTATCCACAATGACGCCTAAATCTTTTTCCTGCGTGGTGGTTCCTAATGTGGAACCTTGCATCGTGTAACCATAGTTTGGGTTGTTCTTCCCTAGGTGCATAACCTTGCACTTGTCCACATTAAATTTCATCTGCCATTTTGATGCCCAGTCTTCCAATTTATCAAGATCCTCTTGCAATTTTTCACAATCCTCTTGGGTTTTAACAACTTTAAATAGTTTTGTGTCTACTGCAAATTTGATAACTTCACTCGTTATTCCACTTTCCAGGTCATTTATGAATATGTCAAAAAGCAGCGGACCCAGCACAAATCCCTGGGGTACACCACTATTCACCTTTCTCCATTGGGAAAATTTGCCATTTAGCCCTACCCTCTGCTTTCTATCTTTTAACCAGTTCCTGATCCACAATAGTACACTGCCTCCTATCCCATGACTCTTTAGTTTTGCCAAAAGTCTCTGATGAGGGACCTTGTCAAAGGCTTTCTGAAAGTCCAGATACACAATATCAACCGACTCACCTTTGTCCACCTGTTTATTCACTCCTTAAAAAAAACATAACAGATTAGTAAGACAAGATCTTCCTTGTCTAAAGCCATGTTGGCTGTCTCCCATTAGGCCATGACTATCTACATGCTGAGTAATTTTATTCTTTATGATCGTTTCTACCATTTTTCCTGGTACTGACGTCAGGCTCACCGGTCTGTAGTTTCCCGGATCACCCCTGGAACCCTTTTTAAAAATTGGTGTTACATTGGCGATCCTCCAATCTTCAGGTATTAGAGATGATTTTAATGATAGTTCACAGATTACTGATAGCAGGTCTGCAATCTCATATTTCAGTTCTTTCAACACCCTTGGATGTATACCATCCGGCCCTGGTGATTTGCTACTCTTCAGTTTATCAAATAGTTGTAATACATCTTCCCGATGTATCGATATTTCCTTCAATTCTTCCACACCTTTAAATACCACTTCAGTCATGGGTAACATCCCTACATCATCCTCAGTAAAGACCGAAGCAAAGAATTCATTCAGCCTTACAATAACAAATCGCCTTCTTAATTGAGGTTCCTGGCAAAAGAGTCCCTATCGCTTTTCATCCATTTTCACTGGTCATTGATGAACTCCTTTGGTTATTCTCCTCCTGAGAGATGTCTTCTGTAGATGGAGATCCTTGATACTGCTCTGCAGCTTTACCTGCCTCTGGTATTGTTGAGTTGCTGTGATGTGGAAGGACTTCTCTGAACCCTCTCTACTCTCTTGAAGTATGTGACTCTCCTATTCATACTTCTTGACTTCTTTTCCTTTCCTCTACTGAGCAAGTCATTCAGGAATTCAGGGTGCTGGCTTGAGCAAAACACATCCTCTTACCCCTTTGGTCTCTCCTCTAATGCTTCTTGGCCTATGATTCCCTCTGAATGGTACGATGGCTGGAAGATAGCCACCAATATCTGGCCCCCTGGGGCAGACTGTTCACTCCCTCCTCAGGTAGAGTGGTTGACTGCCAAAGTGGTTTATATAGGAGGAGTCTCCTCCCAGTCTGAAGTAATGGAGCAGAAGGTAACCCCCCTTGTTCTGGAAAATGACCAGGTCATCTCCAGGCTACCTTGTTGGGATACTATAGATTTCTACTGCTCAAAGCACTAACATCCAAGGGGTCTCTATAAAGTTAAATAACTAAAGATTTGTGTGATTAGGAATTATAACATTATTGTCAATCTCGAAGATTGAGATGGTACAGTAGTGAAACGTTATTACCTCCATAATTTCACAAAGTATGCGAATTGGCACATAGTGAATGGCACACCAAATTGGTATCAAACAGTGTTTGCTAGATGAAGACTCAGAGATGTTCATGTCAAGACAAGGATGAAAGGAGGCCAGATATTGAGTAGGGTCTGTGAAGGCACAGTAAGCAGGTACAAATGAGCAGACTGGGTGAACCAGTCTTGTGTTTCTCTGTTTTAATTAAAACACCAATTATAAAACTTTAAAGCTCTGAAAGGATTAGTCTTTTAGAAAAATGTGAATTACCATTGATATTTTAAGAGAATAAAAAGACAATTTGAAGTTTGCTGAAACTTTCATATAAAGGAACTTCTATGCTGTCCTAGCATAAATTAAAGTAAGAAACTGCTAGGTACATATGACCTAGATTGGCCACTGTTGGAAACAGAATACTGGGCTTGATGGACCTTGCTCTGACCCAGTATGGCATATCTTATGTTCTTATGCCATAAGGTTGATAGCAGTAACACTGCAGGGAATAATATATCCTTATAATTCAGAATATTTAGAGGGAAATAATCAGTCAATGCATTGGTAAATTCCTATTTTAACAACAGAAATAAACGTTATGATGACTGCCCAGCCTATGCATGAATAAAAATCCATGTACATAGTAACAACATGCTGACTTTTACTCGCAGTTTCAGAGGTTGGGTTGGGTAAGATGCATATGTATGTAATCTGAATAATCAGAATTATTGGCCGAATTTTTCAGCAAACTTAGGTGATCGGCATTGGAGCCCACAGAGAAATCCTTTTTTTGTTTTTATTTTTTCCAGTGCTACATATGCTGGGGCTTGGGGCAGGCTAAAGAGACTGAAAAGATTTTATACAAAGCAGCAAAATTCAGCCACTCTGAAAATAACTTTATTCATATATTTAGCGGTGCCATTTAAACGGCCGGTGGTATTTAATATACAAATAAGCAAAGCATAGCATTGCCACCAGTGCTTTATCTAGCTGCCACAGCTGCTGAAAATTAGGCCCTATGAGGTCAATAACAGGGTGCCGAGGTTTGGGGATGGAAGGTGCCTATTCTAAAATACTAACCCAAGTCCTGCAGAAAGCGTGTCTGTGCCGAAGGCTTAATGTCTAAAGTACATGCATATATATTATGACTCTGCCCATGTTCTGCTCAACCTCCACATCTGAGCTCACTTGCTCTACTATTACGCGCCATCTTGATTGTATCTACTTTTAGGCATAACCTAATTTTATAGGAGGCTTTTTCCATATGTAAATCAGTATCCTACAAATAAAAAAGGTGTATAAACTAAAATTACTTCCATTGTGCATAATTTTGCCTTAAACAAATAGCTGCAGAAAAAGCAGGTAGAAATTTGTATGAGAAGCTTTGAAGGAACAATAATGAAGGAACAGTGTGCATGTGTGCTTTGATTAAAGTGGCAAATCTCATGGGTTAAAAACTAGTTGCCAGATTTGCCTCATCATGGGTACTTAGATCATCTGCGTCAGAGGTTCCCAACTCCAGTCCTGGAGAGCCAAACACCATTCAGGTTTTCAGGCTGTCCCTAATGAATATGCATGAGATGCATTTGCATACAATGGGGGCAGTGCATGCAAATGCATCTCATGCATATGTATTAGGGAGAGCCTGAAAACCTGAATGGTGTTTGGCCCTCCAGGACTGGAGTTGGGAACCTCTGATCTACATCATATAACATTATTTGACATGACTGTGCCTTGTTACAGAATAGCAATTGCCCACAGAGGATGCATAAGTGCCCATTCGCACACATAGGTCCTTCAGAATAGGGTCCATCCCTAGGGTGCTCAATTTATTTATAAGTATCCTGCATGGAATCGTGCCAAAGGCTTTGCTGAAATCTAAGTACACTGCATCTGGTGCTCACCCTCGGCCCAGCTCTCTGGTCACCCAGTCAAAGAAATTTATCAGATTCATCTGACAAGACCTGCCTCTAGTAAAACCATGCTGCCTTGCATCCTGCAAGCCATTGTATTCCAGAAACCTCACTATCCTCTGTTTTAGCAGTGTTTCCATTAATTTTCTCATCACAGAGGTAAGACTAACCAACTTGTAGTTCTCAATCTGTTCCTTATTTCCACTTCCGTGTAGAGGGACCACATGTACCTTTCTCCATTTCTCTGGAACCGCTCCCAATTCTAATGAAGCACTGAAATGATCAGACAGTGTAGCTGCCAAAACTTTCCTAAGTTTCTTCAATACTCTTGGATGTATCCCATCTGACCCCATCTCTTAGTCTACTTTTAGTTTTGCTAGTTCCTGATGAATGCAGTCTTCTGAAATTTTTCAAGATCTGCCTCACTTCCATTCCTATTTGTTTGTTTTCTGAAGAGCTATTTCCAGCCCTTCATCTGTGATATCCTCATCAATTTCTATATATTCCTTCCCTTCACCTTTTGTCTGATAATACTACTTTTGCTTTTCGTCCTGTCACTAACATATCTTAAAAATGTCTTGTCCCCCCATTTTACTGCATTGGCTATTTTTTGTTCCATTTGTATCTTTTCTTTCTTGACTGCTTTCTTGGCTTCTTTTAGCTTTTCCAAATATTGTTGCTTGTCGTCTTCTTTCAATGACCTCTGTTTTATTAAGACCACCCTCACCTTTTCCGCTACTTATTTCAAGAACCATTGCAGTCTCTTTTTTCTTTTATATTTATTTACTTTTCTAACAAAAAGTTTGCTGCCCGTAAAATATTCTTGTTCAGTTTTGCCCATTGATTTTCTACATTCACCAGCTGTTCCCTTCCAGCTAATGACTCCTTGATGTATTCTTCCATCTTGACAAAGTTAATTTTTGTAAAATCTAATATCCTCACTTTTGAATGAACCATGTGCGCCCTTGTACTAATAGTGAACCACACCATTTGGTGATCATTGGTTATGAAATGCTGACCTACTATAACATCAGAAATTCTCTACCTCGTTTTGTTAATGGTACAGATATATCTGTTATGCACAGTTGGTGTTTTGTATAACAAAAGTATTGAATAAAAATTTAAAGTTCAAAAAAAAAAAAAAAAAAGAAAAAGAAATTCTCTCCCTATTCATAAGCATGGCCCCCTCCCACCTGGTTTCCATTACCAGTTGCCAGAACAGCTCACCCTGTGGAGAATCCCCTTACTTCTGGATCCAGCATCTTGCCTTCCTTTCTCTCCATAGTCCAGGATCTCCCCTTCCCTTGCCTACTCCCGTGTAGTTCAGCATCTCCCCTTCCTTATTCTCCCACAGGTGCCCAGCATCTCTCCTTCCCTACCCTACTCACCAGGTTCCAGTATTTCCCCCTTCTCTTCCCCCCATCCATGTCCAGCATCTTCTTTTCCCTATCCCTGCCCCTGCCGTGTCCAGCATCTTTCTTGCCTCTTCCTGTCTCTTGTTTTTGCCATGCCTGTTTCCTTTTCTCCTCCGCTGCTACTGCTGCTCTGCTGTTCTTAAAAACTACGAGGGCGTAACATCAGGCCTTCATCCCATCTCCTCCAACACAAACATCCTGTTGGAGGGGGCGGGACACAACAGCCATTGTGCTTGAGGGCCCCATGCCACATACTGTGACAAGGCAGAGCTGTCAGAGCGCAAGAAAAAGGGTTTTAAACACACTTTTTCCTCTGAACCTGCCATAGATACAGGGCAAGAGAGGGTTAAAACCTCAGCACACAAAGTTGCAGGGCAGGAGAGACGTGAAAGGGAGCCACACCCTAGCTCTAGGCTGACAGGGAGAGCTAGCCTATCAGGGAAAGGGGTGGACTCTCGCCTGATTGGACAAACTAGTCCTCATAACCAGGAAGTGGTAGTTTCAAGAGAGGGAGAACAAAAGGAAAGAGAGGAGGAGAACAAGGAGCTACACAGGCAACAGAAGCTGCAGGAACGGAGAAAGCAAAGCAGACACTCACCTTTGGCACAGCCAGGAGAAAGGGACTCCAAAGGAGCAGATACAGCCTTGGAGTCAGGCATTCTTCTCAGAGAGACAGAGAGAGCCGTGATTTCCCAAAGAGGCAGAGCTCGTAGCAAGAGGGACCAGGTGGGAACCAATTACTTGGACGGTTGCCAGCCACCTTGCACAGAGGAAGCCACGTCTCGGGAAAAACAGCTGAAAGTCCTCCCAGGAAGGAATAGCCCTCAAGCAAAGCCAAAGCAGGTCAGAAAATCCTATAAGTCTTTTAAACAAAGTATAGAGTCTTTGTCTGAAAGGGACAGGAGCATTTCTGTTGATAGTTTCCCTGGGAATAGACAGACAAGAGAGAAACTGGGTGGAAGGGAAATCCCAGTGTATGAAAGACAAACGTTGCCTCACAGCAGAGAATTCCATTATCTTATAGTAGTGGCTCTGAAATGGAATGTGGTATCTGCCAAAGAGACTTTTAATGTACAGCTTAAACATATGCAATATTTTAAGGCTGTTATAAAAGTGTTTTAGAGATTGGAGTTTAATTGCAGACAGGAAGCTTGTCTCACTGCCAATCCTATTTAATTGCCTAAATTCCAAGAGATAGCTTCAGGAAACCTAGATTTCTTCTGGCAGAAGTTTTATACAGAAGAAAGATTAAGCTCATAGAAGAAGCTTCAGTTTTACTTAGAAGCTAGAAGAGAATTACTCATGTAGATGTGGACCAGAGAAAAAAACCACAACTTTGGAAGTTCTTTATTGAATGTCTTATGTGAGAAAAAGTATCGCTGTTGAGAAGAATACAGATGTTGTGGAAAGTGGAATGCACTAAGAGAACCTGACCTTTGATTTACCTGTTATACCCTGAGAAGTATCAGGAAGGCTGTTATACCGGACTTTATCTGTTATGTTTTGATATCCTTTGACCTCTGTTTTGGGGGGAAGAAAACCTGGTGCGAACAATAAACATATTGTTTACCCTTAACCTACTTTGGCTGTGATCACTGGGCTACAACTACACAAGCACATCCAGGTAACAGCGATAACAGAGTAACTTATGCTGTGCCCCCTCTCTTTACTGCCACCATACTGGGGTAGACGAGGGAGGGGTGTCACAATACTCATAGTTTTAAAGTGCCCAGCAGCCTAGGCTGTTTTGCTGTCAGTGCCATGCCACCACGCCCCAAATTCTGCCACCATAGGCAGTTGCTTATTGGTTCAACTGGCACTGAGAAGAACAGGTTTACGTTCTCCCATAGTTCTTGTACCATAGATGTGCCAGCTTTCATACCATATAACTGGAGCACCGGGGATGTTGCTGCTGGTACCGAAGACATTGAGGAAAAAGAGTTCTAAACCATATATGAAAACTATGGAGGCTTCAGATGACAGACAACCAATATGATCTTCCTCATCAGCAAGTGGTCAAACGTTTGACTTTCAGCTTGGAAACATCCTTAGCTGCTTGGCCAGGAATAACTGGGGAGACTGGATAGGCCAACTGGCTTTTATCTGCCCCTTCTACTATTTCCAGAAACAAGTGGAGAATTGCTCATGTAGCAGAAAATTGGCATGGTCACGCAGCGTGTGTGCCATATTCACCCAGTGCACCCCCGATTCACACCTGCAGATGGATAGTCCGACTGACTGGCTTGGCGAAGCTACTGTAATAGGCACGGTTGCTTTTCTGACAAAACTATAATGCTAGGATTTCTTCTGGGCAGCTATTTATATTACTGCTATGTTCCTTTTTTTGGGTGATGGGTTGAGTATCCCCAGCTTTCCGGCATTCCCTTCTGGTAACATGAACACAGCGAGGCTGGGCACAGTTCAGCTATTCACTGTCAATTTTCATTTTCATTCTCATTCTCTTCAAATGCAATCATTCACTCCTGTGGTATTATTTTCCCCTTTCTAAATCAGAATTATTACTATGGATTACAGCCTTCTGAAGCTGACCTTTTAACCAATGCTTTGCTCAGTTCCAAATTGTATATTTATGACCCATTTTCTTATTTTATGTAGTAATTTTTCATGCTGCTCTATACTAAATGCCATTGCAAATTTTAAACAAATTACATGGACCTAATTTCTCACATCCATATTTTGATTTGCTACTTTGGAGGAAATGACCAGGCCAGTATTGGAGAACCTCTGGTTTCTGAAAGCGCTTTGATTCCCCTTCTTGCCATTTGGCCATTATCAGAACTGACAGTCTGTTCTCTTTATGTTTAGTGTTTATCTTTCTGGCACTTCGAATATATATTTTTCTGGTTGAAATAGTTAGTTCAAAGTTTGTTTGAAGACCAGGTTGATTTGTATGGGCAGAAACGTGTGCACATTTTTCATCAATTAGGTTTTCCTGTCTTGTTTTGGAGATGGGTGCTGTACCAGATAATTAGTTCCTCATTAGCATATTACACTTGTTCTAAAAGGATAGGTAGGCTAAACAATAAGGAGATTATTTTTATAAGTCAACTCCAAGATTCACACGTGTTTATGTGCATAAAACTAGTAACCGAGGTAGCTCAGAACCGGGATTCATCCTTTGCCCCTCCTTTATCCCTTTCTCTCTCCCCCCATCAACCCCACTCTTGCCAACACAATAACACACACCAAATGGTGCAATAGAAAAGACATTCCAATTTCAATTAATTATATACCAGAGAAATTAATATGAATATACAAAAAGACCTCCAGTGAAAAAAGGTCACAAACTTAAGTTTGTCGGAGCGTGAAAGAGGGAAAAGAGGAAACTTCAATTCACATAATCCCCTGCTCCATTTTACTCATTTTTATTAGACTAAACAAATTCAAAGTCCATAATCACTTTCCAAATGTATCATTATTAGCAGTACTCAAAGATAACAGTACTTATCTGAACAAAATGGATTAAGGAAGTCCCAAAAAACCGCAACATGACACATTTCAAGTCCGAAGACCTTGAAGGACTCTGCCTCAGGCCTTGTAAGGGGAAACTTCCCACAACTAAACTGGCCTTTTTTGCACTGGTGGTCTTTTTGTATAGTCAATTAATTTTTGACCTCCCAGTTGTTTCTTTGGGTCTTTTTCTAGAGAAATTTATATAGCACAGGACAATCCATAAGTTCCAATACAGACTGAACATTGCAAAATGTACCAAATTAACTAAGTTGTTATCAAAGGTGGAAGCCAATCCAACCCATCTCCGGATGGTGGAAGGATAAAGGTGAATCCATACTGCCCTGGAACATGGTGCCCCCAGACACTCACTAAGCAAAGGAAGGCCCTAGTCCAGTTGAAAACATTCCAATACACCTTCTTAAGCCGGCCAGCATTCTCATCTTCCTTCCTCTTCTTCTTACTCTCGTTCGACCTCTTCCTGTCCTCAAATCAAAAGATGCATAGTGCACCGCACAGCATTACTTTGGCAAATGATCATTGACCGAACTAACCAGAGGAAAAGATAATTTGTGGATCAAGTGAAATTTCCCCGGCTCCTTCTTGGAAACTCTTCTCAAGGGGAAGACAACAAAAACCAGGAAAGGGCGCTCTCTAAAAGGGCCCGCAATCTGACCGAGGTCTCACTCAGCTGCAAGCTTCGCTCGCACCACCTTTGAAAAGCGCTGTACCGAACGTATGTTCTGCGCCACCGTGCTAACTGCCATCCCCTGAAAAGAAATAAAAAATCCCAACCTAAATCCATTTTCCAAAGTAACTCCATCTCTCTGCCTCCAAAACCGAAGCAACCAAGGGTGCATGGCCTCGACCCACACCAGGATGTAGGTCATCTGAAAACAATGTAAATTGCTTGTTGGAGGGGAGAGCCCCAGTGACCCCTTTTCAGCTGCATTTTGAGGCATCATGGCTCCCTCCACACAACGAACAGAGATGGCGGAACTTGTAATCAGAGAAGAGACAGGACGACTCGTTGATCCCTCAACAGACATCATTCGTTCCTCTTCTGCCCTTAGCCTGCTGGGGGTCCCCAGATCCTGCCCGAAAGGAGCATCCCCCCCCCCCACTGCACAGGGCCCCCTTTTACCACTGTACTTCCCACAGAACCTGACCATGCTGACATCTGAATCAGCCAAAGATTAATATCCTGAGCACCTCACTAAATATGCTTGTTTACCTCCATCTTTTCACAGAACTTCTCATAATTTACCCATGCCCACCCCTCATAGGTTTGGGAAACCTCAAGAATAGAGTCTACATAAGCAAGGAGGAGTCCATACTGTCCTGGCACATGGTGCCTCCAGGCACTCGCTAAGCAAAGGAAGGCCCTAGTCCAGTTGACAACATTCCAAGAAACTTTCTTAAGCCAGCCAGCCTTCTCATCTTCCTTCCTCTTCTTCTTAATCTCTCCCGACCTCTTCCTGCCCTCCAACAGATGAAAAATGTTGATGTGCTTCCAAATCTTGCACCATAGCACAGGTGGAACCCAAAGCTCTTTAAAAGTCAAAAGAGCAGGCGCCCCACCACCCAACGGCCCTACTTGCACTCCCGCAGTGGCACCCAATGCCACTGGTTTTTCAGATGCAGAATAATCAGAGTTCAATGAAAAGGAAGACAAATCTGACCGCCGATTGTACCGGTGTGAGCGCTTATGCTTCTTTGCAACCTTTCCCGGTACCCCCCCCCCCCAGGAGGATTTTCCAAACAGCCCACCCCACTACCTCCCACCGTACTGCCACCAGACTCACCTGAACAGAGAAACCCACTGGAATCGATCAAAGCTGAGGCTCTCCTCGAGGGCCCAGATCACTGCTCAGCTTCCTCCTGAGACCACCACTCCTCCCGACTCAGTCTGACTGCCTGTTGACTGAGATGGCCACCACAGAACACTCCACCACGATCGCCGCCACAGCTATGTCCTGTGGATTGAAAAAAGGAAAAACAGAGCCGGGGGCGCAGGGGCTGCCCAATGAGCTGCTGCCACAGCTGGCAAACTTGACCATGATGCATGGGGACCCGGTCCCGCGCCCGGAGTATGTATTTTAGTCATATGTAAATGGACATTTTTGCATGCGCTTGGCACAGTCACTAATCTGAAAGCACGTACATCAGATTGATTATGCATCCTTTCACTGTTGGCATGTACAGTGCAGAGTAAGGGTGGAGAGTAAAGTTATGCGCATAAATTATAAGATACTAGAATATACATACATTCTTGAAAAATATAGGTGCAAATATTTACACCAGCCATATGACAGGTGTAGGTGCTCATGGTTTAAATTAACATGCATTTTTGACCATTTAACTTCCTATTTTGATACAGTAAGGGACATGCCTACTTTACTTTATAAAATAAGTATGTATGATGTGTGTAAGAACGCATTCTAATTGAGATGCACCTTATAAAATTAACCTTCATGTGAATAGAGACTGGCAACACTTCAAAAGCTGAGGGTTTTTCTGTGAGAAACCCACCTAAGCAACTTACACTCCCAAGGGCTCCAGACTTAGAAACCTTGAGAGAGATTCTCATATGACAAGAAGACAAATAGTGAAGTGGAGGAGTAGCCTAGTGGTTAGAGCACTGGATTGGGAACCCAGAGACCAAGGTCCAATTCCCACTAGCACTCCTTGTGGCCTTGGGCAAGTCACTTAACCTTCCATTGCTCAGAAAAATCCAAGTTATCAATGCCCCTGTTTAATGTATATTTACCAAGTTTAAGTTACAATGTAAACTGCTTTGATTGAAATGATAAAGCAGTATAAAAAAAAACAATAAAAATATAAAGAATGTCAATGAGGTCTCACCAGGGACTTGTGCAGGGGCACTATCATCTCCTTTTTTTCTGCTGATGAATAGGGAGAGGAATGACCCGCAGGGAGCGGAGCGGAGTTGATAGTGCTTCTGTGTAGGTCGTAATGAGACCTCATTTTGACTGTTGTGTACAATTCTGGAGACCACACCTTCAAAATGGTCAATAAAGAAAGGTGAATTGTGGGATACCCCAGGGATCTGTGCTGGGCCCGCTGCTTTTTAACATATTCATAAATGACCTGGAAATGGGAATAATGAGTGACGTGATCAAATTTGCAAATGACACAAAATTCTTTAAAGTTATTAAAACATATGGGGGATCATTCCGACCAGCGAATAGTAGGGATGGACTTCGGCTTGGACATCTAACCCCCGCTATTCCCAAGGACCCGATTCCAGCACAAGGCCATTGTGCATGGAGCTCTGTATGAGGGCAGGAGGGGCAGAGTGGAGGCAGGCCCACGACCCTGGACGTATAGGGCCTATTCAGGTCATGGCCCTGTATGTGCTGGGAAGCAAGGATGGACAGGGATCTTATTCCACCTTGGAGGTGGAATAAGTCCCCCTGAGGCCAGTGATTGGCACCAGAGGATGACCACGACAAGGTGAGCAGCATCAAGGGGCCCCGTCAGGCCCCTCTGGGGATCGGTTGGAGGGAAAAAGCAGGTTTTTGGGGTTGCTGGGCTGTGGGGCGTCTACTGGGCGTCCCGCTGCCATGGCATTGAGACTCCATGGTACTGGGGCTCCAACAGGAACATATGGAGGGTTGGAAGGGGAAACAGTTAGACGGCCCGTGCATCAGAATCGGGGTACTTCCTGCCCGTCCAAGTGCCCAATTATGCACCAGCGGGAGCGTCTAACTCCTGCAGGTGCAGGATCAGGTACAAATCCAGCCTGTCCAGATGTTGGATGTCCGGGCGGGCCGGACATACCCTGATTGGAATTGGCCTCGAGGAATGTGTAAAATTGCAAGGGGACCTTGATAAATTGAAAAACGAAGCCAACTGGCAGATGAAATTTAATGTGGACAAGTGCAACGTTATGCACTTAGGGAAGAACAATCCAAACTATAGTTACAGGATGCAAGGTTCCACATTAGGAACCACCACCCAGGAGAAGGGTTTAGGCATCATCATGGATATATTGAAATCCTCTGCCCAGTGTGTAGCGGCGGCAAAGAAAGCAAATAGAATGCTAGGAATCATAAGGAAAGGAATGGAGAACAGAACCAAGGATATTATAATGCTTCTTTATCGTTCCATGGTGCAACCACATCTTGAATATTGTGTGCATTCTGGTCACCATATCTTAAAATATATATAGCAGAATTAGAAAACGTACAGCCACCAAAATGGAGATGGAAGGATATCCCTATGAGGAAAGGCTTAAAAAGGTTAGGGCTCTTCAACTTGGAAAAGAGATGACTGAGGGGAGATATGATAGAAGTCTATAAATTAATGAATGGAGTGGAACGGGTAAACATAAATCAGTCATTTACGCCTTCAAAAAAAGAAAGACTAGGGGACGCTCAATGAAGCTACAATGTAACCCAATTAGAACTAATAAGAGAAAATATTTATCTCCAGGAACAAGCAGGAATGTAGTCTTCACATATGGGTATCGTCGGTACCGACGGAGCCTGCGTGGGAACGCTCCCCAGCGTCCAATTAGAAAGCTTTTGGGAGCATCCCACAGAGCCTGTGTGCTGCCTTCCCGCCTTTCCCAACTGCCTCTCTCCATTTCTTCGTTTTCCACGGAGCCAGCAGGAGGTTGTTCCTATCACCGCAGAAAATTTTCCTTATTATCCTTTTTTGTGGTCGCGTCTGCCTTCCTTGACGCTATACCGGTACCGCCGGTTCTTCTTTCTTCATGTACCCTGTACACTCAGGGAGTTATTTTCGAAGCCCTATTTGTGCTTTGCAATGTGTGCCATCAAGCCAGTGCTGATTCCTGATGACACAGCCCTTGGGTCAGCATTGACTTAATGGCATGCATTGCATTGTATTGCATTCCTGCTTCGGACATCTGAAAATGAGCATGAGACATCCATGTCCCCAGACGTTTTGGACATCCGCAGCACAAGGACCTCCATGTTGGAGCGGGGGCATGGTGGAAGCATGGCCAGGATATTCCCAAGAACTCGTACGTCCTCACCTGATTTCAGAAACGTCCTGGACGTCCTGAGCTGCGTCCAGGTACAAATAGGCATCTGAAAAGCACTCATTTTGTCAAGCGAACATCTAGAGGCTGTGGAGGAGGTACACTCATATTCCCTTTATTTTACAATTTGTTAATAAACACCGACGGGAAGTGAGAGCTCACGTTGCTGGACGTCCCCATATGCAACCTTGCTTGAGATGGATGCTCCACCTCGCAGTTTCATGGTGGACATGTCTACATGGGCATCAGCTTGGATGCCCCTGGCATTTTTATGCACATTCTGCCCTGTACGTCCCAGATTGCACTTGGATGCCCTTTCTGAAATGCCACTTTCCACCTATTAATCAATCAAACTCCACCCTTGCACATGCCCACTGTCAAAGTATGTGCCATTATGTGAAAGCACAAACCTTTATGCTGGTCGGTATTTTATAAGAGGCTATTAATGAGTATATATGGCCAAATACAGTAAGCGTGTAAAAAACTAAAATACCAGCAAAGTAGGAGCAGATGTTGCTGTGTAAGGAATGCTGCCCCCTTAGTGACCCCATCACCAATGCATCTACAACTCTTTGAATAAAGGAACGTTTCCTTCATTTTCCCCTAAGCCTCCCTCCTGGCAGTTTCGAATCATGTCCCCTTGTTCTTGAGCCGCCTCTCTATGAAACCGGCTACTTTGTGTACTGTAGCTCGCACTTTCTGTTCTCAGAACTGGTCACTTTACTTCAAATAATGAAGTGATTGTAAACCAGAATGATAAGTCTGCTGGTGGAATATTTTTAGAGAAGAAAACTAGCTATAATCTATGGTTCGTCCCATGCTACTGGATAAAGACAGTAACTTCCTAATCTCCTATGTCTTTAATACTACCATGGGAAAATGCTAGATCCACCTAGCAATGTCTGCCTCAGTCACTGGCTCTTCTTCAGTCTATACTGAGCAAGTTCCACCCATATTACCCTAATTTATTCAATCAGACCCATGGGAAAAAAAAGCGATTTTCCCAGGTCTAATAACTGCCTTTGCGTTCCTGGGTATAATTACACTTAATGCTCTTCAATGCATGTATGTTTATCTGCAGGAAATGGAAGACAGGTTTGGGGAAGTGTTAGGCTGGGGAAAGCAATGGCACTAGGGTTGCCAACTGGCTCCAGATGCGCCCGACAGACTTGATCCAGTCCTGTGTTTACCCCATTGCATGCAGTGACTTGTAGTTTTTCATTTCTTATGGAGTGCAATGGAGAAATCAGAACTACATATCCCTGCATGGACTGGATTGACACTGTCGGGCGCATCTGGAGCCAGTTGGCAACCCTAAATGGCACACATAGTTTGCATTTTCAAAGCTGTGTGCTCACAGAAAAAGCAGATATAAATCTCTTTGGGAAAATTTTCAGTGGGAAAATATTCCCTTTGGAAAATCAGTGCAAGGCCTTGGTTAAATGCACCTGCCTGCAGGGTTTGAAAATGGCCTGCAAGAGGGCTACCTCCTTGGCTATCCATTGATCTTTCTGGGATTGTCTTCTCATTCCAGCACAGTATTACTGCTGGAAACTCCTGGGAATGTCTTTTCCGTAAAGCAGTATCCCACTTTTAACCACTACCTAATGCTGGCAAAAACCTTCATGTAATTTCTTCTCTCGCAGTTAAAGGCTGAATTGCTTTCTTCCCCTTACTGCCTGGAAATAAGTACCTTTCACTCTTTTTCTCTCTCTCTCTAGCACATGCTAGATAGGGCCGGCGCAACCATTAGGCAAACAAGGTAGTTGCATAGGGTGGCAGCTTCTCAGGGGCAGCAAAGAGCAGGGCATTCAAAGCTAAACAACAGATTCTGAGAGCCAGGAGGGGGCATAGGGCTTAAGCTTTGCCTAGGGTACCAACACCTTGAACCAACTCTGGGGCTGACCTTGATGTTAGAACAGACTCCATTCACATGACTCTTCCTTTCTTTCATGCTCTATCGGCACATCTCACATGCACACTCACCCCAGCGGTGCACTTTACTAGTGTACCACTTTACTATCTGTATACTATCAAGGTTATGGGCCTTACACATCCTTTGCTTTATTGAAACCTTATTTTTATGGCTCTTTGTATTTATAGAAGAACAGTTTCAACATGAATGAAAGTAAATTAATCTAGCCATAAGAAAAGACACATGATTGTTATCTCCTAAAAGAACTACTGAGAACACAAGTGGTGTTTACGTAGCTATAAATTAACAAATGCAGCAGTTTGATTATTTGCCTTTTCAAATCTGAACTCAAGACAAGTTTTATATAGGCACAGTATGTATTTCTCTGCCCTGAGTTAATGGAGGGTAAAATGACTTGCCCAAGGGCTAATCACTAAAAGTAGGAGTTGAACCCCAGCTTCTCAAGTTTTCAGCCCAGTGATCAGGGCCGGCCCAAGGGTTTCTGCCACCTCTAGACGGTGCTGCCACTGACAGTGTTGCCACTGCCCCTCTTCCGAGCTGAGCCGAGCCACTGATTCTGTCGGCGAGGTTGATGGAGAGGGAAAAGCTCGGCTTGGTGTGGCTGCGGTAGCATCCCACGGCAGGCCACATGCTTCGGCATACATGGCCTGCCATGGGCATCATGCCGTGCTGCCCACAGCCTAGCTTGCCTAGTGGACAGGCCAGCCCTGCTACTGATGCAGTCACTAGACCATTTCTCTACTCTACAGTTTGATATGGGGCAGAGTTGCCAAGTTACCCAGTTCCAGGGGTGAGATTCTTTTTCCAGTTCTAGTTTTAAATTTGTATTGCATGTAGTATGGTATTTGTAGTCCCTGATTTTACCAATTGAATCGGTGCTGTAAGCTCCGTAATGCATCACAATGAGATTAAGCCAGTCCTGGACTTCTGACAATCTCACTTCTCGAACCAGGTAACTTGGCAACTCTGATCGTGCCTCTTGTAATGAAAGTTTGCAGTGCCAGGACGCAGTATGTAAAATCATGCAAATGAAACAAAACAAATTGGTGAAGAACAAGGAACATATAAACATTGTACAGGTTTATGTAGGCAGATCAGATTGAATACACAGACAGGCTACTGTGTACAGGAAAAAATGCAGCTGGGAAATATCATAAATGTGGAATGTTTAGCTGAACAGTAGAGAAATTAAAAATAGATTTGTGTTATGTTTGAGTTGGGATGATGGTGGCCAAGCACGACAGAACACAAGTCTCTTAGAAGTATAAACAAGCGAGGTCAGTACCCTGGAACAATACAAGCAGGCAAACATTGGCCTGTAAGCCAAAACTAGGCTGAAAGCCAAGCCAAGATCAGGAAGGCAGAAGAGGAAAGTAGGCAAGTTGGAGTCGAAGCAGAAGTGGCAGGGCCCCTGCAAGAGTATTAGGTGTCCAAGGTGAACTTTTAGCCTTGTGCCCATACACCCTACCCACCCACCCATACTGTAGTTAACTTTCAGGCCCCTAGGACCCCCTCCCCTGAGATTCTGATAAAACTGAGAAATCATGATTGCTCCAAAACCACCCCTCCCAGAACAATCCTGCAAAAGTATATAGTTGGAGGATTTATTAGTAGAAAGGCAAGGTCTGAATTGAAATTATATTATACTATTGTGTTTAAATATTATACTGTGTGTGTGTGTGTGTGTGTGTATGTATATATATATTGAGCCCCTTTAAAAGCCTTAGTTGTGATTTGAATGTTCAGAAACATGCATGCAGACCTCCAAATCACGCAGACATCCCTAGAGCCATTTTATAAATTATTTTAAAGATGTCTCTGGTGCAGGGATAGACAGGTAGGTGGGGGGGGGGGGGGCAAGGTGTGCCAGAGGCCGTGCAATGGACTTAGATGTCCCCATGTGATTTCAGAAGATTTCAGAGATGTCTGTGATCCTGTCCAAGTTTAGACCTGCTCCAGACATGAGTAGACATTGGGACAGTGCTTGCTTTTCTGAAAAACCTCCAGAGGGTGTAGAGAAGAGGGCATTCCGGCATCCCCGGTACTCTCCACAATCACAGTCATAGCCCACTACTCTGATCATTAGATGAATCCTAGACATCCCTGGTCTCGAATAATATTCCGGGAATATCTATGTAGATGCCTCGTAGATCTCCATATCGGGCAAATCCACATTTATGAAATTATGCCTGAAGTTGGATGTGCTTGCTATTGTTTTAGATGTTGGATGTCCCAGAGTTCACTTGGACTTCATTTGTAAAAGGTGCCTTCAAGTAGTAATTATGCCAGTTATTTTACATGTGCAAAGCATGTTTACATGCAGAAAATGGTTTGCATAAAATTGTGTGACTAGACTTGATTTTTTTCCAGTGTAATTTTATATCTTTTAATGTAATTTAGATATTATTTATAATATATTGGTATTGTAAGATTGATTGATTTTCTATGTTATGGGTGGGTGGGGATGGGTGAGGAAAGCCCCCAGGTAGGTGATACATTAAATACCTTTATGGAAATGGGTAACAGGGGTAACATATGATATGGAAAGCAGTGTGTATAAATGCCCGTAGCATGGGAAATAAGATCCCTGAAGTTGAAGCTTTGGTGGGAGTGGCTGATTTGGATTTAGTGGCAGTTACAGAAACATGGTTCACAGAAAACCATGATTGGGATGTAACTATACCTGGCTATACTTTATTCAGAAAGGACAGGGTAGGAAGAAGGGGAGGAGGAGTGGCACTATATGTAAAAACTACTATTAAGCTTTGGAATTATAGAGCTTAAAAGGGAGAGAGGGAGGCATTGTGGGTTAAACTAGAAAAAGGGAAAGAGAAATCTATTTGCATTGGTGTGATATACAGACCTCCCTCACAAGAGGAAGAAGTGGACAGAGAGTTAATTGAAGACATACGCAGCATTGCTAGGAAAGGGGAAGTGCTACTGATAGGAGATTTCAATATGCCAGATGTTGATTGGCACATTCCTGCTGCAATATCATCTAGAAGTAAGGAGATCCTGGATTCTCTACAGGGAGAACTATTCAGGCAATTGGTAACAGACCCCACACGTGAAGGGGCCATACTGGACTTGGTGCTTTTCCAATGGTGAAAGTGTTTCTGATGTTGTAGTGGGAGATCATTTTGCATCCAGTGATCACCAGATGGTGTGGTTCAGTATTAGGACTAGGGCTGTTAGAATCCATTCAAAGGTGAGGATCTTAGACTTTACGAAGACTAAGGGGTATGTTTATTAAACTGCGGTAATCGTACATAACGCGCGTTATGTAACGTGAACGATCGTAAGTGCACCATAACGCGCGTTATTCTGCGCTTACGATCGTTAACGTTACATAACGTGCGTTATGATGTGCTAATGATCGTAATGCCCCGCAGCGCGGTAAAACACCGCAGAAGGTGGAGAGAGGGCACAGAGAAGGGGTCAATGGGCGGAGAGTGGGTGGGGAGAGGCTCCCTTCACACTAACGCGCCGATCTGAAGAGCTCAATTCCAAAGCGAATGAAAACCTGCCGTTAAATGCACATTACAGGGGAGAGAAACCATTTCAGTGTCAGCAATGTACAGCCCAGGCAGGGAAACCCTAAAAAAAGTGATAAGTGTGATACATGTGCACAGAACAAAAGGGCACATAAACACTGAAAATGACCGCAACAAACTGGAAAAAAACCATAACCAAGCTGGCCAATAGTGGTATCAATGAGGAACATCAACCCCTCCCCCTCGAGTAAGCTCCATAGAACAGATATAAATTGTGGAAGGGTCTATAATCCGTCCCCATACAAGGTGAATGAGCCCACAGTGAAATAGCGCTGCTCAGGGTTTTCCCCACCATCGGACAGGGTTCCTATGGCGTGCACATGTCCTGCAACATCAGGGCGGGCATGTCGGAACGGCAACTGGACAGATGCCGGAGAAGGGGATACAGAGGAGCGCAGGTGGCACATGCTGTGTGCAGCTGGGCCACAGTGCGGACTAGGGCGATGCCTAGGTGGGCCCATAGGAATGCTGAAGCAGCAGAGCAGCCAGACAGCAACTTCTGAAGGCCCAACATGGGCATGACTGTTTCCCACAGTGTCACAGGGGATAGTACCCAGCAGCTACCCCCAAGGGCACGGAACATTGGCAGGCGGTGATGGGGGGAAGCGTGGACACCTATGCAGGCACCGCTACCCCAGAACCCGCACCATAGGCAGCCGCCTACCTGCACACTGGATGGCCTGAGACTGCGCACCACCAGCAGAAGGGCATGTCAGCATGGTGGCTGAGGGATACTGGTGGTGGAGGGGGCAGTGGCAGCTGCCCAGAGCAGACTGTGGCCTAGCCCTGTGTAGGTGGGTGCCGTGTACTGCAACAGATGGGCCCTGTCTGACGAACAGCCATGGTATCACCAAGGAATGTACTGACTCTGTGACAACAAGGTGGTGCAGTGCACAAAACCAGTGTATTCAGAAGCAGCGGGTCACAGGTTCAAGTTCCAGCGGTGGTTCCCACCAACCCAGTCCCCATAATTTACCCACTACTACAACGTGCTAATACAGACAGTACCTTTATTGCAGATGACGTAAACATGCCCAAGACACCTACATTTTACCCTACAGAGCACAGGCACCATAAACATGCACATTACCTAGAGCAGAGCCTCCCAAATGCAGTCCTGGAGGGCCAAACACCATCCCGGTTCCATGCTGCCTCTGGTAAAGATGCCTGTGCTGCATTTCTATGTGCCACCCCCATGGTATGCAGATGTATCTCATGCATATTCATGAGAGACAGCATGAAAACCCGAACAGTGGCAGACACTGGGGCACCCATAGGCCCCATTATCCAAAGCCTCCTGGAGAGGCAGAACTTTGGGCTCTGCGTGCATCTCCCAATACTAGCACTTGCATACCTTAGTAATTCCACCCTAAACCGGGGAATATGGTACACATCTATCAAAAGGTTGCTATGAGTACTGGCAGATAGCAATTCCTAGGTTAAGTACACTTTTCTGAGTGAGCTGCATCATAGCAACCTTTCTGATGTCTGTGGAGTGTGCTACAGGTCTTGTGTCTGACAGTGTTTACCAACCTGGGAGTGACTCCTACAGTATTGCGTACCATAGCCATGCCTGCACTGTGCCCAGGACTGGTGTGGTGGCCTGGGCTGCCCAACACCTCTATAGTTGCACAATGCTGGCATAGGTGTGGGGAGTGTGTGTCTGTCTATCCAGTTTGTGGTGGCTGCCAACACCCTCCACAGCCCACACTGCTAGCATTGTTGCCAGTATTGGCCTGCCAATGTGCATAATGAGGAGCAAGGTACCGTGAGAATAGCCTGGATAGGGTGACCTGGCCTGGATGCATCTGCACACGGCATAGGGCAGTGGCTCGGACATTGTAGTGCCTGGCCACCACCTGCACGGACAGGGTGGCCATAGCATGTCCTGCTGGGAGGTCACTCTCACCCTGACTGAGCAGTGACCATGGCATGGCTAGGTTCCCCCATAGTGCTATATAGCATTTCTCTCATGTGATATTTATGGGTTTCCTTTTGGGACCCAATCACTGACTTATCTGCTTGGTGTGTATGCTGACATCCCCGTTCTGGGTACATGCATCTCCTCCAGGACCATGCACTATGGACTAGTTGGCGGACTGTCTGAAGCTAGTATGTGTCTTGCTGGAACACCTTGCAGTGTGCAGCAGCTGGAGGCTTGCTGCTGGAGAATGTCAGATAATGGTGGGGGGCAGCTGAGCATTTCCAGGCCTGCCGTCTGTCTGCTATTGCGTTATGGCTGTGTAATGCTCTTTCTGTTCCCCAGCAGGACTGGGGTTGCTGGTCCCCTCTACTGCTGCCATTGCAGGGAGGTAGACTGTGGATCTATTGGTGGGTGATCCTGTTTCCTACCCTGAGCCCCAGAGGGTGGGTAGGGTGGTGGTACATAATCTGCCTATGGGTCCATACTCCCCCCCCCCCCTTCACCTACAGCAGGTAACGATGACACCAACACAGGATATGCACTATTCTGGGTGCAGCATCGCCCATAGTTACTAGACATGACCGAGACATACAGCAGGACACAGATGTATCCTAGGTGTGTCTAACTAAACTACCTATCACACTGATGGGGACCTGCAGCATGGCGTGTTTCAGCCATGAAAGGTGCTGTGGACTTGGTGCTGGGCGCCCCACCTCAACCTCAGGGTGGGCACTGTACCTGCACAATGTGACTGTCTGTGGCTACTCTGTGGCAGTGCCACACATGGTCTGTTCCCCCTACAAGGCCGAGGTGCTGTGGGGGTACATACCCAATCTTGTGCCCATCTCTCGGGTTACCCCTATCCTGGTAACCACAGCAGACAGTTTGTGTGGTGACGTGCAGTCCTGCAGCCAGCCAGGGCTTTTTTCACATCCTTATAAGGTGTCCTATAGGGGACATTATAGGGTGCCTTGGCGGATAGTACACTTTATAATGTGCCCTATGGAGTGCGTTATGGGGTGCCTTATGCGGCACCTTAGGTTATGCCACGGTGAGGGTGTGTTTGCTGGCAGCACTAATTAAAATACACGTCACATGCCTTAACAATCGCTACTTAAATGTAAAGGGTGCTGCCTCAGCCAGCCTTATACATTAGGCCCACTGGGGAATTGAACCCATGACCTCTGTACCATCAGTCAGTGTTGTAACCATTGTTCTACAGCTCTGTTGCTCTGCTTGTATGCCTGCACGCCTTCTTAAGATTAACGCACGGTAACGTGCCCTGTAGCGCTCGTTCATTTATGGCGCCTTGTAACAAGCGTTCTCGGCGCGTTCTCGGAAACGATGTACCACCCATGTCCTTATTTGTGGTTTCTGTCTCTACCGCGGCTCCTAACGCAAATCGCACTAACGCAGTTTAGTAAACATACCCCTAACTTTGCCAAGATGGGCCAATACCTCAGGGAGTCGTTAGTGGGATGGGAACAGCTGGGGGATGTAGAAAAACCGTGGGCAAAACTAAAAGGGGATATTTTAAGGGCAACCAACCTTTTTGTTAAAATGGTAAATAAAGGTAAAAAGAAAAGGAGACCGCTATGGTTTTTGAAAGAAGTAGCTGAAAAAGTGAAGAAAAAGAGGGAGGCCTTCATGAAATACAAGAGATCACAGAGAGAGGAAGACAGGCATCTGTATTTGGAAAAACTTAGAGAAGCTAGCAAAGTAGTCAGGAAGGCAAAGATTCAAAAGGAGGAGGAAATAGCCAATGCAATAAAATGGGGGGATAAGACATTTTTCAGATATATTATTGAGAAGACGAAGGGCAAAAATGGTATTGTCAGACTGAAGGGTGCAGGGGAGGAATATGTTGAAGCTGATGAGGATAAAGCGGAATTGCTTAACAAATATTTCTGTTCTGTGTTTACAGATGAAGAACCAGGATCAGGACCTCAGAAAACACCCACAAACAGGAACAGAAGTGAGTGACATCTTGAACAATTTTCAGAAGACTGTGTTCATGAGAAACTAGCTCAACTTAAAGTAGACAAAGCGATGGGACCGGATGGGATACACCCTAGAATACTGAGGGAACTTGGGGACGTTCTAGCAGCTCCACTGACTGACCTTTTCAATGTCTCGTTGGAGTCAGGAGTGGTGCCAAAGGACTGGAGAGAGGCTCTGTGGTGCCTTTACACAAAAGCGGAAGTAAGGATGTGGTTGAAAACTACAGGCCCGTTAGTTTAACTTCGGTGGTGAATAAATTATTGGAAACGCTGCTGAAAGAGAAAATTGTGAGGTTTCTGGAGTCCAGCAGATTACAGGATCCGAGGCAGCATGGATTCACCAGAGGCAGGTCTTGTCAGACAAATCTGATTAATTTCTTTGCCTGGGTGACCAGGGAGTTGGACCGAGGGAGAGCTCTAGATGTGGTGTATTTAGATTTCAGTAAAGCCTTTGACACTGTTCCTCACAGGCGACTTATAAACAAACTGAGCACCCTAGGGATGGACCCTAAAGTTACTGCTTGGGTTAGAAACTGGTTGGGTGGGAGGCAACAAAGAGAGGAGAAGGATGTTACCAGTGGTGTGCCCAGGGATCTGTCCTTGGTCCGATTCTTTTTAACATCTTTGTTAGTGATATAGCGGAAGGGCTGTCGGGTAAGGTTTGCCTCTTTGCGGATGATACCAAAATCTGCAATAGAGTAGACACCCAGGAAAGTATAGATAACATGAGGAGGGATCTAGCTAAGCTTGAAGAATGATCTAGAATTTGGCAGCTGGGATTTAATGTTAAAAAATGTAAGGTCATACATTTGGGCTGCAGCAATCCAAGGGAGCAATATAGTATAGGGGGTGAAGTACTTTTGTCCACTAAAGAAGAGCGAGACCTAGACGTGGTTGTGTCTGATGATCTTAAAGTAGCTAAACAGGTAGAAAAGGCGACGGCAGAAGCTAGGATGCTTGGGTGCATACGGAGAGGAATGGCTAGCAGAAAGGAGGTGATAGTGCCTCTGTATAAGTCTTTGGTGCGACCTCATTTGGAGTATAGTGTGCAATTCTGGAGACTGCATCTTCAAAAGGATGTGAACAGGATGGAGTCAGTGCAGAGGGTGGCTACTAAAATGATTAGTGGTCTTCATTATAAAGCATATGAGGACAGACTGAAGGATCTTAATATGTACACCTTAGAGGAAAGGCGGGATAGAGGTGATATGATTGAGATGTTTAAATACCTCCATGGCATAAATGTTCAGGGAGAGAGCCTCTTTCAATTGAAAGCAAGTTCTTCTATGAGGGGGCATGGGATGAGGGTGAAGGGAGATAGATTCAGGAGTGATATGCGGAAATATTTCTTTACAGAAAGAGTAGTGGATCCGTGGAATAGTCTCCCAGTGGAGGTGGTAGAGATGAGGACAGTAACTGAATTCAAAAAAGCATGGGACAAACACAGAGGATCTCTAAAGGAAAAAAAGGGTCTGTTGTAGTTGTTGATATGGAAGGACAGACTAGATAGGCCATGTGGTCTTTTTCTGTCATATTTCTATGTTTCTATGTTATATTAGAACTGTAAATTGTCTCGCAGCATCTTGAAAGGTAAGAAAGTAAATCCAGTTAATAATTGATTAAAATAAATAATTGAGAATTCCCAGGGGTATAGTTTGGGCTGAGTTGGGGCAGAGTTGCAATGCACAGGCATATTTTATAACCTATGTGTCTACATGCACACACTGCCCCTTTTTTAGAAAGGGTGTAAATCTGTATGAGAGAATTTGGGCACTCTTACTAATAATTCCAAGAGCCTGTTTATAAAGGCAGATAGGTGTCCATGTTGGAGGCAATATTTGAAAGGGTTTTTTTGCCAGTCAGCAGGACCTATTAACTGGATAAACCCAGCAATCCTGATATTCAGCAGCACCATCCATATAGTGCCACTGAATGTCCCCACAGACTGCAGGAAAGACGCCCAGTTAAATCTGAGGCAGTCAGTGGGTGGAGGCCTGGCCAAAAGCATATTCAGCCTTAGCCGGATAGCTAAACCACATGAAGTTAACTATCTGATTAGTGGCGGAATAGCTCCCCTGCTGGATAGCTGCTGTGATTGCTGGCAAACCACATATTCAGCACCGGACACCAAATAACCTCTGGTGCTGAAAATTTAGTTTTGGTTTCCGTGGCTGTAGCCAGATGCTTTAAAAGCACCGACCGTTATCACTGAATATTAATTTCATTATTTTTGTAAATGTTATGAAATTACTCCCCACAAGAGAAATGTATCCATGTATGTGGCTGTTTGAAAACTTCCTTCCTGATAAAAAGTATACACTGATGGGGGGGGGGGGGGAGGAGGAGGAGCATTTTCAAAGGCATTTACAGGGTTTGCAGAGAAATGGAGAAAAAAGATGAAACTGAAGGATCACTATCAGAGACAGACATAGGGGAGGAAGGGCAGAAGAGTGGGAGAGTGAAGAAACATAAAATAGAAATGAGATCTTGGAAAGGTTCTTAGGAAAAAATCAACAAAGGGAAGTAGTAAAGAGAAACCAGGACAAGCTGCTGACCTTCCGGAGAATCATCTCTCTCCCCTTCAATCCATTGAAAACCCCATTCGTAACCTTCAGCCAGTGTCATTACGCTCATGTAACCCCTCTTCTCAAGTTACTTCATTGGCTTCCTATCTATTTCCACATCCAGTTCAAACATCTCCTGCTGATCTACACGTGCATTCATTCTGCAGCTCCTCATTACCGTTCCTTTCTCACCTCTCCCTGCACGCCTTTTCAGGAACTCCACAAATTCTTATCTGTGCCCTTCTTTTGCACTGCTAACTCCATACTTCATTCATTTCACCTTTCTGCACCATATGCCTGGAACAGAGTACCTAAGTAAACACTTCAGACTCCATCTCTGTTCCTATTCATATCCAGACTAAATACCCACCTTTTTGAGGCTGTTTTTGGATCCTCACTCCCTTATTCTCCCGTTTATCACCCTTGTGTATTATAGCCATTTTCCCTCGGTTCGTCCCCTGTTGTGTTTCTCTTTCTTGACAAGATTCTAAACTCTACTGAGCAGGGACTATCTCTTACATGTATGTGTACCACACTGCGTATGCCTCGTAGCACTATACAAATGGGACGTTGTAGTAGCAGAAGTAATAGAGCAAAATTTGCCCCAAGCTGGAGGTGCTAAAGCTAAAGGTGTCTTAGGGCGCCAAAAACCGTTGCATTGGTCCTGAATAGAATGTAACAGTTGAAAGATGAAAGAAGACGATTTAGAATTATTCAAGAAAGCATAGGACAAGTACAAGAGATTTAACTCGGAAGGAGTCTGCATTTTTTCAGGCGGCAAACTGGGGCAGTCTAGAGAGGCTCCATCGTGCTCTGTCAACCTGAGGAATTAGTATCATACTCTATATTAACTGGGAAACTCCCCAACTAAAGAATGTCCACAAAATCCTATATTATAAAAAGGATATTGTGGAACTAGAAAAATTATAGGGTGGAGCAGATTATTTGATGGTTCAGAATGTTTAGGAGATAAGAGCGATTCAGCAGAAAATGGTTCTTCTAGAGAAGACTGAAAGGTGCTGTGATTATTCTGTTCAAATATCTGAAAGGTCAAGGCATGGATCTGTGGGATATTATGTTTGCCATTCATAAAATGGAAAAGACGAGATGACATTTGGAGGTTTAGAAAGCAAAATATAATTTTTCTTTTCTGTTAGAGGATTATTGAATCAACTCCCTAGCAGTGAATGCAATATCGTTGGTTTCATTGAAGGATACCTTCACAGATTAGGAATTGATTGTTGTTGTGATACAGACAATCATTCCTGGCATGGTGTTCAGCTATAGACAAATAAGTGAAGGTCTTCTGTCACAGCTTCTCGCAAGACAGGTCTGCTCATGTAGCCATCATGGACTCCCCTTGTATCAGTGGCCTTCACAAGACCACTCTTGCTATTGGTGGCCCACACAGGGTTCCCTTTCCTGCTGGAAATGAAAAATACTGGTTGCACCAGGCAATCAGTAAACTGGCATCCTCCACCTTGTCATACAAAGAGGCTTTTATACCAAAAAGGCACTTTTTGTCCAGTATGCAGATATTGCGTGAGCGTACATAGGTGACATATGCAAGCATGCATGCATGCACCTGTGAATGAGTATGTGTGTGTATTTATTAAGGATGTTCAGACCAAAATATTTTTTCATTTAGTTTCCTGTGTCATCTGCAGGTTGTTTCATTTTAATTAATTTTCATTTTGTTCTTATAAATTTTAATTTCAGCACAATTTTGTTAATTAAAGAAGTAGCAATGGCTCCTGCCCAAATGACAAACATAATTGAAAGGTTACAGGCAAATAAAATTCCCAACTGGCTTTTTTTTCTCCCAGAGGTTGGTCTCAAACCAGTGACGTTTGGGTTAGACTGCAGGTATCTTGCAAAAGAGCCATTATGTCTCCATGGGGACAGGTTCTAGCCCATCTAGTATTAACTCTTGTATTGCTGGTGATTTTCATTTTTCTTTTCCTGGTTGGCCCAAAGTTTGTTTGGTCTGGAGCTCTATAGAAAATGCTAACTGGATGTTTGCCTTGTGAATCTCCTGTTGTAGAGATTTCTTCCAAAGATTTTTCTTTTGCCATGTTCTTATGCCAGAAATTTTGAGAAACAATGTCGAAGTATGCTGTCAGAGGCATTTACCATGCCTAATTAATGCCTTAAATACATAGCATAAGCATTTAACTATATGTGAAAGATAACAGGCAACCAATGGAGCTCAACAAGAATAGGCATAATGTGGTCAAACATTCTCAAGCCCTGAAGAATGTGAGTGGTACGTAGCATTCTGTGCTAATTGCAGAGGGTAGAGAACACATTAAGACAAACTATATTAGAGTAGTCCAGACATCGTCCCCGACACCACCAGTGGTTCAGTACTGACCTTTCTCTCCCCCATGCCCACCTTCGCAGGGCCAAACGCCTCTGGCACCACCGGCCCTCATCAGGCATCCTTTTGCTGTTTTGTCATCACCGTCACTGCCAAGAAATCATACTATTTCACTCATATCAGCTTCGGCCAATTCCACTAGGCAACTTTACTCAGTTCTTCACTCTCTCTCTCTTCTTCTTGGACCTTGTCAAATGCTCCCACCAGTCACACTCCACCTGATTCTAGCCAGCTAGCCATATTTTTCTCTCAGAAGGTCACTAGTCTTCGTTCTACTGTTCCCAGCTCCTCCTCCCTTCCGGTCCCTCCCTTCCTCTCCCCTTCTCCATTACCGCTTTGTCCCACATCTAGTCTTCCTTCAAGCCTGTTGCTGCATCTGATCTCTCCAAAGCCATGCAATCCTCTCACAAAACTACATGTCCTTTAGACCCTATTCCTTCACACTGGCTTGCTGATCTCTCACTTGCTCTACTCTGTTGTGCTCACTATCTTCAGTTCTAGTTTTTCATCTGGGGTCTTTCCCTCTGTTTGGAAACACGCCCTCATCGGGCCTCTGCTCAAGAAACCATCCCAGGATCCCACCAACCCGGCAAATTGGTGTCCTATCTCAAATCTCTTCCCTCTGTAAAATTCTTGAAAAGTTAGTCCTTGCTCCAGTTCTCTGCCCATCTCACTTCCACTCACACCCTGCATCCTTGTCAGTCGGGCTTTAGATCCGGTCATAGCATGAAAATCATCCTCCTTTCACTCCTTAATGAAGTCCACACCACACACGACCGGGGTGATCTTTGATCTGATAGACCACACTTTTCTCTCCTGTGTTCAAGACTGTGGGCTAGGGGACACTGTTCTCTGGTTCCAGTCCGTTCTCTCTCCTGTTCTTTCTCTGTATCCTGTAGTTTGACTAAGTCTCCCCCATCACCTCTCTCCCCTGTGGTGTCCCTCAGGGATCTTTGTTGGCACCCCTCCTCTTCAACATCTTCCTTGTCCCCCTTGCTTTGATCATTTCACAGTTTGGTATTTCTGCTTATCTCTACACAGGCGATATTATCCTCCTTCACCACCCAAGCTCTCACTCCCCCAATTTGGCCCCTCTGAACTGTCTGTCACTTTTTTCTATTTGGTTATCTGACAACCGCCTCCATCTTAACTCCTCAAAATGTGCCACTATCTGACTTAGTTTTCACACACCACCCCCCAACCTAGCCCCCGTTATCGCTAGCTCCCCTGTCCCCCTCGTACAGTCACTTCGATACCTTGGGTCATCTTGGACTCTTCACTTTCTTTCAACGATTACCTTTCTTTTTTGGTTCAGCACTCCTTTTTTTCTTTACGGCAGATGCTCCATCTGTCCTTTTCTTGACACACACTCTCTCACAACGCTTTTCTTATCTCTCCAGACTCTATTACTGTAACTCTTCACTCACTGGTCTCCCCTCTATCAACTCCACCACCTCCAGCTACTTCAAAACACCGCCGCTCGCCACTCCTCTCGCGTTTGTTTTGAAAAGATCTTTTTGGCAGGGGTCTATCATTTGCTTTGTCACAGACAATACTGGGGAGCATGTGTCTGCACAGTGCCTTATAATGGGGTTCAGCTCACAGGTCTTTGCTCTCTCTCTACATCCACTGGTAGTGGGGCATATCCCATTTGTTCTATGCTATGTATTTAAAGAAAGAAAATTAGCAGGTGAGACCAAATTTCCTTGTCTTTGTTTAATATTTAAACCAACTTTGAGCCAAAACATCCTGACTTCACACTAGGGAAACATCTATGTTTTCTAGAACAAGTGCAATATTCACTAGTAATCAAATGTTAAAATTCACCTTGTTTTATTTGTACCATCATTAAACTGTAACATTTTTCAAGTCACATAACCCATGCAACTTTGACTTCAAAAATTCAAATGGATTTTTAAACCAAACAGATGAAGTTAATATGTATTGACTGCATTAACAATTCATAAATGCACAAAGGAGATATAAACAGGCTTCATATCATTGCAGTGTCTTTGAAGCATCGATTAAACTTTGTACATTCAGGTCTCCCACTCTAGCAGCTATTCAATAAGCTCCGTGTTTGCTTGTCAGTACCTTTTGTCATTGCTCCGACTATCCCGTGCCGGCTCATGTTGGCAGCTATTTCGAAAAATGAGCTGTCACCATGGAATAATCAATTAATCAAGCGTGGATTGCTTGACCGAGCCCCCTAATGAATGTTAACATAAAAACACTTGTCAAACATTTGCAGGCTATCGTACTGCCCAATTGTTCTCCATGCGTTTTGGCTGAATGACAGTGTGGCAAATGAACATGGACTGGGATTATTTGTCTCAATGAAATGTTATTATTTATGTATTGTCTAATTTTTTTTAACAATTGGTGAAGGTTTAATGTTCAGATGCAGTACTCATGAAATATTCTTGGAATTCTGAAAAAGCAGCCCTACGATACCCGTTGCAAAATTCAGATGTCATCTGCTGTTTGGTTTTTTTTTAATCTGAACAAAATGTACTGGCTGCTTTTAAAATGGTATTATGGTTTCTGTCTGATTCAGGGAAAGAGATCTCTGATCACAGTATTTCTGATCATCTTGTCAAAAGGGTTTATTGTCAACAGCAAAGCAATCTCTCTCTTTTCATATAAGAAGAATGAAAGAATACATCTTTTTATTGTTATAGGCCAAAGCTGCTTGCTGTCTACACACTTATAAGAAAGATATGTATTATGCTGGCTTTGTTCTGCGAATACATTTTGCTGTTATTTCCAAATATATTATTTCTCTTGGAACATTTGCATTTAAATATATTATTTCATTTTTTTGCAAATGCTTGAAAAAAGTCACATTCTATATTTGGTATTTATGAATGCAGTTGTTTGCTGATAGTCAATCCTTTCTTAAAGGACGGTGCGTGTAGAATCTGATAAAGGGCAGGTTGCTGATTCTAATTGAAATCCAACTGTTCTAAACCAGGTACTGACAATTTATTTTTAAATTACAAAATGGCACTTGTTGAATACCTGAGCAAGGTCATACAGAGTATGTTTTTGTTTTCTAGTTTGTATTATAGGTCCAGAACCATATCACTGAGAAACTTGAATGCATTTAGAAACATCTTTATGGTGAACAGTGGAAAAGTAAAGAAATATATATCATAAAAGCAGATATTAAGGCAACGCTTTGTTTTTAATAAAAAGGAAAAAACAGGCAAAGGCTCATCATGGCCTGAGAAACCGATAACTGGTGCAGGAGGAAGAGATGTCAGAGCCTCTGCATTAATGCCTTGCGCTTTGTCCACAAACCTGCCTTGTACCGATCATTCAGGATGAGGCAGCCGTGGTCAGCAGGCCGAAACGTTAACCAGCAGATCAACTAGCTCTCTATGGAGAACTAGATCCAGGGGACCAGAGCAGCTTAAGCATATCAGTGGAGCTGAGGCCCCCAAATTTAAAGGGGATTACCATGCTGGAGAAAGTGTCGGAGGGAAGTGAAAGTTGTAACCTGTGTGGCCCATAATTTAAAGGGGCTTTGGTGCTGAGGAAATGGTCTTTGAGCAGCACCAGCAATGGGTCTTCCAGGGTTAGTAGGATGCCATCGTCATGGCGCTTAAAATGATGGGGATGCAATGTTGGTGGTATTATGTCACTGTGATTAAATTTAAAGGGGCCTCAACAACCCAATTTGGTCAATCCAAAATAGGATATCCCCAATGGGAAGGAGGAGACAGACAAGGCCAGAATAAAAATGCAGCACAAATAGCAGCCAGAGAGAAGAAGGAATAAAGAGCGATGAAGATGGTATGATGGACTTCTGCTGCTGAATTAGGAACTGGTTGAAAGATAGAAAGCAGAGGGTGGGGCTAAATGGCCAATTTTCCCAATGGAGAAAGGTGAATAGTGAAGTACCCCAGGGATCTGTGCTGGGCCCACTGATTTTTAACATATTCATAAATTATCGGGAAATGGGAGTAATATACTGTATATGTGAGTGATGAGATTTGCAGATGATACTAAATTATTCAAAGTTGGTAAAATACAAGAGGATTGTAAAAAATTGCAAAAGGACCTTGATAAATTGGAAGACTAGGCATCCAAATAGTGGATAAGAACTTAAGATATGGCATACTAGGTCAGATCAAGGTCCATCAAGCCCAGTATCCTGTTTCCAGCAGTGGCCAATCCAGGTCACGAGTACCTAGCAGTTTCCCCAAAAGACACAGGTTCCACAATGCTTGTATTGGGTCAAACAGTGGATATTCTGGGTCCTCTTTAATAATGGTTTATGGACCTTTCCTCCAGCAACTTGTCCAAACCTTTTTTAAACCCAGCTACACCAACAGCTTTTACTAAACCCTCCGGTAGCAAATATCAGTTTGATGATATTTAATGTGGACCAGTGCAAAGTTATGCACTTGGGGAAGTAAACCCAAACTATGGTTAAATGATGCAAGTTTCCACATTAGGAACCACCACATAGGGAAAGGATTTAGGCGTCATCGTGGATAATACATTGAAACCCTCTGCCCAGTGTGCAGCAGCGGCCAAGAAAGCAAATAGAATGCTAGGAATCATAAGGAAAGGAACAGAGAATAAAACAAAGGATATTATAATGCCTCTGTATCACTCCGTGGTGCGACCACACCTTGAATATTGTGTGCAGTTCTGGTTACCATATCTTGAAAAGAATATAACAGAATTAGAAAGGGTACAGAGAAGAGTGACAAAAATGGTAGAGAGGATGGAAGGATATCCCTACGATGAAAGGCTTAAAAGGTTAGGGCTCTTCAACTTGGAAGAGAGATGGCTGAGGGGAGATATGTCTATGAAATAATGGAGTAGAATGGATATATGTAGATCAGTTGTTTGCTGCTTCAAAAAGTAGAAAGACTAAGGGACATGCAATGAAACTACAATATACCATACTTAAGATTAATCGGAGAAAACATTTTTTCACAACGCGTAATCAAACTCTGGAATTCGTTAGCAGAGGATGTAATAAAAACTGTTAGTGTAGGTGGATTTAAAAGAGGTTTGGACAAGTTCCTGGAGGAAAAGTCCATAAACTATTCTTAAAGAGGATCGGGGAAATCCACTGCTTACCTATTGCACAAGCAGCATGGGATCTGTATATCTTCTGGGAACCTGCCAGGTACTTGTGACCTGGATTGGCCACTGTTGGAAACGGGATACTGGGCTTGATGGACCCTTGGTCTGATCCAATATGGCATGTCCTATGTTCTTATGAATGGGTGAGTGCCATGCTAGAAGGCATTGTATGTCTGTTGCTCCTCCTACCCCGTATTAATTCTGGGCCCCACCAAAAACTGTATTTTGTCTATGCCTTTGCCTACCATTTTTTTCCTAGGGCCCAGTCTGGCTGAGCTTCCCCATACCTTGACTATTCCTACATGAGGCAAGTCGGAGATATGCATACTTTTTAGTTTTTATGGCTTCCTCAGCCCTGAATAGAAAGATGTACATGGCTTCTCAGTCATGTTTTTTTATAATATTAGCTGCAATTTATTTTTATTTGCTGACAAATAACTGTTCCTCATTTGGGTGAATTAAGCACCACGAGAATACATAAATCTCTTTTGATTTGATTAAAAGAATATGTAGAATAGAAAAATTTGAGCTACAGTTGTATAGGACCCTAACAGAATCCCTACTATCATATTTTATTTATTTAAGTATAGAGGAGTAATGGTTAGAGCAACAGGCTGAGGGCCAACCTCCAAATCCCATTGGCACTTCTTGTGGTTTTGGGCATCACCCTCCATTGCCTCACATATAAACTTAGGGGCGTTTTTAGTGAAGTGCGTTATGTGGTTAATGCGTTTTTCAGCATGCGTTGACTGCTTCTGCGGCCCACGGTAACTGTTACTTTGCAGGTAGGACAATTAACATGAGCTGAAATGCCTGTTAACTGTGCATCACATGATGGGATGGGGGTGAAGCATGGACACCAGTAGTGTGCACTAATCACTACTGTGGCAGTTAGGGTGGGTGCACCTACCATCACCTCAATAAGTGGTGATATGTGCACCTGTATTAATTGCCAAGGGCTGGAGTGCATGCCAAGGGGTGTGCCTGGCGGGTACACGTCGGGCACATTCTGGCCACACCCCCAACAACTACCACAGACGTTTTGTGCTTCATGTTAGTTTTAGCGCTAAACAGGTAATAGGTGCAAAATCCTACCACACTAAAGTTAAGGGGCCCCTCAGATTGTAAGTCCTCTGGGGACAGGGCAATATTAGCTATCTCTGAATATCCCAGGCCTTGCACTCTGCTCTGTAGATCTGTGATTTGAAAGAGTGAAATACAAGCACTGATCTTATTTATTGCTTGTTTAATATTTTTATTTTCTTACCACTCAAATACATTTTTAGGCAAGGAACAGTAAAACAGAAATAAATACGGCATAAAAAGCAAATAGCTATTCTTCACAACAGAAACAGCCATCTGCTAACCATCAAACCCAAGAAAACTGCTGACAAATCAACAGAAAGATAATCATGATTCTTGAACAAAGGTTGTTTTATTATGTATATCGGGAGTACATCCGTAAAGAGGGTGCCCAGAGTATACCCCATCCATGCACATAAGTCACAGTACTCTAGTGACTTATGTGTGCAGACGGGCATATAGAGGGCCACTTCAAACCCTTATGGAGCCCAAGGGAAACTTTTTTCTGGTGATGGTTCCCTCGTCTGTGCCTCCCCTTCATCCACATACCCCCTCATCTGTGAGGCCCCCTTCCCATCAACGCCACTGCTGCTGACACCCCTCTCCAAGATGTGCAGTGGCGGCAACACATAAAGGCACCGCAGTGCTGGAGTTACCTTCTTTTCTGGTGCCGCAGCAACATTTGTTCTTTTGCTTCCGCCCCCCCTCTGATTCAGATAGTGCTGTTCCCAAAATACATACCCCCTGAAGAAGAGCTGAAACGCGAAGAAAGATGGTACCTTAAAGGTGGCGTTGGGGATATTGTTGAACACCGTTTGATAGAAGCACAGTCTTTTTGCATTTCAAAAATCGGATTCAATATTAAGATAAGTTCTGATTCTCATTTAACTATGAACACTCAATAGAAATATTAAGAACCATATATGTGGTCATTGATGCTACAAGAGCAAGCATTTTAGGGGTAAGTCACCCCGCATTGCTATCTCCAGACTGAGACCATTGGTTCTATTTAAATAACTCATTTTTGTGGGTAATATTTTACTTTAGATGGTGAGCACATAGTATTTCACAATCGGCAACATCTTTAATAAATAGAGGGCCGTATTTTTATTTTCTTAGCTAGTCTATAACCCTCTGAGAATAGACCAACGAATATATTGTGATAGAATACTATAATCTAGGTGCAGGAGCAGGCTTAAATGCTCATACCTAGTGTGCATGCATTGGGGATCATTTATACCCTATTCTATATGGGAATACATACGTATGCTTTACTTTATGAAATCAGCGTGCTGGACACGCCATTATAAAATTACCCTCATATTATGTAAACGTGCTGGAGGAGACAGACCTCAGAAAATATCCTTATTCTTTTTTTCGGGTGCCTTATGGTACTTTTCAGAAAGACTAAGGGGCTTGTTTACAAAGCCGCGGAAGCGATTCGCGATCGTTATTGGAGCCGCGGCCCCATTGAAATCAATGGGGCCGCGGCTCCGATAACGATCGTGAACCGCTACCGCGGCTTTGTAAACAAGCCCCTAAGATTAATTGTCATAGGTCATAATTAAACCTCTAGTCACTATCTTTTCTCATAAAACGGCTTCTTTTAAATGGAGCCCTGTAGAATGAAAATTATTTTAACTTATCTAAGTGGAAACAAATTTGCTCTAATATGAGCACCCAAGCATCTAGTGATGGCCAGTGTTTATAACATCTGCTTCGTCAGGGGTGCAATGATTTTGGTGCTCCATATTACTGAAATAAAATAAAAATATTTAATTAATAATGTTGCTTTCCAATATTTTCCTAATGGTTAGAGCAGCAGGCTGAGAACCAGGGAAGAAACATTCAAAGCCTACTGCTGCTCCTTGTGATCTTGGTCAAGTCATTTAATCCTCTGTTGCTGTACATACAAAATTAGATTATAAGCGTCTTGTAGATAGCAAAAATATACAAGTGCTGTACGTCAATGCAACTTGCCTTGAATAAAAACAAAGAAACATTACAGCAGAAAAAGACCGCATGGCCTATCTGTCTGCCCTTGCATATCAACTACAGTAGTCCTCTTTTTACCTTTAGAGATCCTCTGTGTTTGTCTCATGCTTTTTTGAATTCAGACACGGTCCTCTACCTCCTCCACGGGAAGACTATTCCATGCATCTACCACTCTTTCCATAAAGAAATATTTCTGCATATTACTCCTCTCACCCTCATCCTATGTTAGAGAAAAGGCATGAGTTAAATTTAATTCCCATTAATTTTTTTTTTCTTAGGGATTTCTCTGAATAGTTAAAAAGATATCTATGAAAGTTCCCAGTTGGGACTGGAAAGAGATCTTAAATTTGATGAATGAATCTATGAATTGTATGGGGTGACTTTAGCTGAGTATTCTAAACATGAGATTATACCTAGAGGTTTCCAAATGTTCAAAGAGCCAAAGTTATTCATAAGAGAATTTTTTTTTTGATAAATGGAATGTCATTTTGAATAAGTGTGCATTAGACCTGATGATGTTTATAGAAACAAATTAAAAACGGAGTCCTTAAAACAGGAAATTGATTCCCAGTTAGGAAACATCAGGAAGGAAATGAAGGATGACGCCTATTAAATGCAGTTCAATGAGTTGGAGAAGTATGTGGAGAAATTTAAATTAGGTTTGAGAGAGAATAAGTTGAAGAAATTTAATAGGGACAAGGGAGAATTTAAACTTGGCAGCATTTATCCGTGGATGATTGAAGGCCTCAAAAGGAAAAATCAGACATAGGAAAGAGAATTTTGACAGATCTAGAGGTCATTTATAAAGTAGTGAAGAACAATCTGATTCAAGTAGATCTTTTTTTAGGGAAGAATCCTAGATAAAAAACAAATCATGGCAGACATGTGGATGTGGGATAGGAACATCTTTGTGACCTATAATCAGATATCAGAGGACCAGTAATCTACAGTTATAATCAGATCCCTTTGAAAAAAAGTCATGTGTCATTGAACAATTCTGGTAGAAGTAGCAGTATTAAGGATACAGTCATTACAGATCGGGGATTGTCAATCATTAATCTGTTAAATTGTCAATTGGATGAGAGTGCCATTTCTGTCATTTCCAAAAGATTGACAGTTGCTTCATCATTTAGGAATATTCTTTCCAATTCCATGTGGATTTTGAAAACTTCACTAGAAAATTACAGATTAAGCTGTATTTTTCACAATGAAATGAAGATGAATACAGCAATGAGTCTTTAGTATGGAACAAATCTATTTGAGTGCCACCAGTCCCTTTAGAACAAGTATTATTCACATGTAAAGAACTGGCATTGAATGGTGTTAGAAATGTAGAGGATAAAAATTGTTTCTATAATCTTAGTATGAGTCAACCCAAAAGAAAAAATTATGATGAAACTCAATTGGAGAAATCTATAAGAGTAGTAATCAGAAGAGCAAATAAGGGATGAGCAATAGTAAGTCAAAATACCAAAGATCATATTAAAGAATCTGAGGAACAATTATCGGATCAAAATCACTGTAAGAAGTGATCAGAACACCCTATTCTGAAATTACAGCAGTTGACTGGTGATGTAGCAAAATAAACATGAGATCAAAGCTTCACTGTGTTACAATATGAGTTTTTGCATCACCAGCATCCATGGATTCCTATTATCTATATGTTACCAAAAATTCACAAATGATTGGACAAACTACCAGGCAAGGAGTTCAGTGGAGAGCAAAAGCATCCACACGGAGCAGAAAATACAAAAAACAGCAGGTGTGAAAACAATAGTCATAGGCACTTTATTGATCAGCCAACCCCAAAACATTTCAGCCACATGGGCCTTCTTCAGGGGGTATAAAACCTCGGATATAAATAAGAGTACAAGATTAAAACAATACAATATATTGGCTAATATAACAATAAATATCCATGTATAATTAATAAATAATAATAACATATAAAAATGAAAACATATCTGCCATCATATACTATGTTACTATGTTATTATGTAACTATAATTGATAAAACACTAGAATGCAAGAGAATAAACACTAGAATGAAAGAGAATAAAATATAAGATAAATGGTAAAAGGAAAATCACACCTAACATAAAAAGGAAATGAACATTGTATATATATATATTGTCACCAGCACCCCTTTTTGGCCCTGTTAGGCGCCCGCCTAGGGCCGTGAGGTGTGGGTTGCCTTATTAAAGAAATAGTCAGTAGCCATGTAATTAAGGCAAAAGAAATAATTCGGGTTTTATTCCCCGTCCCACATAGGATTCTTTATGAACAGTACAAATGGAACACAATAGAAAAACTGTTTCTTCACAGTATAGAAAATAAACTCTTCGCCAGCACAATGGCTAACATAGGGATGTAATTTCATCAGACAGACAAAGCGTGCAATCCATGGAATCCAGTTCTATATCACCCTCCTGGTTTTCCCATTGCATCTGCTCATAGTCTGTATCTGGAGGCACATAACAATCTTTACAACTGAAATTCTCACAGCTCTTCCCTTGAATGACACTGGTTATTCTATTTGGTAAGTGCTCTATACCAATAGGGACTGTATCTCTCAGGTTCCTTCTCCAATAGGGATTTTCCTCCCAACTACTAGGCTTTGCCCTGCTGGCAATGCCTGGCTTTTCCCCTCTAGTTACAACAGGGTACTTAGCTTTTGTCCCTGGGTAATGAGCTTCTCTCTCTGGGCTTTGGCTGGCTCCTCTCCAAGACTTCCACGTCTCTGTAGCCGGGTCCAAACTGTAATCACTTTCTGAAGAGAGTCTGTGTTTGCTGCCTCTTGCTACCGGAACACTTCCTTTACTTCCTGGTTCTAGCAAGGTCTGCTGGTTGAGAGGACTTCCTTCCTCTTGGTTACTCACTCTCCAGTGACCGAGGCCTCCTCTGGCTTGGGAGACTCCTCTGCAGCTACAGCCTGCTCCACCCTTTGGCTTCTGCTCCTGCCTTTGCTACCTTGGCTCCAGCCCCTCCCTTTGCTCCTCTACTGGGCTTTCCCTGTAGTTTTTATGCTCCTGTTTTCTGCACGTTGTACGTGCCCTTCCACTCAGGTGAGCTTGATTAGCCTTTTGGCTTTCTGCTGCGTCACCTTTGGTGAATGGAAAGTTTTCTCCACTATACTTGGGCTTCTTGAAAGCTGAATATGTTTGCTGCCTATGTGTTTGTGAGGTAAACTCTTCCTCTTTTCCTATTAACATAGGCTCTGAGCTAGTCATTTCCTCATATAACATAGGCTCTGTATTAGTTACCTCATCACAATATATATATACATACACATGCAAATACGGATGAGGAGGACTACATGCACTGAATATGAAGAAGCCACTGAGTGGGAGTTGTACACAACATCATCTGTGTAGCAGATATAGGGTGAGAGAGGAAAACCAACAATAGGCACAGACTGGGCTAAAATTACATATACCTGGTTCAATTTGAGCTCTGTGTATGGCACCACCATCAGAAATAGCCACACTTAAATAAAAGCCTACAATGGCAAAATAAATAAGATTAATTAAAATAATACATCCTGTTGTGAATGTGTAGCCATTTTATCCACATGAGTGTATAAGTGCTAAGCAAATGTGTGTGGAAAGATGGAAAATGTGCTTGCTGCACTCCTCCAATGATGTGGGTAAACCCCAGCACAATGAGAGGACTTGAGATAAAGTAGACCTACCTGACAATGTATAACCTGAAAACACACTTGTACTAAAGAATTATCATCTCCGCACCCCTTATCTAAATCTAGTAAACCACAATCGTTATAGCCTAACAAGGAGGTCCATGTTACCAAAAGAAATAAAGAGGTTAAAGGCAAACCTGGAGCAAGGACAGAAGTCAGCCCGTAGCGTTCATGCACCGGCAGCAGTGAGTGCCGGCGTTCAAAGCCACTTCTCTTAAGCGATTTGACTCGTGCCAACCACTCACCATCACTGCACTTGAAGGTGTACGGGGAAGTATCCAACCAAACTAAAAATGCATCAAATCATAAAACATCCGATGGTTCTTATCAGAGAACTCAAACCAATTGTTCCATTCTCCAAACGTCCAGGATGGCAAAGTATTGCTAATCCTACATGAGAGACCAAAAATGCTCCATAATCTAAAAGTGTCAAGGAAGTGGTGTCAGGATGCGATAGTAAACCCATTGTGTAGAAAAACACTAAGGGGGTTTTTCTGAGCCACGAATAGCGAGAATGGACATCCCAACGAGACGTCTATCCCTGCTATTTGTGTGGCTGCAGGTCCCTGAATAACGTCCCTGAATAACTTCCCTGCCATTTGTGCAGGGAAATTAGTCAGATGCAGAGAAGAGGTGGCCCGGGGGCGGAGAGTGAGCAGGTAGTGAGCGGTCACTGGCCCTGGATGTTGTCATGTAGAAGACCCTTCTGAGTCTATGGAGCTAAGTGAAGCAGAGGAATTTGCTTCAGAAACTGACAGGCAGGCAGAGCACATGGCTCAGGGTTTCCAAGGGAAACGTAAACAAAGTGAGTCACGAGAAGAGCAAACACGCCCATGCTGCAACGTATCCCCAAGCTCAGGAGTTAAGGGAAAACAGCTGGTTGGGGGAGGGGTGGAGCTGAGCCCTAAGAAGCAGGGATATAAAAAGTGCTCATTAGATTTGACCAGGAGAGCAAGGGGGAGAGCAACCGAGGAGAGAGCAACAGAGGAGGTGAAGAGAGCAACGGGAGACACAGCACAGGAAGCAGAGGAAGAGAAAGAGAGGAACAAGGAGGAAGCCAGAGTAAGAAGGACTCAGAGAGCCCATGCCCAGAAGCCAGGTGGGAGCAGCCCAGGACCGGTGCCATACCTTGAAGGCAGCCGGAGGGAGAAACTGCTTGAGAGGCTAGTTTGGGAGCACTCAGAAACTCCAGGGAGAGAGAGGTGCTGGCCAGAGGATATTTGTATGTCTGAGGAAAAGGCTGAGAAGCTAAAAGGCAGGAAAACACATCCAGTGTTTGGAACCCTTGCTGGCCCAGCAGTGCTGAGGAGTTCTTCCTTTCTAAAGCCAAAAGGTAGGCTGCACAAATTATACAGAGGTGAAACTAGCTATAAAAGTTTTCCTTGTGCCTGCCAAGAAGTATTGGACTCTCCTTATACTAACTCCAATATATACGGTACTTCACAACCCCACTCATTAGAGTGCTATGAAGAGAAGCCTCGGGAAGACAGAGGGGGAGTGTACTTTGAAACGCCGTATAGCAGTATGCAAATTTACCCAGCTGATAGTGATTCAGAGGAAATGCAGATAGGGTCTGTTATTGAGGATATAACAGATGAGCAAATGGACTGCACGTTATCACTAGCTGATCATATTATATCACTTTGCTGACCAGGCTGTTAAGAAGGCTGTCTAAACAGCAGAAGAAAAGCAAAGTGTTTCTTTTTGTATAAGAAGTGACTATTACCTTTGTGTTTGGGTTAAGCACTGCATATTTTGAAGCTTGAAGCAAAAGAAGCTGTTTTGTCCTAAGTTCCTGAAATGTTTTCTTTATGCCAGTTGCATATGGCTATTTTGTCCTAAGTTTTCACATGCATTTAATCCGCCTGGAAGGGGAAATAAAAACCTTGTCATTTTGCCTGAAACCACTCAACTACAATTACTTCTTTCTTGGAGAGTAAGAGGAACTACAACTCCCATAAGGCAGTGCAGGAACAAATACTCTGCCATACTTTCTAAGTTAGGATACCCAGGCTGACCAACCCTACATGCCCCAGGCTCTGGGGAGGTTACTGGTGACAAGTTGGCGTAGTTTTACGGATTTTTGCTTGAAATACAAGGACATCCTGACAGAAAGAGACATCAGGAGACACCAGTTGCATAAGGGGAAAAGAAACTGCTAACCTGTGAGCGGAGGACGGTCTGAGATTCGCTGGCAAACCGGCCAGGAGGACCAGGACTCCTTTCTCAATGCCTGATTCTACACAGTGCCAGGTAAAGGGTAACTGGGCACGGATGTAGGTGGCTTCAGAAGTGAGAAAGGGAGCTACTGTTCTGCAGTCATTTAGACAGGATTAAAAAGAAAGCTGTAGTGTGCCGCACTTGGTGGGCCTTTTCTTTTGTCTATCTCTGCAGGAACGACAGTCACCAAGATGGATCCGCAGGAGGTGATGCGATGGATGTCTGTCCAGTTGGAAAAACAGATGGAACTGGCGCATCGTGTGCAGGAGCAGAGTGCCGCAGCAATGCATGCCCAGCAGATGCCCCTTATTGAACTGATGGAGGCTTTGCTGATAAAGCAAAAGGACACTGAAGGAGCTATTCCCTCATTTGCTAAGGGGGTAGGACCACAGGACTGTAGCGCTTTAGCGTTTGGACAGACAACCGTGCCAGGCGAAACCCATATGGTGGCACATGAAATTGTTACCATGCCAGGGAAGATAATTAGGCAACGGCCTTATCGGTTGCCGGAGGCCAAAAAGAGGGAGGTTGTAGCCCAAATGCGAGAAATGATCGGCATGGGTATAATAGAAGAATCAAAAAGCCCTTGGTCCAGCCCAATTGTCTTAGTACCGAAGCCGGACGGGACCCTCCGTTTTTGCATAGATTTTTGACAAGTCAACAGTATTTCCCAATTCGACGCTTATCCCATGCCCCGAATTGAGGACCTGTTGGACCGTCTGGGCCAAGCACGGTACTTAACCACATTGGATCTCATGAAGGGGTACTGGCAAATACCCTTAACTCGTGAATCAAAACCAAAGACGGCCTTCAGTACACCTGTGGGTTTGTTCCAATTCCGCTGGATGCCATTTGGCCTACACGGAGTTGCCGCCACATGCCAAAGGCTAGTGGATCAAGTTTTAAGGCCTCACCAAGAATACGCACTAGCATATATGGATGGTGTTATTGTCCACAGCACTACCTGGGCTCAACACCTGCCCAAAGTGGAGGCTGTCCTCCGGGCCATGCGAAGAGCAGGTTTAACTTTAAACCCAGGGAAATGTCTATTCGCTAGTGAGGAAGTAAAGTATCTGGGCCACATGGTGGGAAGAGGAATGGTGAAGCCCCTAGCCAGTAAAATAGACAGTGTAAAGAATTTCCCCCGACCGTCAAATAAGAGGCAGATGCGAAGTTTCTTAGGTCTCATCGGGTATTACCGTCGGTTTATCCCACGATTTGCTGAGGAGAGTGCACTCTTTACTGAAATGCTAAGGAAAAATGCGCCAAACAATATAAAGTGGACCCCAGAGGCGGAGGAAGTATTCACATCACTAAAAGAGAAGCTCTGTAAGGCCCCTGTACTGCGAGGGGTTGATTTTGGACTACCATTTATTGTGCAAACCGACGCTTCAGAGACCAGGTTGGGGGCAGTCATGTCGCAGGAATTTGAGGGGGTAAAGCATCCTGTCACATACCTCAGTAGAAAATTATCAAAGGCAGAAAAGAATTATTCTACAGTGGAAAAAGAATGCCTAGCAATTAAATGGGTAGTAGAAGCCTTGAGGTTTTACCTCACTGGACGCAAGTTTCTTTTAGTCACTGACCACGCGCCTTTAAAGTGGCTAAGTCATATGAAAAATAATAATGCCCGTCTAACCAGGTGGCATTTAGCATTGCAGGCTTTTAATTTCGTGGTGCAACATAGGGCAGGAAAATTACATTGTAACGCTGACGCACTGTCAAGGATTACGAGCTGTCCAAATAAAAGTTCGGCAGCCCGTAATATCTTAAGGGGGGGGGGGGGATCTGTCATGTAGAAGACCCTTCTGAGTCTATGGAGCTAAGTGAAGCAGAGGAATTTGCTACAGAAACTGACAGGCAGGTAGAGCACATGGCTCAGAGTTTCCAAGGGAAACAAAGTGAGTCACGAGAAGAGCAAACACGCCCATGCTGCAACGTATCCCCAAGCTCAGGAGTTAAGGGAAAACACCTGGTTGGGGGAGGGGCGGAGCTGAGCCCTAAGAAGCAGGGATATAAAAAGTGTTCATTAGTTTTGACCAGGAGAGCAAGGGGGAGAGCAACCGAGGAGAGAGCAACAGAGGAGGTGAAGAGAGCAACGGGAGACACAGCACAGGAAGCAGAGGAAGAGAAAGAGAAAGAGAGGAACATGGAGGAAGCCAGAGTAAGAAGTACTCAGAGAGCCCGTGCCCAGAATCCAGGTGGGAGCAGCCCAGGACCGGTGCCATACCTTGAAGGCAGCCGGAGGGAGAGACTGCCTGAGAGGCTAGTTTGGGAGCACTCAGAAACTCCAGGGAGAGAGTGGTGCTGGCCAGAGGATATTTGTATGTCTGAGGAAAAGGCTGAGAAGCTAAAAAGCAGGAAAACACATCCAGTGTTTGGAACCCTTGCTGGCCCAGCAGTGCTGAGGAGTTCTTCCTTTCTAAAGCCAAAAGGTAGGCTGCACAAATTATACAGAGGTGAAACTAGCTATAAAAGTTTTCCTTGTGCCTGCCAAGAAGTATTGGACTCTCCTTATACTAACTCCAATATATACGGTACTTCACAACCCCACTCATTAGAGTGCTATGAAGAGAAGCCTCGGGAAGACAGAGGGGGAGTGTACTTTGAAACGCCGTATAGCAGTGTGCAAACTTACCCAGCTGATAGTGATTCAGAGGAAATGCAGATAGGGCCTGTTATTGAGGATATAACAGATGAGCAAATGGACTGCACGTTATCACTAGCTGATCATATTATATCACTTTGCTGACCAGGCTGTTAAGAAGGCTGTCTAAACAGCAGAAGAAAAGCAAAGTGTTTCTTTTTGTATAAGAAGTGATTGTTACCTTTGTGTTTGGGTTAAGCACTGCATATTTTGAAGCTTGAAGCAAAAGAAGCTGTTTTGTCCTAAGTTCCTGAAATGTTTTCTTTATGTCAGTTGCATATGGCTATTTTGTCCTAAGTTTCCACATGCATTTAATCCGCCCTGAAGGGGATATAAAAACCTTGTCATTTTGCCTGAAACCACTCGACTACAATTACTTCTTTCTTGGAGAGTAAGAGGAACTACAACTCCCATAAGGCAGTGCAGGAACAAATACTCTGCCATACTTTCTAAGTTAGGATACCCAGGCTGACCAACCCTACGTGCCACAGGCTCTGGGGAGGTTACTGGTGACAATGTACAGGCCTGATTCTAATGTCTGCTCTCTATGTCCAGGGTCGGCGAATTGGTCGGTGAGGTTATTACACCCCCGGGGTGGAATAACCTCCCTGGATGTTTTTTTTTTTTCCAATTCAGACACAGAAGGGGCCGGGGGGGGGGGGGGGGAAAAATTTAATACCCAGCAGCCTGACCCTGGCTTTAGGAGGCCGGATCAGGGGTCAGGCTGCGGGGAATTAACTTTTTTGGGCAGCGGCTGGCATCATGGCTTTTAAATGGAGCTGCGGTGCCATGGCAACAAGACACCATGGCGCTCTGGCTCCATTTAAAAGCCCTGGCTGAGTTAGCCGGGTAGCACTGTACTTGCAGGCCGGGACTGAATCACAGTCCCGGCCTGCATGTACAGTACGATTCTGATCCTGCGGGGCTGGATGTGCCCCGCAGGATCAGAATCGCGATCTCCTTTGTACATCCAGGTCAGCACGGACGTACAAAGGAGATCTACGTCATGAATAGAATCGGGCTCTATAACAATAAACACAGGGTTATAAAAATATAAGGCCAATACTACCTTAATTGCAGAGAAAAGAATTGTCAGGGAAAAACCATAACATGGAAACGATGGCAAAGTGAAAGTAACCATCTAAGCCATAGTGTGATCCTAACTGCAATGCGTGGATAAAATAAGTCTATCCACAGAGCCGTAAAGGAAAACGGCCGAGAGTTTAGAGCCCGACTTGGAGACATCATGATAAGGACCCTCATAAAAATGAGCATAAAAAAAACAAATTTAAAAATTAAAAGAATATTTCCATAAATATTCTAATGAATAAATAAGACAATAAAATGACCCTTGGGCCATAAAAACCAATATCAGAAAAAGTTATTAATATTTATTAATGATACATGTATATTTATTGTTATATTAGCCAATATATAGTATTGTTTTAATCTTGTACTCTTATTTATTGTTAGTTTCATTATTTATTGATTGATTTTATCATATATGGCTTATTTTACATTGGTTTTGCATTTTTCTTTCTGAGGTTTTGTAACCCCTGAAGAAGGCCTGTGTGGCCGAAATGCATTGGGGTTGGTTGATCAATAAAGTGCCTGTCTCAGCACCTGTTGCTTTTTGTGTCTCCTAAACTACCAGGCAAGCCATTGTTTCTGAAAATTAGTCCTTACTTGAAAGGTGATACTCTATGCAGACAAATTTCTTCAGCCCTTTGTACCAAATGCGGGCATATATTAGAGACACCACACATTTTTAAACTATTTTAAGAAATGGGGAAAATAGATCAGAGCATTAGATGTAAAATCCTTTTACACAGTTATTCTTCAAAAAGAGGTTTTAGAGGTAATGGAAAGTGTATTGAATAAACATCTTCAACTTATTTAGTGCTAAGGGAATTTTTAATAGATTTAATAAGGACAGCTCTAAAAAACATTTTATTTTTTGTTCTGTAATCAATTAATGCAAATTTCTGGTACAGTAAATGGGGGCATCATTTGCCTTCTCTTTAGCAAATTGTATATGAACAATTTTGAAGAAGAGATTTAATGAAGTCATCTTTTCTGGGAAATAGACATTTATGGAATAAAATGATTGACAGTTTTCTTCTGTGGATGGGTAAAGAAGGTCAAATAGAAAAATTTTTGAGTAGCTTAATAAATGTAAGTCCAGTGTACAGTTTGAAATGACATTTGATAGCCATACAATCCATTTCTTGGATGTGAAAATTACACAAAGAGGAGAGCTTTTTTGATACTACACTGTTTACCAAAGTTATAGATGGAAACTCTTTTTCTGGACTCGAGACATTCATACCCAGATCACCTGAGGGATAGCTTTCCGTTTTCACAGTCCCTCTGTTACAGGCAGATTTGTTCAAATGACACTGATTTTAAACATCAAACTAACTTCTTAAATCCGAAATTGTTGGCAAAAGGATATCCGCAGCATACGGTATATAAAAATGTTTAAATAAAAAAAATACTGTGAAGAAAATGTATGTCAGAACTTCCTGGACTTCTCTGGAGACACTTCTGATTTATGTCAAATCAGGCTCAGATTATGAGAAATTGGTTTGCGATCTTACATATTCTCAATTATCTTCTAGAATTTCTTAAGTAATTTGCAAACATTGGGAAATACCTTCAGTTTCATGAATGCTCCCAAGGGAGACCAATTTTTTCTTATAATCGGGACTGCAATTTTAAAAATATTATTGGTCTTTCAGGTATCAGTGGAAAACTATCAGTCACTGAGACAGATGGGATAGATGAGTTCAGTGCAGAACAAAGGGGCCATCATGTCCATGGACACTGCAAAGCATGTGAGGACATGAGTCAGTCGAGATTATTCATAGACCCTCAAAATGGAAAGCAATATAAACTGAGAGAAAATATATCATGTTTTCCAGTTTTATAATTTATTCTGTGGTTTGTCCATGCAATAAATACCGTACATACCAATCAGAAAAAGAAGCACGCGTGCACGCACACACACACATATAGAGGCCAATTCTATTTTGCCTGTCCAGCCCCTGTGTGGCCTCTCAGAATCAGGGCGTATAGCGGTAGACCCAATTCTGATCCCACAGAGGCTAGATGTGTCCATGGGATCAGAATCTGGTCTACCGGCGGGCCCTGATTCTGATGGGCCGCATGCCCAGCAGATCCCCGGCTAACTCAGCCAGGCTCCTGAATGGAGCTGCAGTGCCATGGTGTCCCATCGCCATGGCACCATGGCTCCATTCAGGAGTCATCATCACCAACCGCAAAACCCAACGTCTTTTCCCCGCAGCCTGACCTCTGATCCAGCCTCACAAGGCTAGGGTCGGGCTGCAGGGATACCCCTGTGCCCATTCAACTCATTGCTGCCTCCTGGCTCCGGCATCCCCTGATGTCCAGGAGGACTTATTCCACCTCGGAATTGGCCCTATACATCTGGGGTCACAGCCCACCCATACCCCTTCCTCGCTCTGCCTCCAAATCGCCCACCTCCTGCCCCCATCTAAGGCTCCCTGTACAACAGTGCTGTTTGTACGGGAAGCCTTTGCACCGAGAGAAGCAGGGGGGATGAATAGCGGGGATGTACATCCAAACAGGACGTACATTCCTGCTATTCATGGCAAAGAATGATCCAAATAGTCTCCAGCAGCAAAGAAACTGGAATACATTAACCAAAATATATGTAACGGCGCTCAAAATAATTTTTTTAGTGACTTCAGTTTAGGGCAATGACACAGGATGATAATGCTGAACTTACACACCAATCACAGCTCAATCATTGGTCCCAAACAGAGTCCATCTTTATAATAGAATTTTTCAAGAATGCACTTTAAAATAAAATGCCAGTGCACTTATCTGAAAGACACCCTTAGACAACAGTGCAGGCACTCCAGGTGTAACCCAACTACCAATGCCTGCAAGCTGCAGCTGTACAGACAACGTCAAGGCGACCTAGCCAGTCCTGACTCAAGTTTTGTTAGTCAACACTAACTGCTTCAGGGGATTGTTTTGTTCAGACTATTCCCAAAAATATCTGCAATCACAGATCCTATAGTGCAATCACAGATCCACAATGGTGTTCTTTCCTGTTGAAGGTCTCTCCACTTTGAAAGGGCATCCATTAGTTACCCATACCTTACCGTCTCAAGCTAGCTATCAGAAGGCTCTCTGAGAATTTAGCAACAGCCAAATAAGTTCCAGAAGCATTATGACGACCTGCTGAAATTCACCAGTCTCCATGTGTGGGCCCATCCAGGCCCCTAGGAGGGAAAATGTTGCATAACCCAACCGAGTTAACATTAAAACTGCAAGTAGCCACTTCAGCTAAGGATCTTAAACCTAAGGAGTGGATTTTCCTCGGCAAGGAGGACATTGTAGGTCATGGGCACTTGAACTGTAGTTTAGATTTATTGCAAGCTCCCTAGCCTAGTGATTTTATCTGAGGGGGTCAGGGTTCAAATAGCATTCCATTTATTTTTGAAATAGTGACTATGTCTGCTGTTACTACTGCATCTCTTCTATTATGTGAAGAACTGTGCTACTTATGGATGTAGTCAGGTAGGCTCATACATACCGTTTTCTATCTGATAAACACAGTGTCCGCAACCACTGTATGGTCACAAATTCTGAAGCACTTCTGTTGATGCACATGGAAGAAAACTGTTTTCCATTCCAAGGGAGATCTGGCTAACCCTTCAAAGGTGCAGTTCCCAACACATTACCTGATCAACCACTGACCACTACAGTTCCTATAACCAAGACAAGATAATACCCCTTGACTATCCAGTTACAATATAGTGAAGAAAAGTCCTAACTAACATTAAATGAACATTTGAATTAGCTTAGTCTTTCACTAAAGTACTGTCTATTTTCTCTTACATAAGACTTTTATTTGCAAAATGGCACAGGAAAGTTTCCCACACTTGCTTCATATTTCTACTACCGATGGACAAGCCTTTACTTTGCTTTTTGCCACCAGTTTAATTGAACATTTTTTTTCTCAGCTAAATTAACGTTAAAACATGCACCATATGGTTTTCTGTAAATTGTAACACTTCCAACAATCCAATGAATGTGCACAAAAAAACTGTTTTTTTCCTACCATACATATTATGCAGTTAGGTTTCTAAACAGTCAGAATGAGAGCCTATTCTACCTTCATGGCCTTCACAACGCTTCCTAATCCATTTTTATACATGTTAAAGTAATTTTTTAGAGCATACAAATGCCCCTCCCCCCTGTTTCTTTGCATAGTAGTCTCACATATCCATCTATTTTTCACAATAGCTTAGTTATGCTGTGGAGACCATTCCTCTATAAAGAATGCTCCAAAATGAAAATGCTATTAGATCACAAAATACAGGAGAAAAGACTCGTCAAGGAAGTCCATTAATCTGCTTTTATTCAACGATGCTATTTAAACAGTCATGGAATCAACACGTTTTCCATTACTAGAAGGGCTTCAGAGTTTATACAGGTTCTATAATAATGAGTTACCAGTGAGCAGAAAAAAGGTTTTGACATTCTGTAAGGGGGGGATACCAAGGAAGAAGTATGTTTATAAAACTTCATGTTGAGTTTGGCCATTGTCTTCTCCAACCTTCATGAGGTATCCTGGAACTCAAGGAAAATACCAAAACACAACAGAGTAGGCCCCTTCTGTCGAGGAGGGCTGAGGTCTTGGGAGAAGGAGCCAAAAAGGAGTTTATGAATGTAGAGCTTAATATTTGGAATAGTTTGGGAATTAGTGCTTAATGGAATATGAATAAAAGACTGAAAGAGAGACTGCTGTAAGTAGTGGGCCAGCTTAATGAAGAGGGTGATTTAAACCCAGGCAGGAACAATTGGGAAATTCCATGAGTAGGTGTCTGTTTTAACTTGCAGGGAATTGGATTGTGGGTCTTCCACAAAAAAGACAAATCTTGAGATCTACTGAGTCCACCTGCTACCAAACGTTTGTCACTCTTATTTTAAGATCCAAAGGTTGAACTGTGTCCATGCAAATCCTAATTGACTTATAGTTTATTCACTTGATATACTGCAAATCAAAAATATACAGTATCTGTGTGATTTACAATAATTAATAAAAGGGAAAACACTTGCCTTTTTTGGTCATCTTTTCTACTACTACTACACAGCACTGTACAGCTACATATTTGGAGTGGAGGAGTGGCCTAGTGGTTGTGGCAAAGTACTTCAGGCTGAAAGGTCAGGGGTTCAAATCCCACTAGAGGACAGCAACCTTGGGCCAGAAGGACTGGGGTTTCTAGTCCCACAGGTGCTCCTTGTGGTCTTGGGCAAGCCACTTAACCCTCCATAGCCCATGTTCCCTGTAAAATAGTTATCTCCAAGTTATAATGCCCTGTTCAATGTAATTTCAGTTTGTTCAATGTAAACTGCACTGGTGCAGAATAGCACAGTATATAAGAGAATGTAAATAAATAAATTAATATAAAAGACAATCTCTACTCATCAGCACTTACAATCTAATCAAGACAGACAATACAATAGCTTGTAACCCTTTCCCATTATCCTTCAGTCCATGAAAGTTTACCCTCAGACCCTGATGTACCATTGTCCCTTTTCTCCGGAAAGCTCATATATTTTTTTTTTTTTTAATTTTTTTTAAAACGTTTATTTTCATTTTACAACAAACAAAAGTAACAACACACCAAAAGATACAAATACACACATACAATAAGGAAAACAACCCCAATTACCCCCCACCCCTATGCTTCTTCACTAAGCTAATAAGAGTCATCACATAAGCGCTTACACACAACAGTTATTGTACAGCAAACAAGCAGAAATGGTATTGATGATACATGCTGATCCTGTGGCAGAAATGTATACAAAATTGAAACAGTCAAATGAGAGCATTTAGCAGTTAGAACATAATCATGGAACACCATCCTTTTAAACAAGTAGTAAAGGGCTTGAGTGAAAGAGATTGACATACAAGGTAGTTGCTCATAATTACAGTAAAAATGGACATGATTCCACCAATCATTAAGGCTCAGATGGGAGCCAATTTCCAGTATTTCGTAATGAAGGAGATAGGAAATAGCTATGCCCAGTAAATGGGCCTCCTGAAGAAATATTAACTCAGAATAATCATGATTAAGAGAGCTAAGGATTGTCCTTCTTCGGAATGGACCATTGATGCCTTTTACAGTCAGTAATGATAACTTACATAAAGCCATGCAAAATAGTTAAACAATCTGAGAAAGAAACATAATAGCGCACAGAGTTACACAATATCGCTCATAGTACCAGTAAATGACTGCAGAAACAACATGATAGGAATTAAACTAAGGAAGACCATGAAGCGCCCCATATAACAAAATAAGCACCGAAGTGCCTTAGAGAAGAAGCAAAACCCCAGAAGTTACTGGCGGCCTGATGTCTGCGGGGAGAAACCCCAGAGAGGGCCTGAATGGAAATATAAATCCTACAGAGCTATACGGGCTCCGAAACTAACCAAGGAGCTCATCGTGGAAAGAAAGGAGACCAATAAGGTATATATAAAGAGAAAGAAAAGTCCAGGCAGTCTCCGTTTCAAGCAGCGATCACCGCATCGAGCCATTCAAAATGGCGGACAGTTCCAGCGGATTCCATCCAAGCTGTTGGATTAGCGCATCTGGTCTGCTTCTTTGGAAGCTAGAAATGTTGCTAGCAGATCAGGATCTTCGAAGGTGCGAGTTTGGTTATGGAGAGTCACTCTGAGCTTCGCTGGATATAAGATGCCGAAGCGAGCCTGTAACTGTTGAAGTCTAGGTCGAAAAGCAAGGAGTCTCTTCCAACGGTCAACTGTGGGCTTAGCCAAGTCAGGGAAGAAGGAGACTTTATGATTTTCAAACTCCAAATGACGATTCGCCCGGGCAGCATTTAGAATTTGCTCAACTTGCTGATATCTCAGTAGACGAAAGATGATGGGCCGGGGGGTCGTCCGATTGAGCGCCAGGCTGGTAGGAACACGATGTGCTCGGTCAATTTCCAGATCTCTGTGAAAAGTAATCTTCAGCAAGGAGGGAAGAGTTTTGACCAGGAATTCTCTCATATCTCCTGCTTCCGCGCCCTCCGGTACACCAATGAGCCGTACATTGTTGCGACGGGCTCGATTATTGCTATCCTCTAACTCTTTTTGTAGATTCTGTATCTGACGCTCAGCCTCATCCAGTTTCACCAAGCGCACCACGTGCGAGTCGAGGACCCCCGCCATATTGTCCTGCCGTAATGAAAGACCTTCAAATCGATCTTGAAGCACACCAAAATCTTCTCTCATGGCTCGAAGCGCTTCTCCGTTGGACTGCACCAGTTCCTTCACACCACGTATTTCCTCCAAGATCTCCTGTTGCATTTCGGGGTTATCCCGAAATGGCACCATCTTTTGTGGGGAAGGCAGCTCTGTCTTGGAACGTTTTCCGTGTGAAGAAGAGGGAGATCCGAAGTCTAAGCGCGCTGGTTTATGGGCCGCCATCCCCCCCGAGGCACCCCGGTAAGTTCGGAGCAAAATATTAAGTTAATGTAGGTAGTAAGTCAGGATTCTGAGTAGGCCCCTCGGGAGCTTCAGCGCAAAGCGTCTAACCCGCTGGACATCAGGCTCCGCCCCCCCGGAAAGCTCATATATAATATTTTAGTTAATTCTCACATGAAAACCATCACAGCCTATAGAGAATTCAGTTGAAATGTTACATATTGCAGTCACTGAACTAAGAATAGAGGGGGGTATATTCCAAGGCATTTATATGATTTGCAAACCTGCAAACTACATAAATGCCACTCATGGATATTCAGTGGCACTAACCCTATTACTGCCACTGAATATCCCCCCCCCCCCCCCAGTGATCTAAATGCACTATTGCTATTCAGTTAGCAATGGAATGTTCTGGGGGAAGTATCGTGAGCTGGCCAGTTAGTGGCAATATTCACCCACTATCTGGTAAGCTAAACTACCTAAAGTTAGGAAAAGTGAAAGGGTGCCAGGTGCTGGATATGGCCTGAGAGTGAATATCCTGGTTTGTTTTAAAGCGACAACGGGCAGTCGCTTTAGCAGCATTAGCTGCTGCTGCTGAAAATGCCCCACCGCTGAACAGAAGTTACAACCCAAAGTACAAACACCTTGCAGGGCAGACTGGTCTTTATCTGCCATAATTTACCCTGTTACAATATTTAATTTTTAAATGGCAGCTGTGCTGCTCAGTGAATATCATCCTCTTTGCCTTAATATGTTTGATAACCCCTTTCCCCTTATGAAAAACATAAATCGTTCAAACCTCTCAACTCTAGAAGGTGGTAATTCCACTATCATGGGGCAAAAATTGAGATAGAGAGTCAGCAGAAGAGGAGGAGTCAGAGATGGAGAGTTTAGGATGTGACAAGTTGGGACAGGGAAAATTGGAGCATGAGAAATGATAAAGATGGAATGAGGAATGAAAGAGAACTAGCGGTGAGGTTAACATGTGAGAGGATAGAGAGCAAAGAGATAGAAACATGTCAGCAGACAAAGACCATATGGCCTATCTAGTCTGCCCTTCCATATCAAATACTATAGTCCCCTTTTTTTTTTTTTGCTTTAGACATCATCTGTGTTGGTCCCATGCTTTCTTGAATTCAGATACCATCCTTATCTCTACTACCTCCACTGGGAGACTATTCCATGCATCTACCACACTTTCCATAAGAAATATGTCCGCACATCATTCCTGAGTCTATCCCCTTTCACCCTCATCCCTTGCCCCCTCATTGCAGAGCTTACTTTCAATTGAGAGGTTCTCCTCTTGTGCATTTATGCCACAGAAGTATTAAACGTCTCTATCATATCTCCTCTATCCTGCCTTTCCTCTAACATATACATATTAAGATCTTTAAGTCTGTCCCTATGTTGTTGTTGTTAAGTGCCTTCGAGTCGGAGTCGACTCATGGCGACCCTCTGGATAGCTATTCTAAATTGTGTTCGGTCTTGAGTCAGGCGGCTCATTGTTGACAGACTGGTACCCATAGCTGCTGTTATTGTATCGATCCATCTCATTGCTGGCCTTCCTCTTTTGCGCTGACCTTCTATCTTGCCAAGCATGATGTCTTTCTCTAATGATCTCTCTCTTCGCATGATGTGTCCAAGGTATGAAAGTTGAAGTCTTGTCATCTGAGCTTCTAAAGAAAGCTTAGGTTTGATCTCCTCTAGTACCCACTGGTTTGTTCTTTGGGCAGTCCATGGTATACACACCGCTTTGACCCGGTGAAAAGCGGTATATAAATGCAGTTAAATAAATAAATTTGCCGCCAGCACCATAATTCAAAGGCCTCAATTTTCTTCCTCTCTATCTTTTTCACTGTCCAGCTTTCACATCCATATGATGTTATTGAAAATACCATGGCTTGAACAAGTCGAATCTTTGTATGGAGAGAGACATCTCTGCTCTTGAGAATCTTATTTAGGTCTTTCATAGCCATTCTGCCAAGAGCAATGCGTCGTATGATTTCTTGACTGCTTGTTGCTTCTTTATTGATAGTTGATCCAAGTAGGTTAAAGTTGTTCACAATTTCAATTTCTTCTCCTTCAACGATGAACCTGTTGATTATGCCAGTTGTCATGATCTTTGTCTTCTTTACATTAAGGTGCAGGCCCATTTTGAGACTATGTTCTTTGATTGTGAGAAGCAAATGTTTCAGATCATCTTCACTTTCAGCCAGTAATGTGGTATCATCAGCATAGTGAAGGTTGTTGATGAGTCTTCCACCAATCTTCACACCTCTGTTGTCTTCATACAATCCTGCTTCTCTGATGATTTGTTCTGCATATAAATTAAACAGGTAGGGGGAAATTATGCAGCCTTGTCTTACACCTTTGCTTATTTTAAACCATTCTGTTTCTCCTTGTTCCGTTCGAACTGCTGCTTCTTGATCAATGTACAGATTGTGCAAGAGTACGATCAGGTGTTCTGGTATACCCAATCCCATGCTTCTTAATGTGGCCCAGAGTTTCTCATGGTTTACACAGTCAAAAGCCTTGATATAGTCGATAAAGCACAAATAGATATCCTTTTGGTATTCTTAAGTCTTTTCAAGGATCCATCTCACATCCGCAATGATGTCTCTCGTTCCTCGCCCTTTCCTGAACCCTGCTTGCACTTCAGGTAGTTCTTGTTCCAGGTATGGCTGTAGTCTCTTTTGAATAATCTTCAGTAGAATCTTGCTGGCATGTGGGATCAGAACGATTGTGCGATAATTTCCACAGTCAGTTGGATCATCTTTCTTTAGTATTGGTATAAACACAGATCTTTTCCAGTCAGTTGGCCATGATGTTGTCTTCCATATTTCTTGGCAGAGCCTTGTAAGTACGGTAACAGCTGTATCAGATTGCTGTAATACTTCTGTGGGAATGCTATCAATGCCTGGTGCTTTGTTCTTTGATAAGGCTTTCAATGCTGCTTTAACTTCTTTCATCACCAATGGTTCCCGATCATAAGGTACAGGTTGAAACGGCTGTTGGTCCACTTGATCTTTATCATATAAAAACTCTGTATATTCCTTCCACCTTTTCTTTATCTTCTCAGCATCATTCAACATAGAAACTTGAGCATCTTATAACATTCCAGTTCGAGGCTGGAACTTTTTCTGTAGCTTTAGGAAATCTGATCTTGTTCTTCCTCTAATAGTTTCTGCTTCTATTTCCTTGCATGCGTCGTCGTAGTACTTTTCCTTGTCCTGTCTTGCTGCACATTGGAAATCTCTGTTGAGTTCTGTTATTGTCTTTCTTTCTCCTCTAGCTTTAGCTTCTCTGTGTTTCTGGGCAATTTTCAGAGTTTCTTCCGTCATCCATTTTGGCCGTTTTTGCTTTTTCACCTTTTGTAGAGACTTCTCGCTTTCTTCCAACACAGCCTTCTTGATGTCATTCCATAACTCTTCTGGAGCTCTGTCATTTGTATCTAAAGCAGCAAATTGATTTTGCAGGCAGTCTTTAAATTCCAGTGGTATATTCTCAAGGTCATATTTTGCTGCATTCATGAGTGGTTTGCTCTTTTTCAACTTTAGCTTGAGTTTGCATACTAGTAGTTGATGATCTGTACCACAGTCAGCTCCAAGTTTTGTCTTTGTTGATGTTATAGAACGTTTCCATCGTTGATTTCCACAGATGTAGTCAATTTGATTTTTATACAATCCATTGGGTGAAGTCCATGTGTACAATTGTCGCTTATGTTGATGGAAGAAGGTGTTTGAGATGAATAGATTGTTGGTCTTGCAGAATTCTATCAGTCTTTCTCCAGCTTCATTTCTGTTGCCAAGTCCATATTTTCCAACTACTTTGCCTTCTTCTTTGTTGCCAAATTTTATGTTCCAGTCACCCATGACTATCAGGATATCCTGCTTGCATGTTCTGTCAATTTCAGCTTGTACTTGTTCATAGAACGCTTCAATTTCATTCTCTTCTGCAGCTGTTGTTGGGGCATATACTTGAATTATAGTTGTGTTGATAGGCATTCCTCGTAGACGAATAGAGATTAAGCGTTTGCTCACTGCATTGTATTTCATTACAGTTCTTGCAAGTTTCTTCTTTATTATAAATGCAACACCATTTCTTCTTTCTTTAATTTCCAGCATAGTAGACCATGTGATCATCTGATGCAAAGTGCCCGATTCCCGTCCATTTCAGTTCGCTGACACCCAACAGATCAAGTTGTACACGTTCCATTTCATTCTTGACCACCTCCAACTTCCCTTGGTTCATGCCTCGTACGTTCCATGTTCCAATGCGTAAGACATCTTTACAGCTTCTGACTCTCATTTCATGGGCAGCTATATCAGCAGTCAGACGTCCCGAGGGCTTTGATCCAACCACATTATAAATGCTGGCTTTACTCTGAGAAGTCTTCAGCTCTTCCCCAGTAGCTAGTTGAGTGCCTTCCGACCTGGTGGTCTCATCTTCCAGCACTATAGCACAATTTGTTTTGTTGTAACTATCCATTGGGTTTTCATGGCAAGATACAGAAGTAGATTGCCGGGCCTTTCTTCCGCGCAGTTTAAGTTTGGTGGTGTTGCCGTTATCACAGAAATGTGATCCTCAGCCGTCAACACTATCCCATTCTGCTGCTGCCCAGATGGGTGGTTTGTCTTGGGCTGGCACCTCAGCTGAGACCTGTCCATCTTGGGAGACCCTGCCAGTAGTTAAACTACCGATAGTTTAGCTCTCAGCATCACTGATGCACACAAGCCCTCACAGCACGACAAGCTGAAAACCATCTTTAACCTTGGCAGCTGCTCCTCTTAGTTTTTTTCTTAATTATTTTCCTCATTTTATGATAGTCTGTTTTTTGAAAGTTAAAACCACTTGTTCCACTTTACATTTAATTCTGCTACTTCCATTACATTCTCATGTTCCACAAGGTTCATTACTGTCTCCCACTTTATTCAATGTTTTCCTTAGACCCTCACAACATGAAGTTCATGGAATTTTGGGTTTTGTTCTACCCAGATGACATACAACTACTTGCTTTCACCAATTACCATACTCTAGATCTTTATTTAGCAATGCTTACATACCGCTTTTCACCGGATCAAAGCAGTGTACATTCAGGTATGGTATATATTTCCCTTGTCCCTGAAGTGCTCACAATCTATGTTTTGTACCTGGGACAATGGAGGGTTAAGTGGTTTGTCCAAGGCTACAAGGAGTGTTTGTGGGATTAGAAACCCTGGTCCCTCCGGCCCAAGGTTGCTGTCCTCCAGTGAGATTCAAATCCCTGGCCCACTGGCCCGAGGCAACTTGCCCCAACCACTAGGCCACTCCTTCCCAATTGATCCAATTGAATTCTTGTTTATATACAGTCGAGAAATGGCTACTTATCAGTCATCTAAAGCTAAATCGTTCCAAGACAGAAACCATATGGATTACCAGTCACTCCTCTTCCCCCCATGTTCACACCCATCTATCAATACTCGGCCCCGTCCCTTTGGAACCAACTTCCACCAGAGCTAAGAGCTATTAAAGACCTTATGGAATTCAGAAAGAAACTCAAGACACATCTTTTCCAGTGTCAATACTTTCTGATATAATCCCAGGGGTATAAATGATACCACCCAATGAAACATGGTTGCAGTTTATGTAAATATGTAATGTCTGACTCCTCTACATATGACCTCTCCCCGTGTGCTGTGCTTCCCCCTCCAAATCAATGTGTGTATACCGCAAAATTTCTGTCATGATTCGACAAATTCATATCTGTAATCAAACCGCTACTGATCGCTGGAAGTAGCGGTATACAAATGTATGCTAAATAAATAAATAAATAAAATAATATTCCAATAAATACTGCCACAGCCATCAAGGTTAATGGCTGCATTATTGATTCTGATCTGAGTTTTTCCTCACATATTTCTACAATTACCAAGGCATCCTTTTTTAACTCTCAAGAAACTTTGCTCGATAAAACACCTCCTAGACCCAGCAGCTTTATATACCTTCATTTTATTTTTTTTCTGGTTCTTTTCATCACTATATCTGGAAATCAAAGTGATTTACATATGTGAGTCAACTTTGTTACATAGAATATTGATAACAGGAGACTGTATATAATAAAGGTTAACATTTAACAATGCAACCAAGTCTTGTTACATAGAGCTTTGAACTGGGATAATAACATTCTATTATTGTTGGACTACAGTATACAGGTTAATGGTACATTAAGCATATATCATATCTTTCTAGTCCTGTTGTGTGTGGGAGCAGAATGGGTAAGATGGAGTATTTGGAATTGTTATAATCATGCTTAGATTATCCCAATATAATATACAATGGCATTACCATATCTATCACAGTAACGCCAATATTTCCAAAATGCTGCTATGAAACTCCTGTGTAATGCGACTAACTTATTAATGAGTAAACACTGTACCGAGTTAAATTCAAAGTTCTTATTCTCGCACACAAGAACAGGCCAATGCAGAAACTCTGCACTAGAGCCCAGTGCTGAAAGTTCTAGCATGACTTTAACACTGACTCTTTGCGCTGGAATTACCCAGTGCACAAAATGTCAGCATTAAACTGGGAGAGCACATGCTCACAGAAGTCGATGCGAGTTTGGCGTGCTATCCCGGAGAAATAGGATCATCTGAGGTGAACTTTGACACATCATACTGTTGGGGGTCCGGAGCTCCCTCCAGACACCGACCCCCTGACAGAAACAATATCCCCAGTGGCCCTGATCCCCCCCTCCCCTCAACGCACCTGCTAAAAAAAATTCCCTGGTGGCCCAGTGGCCCCGTTCAGTGAAAAACGAAACCCCTGGTGGTCCTGCACCCCCACCTCCTCCCTGTACCTTTAATCTGGAGCAGGAGTGTTGCCACATGCTCCTATCCCTGCACCCCACCTCCTCCCTATACCTTTAATCTGGAGCAGGAGTGTTGCCACATGCGCCTGTCCCCGCACCCCACCTCCTCCCTGTACCTTTAATCTGGAGCAGGAGTGTTGCCACATGCTCCTGTCCCCGCACCCCACCTCCTCCCTGTACCTTTAATCTGGAGCAGGAGTGTTGCCACATGCGCCTGTCCCCGCACCCCACCTCCTCCCTGTACCTTTAATCTGGAGCAGGAGTGTTGCCACATGCTCCTGTCCCCGCACCCCTCCTCCTCCCTGTACCTTTAATCTGGAGCAGGAGTGTTGCCACATGCGCCTGTCCCCGCACCCCACCTCCTCCCTGTACCTTTAATCTGGAGCAGGAATGTTACCACATGCGCCTGTCCCCGCACCCCACCTCCTCCCTGTACCTTTAATCTGGAGCAGGAGTGTTGCCACATGCTCCTATCCTGCACCCCACCTCCTCCCTCTACCTTTAATCTGGAGCAGGAGTGTTGCCACATGCGCCTGTCCCTGCACCCCTCCTCCTCCCTGTACCTTTAATCTGGAGCAGGAGTGTTGCCACATGCTCCTGTCCCTGCACCGCTAGTTGAAAAATGACGTTGCCTGGCATTTTTTGTCTTATGGCAGTCTGACCCCACCTGGCGCATGCCAGGATGCTCCACATGGGGCCACGTGCCAGCATTTCTCAAGCATGTGGGCAATGCTCCTGCTCCAGATTAAAGGTACTGGGAGGGAGGAGGAGGGTTCAGGGGCCACTAGGGGTTTTTGTTGGGTGGGTGGGATCGGGGCCACTGGGCTACCAGAGCTTTTTTAAATTGGGAGGGTGGGTGGGATCGGGTCACTGGGCCACCGGGGATTTGGTTTCTGTCGGCGGGTCGGTGTCAGTGGGGGACACCCGCCTCCCGATAGTATTCTGATGGCATCAGCAGCTTTCTCAGATGCCTGGATTATCAGAGGTGAAATGTCAAACTTCACCTCAGATGATACTTTTGCTCCCAGCTGGATCTTTACACCTGCCCAAGCCGGCGTGAAGATCCAGCATTAAAAAACAGTGTGAAAAACCGCGCTAAGTTTCAGTGCAGTTTTTTACATTGGGCGCAATTGCTTATGCAGTGATTGGCATGCCGAGTGTGCTGCAGTTTAGCGCGGTTGTTTTTTTGGCATCTTTCTGGTGCTAGCTTGCTTCCTGCATCAGAGAGCAAACCTAACATGGGACAAACGCCAGACAATACCGTGCTAAGCTTTTCTGCATCGGCCTGAGAGTTTTCTATACTGATGTTCCTTCTATTTATTTCCTCATCGTATTCCCTGTGCTCCCAGCAGAGCTCTTCCCTCATCTTGTGGTCCCACTCGCTAAATCTCAGGCACGCTTATTATCAACTCACTGCTCTGCTTTCTAATGTTTGGCCCCACATACAAGAGGAGACCTCTGTGAAAATTTGTTAAAAGGCCTTGAAGGCCTCTTATTACCAGCCAGTGTCTGATTTTGGTGTCTAACTTGTGACATACTATACGTAGCAAGTACAGAGTCTCTACTCCTCACTCATCTAGCTATTTCCCCCCCGCTATTTAAAGTATGTCTAATTTACTCCCTCATCCCTTTTACTTTCTTGCTCCCCCACATATGTTTTATCGTATTAATGCTTCAATGTTTTTAATTTATAAACCACTTTGCCAGCACATGAAAGGTGATATATAAAAATTTTTAAGAAGCTATAAACTACATACGCCAAATGTGAATGTATCATTCATAGATGGGAACAGCTCCTTCTGATATTCAATCATAACTGCATTTTCTGTAATCAGGGGTTTGGTCGCTCTACATTTCTGTATTAGAGGTGGGCCTACTTTTGGGCCAGAGAGTTCACAATGGGAGTTTGGTCCAAATGGGAAGAACCAACTAAGGATTGTTTCCCAGAGCCTCAACATTTGAGGAACAAAAAAGGGCCCCCCCATCCCCAGAGCATCAAGATCCAAGCAGAAAGTGTAGCTACCTTACCGCCTCCCTGGAGGACCACCAGGCCAAAAGTGATGTCATTTCAGGCTGCAAATAATGAGTTTCAGCCACGGCAGGCTTCGACTAGACTTGCTTCTGTGAGCTAGACAAGAACCTCCCACGGGCTGTGGATTGTCTACCTCTGTTCCAAATGGTATTACGTTCAAATTAGTTTTCTTGTCTGTCTGTGCTGTTTTTTGCTTCATACTGCTCTTTCATCCTGTATTGGACAGATGATGGAGCTGCCCTCTACATTGCATGTTTTAGCTCCTGCTGATTCACTACTATTGTCAACTTGTCCTTGAACCATACTTACAGCCATTAACAAATGCTTTGACACGTCCTGCCACTGGTCAAGGACATAGCTTACATCTGCTCAGCAGGCAGCAGCTTGTCTGTTATTAAAGTAATCTCTGAAACGCTACCGTAACACTTGTAATCATCAGCTGTAAGATGCTTTTCCTCACCTGCTCTGCATTTACTCACTCTTAACCTGTGTGCTTTACCGCTAATCTCTATTTCATTAGATCAACACCTAGAATTTGATGATATTATTATTTGGCAAGGCTTTTTTATACTTGAAAATATTTGTCTATCAACTGCTCAAGCATGTTTTTTTATTTTTTCATTGTTTTTAGTTTAGCCTAGGAATACGAGCCCTGAAGTATTGCATTCCATTTGGATAAAGGCTAAAAGCTTTTGAATCTAGATATGGAGTGCAGTTTTCAAAGGCACTGACTCGGCTAAATGTCCTGATTATTGCCCACCCTCAAAGAAGCATGTGTGCCTTCCATAGCGGTGGGGGAAAAAATGATTTTCTCTGAGTATGATCATGGTAAGGGAAGAAACCAGCATGTACATTATGGGGGGTTATTCCACACAGCGAATAGTGGGGATGTAGTCCAGTTTGGGCATACAACCCCTGCTATTTGCCGATTGCTAAGTCTGCCCCAGAAGCTCCACACATGTATAGGGCTTTTGAGCAAGGAGCTCCAGACGGGGGTGAGAAGGGATGGTAATGGGGAGGAGAGTGGGCTGATTCAGGTCACGACCCTGTAAGTCTGGGGGCGGAAGGTTAGACGGGGAACGTATTCCACCTCGGAGGTAAAATAAGTTCCACCAACAATGGCAGACAGCAAGAGCAGGCCCCCCCCCCCCCCTCCAAGGAGAAGAGCCGCAGCAGTTGGATCCCCTCCACCTGATCCTCGGCCTGGCAGGCCCTTCTGGGGGTCAGGGGGGCAGGGAAAAGCAGCTTCACTGAGGTGAAGGGAATCGGGGCTCCTGAATGGCACCAAGGCTCCATGTAGGAGCATAGGGAGGGCTGGATGGGGAGGTTGCTGGATGTGCAGAGCAGCTAAATTGTGGCACATCTGGCCCGTCTAAATGCCCGATTCTGCACTTGTGGGAACATCCGACTCCCGCGAGTGCAGAATCGGGGACAATTTCGGGCCGTCCAGATTTTGGATGTCCGGACAGCCCGGACGTGCCCCAACTAGAATTGCCTCCATGGGAGTCATTCCAGAACACAAATTAAGGGGTTTGTTCATGCAGCGGGGACTTCTATGTACCAAAAACGTCCCTGACAGTATTCTGAAACACTGCTATTGTGCATGTACACGGTGCTAGCATGGGAATCTCAGAATGGACCCAAAAGGGGCGGAACGGGGACATGGTTAGCCATGGAGACATAAAGCGTATTGAGGAAAAGCTCGTGTACATTTTAAGTGTTTCCTGGAAACATCCATGTTGTTCCTGCTGAAATGTGGAATAATCCTACAAAAATAACTAATACTCTACAAATAATGTACTGAAAAACAAACACTTTTTAACACTTGTTGATGTAGGTTTCACTTGTTCATGGTGATTTTGCCTACGTTTAAAAAAGCTTGTTTAGGGGCTTTTCAATTGAGTAAAATGGAAGGTTAAGCCTTAAGAGGTCTTTTGATCCTCATGGCGTATCTTCCGACATTAATATTTTCACATACACGTGTGCTCAAATTTTTAGGTTTACTCTATTTTGAAATGTGGAATAAGGCTACAACTTAAAAAATATTCTGCTGTGCTCTGCAATTTGTCCCATTTAGAAGAATGGTTGTGGCAAATATATGTTGAACTGGTGTGACTGCATTCTGGAAAAACACAAGATGCATTTACAAAGAACAGAAAGCAGAGGTAAGGGAATGTTGTAAGGTAAAGAAAAATTAATAAACACCCTTAAAGAAATGTTAAGAAGAGCAATAGTGTTTATTCAGGCTATGCTGAAATGTGCTGTTTGTGCTAAAACAGCTGATCCAGAGGACCCTAACAAATCCTGAAAACTGGGACTGCTGATGTAAGAACAGTATGTGAGTGAACCTGTTGCAGTGAGAAAGGGAGACCATATGTGTAGTCCTGGGTCCTCATCCTTGACCTCTCTGCTGCTTTTGACATTGTTGACCATATCCTTCTCCTTGATACCCTGTCCTTGCTTGGTTTTAAGGGCTCTGTACTATCCTGGTTCTCCTCTTATCTCTCCCATCGCTCTTGTAGTGTTTGTTCTCGTGGATCCTCTCCTGCTGCTATCCCGCTCTCAGTCAGTGTACCCCAAGGATCTGACTTGGGTCCACTCCTTTTCTCTCTCTATACCCAGTCCCTTGGTGCACTCATCTCTTCCCATGGCTTTCAGTAGCATCTTTATGCTGATGACTCCCAGATCTACCTCTCTACATTTGAAATCTCTCCGGCAATCCAGACCCGGATCTCTGCCTGCCTTTCTGACATTGCTGCTTGGATGTCTCACCGTCACTTGAAATTGAACATCATCCGTGCCAGGCACTGGGAGACATGACTGATATTGTGCTAACATCCCCCAGATTGTGCTATGAGGCCTACATCCTTCCCCAGTCCAGGATCTCTGCAAGTTGTGAGAGTGGTGATATATCTTGAGGCTGGCTACCTGGGTATGATGGCACAGGGATCCGCCTTTCCATGCCCACACAGGCCTGACCAAGGGAGCAGTGCCTCAAAACAGACTGTGGGAAGGCAGACAGGGTTGCCCCACAGATAGCAAATGTATACAGACTGACATGCGCCACGATGGGAAAAGTGTAGCAGATGTGAGAAATGCCAGTATCCAGATATATGGGAATCGGATGCCATAGGCATAAGGCCATGCTACTACCACCACTACTATGACTGATAATTTGTATAGCGCTACAAGGTGCACACAGTGCTACACAGACACAAGTGACAGAGCTTACAATCTAGTCAAGACAGAGAACACAGCAGCTATGGACAGGATATATTCAGGGGCAATGGTAAGGAAACACAAGGGAGTAAAGGCGGATCAGATCCAAAAGTGGCATTGAAGAGGTGAGCGCTCAGCCTGGATTTGGGAAGGGTCAGAGAAGAAGTCTGATGTACAGACTCAAGTAGCATTTTCCAGGCATAAGGAGCAGCAAGGTCAAAGGACTGAAGTCTGGAGTTGGCAATAGAAGAGAGAGGCAATCTGACAGAAGAGCAGAGTTCCTGAGGAAGGGTATAGGGAGAGATAAGAGAGGAAAGGTAGTGTAGCACAGCAGAATGAGTGCACCTATAGGCCATAAACACGAAAAGGGCATACATTTGTTGCTCAGCAATATTATGCATCCTTTGGGGAACTGTGTTTAGCTATTATCGTTATGTCAAAAAGTGTTATATACAGATTTTTTATCTGAGATCTAGTTAGTTTAATAGGTATTCAAAGTTTGCTGATTTTGACGGTACTGGCGGCTCAACATAAAATGATCACAAAAAATAGTAAGCAGCTTATAATGCTGCAATAGCTACTATTTTGCAAATAAAAGTATTTGTAGACTTTAGAAAATAGGTTTAGATAACTGTAAGTTACTTAGGGACGATAACAAGCCCCTTAGTGTCAGAATTATTGGTGAGTATATCGGCCTTGTATGTTTTTCATATGCTGGGCTAATATGTTGTCGGAACTAATTGCTGTCAAGCATTCTGTTCTAGGTGTTTCAATGGTGCAATATCGACGCACTGCATCAGAAGTGTTTTCACGTGTATCATATTCCGCCATCAGAATGGACTGTTGACAAACTATATTATATCATAATAAAGTGTTTTAAATGAAAACTGCAGTTTCAATAGCATCATACAGTATGTTTATGTCAGTGAATATTGGAACTGAATCATATCTTTTCTGAAGATGGACAATATACTATATTGGACCAGTGTATGAAAAACATACACTATGTGAAGCTTCTATTTTCTGCAAAGTTTTAATATTTTTTATTATTGCCAGTATTTCATAGTTGTTTGAGTGTAACAAATCTAATAAATCATCCAGAACAGAGAAAGAATATGCGAGCTGTCCAAAATGGGTTAAATATAAGGGAATTACAGTAATCTAGGCACAATACGATGGTAGCATGAGCAATATTACATAAATCTCTGAGATCAGGTAGAGGTCTCATAGTTTGTAGATGACACAGGGCCTTTTTACTAAACACCGCTTACCAGTCAACGTGCATTTTAGTGTGCGGCAGGTAACAACGGTGAACATTAATGCAAGTATATGCCACTAAGCAGCTGCTAAAACACATGGTAATCACCATTGTACACTAGGGTAAAGTCAGGCTTCATCTCTGCCCCTTTTCAAATCCTTGCTAAAAGCTCAGCTCTTTGAGGCTGCTTTTGAATCCTGATCCGTTTAGTCCATGTGTCTTCTTACCTTCCCCTAGTTGTATCCTTGTTCTCAGCTGTGGTATTGTCTGTCTTGACTAGATTGTAAGCTGTTTTCTACATGTGTCTGTACAGTGCTATGTACACCTTGTAGTACTATATAAATGTTCAGTAGTAGTAGCAGTAAAGGGTGGGCAGGTTAGGGGCAGAGTGTGGGCATGGAGAGCACATTGCTGATAGCGTGAGGGCAATTGCAGCATGCTCAGTGGCAAGGTAGCAGTTAGCATAAGTGCACATGATGATACCTCTATGGGTATCGTTAGATGCACCCACATTGACTGTGCTGCACATTCTGGCTTGTAATTATGTGCTAACTGCTGTGAACTTACTGGTCATGCAACATGTGCACTAACTGCATGTTGATATTGCCACGAATCGCGCATTAAGTGCACATCGTTAGTAATTTATAGAAGGAAGATCTGGTAATGACGGAAATGCATGCATCAAAAGAAAGGGTTGTGAGTAAGACTTCAAAAAGCAAACACAAAGAAGAATGGAAGTGAGGTAAATCTCAAACTATTTTCAGAAATGGAACAAGCTAAACTAAAAGTGAGACATGACAATGGAATACATCCAAGGGTACTGAAGAAACTTAGGGAAGTTCTGGCAGCTCCACTATCTGACTTCAGAGTCAGGAATAGTCCCTCAAGCCTGGTAAATGACTGATGTGGTCCCTCTCCACAGAAGCAGAAGTAAGGAGAAGGCTAGGAACTACAGGCCATTAGTCTGATCTTTGTGATGAGTAAATTAATGGAAACACTGCTCAAACAGTGTCTGAAATCCAGTGGATTTCAGAATGCAAGGTAGAAGGTTTACTAGAGGTACAGTAGGTCTCATCAGATGAATCTGATCAATTTCTTTGATTGGGTAGCCAGAGAATTGGATCAAGGGAGAACACTAGATGTGGTGCTTTCTTGAATTCAGATAGTCCTCATCTCTACTAGCTCCACTGGGAGAGAGATTTAATGACGTTTGAAAAATGGTCTAGAATTTGGCAGCTAAGATTTAATGCTAAAAAATGCAGGGTCATAGGTTGCCAAGAACCCCCTTCTGCCCCTCCCAGGGAACGGTACAGTGTACAGGGTGAAGTACTTTTTTGCATGAAAGAAAAGTGGGACCTGTTAGTCATTGTTTCTGATGATCTGTAGGTGGCCAAACCGGTATAAAGGTGATGAAGAAAGGCAGTAGGGATGCTTGGGTGCATAGGGAGAGGAATGGCCAGCATGAAGAAAAATGATAGTGCCTCTGTATAAATTTCTGCTGAGACCTCATTTGGAGGACTGTGGGCAATTCCAGAGACCACCTCATTAAAAAGATATAAACAGGATGAAGTTTAGCCAGAAGGCAGCTATTACAGTGGTCAGTGGTCTTCATCATAAACATGTCAGGAGAGACTAAAAGAAAGGCAGGAGAGGTAAGATATAGCACAGATTTTTAAATGCCTCTGTGGCATACATGCACAGGAGTAGAACAAGGGGGCACAGGATGAAGGTGAAAGGGGATAGATTCAGGCGTAATCTGAGGAAATATTTCTTTACATAAATGGTGGTGGATACATTTATTTATTTTATTTATTTATTTATAGAAGGGAAATGGTGGTGAGGAGAAGAGAGAACATGGAGTGGAGAGTAAAATCAGGTGCAAAGAATATGGAGGTTATTTTAGAAGCTTTCTCATGTACAAATAGCGGTATTTACACATGTTGATTGGAATACATATGTAAAAGTGAGTTGAGAAAGCTACAGTTTACATGTGGAGATACTTTCCATGTCTAAATTGCAAGTAAGAGTGGTTAGGATGTGGAGAGGGAGTGGTTTAAGTGGGCCTACAATATTAATATGTATTTTCTGTTTTATAGGGTAATAAAGGCAAGTAAACACAGATAAATAATAAATAAAGATTCCTATGTGGATATTAAAAATCTAGATGGCATTTATAACTGCCCCAAGGCATGAGTAAGTGCCTGCTTGTCACTGGGGGATCAGGGGACATGTCCATGGTCATGTCCAAAACCAAGGTCAGGCCCCTTAACTTCCCCATGACATCTGGTCCCTTTCCCTTAAGCTCCCCTGTGGCATCTGACCCCCCCCCCCCCAACACACCTGACGTCTAGTCTGCCCCAAACACTACATCCCTCAGAATCAAGAACCCCCCAATCTGCCCGCGCCATCCCATTCCTGGTTACTACCAAGGTCCCTGGTATTTAGTGCGAGCAGGAGCGATCCCCAATCACTCTTGCTCCTATGACATGGTTCCGAGATGGCACCCATGACCCATAGTGGTGGTAATATGGTACTACCATTAGTGGTCAGTTTTGTCTGGATTCTCACTTGTTGGACTATAAAGGATTTGACATTTATTTGGTTTATATTGCCTGAATGGTAGAACATTTTTTTTCTGTTCCCTTTTTTGTCTTGATTTATAGTTATGTCACTGTCCTTTGCCTTTTCAACTTCAGTCTGAATTGTAAACTGATATTCTTTGGATTAGAAAACTACCTAAAGCAGGCTGCCAGCAGAGAGGTTGAGGCTAATCATAGACTGCTAGATCAAGACCTGAAACTCTGCACAAACATCCCTGTAAGAAGGCTAGAGAACCGAGCTGGAAAGGAGATGGCAAAAAAATCATGTTTTGGTTTCTGCTTAGGTTTTATGCCTGCCTGTGTGTAAACACTTGCTCTACTTCAGGGCAGCTCAACCATTAAGCAAGACTAGATGGTCGCCTAGGGTGAAATTTTCTGAGGGGTGGCAAAGAGCACCAGCAGTCAAAGCAAAATAATAGTCCCCGACAGCCAGACAAACTCAAAGGGCCATTAACACATTATTTTACCTGCAGAGAGAGTGGGCACATACGTACATACAAAGCAAAGTTTAATACTTAAAAAGTATGTGGTCTGATATTCAGCCAGCAGCGGTCAGTGGCTACTTTAAGTACCAGTTGCCATGGGCATAATATTCTAGACATTTACCAGCACTATTCAGATAGCAACGGCCCACTGAAGAGTGTGGCCAGCGCCTGTAGCTATTTGCATAGTGACAATATTCAGCCGAGTGACTCGGGGAAGGGGAATTGTACTATCATCTGTGAGAGAGTCAGTTGGACCACTGGATGATAGAGGGATAAAGAAGATGTAGGGAAGTTACCCATGCCTGAACTGGTATTTAAAGTGATGTATCGGAAGAACTGAAAGAAATAGCAATAAATTACAACTATTTGATAAACTGAAGAGAAGCAAAACACCTGGGCCAGATGATATACATCCGAGGGAGTTGAAATAACTGAATTACGAGATTGCAGACCTATTATTAGTAATCTGTGAACTATCATTAAAATCAGATGTAGTATCGGAAGATTTGAAAATGGTCAATGCAACGCCAATTGTTAAAAAGGGTCCGGGGGTGATCTGGGAAACTACAGACCGGTGAGCCTGACGTCAGTATAATGCTAGAAACCATTATAAAGAATACAATTACTAAACATGTAGCTAGTCATAGTTTAATGGGAGAAAGCCAACATGGATTTATCCAAGGAAAGTCTTGTCTTACTAATCTGTTTTATTTTTTGAAGGTGTGAATAAACAGGTAGACAAAGGTAAGCCAGTTGATGTGGAGGCCCCATTCTAGTTCCCGCATTCAGCCACATTGGCCGGGCAAAAAACAGACATGAGGGAATTGGACCCGATTCTACCACTGCGGGGCCCGAATATACCCACAATGGCAGAATCGGGGATATAGACTTCCGGATACTCCCCATATGCCAAGCAGATCGGTGTACAAGGAGCTGCCCATCCTAACACCAGAAGCCACTGCTGCAGCAAGGGAGTAGTAACGTCCTGGTGCCATGGCAAATGAGCTGTCCACAGAAAGACTCTGAATGCCATGCCATATAGTTGCCCCTGCAGCGCACTGTCTGGCCTTCACCGGCGGCCGCTGTAGGCCAAATTGTGCTTACAGGGGCACAGCGGGGACAGAAAACTGTGATGCGGGGCATGTGGCGCACGATGTGGGAGGTGGAATAAGTCGGGCATGTAAGTGAGTGCTGGGATATGTACAGAGGCATTTATTTATTTATTTATTTTATTTATTTATTTAGTAAACATTTGTATACCGCTGCTTCCTACGATCAGCCGCGGTTTACTTTACAGAATCATAATGTATCGTAATACATTGAATTTTCAAAGATACAAATTTTGATTTGAGCAATGATTTACATAACACAAGGAATAGTGATTAGATACTTTGTACATAACATTGGGGTTCACAAATCTAAATAAACATTGGATTGAAGGTGTGTGGGGTGGGGATAAAAATATACATATATACAGGATTACATATCGGTAATCCATATGCTGCGTGTGTTCCGAGTGCCATAATGGGGGCAGAAGAGAATTTATTGAGGTAAGGTGTTGTAATTAGGTTGGGTTGTAGTAGGTCTGAAATAAATGGGTTTTGAGTTTCCTTCTGAATTCATTCAGGCTATTTGACATTTGAAGCTCATGTGGGAGTTGGTTCCAGTGGATTGGCGCTGCATAGGTGAATGCTCTATTGCTTGTTTCTGCTTTAACAGATCTTCTGCTGATTGGGACACAGAGAGTGTTGAGATTTATGGTTCTTCTGTTCCTGTTGAGCGGTTGCATAGTGATTAGGTTGTCCAGGTAGGAGGGAGCAATATTGTGAATGAGTTTAAACGTTGTTATGAGTAGTTTGAAGATGATGCGGGCGGCTACCGGGAGCCAATGTAGTTCCATAAGCACTGGTGTTATGTGGTCTGTGACGTTTTTTTCCATGATGATTCTCGCTGCAACATTTTGAGCCATTTGTAAGATATTTAGGGTGTTCTTCGGAAGCCCTTGTAGAATGGCGTTGCAGTAGTCCAGGTGAGGAATGATTAGCGCTTGTGCAACAGTCCTGAAGTCGGATTTTTCTAGGATACTGCAAAGTGGTTGAAGAACTTTCAATTTGTAAAAAATGGCTCAGTTAACTGTGCGGAGGTGTTTATTCATCTTAAGGTTGTTGTCTAGTACGACCCCTAGATACTTTATTGCAGGCTTTGCATGATATTTGTTTTTGTTGAGGGCGACTGTGGTGGGTGGGATGAAATTGGGGTTTTTTGAGATAAACATGACCTCTGTTTTTTTTGTGGTTTATTGTCATGTTGTTTTGTTGAAGCCATGTTTGTAACATGTCAAGGCATTCTTCCAGTGGAGTGAAATCCGGTTGTGTTGTGTTTAGGCGTGTGTACAGCATCACATCGTCAGCATAGATGTGGTAATTGATGTTGCACTTCTGAAAGATCTCACAGATTGGTTTTATATACAGGTTGAAAAGTAGAGATGATAGGGCAGAACCTTGGGGGATCCCCTGGGTCTGGGGGAAGGCATCAGCTTTATCGTTGTTGAATAGGACTTGTTGCATCCTATTGGATATGTATGATGCAAACCACTTTAGGGGGGTCCCTGTTATACCTATGGATGCTAGTCGTTTTAAGAGGGTGCTGTGATGTACTGTATCAAATGCTGCTGAGATGTCTATAAATACAAGTATGAACATGTCATTTTTGTTCTCAAGACCCCTGAGGAGGTTGTCAAGGAGTGCGAGCAGTAAGGTTTCTACTCCGTGGTGCTGGCAGAACCCATATTGATGCATATCTAGGGCTTTCCTATCGTCAATGTGATCTTGCAGCTGCTGCTGGACCGCTTTTTCAATTGTTTTAGCTAAGAATGATATGCTCGAGATTGGTCTATAGGACGCAGGATCACTTTTGTTGAGTGATTTGTTCTTTAAGATGGGCCTTATAAGTGATCTCTTGAGATAGGTTGGCATTGTACCTTGTTGGAGTGACTGATTAACAATGTGGGTGATTGGTTTTGCAATTTCTTTTTTAGTTGCTTTTATCCAGGCCGCAGGGCATGGGTCAAGAGGAGAGGTGGTGGATTTTAAATTGGTTAAGATGTTTATGATCTGTTGCTCATTTAATTGGTGGAAAGTGTTCCATTCCGCAACAGATTCCGTGTGAGGGACAGTGTCGGTTTCCTGAGGGGTGAGTGCTAGAGACATACTTTGATCCGTGACAGTGGGTACTTGCGGGTTAAGTTTCTTGGCGTAGTGGTCTGCAAGCGTCTTGGATTTGATTTCGTCGGTCCAGTCGGTGTCTTGGGAGGTTTTGGTGAGAGATTTGACAAGCTCAAATAGCTCTCTGGGTCTATTAATAGCTTTATTGAGTAGGTTAGTGTGGTGATTCTTTTTTGCCTGGTTGACCTCATTCTTGTATTCCATGAGTAGAGTTAGGTATAGTCGCTTGCATTCCTCGGTTTGCGCTTTCCTCCATTTTTTTTCTAGTTTGCGTAGTTCCCTTTTCATTCTGCATAGAGTAGAGGAGTACCATGGTTCAGTTCTTGTTCTTGTTGGTGTGTTTGCGGCTTTCCAGTTTGGACTTGCTGCTGCTTCGATCCCTGAGTTCCATGTGTCTACCAGCTTATCTAGGTCTGTGAGAGTGTATTCAAAGCGTGTGGATATAGATGCTACCAGTGTTTCACTGTTGAATTTCCGGAACTTCCTTTGGTGTGGTATTTTTGCGTCGGCTTGAGGTTTCTCCTTTGTGGTTGGTAGTTGGATTTCAAGTTCAATTAGGTAGTGGTCAGACCAGGGGACCTGCGTTATTCGAGTTTTAGGTTTTCGCATTTCATTTAGTTGCGTGTTGGATGATATGAACACCAGGTCTAGGGTGTTGCCTTTGTTATGGGTGGCTTCCTGAATAATTTGGATATATCCGAGCTGGTCCATGGCTTCAAGGAAAGTATCGGCCTGAATGTGGGGTATGGAAGGCAGGTTTAGGTCTCCCAGGATAATTCGCTGTTTCTTGACTGCAGAGGTTGAGATAATTTCCAGTGCAGTGGCCAGGTTATCATTGTGGGATGTGGGGGGTCTGTAGATTAAGCATATTGTTAATGTTTTATTCTCAATCTTGAGTATATCAATGCCCTCGGATGGAGCTAAGGACGTGTTTGTTAAAAGAAGGGAGGTTCTGGCAAGAATTAGGACTCCTCCACCTCTCCTGTTAGGTCGAGGGCAGTTGAACACTGTATAGTCAGGTTTGGTTAGCTGGTTTACTATTGCTGGGTCAGTGTCTGTGAGCCATGTTTCGGTGACGCATAGAAAATCAGGTTTGTTGTCAGACATGATGTTGTGGATGATGTGTGTTTTATTTCTAATAGATCTGGCGTTGATGAGGCAGATCGTGATAGGGGATTGAGAAATTTGGTATGGTTGTTGGCGTTTGCTTTTATGAGCTGCAGCTGCTGGCTTCCGTTGCTTTCTTTTTAGTTTGGAGCTGCGCTTATTATGTGGTTTGTCTGGGGTCTTAGATAGTGCGTTTAGGTCTGGTTTGGGGCTTTCCATATCAGGGGCAAGGTAATTAGTATATAGCAGGGGGATAACACAGGTACACTACCAAAAAACTGCCTCCAGTTTTGCAACTGATTCCTATAGATTTTGGGGTGCTGAATCCAGGAAAAATAGCCAAAATGTTCCATCACGTCACGTTTTCTTGCAAAATTAGATTTCTTACCCATATAAGGAATGTTCACATAATTTCTTTTTAGCCGACTGCAGTTTATTTTCTTGGCCCAAACTAGAGGTTGTAATGGTTAACTAACTAGAAACACTCCCTCATGATATTTTAGAGTGTTTTGTATTCATTTTATACATTAACAGGACAATTGGGAGGCGGGGGGCTAAATCCAGTACTCGCGCTGGCGCATGTTCTTTCCTGTTCGCCTCGCCTCGTTCGCGCGCTCGCGCGCTCAAACACGATGGTTGCGACAAGAAAGTTCCTGTCAAATTTCAGTTTCTTGCAAGTTCATTATTACCTTTTGTTTGCTCAGTCGTAATCCAGCTTTATTCCGAAGTGGTTCACTACAGTTGTAGTTTGCAGTGCTGTGTATTTGTGATGGCTCACAGAGCCAGAGGTTGCGTCAACTCTCTGGACAGTTTTTGTTTTATTTGTGGGGAATATACCGTGAAAAAGCGGCAGAGGAACATTTCTGCATTTATTAAAAAAGTATATTTCGCCTATTTCGGTTTGAAGTTAGGCGATCAAGACAAACCGTGGGCTCATCACAAAGTGTGCAAGACATGTGAGGAAGATCTACGCTTATGGATGAAAGGTAAAAAACAAGCATTTCGTTTCGGAATACCTATGATGTGGCGTGAACAAAGAGACCACAGCAGTGACTGCTATTTTTGCTCTTGCATTGTGAAGGGATACAACTTAAAAAATAAGAACGTAATAAGTTACCCCAACCTTCCCTCAGCAATTAGGCCTATGCCTCATAGCAACGAAGTACCTGTGCCTGAACCACCAAAATCTTTGGATCATATTTGTGTGGACGGTTCTGATCATGATGAGACTCATCAGATGGCTTTTCCCGATGAGTCCAGTACTTCCGAGTTTGAAACTGAACCAGATCCGAAACCTGAACTTTTCTCTCAAGCTGAATTGAATGATTTAGTCCGGGATTTAGGACTCCCAAAAGATGCTGCCCAACTGCTAGGTTCTCGGCTTAAACAGAAAAATCTATTGTCACCAGGAACAACTTTTTATTGGTACCGCAACCGCGAGACACAATTTTTGAAGTATTTCAGCAAAGAGGAAGATTTGGTATTTTGCAACGATATATACGGAATGATGGAAAAGTTTAAACTCAAGTATGATCCTGCTGAATGGCGGCTGTTCATTGATTCGTCAAAAGACAGCATAAAAGGTGTTCTTCTTCATAATGGCAACACATTCGCTTCAGTTCCTATTGCTCACTCTGTTATTCTCCAAGAAAAATACGAGAATTTGGCCCTGATTCTTCAGAAGATTCGTTATGATGAGCATAAGTGGATGATTTGTGGAGACTTTAAAATTCTATCCATGCTATTAGGGCAGCAATCCGGTTTCACCAAATATCCCTGCTTCCTTTGCTTGTGGGATAGCCGGGCCCACGACCTACACTGGGGGAAAAAAGACTGGCCAAATCGGGAGTATTTGAGACCCGGTGAGAAAAATGTTCTTCATGAGAGCTTGGTACCTCGTGATAAAATTCTATTACCACCTCTCCACATTAAGTTGGGTCTCATTAAGCAATTCATCAAGTCCCTTCCAAAAGATGGTGAGTGCTTTCGGTACCTTTGCTCAAAGTTCCCCCGACTTTCTGAAGCAAAGCTAAAGGAAGGAGTGTTTGTTGGCCCTGATATAAGGAAACTCATTTCAGATGGAGCATTCGCTGAAACGTTGTCTGAGAAGGAAAAAGAAGCCTGGGATTCCTTCAAGGATGTTGTTCTCAAATTCTTGGGGAACAGGCGGGATGAGAACTATAAGGATATTGTTGCCAGGATGCTCAATGCCTTCAAAGAACAAGGCTGTAACATGAGCCTGAAAGTCCATTTCTTGCACTCCCATGTGAACTACTTTCCCGAAAACTTGGGGGCGTACAGTGAAGAACAAGGTGAAAGGTTTCACCAGGACATCAAGGATGCAGAGAGAAGGTACCAAGGAAGATGGAACACCACTATGATGGCTGAGTTCTGCTGGTTGCTGCTGCTGGAAACCCCAGATGAAAAATACGCCAAGCAGCACACCAAGAGAAGCATTCGGGGGAAGAAGAAATGGGCCCACCAGGAGATTGATTGACCCATGAATGACTTTAAAATCTAAACTGTGTTGACAAATATCGTGTTTTTACTAAACTTTGAAATAAAAATTTGCTAGTTATTACCACAGTGTCGGATCTCATTTATTAGAATTTTATTTTCACACCATCGGGTGTTTGTCTTCATGTATTGCAATGGTGCGGTTTGCGTTTTCTATTCTTACATACATACCTGTACAACATTTTTTGCACATTTCTTTGCTTTGCTTTGTGTCTAACCTCGCTCTTATATGCTCAATGTTTGTGCACATGTATGTGGCTGTTTTAAGTGCAGACAATTTTGCTACCATCACAGTGTGTTTTGTTGACATTACTCTATTCTTATGTGCTGCCTTGTTACAATTTTCTTTATTCTTATTTGAATAACTACTAAACAATTAGTATAAAGAATTCATCCAAGAAACTTTTATCTCGATCGCACTCAATCTGAAACGTTCACCTCAAACTGCTAACCCAATGTAGCAAAAAATCTGTACGTGATGGAGCAAATTGGTTACCAGATTTGGATTCAGCGCACCAAAAAACGTAAAAATCAATCGAAACATTAGAGGCAGTTTAAAAAAAAAAATTTTTTAGTGTACCTGTGTAATTGGTAACAGTATTGGGCTATGGATAAATATTGGTTGCCATAGTATTGTCTGGTAGTGTGGCGAGTGTGGTACATATGCATTTGTGGTTAGTGTTAGGCAAAAGCAGAGAGCTATGATTAAGGCGAGGAGGGCCATGAGGTGAAAGATCAGGTTCAAATGCAATCCTATAGAATGTTACAAACTTTCTGGTATAGGCTAGGTACGAGTGATTTTAGACAATATAGCTGGTACATACACTGTTACACTATGAAGCATTTGCCACACTTTGAAGCATGACCTGAATTGCCTCTGTATGTCCTGGCAACAGGTACCTCCCCCGAACTGCCCCTGCTTCGCCCCTCCCGACCCCATGCTGTGCTTCCCACACAAACGCAGCGTACTTGCGGGAAGTGCTAGGACCGGAATACGGTTGTGGCAGTAAGCGCATGTTGGACATCCAGACCACACATCCAACTCCACTAGTCCAGGTACAGAATGGCAGCCATAGCGTATCTAGATTTTAGAAAGCCTTTGACAAGGTCCCTCATGAGAGACTCTTGGTGAAACGGCAGATGAAATTTAATGTGGACAAGCGCAAAGTTGTGCAGCTAGGAAAGAACAACACAAACTAGAGTTGCACGATGCAAAGGTTCTACATTAGGAACCACCACTCAGGAAAAAGATTGTGGCGTCATCGTAAATAATACATTGAAATGCTCTGCCCAGTGTGTAGCAGCAGCCAAGAAAGCAAATAGAATGCTAGGAATCATAAGGAAAGGAATGAAGAATAAAACAAAGGAAATTATAATGCTATGTATCATTCCATGGTGCGACCACACCTTAAATATTGTGTGCAATTCTGGTCACCATATCTTAAAAAGGATATAGCGTTATGAGAAAAGGTACAGAGAAGAGCTACCAAAATGGTAAAGGGGATGGAATGATACCCCTATGAGGAAAGGCTTAAAAGGTTAGGGCTTTTTAACTTGGAAAAGAGAAGGCTGAGGGGAGATATGATAGAGGTCTATAAATTAATGAATGGAGTGGAACAGGTAAATGTAGATCAGTTGTTTTGTGCCATCAAAAAGTAGAAAGTCTAGGGGACATGTAATGAAGCTACAATGTAATCCATTTAAGACTAATGAGAGAGAATATTTTTCACTCAACATGTAATCAAACTCTGGATTTCATTATTAGAGGATGTAGTAAAAGCTATTAGTGTAGCTGGGTTTAAAAAAGGTTTGGGCAAGTTCTTGGAGGAAAGGTCCATAAACCATTATTAAAGAGGACCCAGAAAATCCACTGCTTGCCCCGGGACAAGCATTGTGGAACCTGTGTGTCTTTTGGGAACCTGCCAGGTAGTTATGACTTGGATTGGCCGCTGTTGGAAACAGGATACTGGGCTTGATGGACCTTGGTCTGACCCAGTATGGCATTTCTTATGTTCTTATGTTAACACACATTAAAAGGGGACACTTCAGACCAGAGTTTTGCTGTCAACTCAATGCTGACTCCTGGTAAGCCAGCAGCCCCTGAGTTTTCTTGGCAAGATATGACCAGAAGTAGATGGCCAGGCCTTTTCTTCTGAGGCAATGGAGAGTAAAGTAACTTACCAAGGTCACAAGAAGTTGTAGTGAGAATCAAATCCTGATCTCTTGGGTACTAGGCTGAATTAAAAGGCCTGATATTCAAAGGCATTTACATGGCTTGCAGACCTGTAAACCATGTAAATGTCACTCTGTGGGATATTCTGCGGCACTAACATGAATAGCCATGGGTGTTGCTGCTACACACCCTGATGCTAACCGGTTACACTGCTACACACCCTACCGCTTCCCAGGTAGCTTTGCTGCAATCCATGAGACCTGGATATCCAATGCCAGAGCTTGTATATGGCCCTGGCATTGAATATCTGGATTTATAGTTCAAGGCTGACAGTTCTCATTCCTCACCCTTTCCTCAACCCTGCTTGCACTTCAGGCAGTTCTCATTCCAGGTATGGTTGTAGTCTCTGCTGAATGATCAGAGCAATTGTGTGATAATTTCTTCAGTCAGTTGGATCAGTATTGGTATTGGTACTCCTGGAACCTGAGGTCAATAAAGAGAATTTTAAGGAAGATAGAAAGAAAATGGAGAATTACAAAATCTGAAGTTGAATTGAAGCATTACATGGATACCCTCAAACGATATGTCAAACCATCAACGATCTAAAGGAATATTATTCAAAGATGCTCATGAAGTCTCTAAATTGCTCTAGGGAGCTTGTCTACATTGTACAAGATTTAATCCGAAAGCAAAGATGACCCCCCACAAATGCAATATGGATGCACAATAATTTGCCAATCGCTACATGAAGAAGCTGAGAAGTCCAAGGGCCAATCTAATGAAGGAAACAATCAACAAACAAGCTGACATCAAACCATGAAACTCATTCTCTCTAAGTAGCACTGAACAGATTAGATCAATGTATCAAATCCATCAACATGACATCTCACCTTGACCCTTGCCCAGTAAGCTGGGTTAAAGTAATGAGAACCGAATTAACACCTTTCGTCCAAAGAATAGTCAGTCTCTCACTATTTCAAGGGCTCATGCCAAAAGCCCTCAAAGAAGCAACTATCCACCCAATCCTAAAATACCACTCACTTGATAAGCACTGTCCAGGCTCCTATAGACCGATATTGAGTCTTCCATTTGTATCCAAAATAATTGAAAAGTCAGTTCAGAGGTAACTACAAGATCATCTAGATACATACGCACTGCTGGATCCACATCAATATGGATTCAATTCGTATAATGATGTGGAAATGTTCCTCACTAGAGGACAGCAACCTTGGGCCGGAAGGACTGGGGTTTCTAGTCCCACAGGTGCTCCTTGTGGTCTTGGGCAAGCCACTTAACCCTCCATAGCCCATGTTCCCTGTAAAATAGTTATCTCCAAGTTATAATGCCCTGTTCAATGTAATTTCAGTTTGTTCAATGTAAACCGCACTGATGCAGAATAGCGCGGTATATAAGAGAATGTAAATAAAAATAAATAAAATAAATAAAAAATCATTCAAGGAATCAAAAACACTAAGCAATCCTTCATCCTTATATTCCTAGCTATAGCATCAGCATTTGCCTCCATCAACCATGATGCCCTAATTACACAACTTCAGCAGCTTGGCATTGGAGGCTCTATACTTCAGTGGTTTATATCCTACCTGTCTGACCGCACACAAGTGAAAATTGGTCAGTCACTTTCAAGACCCTTCAACCATACTCAAGGAATATCTCAGGGCTCAGCGTTATCCACCTTACTATTTAACATCTGCCTTTAGCCAATCTGCAACATAATCAGAGCACACAATGTAAACTATAGAATATATGCAGATGACATAATGATGTTCATGACATTCAAAACATCAGAACCAAACTATCAACAAATAGTAGAATGCTTCAATGACTTATCACATTGGCTCAATTCCATCAACCTTATAATTAACCTAAAAAAGACAAAAGTCCTCATGATCTCCAGGAATAAAGAATTATCACCATCACAGCAGCTACAAGTTAATGGGGTGTTGCTAGAGGTTAAAAAGGAAATCAAACACCTGGGAATCCTACTGGACCAGAACCTCAACCTGATAAAACACATTAACATGACAACATGAACAGTTTACAATAAAACACGGATGATGCAAAACCTAAGACCTTTCCTTTCAACCGATGACTTCTGCTCCTTGCTACAAGCAATGGTATTCCCCCACTTTGATTTCTGCAACAGTATCCTGCAGGGCCTTCCCAAACAAGCCTTAAGCCTCTTACGAATGGTACAAAGCACTGTTACATATACCATCATGAAGGTAGCCAGGTCAGAACACAACACCAATCCTATATCAGCTACATTGGCTTCCAGTCACACAGAGAACCAAATACAAAACACTAATGACCACTTTCAAGACAATAAAGAACATATCTCCAGGCGCATATTTATTAACAAGTTGAGGTATGTTGGTGCTAAGACAAAGAGAATGTATGCAAAACTCGTTAAAAATCCCTAAGAAATTCAGGAAAACCAATCACTCAACAGCCAACAGAGCATTCATCTTCTACTCTGGAACGCACTCCCATATAATCTAAGAGAAATAAATGACCTGACAACATCCAGAAAGAGGCTCAAGACATATCTATTTACTGAATACTTCCAAAACAGAGTTGAAAACCTGAACCTGTACCCCATGTAAGACCTGAATTGCCACAATTCTGTACTTTCTTCCACTGGTATAACCCACATTAGAGACAAATCCTCCATATTGATGTACCGCATTCCACTGTAATAACCCATAACACAGACCTGTACAATATACATGGAGCCCAATTCACATAAGAGCAATCCAGGTTGTCCGGACAGCCCCAAGCAAGACTGGCCCATTTGGACCCAATTCTGGACTGCGGGAACAAAATGTTCCTGCAGTGCACAGAATCAAGCCTGAGGATGGCCCAGCATGCCCCTTCTGCCTGTGGGGACATCCTTCCCAGAGGCGCCCCTGACTTCCGTGGCTTTAGCCCCCTGTTCTCCACCACCTGATTCATGGCTGGCCTACCACGACCTGGATCAGGCGGCAGGGACCCCTCCACACCCAGCCCCGGCCCATGCAGGGGATTCCCGGGTCCGATCTCTGGCTCGGTGCTGCTTATTCCACCTTTATCCCAGCAGGATGTACAGGGCAGTAATCTGAATTGGCCCTTATGTCCCACAGGCTGGCTCATCCCTGCTCCACCCCAATCAAGTCCCCTCCCTCCCCCTGTTGGCTCTCCCTATCTTGCTGCTCAGAACATATGGGGAGAACTGGAGGGGTAGTCGGGCCCAGATAGCTTGCGGGTCTGCACATCCCGCCAGGACATACAGCCCCGCAACCCGCATCCCAAAATCAGGCCCATAGTGAAATGTAAATAAGTTTGGCATAATCTTTCTGTATTCTAAATTCCTGCATGAAATGTTCCAAATGTTAAATTTTGAAGAAGCTTACTGTAATAGTTTGTTAAGTTCCTTGTAAACTGCCTTAATGTCATAGATAAAGCAGTATAGAAAGCCCATAAATAAATTAAAAAAAACAAACAAAGATCTTTTTCAATCTGTTGCCCATGTTATTGTTTTCCAAATTTCCTGGCAGAGCCTTGTAAGTATGGAAACAGCCACATCTGGTTGCTGTAATACTTCAGTCAGAATGCCATTAATACTCAGTGCTTTATTGTTTTCAGTGCTGCTTTGACTTCTTCTTTCATCACCCATGTTCCCTGTAAAATAGTTATCTCCAAGTTATAATGACCTGTTCAATGTAATTTCAGTTTGTTCAATGTAAACCGCCTTGATATCATGAAAGGCGGTATATAAGAAATGTTAAATAAATAAATAAATAAATCACCTATTTATTTATTATTTATTTATTACAAATTCTTATATACCGCGCTATTTAGAATCAGTGCGGTTTACATTGTAACAACATTTTGCATTAGAACAAGGTCTTTTGCTTACATTATAACAGGGATTGTAACTTGGAAGTAACAGGATAACTATATACAGTTCAAACAAAGGAGCTTATAAATTATTTATGTTATATAATAGAGTCGTAATGTAGTCATGCTGATTGTGAGTGTTCCTAATGGTGAGTTTCTTTTGTAAAGCACTGGGGGTTATGTTGTTGGTACGTCAGATGCTGGGTGGGTGAGATGAGGTGTTGGATGTGAATGTATTAGGTTAGTGTGGGTAAAATAAAGGCAGAACAAGTGATGTTTAATAGCTTTTCTGAATTGCGAGAGGTCAGTAATTGATCTTATATGAGGTGGGAGATTTTTCCAGCACTTCGGAGCATATAGTGTAAATGCTCTGTTTCTAGTTATTTGGGTACATTTAGTGGACTCAGGTGGTATAGATAGCGTATTGCTAGTTGTTGACCTTCTTAGTCTGTTAGTGGGGGTACTGGTCAGGAGTGATGAGAAGGATATGGAAGATATCCAGTTAATTGCTTTAAATGACAGGATTAACGCCTTGTAGGCGACTCTGCATTGTACTGGTAGCCAGTGTAGGTCCATAAGTATGGGAATTATGTGGTCTTTTCTGGAGATGCCGCAGAGAATGTGGGCTGCTGTGTTCATCGCCATTTGAAGAGGATTGAGAGTGCTCTTGGGGAGTCCATGCAGGATGATGTTGGCATAATCAAAGTGTGGCATTACGAGTGTCTGGAATATTGTTCTGAAGTCGTCTGGGCTAGTAGAGGTTTTAGATGTCGTAGTATCCGTATTTTGTTGTAAATGGATTTAGTGGTATTCTTTATATGCTCTTTAAAGTTGAGCTGCTGGTCTATTGTAATCCCCAGATATCGTATTAAGACTTCCATGGGAGCTCAGCGTCACGAACTTTCAATGAAGCAGGAGGAGAGAATTCTTTGTTCCTGGTTATGAAAAGGACTTCAGTTTTTTTAAAGTTTATGCAAAGATTTTGGGACAGGAGCCAATCGGTAATTGCATTGAAACATTCAATAATTGGAACAAGGTTTGGCTGCTTGATTTTAATTGGAGCGAAAATCAGTACATCATCAGCATAGATCAGACTGGAGATGTTAAAAGAATGGATGATGTCACAAATGGGTTGCATATAAATGTTGAAGAGTAGAGCCGAAAGGGATGATCCTTGGGGTACTCCTTGTTGCTGATGGAATGGTTCCGATGTTGAGGAGCCTATCCGAACTTGTTGCCAGCGGTTCGTGAGATAGGATTTGCACCATTCCCAGGCAAGGCCATGAATTCCCTTTTCATGGGGGCGAGAGAGGAGTTGTACATGGTTAACAGAATCAAATGCAGCCGCTATATCAAGAAATATCAGCGCGAACCCATTCTCAATTTTGTCAATACCTCTGGACAATGTATTGATGAGTATAGTGAGTAGATTCTCTACACCATGTGACTCACGGAATCCATGCTGACAAGGATCAAGAGGGGCTGATATGTCAATGTGTTGTAGTTGCATTTGAACCACCTTCTCTATAAGTTTGGCTAGATAGGGTATACTTGAAATCGGGCGGTATGAGTCTGTCTTCGCTGGGTCAAGTTTGTTGCTTTTCAGGAGAGGGCGTAAGGAAGTTTGTTTCAGGGTTTCTGGGAATGTTCCTGTTGTGAAGGAGAGTTCCATGATGTAGACTAGAGTTGAGCTAAATTCTACATGCATCGATCTGATCCAATGAGCGGCACAAGGATCATTCGGCGCCGTAGTGGTGTTGATGGTGGCAATAAGGTCAGCAATGTACTTCTCTGTTGGAGAGGTGAATTTTGTCAATGGTTGATGTATCTGGGGGAGGAAGCATGGTGTGGAGCTTTGCGTAAAGTTTGTTTTTATAACTTTAGATTGTAGGTACTCGGCGAAGGACTGGGGTTGGATAGAAACTGTTTGATTGGAGGAAGGTGTCTTGGTTAGGGCTTTAGCAATGCTAAAGAGGTCACGTGGTTTATTTAATGATCTAAGGAGGATATCCGTGTGGTGCTTGAAGGACTAGAAAGGGGGGCTGTTACTTCTGGAGAGAAATCTGAAATTGTGAGTATATACTTCTGGGAATTTTTCTGAAAGGAATTTTTTTTCTTTTAAAGCTAATTAATCTGTGAACCCATTATTTTTTGTTAAATCAGTCAGGGCCTAGTAGCAACAGTTTAAGATTCAATTTAAAACACAGAAGAGAACTTTCTGGTTACCTTTCATAACCAGTAGGGAGCTGTAGTTTAAATTTCATAGTCACTCAGGGCCTAGCATCAGCAAAGTACTTTTAGTTTCAAATTAAAACACAGAAGAGAGCTTTCTGGTTAAATTTAGAATCCAGCAGAGAGCTTGTAGTTTAAATTTCATAATAGGTTAGAGCCTAGCAGCAGCAAAGAGCTATAATTTAAATCAAATCAGAATATAGCTTACCTCAGCAGCACAGGACAGGGTACTGTGTAGCAGCCCTTTTGGAATAACGAGTGAGGTTATCAAATTTGCAGATGACACAAAACTATTTAAAGTTGTTAAAACCCAGGAGGATTGTGGAAAATTGCAAGAGGATCTTGATAAATTGGAAGACTGGGCATCAAAATGGCAGATGAAATTTAATGTGGAGAAGTGCAAGGTTGTGCACCTAGGGAAGAACAACCCAAACTATGGTTACACGATGCAAGGTTACACATTAGGAACCACCACCCAGGAAAAAGATTTAGGCGTCATTGTGGATACCATGTTAAAACCCTCGGCCCAGTGTGCAGCGGCAGCCAAGAGAGCAAATAGAATGCTAGGTATGATAAGGAAAGGAATGGAAAATAAAACAAAAGATATTATAATGCCTCTATATCGTTCCATGGTGAGACCGCACCTTGAATATTGTGTGCAATTCTGGTCGCCGTATCTTAAAAAGGATATAGCGATTTTAGAAAAGGTTCAGACAAGAGCCACCAAAATGGTAAAGGGGATGGAAGGCTACTCCTATGAAGAAAGGCTAAAAAGGTTGGGGCTCTTTAACCTGGAAAAGAGACGGCTGAGGGGAGATATGATAGAAGTCTATAAATTAATGAACGGAGTGGAACGGGTAAACGTAGATCGATTGTTTACCTTATCAGAATATAGAAAGACTAGGGGACATGCAATGAAGCTACAGGGTAAACTATTTAAGACTAATAAAAGAAAATATTTTTTCACTCAACGTGTAATCAAACTCTGGAATTTGTTACCGGAGGATGTAGTAAAGGCTGTTAGTGTAGCTGGGTTTAAAAAAGGTTTGGACAAGTTCCTGGAGGAAAGTTCCATAAACCATTATTAAGAAGGGACCCAGGATATCAATGCTTGAACCAATACAAGCATTGTGGAACCTGTGTCCCTTGGGGAAACTGCTAGGTACGTATGACCTAGATTGGCCACTGTTGGAAACAGAATACTGGGCTTGATGGACCTTGGTCTGACCCAGTATGGCATATCTTATGTTCTTATGTTCTTATGTGCTCTCTCATTTTTTTGTAAATTTTCTCACGGTGTTGCTTCAGGGTGTTCTCATAAGCTGATTTGTCAGATGTGGATTGGGATTTGCGCCATTTTCTTTCTTGCCTTCTTAGAAGCTGAAGCAATGCACGTAATTCAGCAGAGAGCCAAGGGGCTGGTTTTCTGTTTCGTGGTTGTTTGTTGGATGCTGGTGATTTTTTGGATGAAGGTAGCTGTGAGCAAGAGGTAAGGGTGGAGTGCCATCTATGGATCATTTCATCAAGGTTCTGCGCTGGTTGACGGAGTGCTGGAAGAGTGCTGCTGAGGAAGTCATCTCTGTCCAAGGATTTGAAACGAGTTTTTGCTCCTGACGAGGCTCAGTTTGCTTGGTTGGTTGAAGTTGGGGTATGTTGGTATGGGATTTGGAAGGAGATTACATTGTGGTCTGACCATGGAACTGGTGTGGAAGATAGGAAGATATTCTTGATCAATTCAGATTGAGGGGCAAAGATGAGGTCAAGGGCGTTTCCCTTGAGATGTGTTGGAGAGTTCACCAGCTGGGTATAACCAAGGTCCTTCATAGTATCAAGGAATGTATCAGAGTAGGTAGGCTGCAATGAGGCGAGGTTAAAATCTCCAATCAGCCAATTAGGTTTGCTTGGGCTTCCAGGGTTACAGGCAAGGTCTATAATGTTGGATAGATCTTCTGGAGGTGAAGAAGGAGCTCTGTAAATAAGACTTATGTTGACATATTTGTTAGCGATAGATAATGTTTCCATGTGCAGGATACTCACTGAGGCTAGCGATTGGAGCTGGAGATTACTTTTTGAAAGGATGAGGACTCCTCCTCCTTTCCGGTTGCTTCTATAACAAGCGTGCATCACATATCCGTGGGGGATGAGTTGATTTATGATGACGGTATCTGTGTCTGATAGCCAGGTTTCTGTGACCATGAGGATATCAAGGTTCTGAGTGGTGATAAGGTCTGTGATGGCTGGCCATTTTTTTCGAATTGATCGTGAGTTTATGAGAGCACATTTTAGGTTGTCTTGTAGAAGAATGTTTTTAGGCTCTGGACTAAAGGAATTGTTAATGGAAATATATAGTAAGTGTGAATGCCTGATATGGTGTGCATGTGGTTGTGTGTGTTGGGAACTGCTACTGTTTCTCCTTCCCAGGCTATGTAGGATAGGGATGTAGTTATAGGTGGGTGATAAGGCTGAAGTATTTTGAATGGTGTCGGCTAAGAGGTAAAAGCTAAATATAGCAAATAAGGAGATGGCCATGTGAGAGTGACAGGCTAGTAACAATAGTATATTAATTCAAATCACAGTGGTAAGTTATTGACCACAGTACAATGTTGACTGGCAATGATAAGGCTACTGACAACAGCATAGTGATATTAAGCAGTGATAAGTTACTGGCAACAGTACAATGGTGACTGGCAATGATAAGGCTACTGGCAACAGTATAGTGGTTAAGTAGCAATGGTAGATTACTGGCAACAGTACAATGGTGAATGGCAATGATAAGGCTACTGGCAACAGTATAGTGGTTAAGTAGCAATGGTAGATTACTGGCAGTACAATGGTGACTGGCAATGATAAGGCTACTGGCAACAGTATAGTGGTTAAGTAGCAATGGTAAATTACTGGCAACAGTACAATGGTTACTAGCACTAATAAGGGTACTGGCAACAGTCTAGTGATTAAGTAGCAATGATATGCGGTGGCTATACTTGCGAGGCTATACTTGCAATAAGCAGCAGGGGAGAACAATTATCTGAAGAGAGATGTTGGTTCAGGTTCCTGTCGCATGGTGCCTGTTTTGCTGGCGCTGGGCTGTTCGTGGAAGTATGGCTATGACTGTGCCATTGGTGAGCGAGCTCAACCTCGGGGGAGCTCAAGCTGCTGGCTGGTTGTGAGATAGTCCTGGATTTACCGGCCGTTGGGCTGTGTGGGCCAACTGCCTAAGGGCCACGCCAAAGGGCCCTCTAGCGAGGCCCTCAGGCGCGGGCCCGCAAGGTTGCTGATCATAAGGTAGAGGTTGAAACAGCTGTTGGTCCACTTGATCTTTATGGTATAATGATTCTATATATTCTTTCCACCTTTTCTTGATCTTAGCAGCATGGAGGAGTAGCCTAGTGGTTGGGTCAAGGTACTTCAGGCCGGAAGGTCGGGGGTTCAAATCCCACTAGAGGACAGCAACCTTGGGCCGGAAGGACTGGGGTTTCTAGTCCCACAGGTGCTCCTTGTGGTCTTGGGCAAGCCACTTAACCCTCCATAGCCCATGTCCCCTGTAAAATAGTTCTCTGTATGCTGTGCTTTCCTGTCTAATCAATGTGTTTATACCTCAAAAATTTCCTGTCATAATTTGACAATTTCCAATCTGTAAAAAATCAAAAACCGCTGCTGATCGCTGGAAGTAGCGGTATACAAATGTATACTAAATAAAATAAATAAATAAATAAAACATGGATCCTTGAGCATCTTGTAGCATTCCAATTTGAGGCTAGAATTTTCTCTTTAAATCTTGTAGCTTTAGGAAAGCCAATCTTGTTGTTCCTCTAATAGTTTCTGATTCTATTTTCTTACATGTGTCATTGTAATACTTCTCCTTGTCTCATTTTGATGCATGTTGAAAATTTATGTTTAGTTCTGTGGTTGCCTCTTTCTCCTCTGGCTTTAGCTACTCTGTGTTTCTTAGGAATTTTCAGAGTTTCTTCAGTCATCCACTTTGGCCATTGTAACTTTTTCACTTTTTGCAAGGATTTCTCATATTCTTTGAGCACATCTTCCTTGATGTCATCCCATAACTCTGCTGATACTCTGTCAATTGTATCCAAAGCAGCAAATTGATTTCATAGGCAGTCTTTAAATTCCAATGGTATATTCTCAAGGTCATATTTTGCTACATTCATGAATGGCTTGCTCTTTTTCAGCTTTAGCTTGAGTTTGCATACTAGTATTTGATAGGCTGTACAACAGTCAGCTCCAGGTTTTGTTTTTGTTAGTGTTATTGAGTTTTTCCATTGTTGATTTCCACAGATGTAGTCAATTTGATTTTTGTTCGATCCATTGGATGAAGTTTATGTGTACAGTCGCCACTTGTGTTGCTGGAAGAAGGTGTTTGAGATGAATAGATCGTTGGTCTTGCAGAATTCGACCAGTCTTTCTCCAGCTTCATTTCTGCTGCCAATTCCATATTTTCTAACCACTTTGCCTTCTTCTTTGTTGCCAATGTTTGCATTCCCGTTACCCATGACTATCAGAATATCCTGTTTGGACGTTCTGTCAATTCTTGCAGAAAGTGCAACCAGGTTGAAGTCATGCCTGCTCAGGTGCAGGTATAAATATTCATACAATTTATAACATACATGCATAAATTGTGACTTTACCCCTGCTATGCCCAAAACATGTCTACACACAAGTCGTGCAAAAGTACTCTCCTTATCACTATGTTTAACTCCCTTGCAGCAATTTTATAAAAACATTTTATGCATGTAAAACAGGATTTTACGTGTGGGAAAAATATATAAAATTACTTCACACGTATAATATATTTCTTTAAGCCTATTCCTCCTTCAGCTCTAGAAATGTACAATCCTGGCATACAATGTGTAACACTGAACGCGGGGCAGGGCGTCCAGGTTGCTTGTTTCACTGGCTGTCCACTCAAACACTTCACTCCGGATTTCCTATCCAGTCCGGGGCTTTGTAAGATCCCCATCAAGCAGCCTTCTTAACCCAGCAACTATCAGGAGCATATTCCAATTGTGGGAGTTCCCACTGAAGTCCAGCACTCAGAACACTGTACTTATCTTAGCATCAGTGCTGTGTTGGGCCTTTACTTCAAAAGTCACAAAAATAAAAGTAAGCATCCACAATGCAATTCCATAGAAATGCAAGCAAAATCCTCTATATATCTCCCTTGGAAGTCCTCAGGTAGGAAGCACTTGTCCTGCTTCCCTCCAACAAAGGAACAGTCATTCTTACGTTAACAGCAGTGTCGCTGAAACCCACAGCTCTAGCAGCTGTGTTAACAACCCTCCCGCTCTTCTTTCAGGTTTTATTTTACTCGCCTGAACCTCCCTATGGGCTGATCCATTAACCACTTCAAGAGCAAAGTACATTCATAGATTCAGAAGAATCTTGTTCTTCAAATTCCACAGCTTCCATCGGCTCTTCTTGGTCTGCTCCTCCTCCCCCCCCCCCCCCTCAGTCTGAGGCCCGGGGACATTTTCACAGACAGGGACCCCTTCTAGCCTCCTTTTGGTTCTAGGGACTATTGCCTGGTAAGCCAAGGATACTGGGCTTGATCAAAAACCTGCCATGTCCTGATGGAATGGCTCCATCCATTCCAGGCTGGTATCATAGCTGGAGCCTTTTACTTTCTGGAAGCCATGCCGGGTTTTTGTCTGACCTGCAGGCTTTAGGCTTCTCCTTTGGCTGCAAAGGTCCCTGCACTATCCCAAAGGGATTCTCTCCTCTGGTTTTACCTGGCTGATCATCACAACTGAAACTTAATAGATTATCTTATAAGCATGTAGGAGTTTTCTTGTTTATACATATGATTTTTTTAAGTTCTTTATGAGGCTGGTCTATAATTCCAAAGCTGTATGAGAAACTCCCACTGGAATTCTGCAAACACCATTCAAACTTTTGTGTGAAAAGGTATGAATTATGCAAAATTCAGCATGCTTTGTCAAAATAACAAGGTATATTGTTTTCGAGTGACACTTAATTTAAAAGACAATACAGAAAACAAATATCACAAGAAAGGGCAAAATTTTGAATTATTATATGCAGAACTCCAGCAGGAGTAATGAGAGCATTGAAATTGCAAGCCGATTAATGGTTTATATCTTATTCTGTGCTGTCAAAGCATTTTTCAAAATCAATTTTTAATCTCTTATAATATTCTCTACTGATCTTATCTCTCAGTAATTTATGCTAGATTGTTGCTTCCTCCTCTACCTAGATATTTATATACATCTTCCTATTCAAGTTTTCTTTGTCAGTCGTCATTCAGAAGATGTTTAAGGTTTTGTTCAAATTTCCTGTAAGAAAATAGCTAGGTTAAAAGTTTTTTCCTTTTTGGTGGAAGTAATGCAGTACTCAACTATTTGATACTATAAGGATTACTGGGTATCTTGGAATCTCCAGCCAAAATTTCTTACACTCCAGTTTGAAGCTTCTCCCTCACTCCAAGTGGTGGCCACAGATTTCAACCACAGCATCCAAAGTAGGAGGGGCCTCTTAGACCAACAATGACTTTTGAGGTCCTGAGACTATGGGAGAGGGTTTTGTGGTATCTTTGATTGAATCATTGGTATTGCATCCTGATGAATGGGAGCTCAGAGACCAAGTAGAGAGGTTAGCTCTGATGAATAGAGCCTGCTGTCAAGAGATTTTTGATTATTTGAAGAACATCCATGTTTCTTCTTTATTGCTTTTACTGACTAGCTGGGTCTGAAGCTGTGACTTGGTCCATAGCTAGTAGGTAGCATCCAAACGAGAGTTTCCTGGAGACACTCTGAGTGGCAGTTTCTCACTTGGATAATAATTTAGTGGCTGCTCTAAATATTTTCAGAGTGGAGAAGTCGTCTTTTTCCAGGGAATCTGTAATACAAAATACTGTTGTATATTAACCTTGATGTTGTTTTGTGTTAATTACTACTCCTGAGTACCTTGTCCTGACCTGTAGTCATTGTGCAGGGTATAAATAACTTTTAATAAATAAATAAATACTAAAATAACGTCTGAGTTTGTAGAAGAATAATGTTGGCCTGTGAAGGTAATTTTTTACTTTGGAAAACAGAAATAAGAATAAGAACTTCAGACTTATTAACTTTCCTAACCTGGAAACTTGTATTCCTTGTCAGTACTTGATAGAGATATTAAAAATATCAAAGAGATCTTTACTTCCTATAATTAAGGCTTTTTATTTTTCCAAGAATGTGTTAAAGAAATATTAGGGATGGGTGATAGAGAGGATATGTTTCAGTTATTTCTTCCTTCAGAAAATCTTTTAAATAGTATTAATTACTCCATTGTGTCTGAGAACCTTCCACTGTTATTTTCTAAAGCTATACTTAGGGGTTTCTGAACAGAGGCTAGCTGAAACGTAGAAACATGATGGCAGACAAAGACCACATGGCCTATCCAGTCTGCCCTTCCATATCAACTACAATAGTCTCCTTTTTCCCTTTAGACATCTTCTGTGTTTGTCCCTTGCTTTTTTGAATTCAGATACTATCCTCGTCTCTACTACCTCCACTGGGAGACTATTCCACGCATCTACCACTCTTTCCGTAAAGAAATATTTCCGCATATTACTTCTGGGCCTATTCCCTTTTACCCTTATTCTATGTCCCCACATAGCAGAGCTTGCTTTCATTTATGCCGCGGAGATATTTAAACGTCTCTATCGTATCTCCTCTATCCTACTTTTTCTCTAATCTATACATATTAAGATCTTTACGTCTGTCCTCATATGCTTTATAACGAAGACCACTAAGCATTTTAGTAGCATCCTCTGCATCAACTCCAACCTGTTTATATCCTTTTGAAGGTGTGGTCTCCAGAATTGCATGCAATACTCCAAATGAGGTCATCAGAGACTTATACAGAGGCACTATCACCTCCTCCTTTTTCTGCTGGCTGTTCCTCTTCCTATGCACCCAAGCATCCTTCTGGCTTTCACCAACACCTTTTCTACCTATTTAGCCACTTTAAGATCAGAAACAATCATGCCCAGGTCCCGCTCTTCTTTTGTGGACAGAAGTACTTTGCCTCCTACACTGTACTGCTCCCTTGGATCTTTGCAGCCCAAATGTATGACCCTGCATTTTTTAGCATTGGAAGAGAGAGAGCTTAGTAGACAGGTGAGAATGTGATAAGAGGAGCAGGTAGTAAGTTTGGATGAGAAGAGAAGATGGGTAGTTTCTTCCTTGGTGAGTTTAGAAAAGGAAGAAAGCATGACAGAGATTGACGGAAGGATTTGGGCATGCATAAAGGGAAGAGGAGGTGGAGTTGACACTGTGGGAAAACTCATGAACAATCTTGTAGACTTTTAGTCTTTAAGTTTTCCACAGGGTCACCTTCACCTCCTTCCCCTTCTGCACTCCCAAATCCTTCCCTCAGCCTCTGTTACTCCTTCTTCCTTTTCTAAAATCATTGAGGAGGAAATTGCTCACTTTCTCTCCTCCTCCAAAATTACTACCTGTTCCTTTGATCTCATTCTCACTTGTCTACTAAGCTCTATCTCTTCCACCGTGATCCCTTCCATCTGTCATATCCTCAACCTATCGCTTTCTACTACAACTGTTCCTGCAGCCTTTAAACATGCTGTGGTTACACCCCTCCTCAAAAAACCTTCACTAGAACCTACCGGTCATTGTAATTATCGTCCCATATCCCTCTTCCCCTTTGCTTTTAAACTCCTCGAATGTGTGGTTCACCGTTGTTGTCTGAATTTTCTGTCCTCACAAGGCATGCTGGACCCCCTGCAATCGGGCTTTTATCCTCTACATTCTACAGAAACTGCCCTTGTCAAAGTCTCTAATGACTCATTTCTCGCCATATCCAACAATCTTTACTCTATCCTTTATCTTTAGCGTGATTCTTGATAGATTGCTTTGGCCGAGGCATTAAAGGGGTGTGCAAAATACATAGGGCTGCATAAAAGCAAGAAACAAGAAAGGAACGTCAATTATCTTATAGAACAGAAAGAGAAAAGGAAAGGGAGAATAAGTCAGAAAACTAGAAGAAAGGGAAGGAAGACATAGGGAAATGCCAACTGCAGGACGTTGGAGCTGGGGAGTGGCACAACCATAGTAGGGGTGTCATGGCAGGGGAACATAGGAAAGGAATGCAAGGATGAAAGATGGGTTTTCAAGGCAGTCTTGAACCTACTGTGCGAAGGCTCGGAGCGGAGGGTATGCAGGAGAGAGTTCCACAGTGCAGGCCCGAGAAAGAAAGAAAAACGCAGAACCCCACATGCACTCAAGGTGGGCCAGTGATACTGAAGGGAGAGCCAGACGATGAGTATGTATAGACCATAGAAGACTGTGTGGAGTATGAAAATGGAGAAGATCAGCAAAGTGCTGAGGAGTGGATGTGTGAATGGGCCTGTGCATGAATACAAGAATTTTATACTGAATTTGGAAGTGAACCGGTGACCAGCAGAGACATGCTAGTAGTGGAGAAATGTGGTCAAACCAGGTGGAGTGAGTAAGTATACGGGCTGAAGTCTGCGAAAGTTGAATTGCGGAAGACCGCCTAGGACATTGTTGCAGTAATTGATTCTGGAGATCACAAGGGAAAAGAGGAGTGTAGTCAAAGAAGGCTGAGAAAGAAAATGACAGACTGCCCAGATTTGACAGGGATGATAGAATGAACGACGAATGATGGATGAGATGTGCTCTAAGAAAGAGAGTCAAGAGTAATTCCAAGGTAGCAAAAGGAGGAAACCAGGGGGAATGGAGTAGAGGCAATAACAGGGGTTAGGGAGGTGAGGCTGCTCCAAAGGTGAACCAGATAGCCGTGGATTTGGAGGGGTTCGGATGTAAAATGTTGGACACCATCCAAGAATGGATGAGGGCTAGGCAGGAGTTAAGTGGAGTGAGATCCAGGGAAGCAAGGGAAGTGCGATGAAAGAGAATAATGTCATCCGCATATGTATATGCCAAGATACCGGACTGTTGAATAAGCAGAGAGAGTTGGGCAAGGAAGACATTAAAAAGGAGCGGGTAAGATCACCGTGTTCAAGGGCAATGTGACGTTCACTTAGCAAAGAAAGAATGATAGACTCTGTACTGTGTTCTGCTCTAAAACCAGATTGTCGAGGGTACAGTGAGTTGGTGGTAGCAAGGTGGGCGGAGAGCTGCTCAAACACACAGTGTTCAAGGAGCTTGGAAAGGAAGGAAAGATTTGAGACAGGGCACCAATTAGAGAGGATAGAGGGATCAAGGGACGGCTTCTTCAGGAGGGGGCGAACCAGGACCTGTTTCCAGAGGGCTGAGAAGCAACCAGTGGGGAGAATAGAATTAAGCATTGTGAGAAGAGGGGGAAGGAGAGCAAGAAAGGGCTCAGGAAGCCAGTTGGAGGGAATTGGGTTTAAAGAACAAGTCATTTTCCTAGAGGACACAAGAGTCTAATGTAGTTCAACAGAGGAGATGAGATGGAAAGAGGACCAAATATGAGAGGGAAGGCTCAGGGGAGGATGGAGGAGGGGATGGAGGAGAGATGGGAGGCGGGCAGGAGACAGAGCATAGAGATAGAACCTTGTCTGAAAAAAACTCCGCTAAACGGGCAGGGTCAGACAAAGAAGAGGGGGCAGAGGGAAGGCTGGTAGTTGATAAAGAACGGAGCACTGTCTATAACTGGAAAGAGGAGTTGGAAGAAGTGAGGACCAGATTGGAGTAGCAGTTGCGCTTGGCTGAGTGGATCAGGCACTGATATTCTCTGTGTCGCTGACGGAAAACCTCAAGAGAACCAGGGGTTAGAAGGGTGCGCCAGATGCATCCAGCCCAATGAAGATGTATACGGTGGAGGCAGAGGCCCGAGTGGTACCATGGGTGCTGAGCAGAAGATCGAGGAGCCAAGACGGGACCAAGGGGGGCTAGTGTGTCAAGATCAGTAGAGAGAGTGTAATATCAGGAATGAGCCTGGGAGTTCGGAATAGGGAGGGGAAATCAAAGGGAAACAGCTGGTCAGCAGGGGGAAGAGCTGAAGGGTGAGAGCAGAAATACGACGCTTAAGCCGGGGTTGGCAAAGGTCAGGTGGGGGGGATGTGGAAAGGGATAAGGAAGGCAATTGTAAGGAGAAAAGAACACAGTAGTTATCTGACCAAGGGAGAGGGATGGTCGAAGTCCTTACTGGGACAAGAGAGGAAGCAGAAGGGGAGATAAGGAGATCCAGGGTATTGCCAACCACATGAGTAGGGGAGCAGATATGCTGAGAGAGGAAAAGATCCTTGAGAGACAAAGGCCTTATCCTGGGGCTTAGCCAAGGGGCTGAGATGGAAATTGAAATCCTCCCAGAAGGAAAACCTGGGAGTAGGAGAGGGTGACATCCGAGATGATAAGCAAGAAATCTTCCCATCTGTTCATTGGGACATGCAATAGAAGGAAGGACATGCAATAGAAGGAAGGAAGGAGGGACATGCAATAGAAGGAAGTAGAGTGGCGAGGGAGAGTTCAGCTGGAGGAACAGGGGTTCATGGTAGTGTAATGCCGGAGGGTGGAGCTCCTGAAAGAGGAGAGAGGAATGGTGGAGGACAGCCACGCCTCCTCCATTTTGTCCTACCCTAGAGGCAGAGAATGCTGAGAACCCTGGGGGCAAACACCAGGCAAGGTCATCCTTCTTGATCTTTCTGATGCTTTTGACACTGTTGATCACAGGGTTTTTGGGACCCTATTCTGGCCTGGTTTTCTTCTTATCTCTCCCATCGCACCTTTAGTGTATGTTCTGCTGTATCCTCCTCTACCTCCATCTTATTCTCAGTCAGTGTACCTCAGGGCTCTGTCTTGTGACCTCTCCTTTTCTCTTTCTACACTCAGTACCTTGGTACACTCATCTCCTCCCAAGGCTTTCAGTACCATCTCTATGCTGATGACTCCCAGATCTACCTCTCTGCACCTGAAATCCCTCTGGGAATCCAGGCCTGGATCTCTACCTACTTATCTGAAATTAGTGTCTGGATGTCTCACCACTTTCTGAAATTGAACATGGCCAAAACTGACCTCCTTATCTTTCCCCCTAAAGCCACCTCCCACCTTCCTCCTTTCTCAATTTCTGCCTGTTTCCTCAGCTTGCAACCTTGGGGTAATCTTTGACTTGTCTCTCTCCTTCTCTGAACACATCCAAAATGTAGCTAAAACCTGCAGTTTCTTCCTCTATATAACATCAGTAAAACTTTGTCCCTTCTTTTCTGAATACAGTGCTAAGATCCTTATCCACTCTCTAGTCACCTCCTGTACAGACAATTGCAACCTGCTGCTTTCTGGTCTTCCTCAGAATCATCTCTCTCCCCTTCAATCTGTTCAAAACTCAGCCTCATGATGAATCTTCTACCAGTCTCGCTATGCTCACAAAGCCCCTCTTCTCAAGTCACTTCACTGGCTCCCTATCTGTTTCCGCATTCAATTCAAATTTCTCCTACTGACTTATAAGTGTATTCATTCTGCAGCTCCTCACTAGCTTTCCTCTCTTATCACTCCCTACACCCCTCCTCAGGAACTTTGCTCTTCTGGCAGATCCCTTTTATCTGTACCCTTCTCTGCCACTGCCAACTCCAAACTTCGCTGATTTCCTCTTGCTGTTCCATATGCTTGGAACAAATATCGGAGTTAGTACACCATGCTCCTTCTCTGACCCTATTAAATCCAGGCTAAAAAAACACCTATTTGAGCCTGTGTTTGGATCCTGGTCCCTTTATTCTCCTGCTTATCTGTATTTTGCCATTCCACTTGGATTACCCAGGTCCTCGGTTGTTGTGTGGTCTGTCTTGATTAGATTGTAAGCTCTGATGAGGAGGGACTGTCTCTTACTTGTACATGTATAGCGCTGTGTATGCCTTGTAAGCACTATACAAATTGTCAGTAGTAGAATTAGTCACCATCTGGTTGCCAGGAACACTTCCTGTTTCTTATTAGCTTGTTTTACTTGGACACTGATCAAGATCCTTGCCTCAGTGCAAGGTCACCATACTATGTGGCTGAGTCATTATCCCTGCAGATCCAGCTTTATTTGTATTGCCAGCTTTGACCCCTGCTTTCCAATCAACCTTGGTTCAAATCCCACTACTATTTTTATGATAGAAGATTTTCCAATAGATTTAGTTTAGAGACCTTACACCAGGACACAAGGTCTATCTTTTTATGTAGGACATTAAAGATTTTAACACTGTCTAGCAGTACTACACTATATGGCCACTGTCCCCTCCCATTAGATCATGATCAAAGGCAGTTTGGGGATACCACGGAAGGGTGGTCTAAGGTACTGATAAGAATACACAAATGGAATCCAGGCAGCTTCTATCAACTGTTAATTTTATTGCTTGGGGTTGCAGCAAACATGAGGATAATACATAGGGGGTCAAGCAAAATCTCCATAATGCTGCCAGATTCTTCTGGCATCCTAACTTTTCAAAGCCGCTAGTGTAGATCTCATTTACATTCTGCTGGAGAAGTCTCTAGACTTCTTCCATGGATCCTGTTACAGGGAGAGGACACATCTCATGAACTCAGAAGGATGCACTGGATTATACTATCTCCAGGAACAAGCAGAAATGTAGTCTTCACATATGGGTGACATCGGTACATAGGAAAGCTTTTGGGAGCATCCCACTGCACCTGCGTAGCTGCCTTCCTGCCTTTCCAGCTCTCCCTCCTCAGTTCTTCGTTTTCCGCGGAGCCAACAAGAAGCAATTCCTGTCACCGCAGAAAATTAGATTTTTTTCTTAGGCCTTGTTTTCCAAAATGGACAAACCAGCTAGTGGCTTTAAAAAGTGTTCCAAATGTGGCAGTACAATTTCAGCCACAGACACCCATGACTGGTGTCTAAAATATTTGGGACCGGATCATCAACCGACTGACTATCCTCTCTGTAGGAAGATGACAAAGAGAGGCCTGGAGAACAGAGCTGTGAAACTTGGCACCCTCTTTGCCACCCATGCAATGTCTGTAGCATCAACTTCATCGAGAGCTTCATCTTCCTCCCAGGGATCTCAGGTACTGAAACTCAGGTCTTCATCAAAGACTAGCCAGCCCTCCAAGGGTAATTCTCCTTCTAAGCATCGAGATGCCCTAGGCATTGCCCTGGAGGGAGACACATCGGCCAAACAACCCTGGTGGGAGGTCCTTGCCTCCAAGCATTAGTGGGGTCCCAGGATGCTCCAGAGCCCTCGACCTCCGGAGAGCTCTTGGTGCCATGCTCAGGGATCATGGCCCGCAACTCAGGTACCGATACCCAGGCATCAACAGGCTTCATGGATCAACATATCCTGGCTATTGAACGAAGCTTAGCGGCCTTGCTAGCGGCTTCCATACCAGTAAAGCCTCTACAGTCGATTCCCCAGTTATCGGTACCGACAACAGTTCCAAAGGTACTGGCATCGACATTTTTTCTGCTTACCACACTACCACCTATGCCGGCCCTCGAGTCCATCTCCGTTACCGAGGTTCCGGCACCTAAACTTTCCGATGCCAGTTTCGAGCGGTATCGAGTACAGGCAGAGCGCGAGCACTCGGCCCATCGATACTTCATGTCTTCGGACTCTGATTCATCAGATGATGAATCAATCGGTACAAGGGAAATGAGAATTCTGCCGGAGGATCCATCTCCATCACCACAATGTCGCATGTCCCCTCCGGAGGCCTCTCCATCACCGTGACTAGGGCTGAGGAGCTTGAAATCCTTCAATACCCTGCAGCACCAAAGGAAGCTGCTACTACTCTTCCTATTCATCGAATACTTCCCAACCTTATGCTTCGAATGTGAGAGACACCCTTAACCATCTCTCCACATACTCGAAGGCTCCATTCTATGTACCAGGTACCGAAGTGCCCTGGCTTCCAGAAGACACAATTACCACACCATTCCATGGTGGTGGAATTGGCAATGCATCAAATTAAAAGTGCCAAAATGCATTCCTTGAACCCTCCGGGTGGGGAATCGAGAACCCTCGATGCTTTTGGTCGTCGATGTTTCTCTGTTATGGGCCAGAATCAGTTTCTACATACTCTACATGGGTAGGTTTCTTAGAGAGGTGACTAGGGATTTGGAGTTGATGGCCCCTCTCCCCCCTGACGATAAGAGAGCTGATTATCTCACCCTGGTGAAGCATGCCCAAAATATTTCCAAACTTGTTAACAAGCAACCTTTGACTGTTTTGAATGCATCAACAGGACTTCAGCTATATGCATTGGTATGCACAGGATTGCTTGGCTCCAAGCCTCTGATCTTGAACAGTGGGTTCAAGACAAGCTGGGTAATATACCTTGCACAGGCAAAAACCATTTTGTCAAAGACTGGCAGGATAAGGCATCTCAATTAGAGTCTGAGAACACCACTCTAAATAGACTTTCTAGATCAACTGCCAACCCAGCTAAGAAGAAGATAGCAAAGAACCTTTTTCAATAAGAAAAAGTAGTAGTATTCTTCTTACAACCCTGCGGTGCACTGTCCCATCCATGCTCCTCAAAAAGGGTAACAACAACCAAAACAATAAAGAGAGGCTCAGACTCCCAGGTCTCAGCCAGCTCAGCAGACCCAACCTCCTCAGGGTCTTTGACTCCTTTCTGGAGAACAAAGCCATCCTGCCTCTGGAGATTACAGATTCCATCCCCATTCCAGGCAGACTGTCACTTTGCCCACAGGTGGCATCTTGTAACATCAGAGCACTGGACTCTCTCCATAGAAAGGGAAGGGTACAAACTTCACTTCTGAAGTCTACCCCCTCAGTCTCCTCTAAGAGTTCAGTTCTAAACCCCCTTTCACCACTCTGTTATTGCAGGAGGTCACCTCCCTTATCTCAAATTGTGCAGTAGAGGAAGTGCCACTCTCCCAGCAAGGTCTGGGCTTCTTTTCTCCTTACTTCCTCATTCCCAAGAAGACAGGGGGATACTGGCCCATCCTGGACCTCAGAAAACTGAACTATTATCTACTCCGTGAGAAATTCAAGATGATCTTGGTACTCTTCTCCCTTATCTCCAGAGTCAAGACTAGCTCTGTTCTCTAGATCTAAAGGATGCATATACTCACATTTGTATCCACGCAGAACACAGAAGGTTTCTGCATTTCCTGTTCCAGGGGAAACATTAACAGTACAGAGACCTGCCTTTTGGCCTCGCCTTTGCCCCAAGAGTCTTTACAAAGTACATGGCAGTTGTAGCTGCATTCCTAAGGGCTCTAGGGATATTTGTCTTCCCCTACTTAGACGACTGGCTTATTTGAGCAAGCACACCTCTAGAGGCTATTCTTTCTCTCACAAGCACCAGGCAGGTGCTGCAACACTTGGGATTTGTAATAAATCTTCCAAAATCCCAGCTTGTTCCCTCTCAAACTCTAGAGTTTATAGGAGCCCTCCTAGACAATCAACAGTCAAGGGCTTTTTTGCCTCAAGCCAGCTGTGCTATACTCATCCAGCTTACATCCCAAGCAGGCCTCAAAACCTTTCTCACTGCTCGAGAAATGCTGCAACTTCTGGGCCATATGGCATCTACTGTACATGTGGTTCCATACGCTCAGCTACATATGTGTGTAGCTCAATGGATCCTGGCTTCCCAGTGGTCTCAAGCATCTGGTCGTCTGGGAGACAAGATAACACTCCCTACACGTCATGTCTCATCTCATCTCTCCAGTGGTGGCAATCCCCAGAACACCTTCTCGTAGGGTCACCTTTTCAGAAGCCTCCACATCAATGTATCCTGACGACTGAAACATCCAAACTGGGCTGGGAAGCTCATCTGGACAACCTCTCCACTCAGGGTCTTTGGTCTCATCAGGAGTCACAACTCCACATAAATCTGCTGGAACTCGGAGGCATCCCCAATGCTCTCAAGGTGTTCCGCAACCACCTTCGCTTCCACACAGTTCTAGTCCAGACAGACAATCAGATAGCCATGTTCTACTTAAACAAGCAGGGCGGAACAGGCTCTTGGGCACTTTGCAGCGAAGCCCTGCACCTATGGTCTTCTGCCATTACAACATCAGATTCACCTACTTGCATTTTATCTCCCAGGCAAACAGAATCTCTTGGCGGGGGTGGACAAACAGTCGGGTCTTACTACCCCACGAGTGGTCTCTCCATGCAGACAAGTTTGCTCACATTTTCCAGATCTGGGGAACCCCAGACATAGACCTGTTTGCAAGTCCTCAGAATGCCAAACTTCTCCAATTCTGTTCCAGAACCCCTGCTCACAACAGCCAAGCGGTAGATGCCTTTCACCTTTGCTGGGGTCAGAGCTTCCTATATGCCTTCCCTCCCATTCTCCTCATCCCCAAAACTCTTTTCAAACTCTAGAGAGACAAGGGCTACATGATTCTTATAGCCCCGCATTGGCCACGATAACTGTGGTATCCTCTACTTCTATGTCTATCTCGAGTTCAACCAGTAGATTTGGGGTCTGCCCCAGATCTCCTCTCACAGGAGAAAGGAACACTGCTGCATCCCAATCCGCAGTCCTACACCTAACAGCATGGCTGCTGAAGGCATAGAATTCCAGGGCATCAGCCTCTCTCAACAAGTGAAAGCTATCCTTTTGTCTTCTAGGAAACCTTCCAGAAGGCGCTCCTATGCCTTCAAGTGGCGTAGATTCTCTGTCTGGTGTTCAAAAAGGGATCTTAACCCCTTTTCAGCTCCCGTTGAAATATTACTTGAATATCTTCTCCACCTCTTTTTTCCTCTGGACTCAAGACCAATTCGGTACGAGTCCACCTAAGTGCCATAGCAGCTTCCCACATACCCTTGGATGGTCAGCCCATCTCCTCTCAACCACTTGTAGCACGCTTCATGAGAGGGCTTCTATTAACTATGCTTCCCATTAAACCACCCCCAGTGGCATGGGATCTTAATGTGGTTTTAGGATAGCTTATGAAGCCGCCCTTTGAGCCCCTAGCTACTACTTCCCTGAAGTTTCTTACCTGGAAGGTCACCTTCCTTATTCCCCTCACTTCAGCAAGTTGTATCAGTGAACTTCAAGCTTTGATGGCTGATCCTCCTTACACACATTTCCACCATGATAACATAGTGCTTAGGACTCATCCTCACTTTATGCCAAAGGTGGTCTCGCCATTTCACTTAAACCAATCAGTGTACCTCCCTGTTTTCTTCCCTAGACCTCATTCTTCTAGGGCGGAGGTAACCCTTCAAACTCTGGATTGCAAACGTGCTTTGGCCTTTTATCTCCAGAGAACTTGGGAGACAGAAAAGCTTCCCAACTTTTCATCACTTTTGATTCCATTCATCTAGGACTACCAGTATCCAAGCAAACTCTCTCCAAATAGATAGCAGCTTGTATCTCCTTTGCTTATGACTGTGCAGGACTCTCTCTTAAGGGTCACATCACTGCACATAATGTTCGGGCAATGGCTGCCTCCATGGCGAATTTCCACTCTGTGGCGATCGATGAGATATGTAAAGCAGCAGCCTGGTCCTCTGTCCATGCTTTTGCTGCTCACTATTGCTGGACAAGGACTCCCGCCGGGATGCCTCATTTGGCCAAGCTATTCTCCAGCATCTCTTTCAGACTTAGATCAACTCCTACCCCCCCGTCCCGGGTTTCGATACCAGACATCCTTGGAGGATATATGACCTACTACTTAGGCCTGTGTTCCACAGCTTGCTCTGAGGTCATCTCTCGGGCATTTCCAAGCTAGGGAGTACCATATGTGACGACTACATTCCTGCTTGCTCCTGGAGATAGCATAGTTACTCACCTGTAACAGGTGATCTCTGGGAACAGCAGGAATTGAGTCTTCACAACCCACCCTCCACCCCTAGGCATTGTACTTTCTTCTTCTGTCCTTCTCTCCTTTTATCTCAGCTACAAACTCAGGAGGAAGAGCTGAAAAGGTGGGAAAGCAGCTATGCAGGCACAGTGGGATGCTCCCAAAAGCTTTCCTATTGGACACTGGGGAGCGTTCCCGCACGGGCTCCGTCGGTACCGATGTCACCCTTATGTGAAGACTCAATTCCTGCTTTTCCCAGAGATCACCTGTTACAGGTGAGTAACTACGCTATCCAGGATTAAGCAAATGCCAGTCCTCATAGATTCCAATCCACTCAAGTTTTCAGGGCAATAAAATAAATCTGCATGTACATTTGAAGAAACGATGTCTAGGTGCTATCCGTGATGTCCATGTCAAAATGTCTGTAAAACTGCTATCCACGTGCGAGTTTCAACTCTATTTCGGAAGTTTCCGTGTTCCTGAAATGGATGGCAGTGGCCTCGGCCACATAGATGTCCCTGTAATAAAAGGTTAGGATGGGGACATCTATCCCATTGAAGTCACAATGGGATAGATGTCCCCATCTTGCTATTTTGCAAGCAGAGATATGCATCTGTGCGCCAACCAGAATACAAGTCCCTATGTTTCCCATCCATTTACCTTTTTGTAGTAAAAGGTATTGCAACAATCAGAGAACTCTCTTCTTTACTCCCTCCAGGTATTTTGGCGGCAGAACGAGATCTTTTCTGATGCCTATTCATGCCCTGGAGCAGGAATAGACATGGATGTTGCTGCTGGAGGGTGGTAACATGTTTGCCATTTCTGCAATCAGGCATATCTCCACCACACTCCCATGCGACATGGACATTTGTCCACTGGGGACGTCTATAGAACTGGTTTTTAAAATGGCTCTGGGACGCCTCTGTGATTTGCATGTTTTCATACCTTTTTTTGGATTTCAGTCTCACAAATAGAACTTTTGAAATGACCACCGTGCTTCATTCATTTGTGGATCTGTCTTATGCATACTCCTTAGGAATACTCTGAAAACTTAAGTGGATTGATGGCTTCGGAGTCAGGAGATGACTACCCTGTGCCTTTGCTCGGATGAGGATATGGATATGCTTGCACTAGGAAGAGGAGCCTCATAAATCCTAGCAATTTCTTGCCATAGAATTTAATGGAAACACTTCTCCAGTGAAACATAAAACTTAGCAAAACACACAGCTGAGTTTGGCAGTCCTCTACCCCTTTTTCTTTTTTATGTTGAATACCATCAAAAACTCAGAAAGCTGCAGATTTCATTTTTTATTCTTTTTCATATTTATGACTATAAGAATTCTGTGAATATTGTGTAAAAATATTCATGAAGTCAACAACTTATCTTTTGCACACACTTAAAGCAAACTGCGGTTTTCTCTCTGTTCTCATTTCTTTTTATAATTTTAAAAGAAAATAAAGATTGCATGATGCTATCAAGCCTTATAGATCCTGAAATCTGTGGCAGCGTTCCCTGCCCACGCAACAGCCCTTAACTCTAGCAGACTGCCAGGATTCCATTTACATTCAGTTTGTGCTGTTTGAAATTGACCAAAGCTGGAGATCAAAATGAGACTGTTCAGTACCCTACTGTACCTTTTAAACTACATTATTTTTCAGATTAGATACAACAGTCTCATTGGAATCCACAAAGAATGTACTAAAATTGTAACATAGGATGATTCCACATTTGTTGTACCTCAGGGCTCCTGTAGCCTGTCTGTTTACAGGATATCCACAATAAATATGCATGACGTGGAATTACAGGTTCTTTTTTTATATTATTTATTCTTTATTGAAATTATTGAAATAGGAGAATTCAATCAGTCTCTGCTGCCTCAGCAAGCTTATTCAAGAGACTCTACAAAGCTACTATAGGCTTTCAAACTTTACTAGTCGGCTTGTTTTTGATATAAAGTTTCATAACTTTTCCTTGCCTAACTTATTCTCTTATAAAACTACTTAGGCACTGTGGTGTGTTAAGGGAACTGCACCAAGGAAGGGGAACAAACACAGAAAAAACACAACAAACAAAAAAAAACCCCTTACTCTCCCTATCTTTCTGACTCTATCCCAGTTCTATCTGTTCACAGCCACCTTGATCTACAGTCTAGTGGCAAACAACCTAACTTTTTATTATAAGCTTAGGAATAGTTAGCTCACCTAAATTCCTTGCATAGCCTTTTTAAATCAGACATCTGAGTGTGCCCTCCGTCATATAAGGTCTACGGCCAGAGGCACTACATTCTTGATATTTATATATTTGGAATTGAAGTATACATTTTGTTTTTAAATTTGCAGAGATCTGGTTTCCTACTTTATTTTGCTGCAGTAAAGCTATACATTTGAAAGTTCCAGGGTCCTTTGCATAGTGGGCTGATACATAGATTTAATTTTGACCCTTTAAAGTTCCCATTGTTACAAGCTTTCCTTTCAGGGTGTGGTTAATTCAATCAGCCACTGCTGCCTGAGCAAGCTTACTGCAAGTTACTCCCCCAAAACTAAGCCTTCAAACTTTACTAGTTGGCTGTTTTTTTATTTGAATTTTCATAACTTTTCCTTGACTATCTATTACCTGTTTTATTCTCTTATAAGACTATTTAGGCACTGTGGTGTGTTTTTCCCCCTTCCTTGGTGCAGTTCCCCTAACACAGAAAAAACAAACAAACAAAAAAAAACCAATAACCTTGCTTTCCCTATCTCTCTGACTGTCTCAGTTCTCTGTTCACAGCCACCTTGCTCTAGTCTAGTGGCAAATAACCTAACTTTTGATTATAAGTTTAGGAATATTTAGCTTGCCTACATTCCTTGCATAACCTTTTTAAATCAGACATCTGAGTATGCCCTCAGTCATATAAGGTTTACTGGCCAGGGACACTTAAATTCCCGCCCACCCTACCCCTCTCCCCACCCACCCCGGGTTTGCATTGCCTATATAATCATCATATAGATTGATATCTGCCCCCCAATTAGGTGTAACACCCACCTTTTCCTCTTTTCTCCTTGTCCTAGCACTGCTTTATCAGAGTCTTAATCAATATGTCTTGTATTCAATGCCTTCATTCTAAGAAGAATCATTTGGAGCCTAAGAGCTTGCCCAATATGTCTGAAGTAATCTGCTATGCATAAAGAATTGATTCTATTAAGGAAAGAATTAGCTGCAATTCAACACACTTCCTCTAGGATACAAATTGAAAAAAAATCCACCACTGCTCTCACAAAGAATCAAACAGCCCAGGAACAATGGATCACAGTGGGCTCTGGTAGGTTGCTCCTATAACACAGAGACAGCCTCTATATCAAGAGATATCCCTGCATAATGCCTTCTCTGCCTTGGAAGAGGAGAGTGCCCAATTAGTGAAAACTGAAGCACCCTTAAATGAGAAGGCTAATGCCCAATCTACTGATAATGCACCAAATATGAAGAAAAAAATCCCAAAACAGGAAGCTACTACTACTTGGAGATTCCGTCATCAGAGGAACTTCTCTCCTTTGAACTTGGGAACACAGTTCAAAGGAGAGAAGATGGTCAGATGCCTCCCAGGCAATTCAGCCAGCAGGAACACAAACCAAATTTTTGGCATAGTTAATGCAGAAAGTGAGTACTCTAAAATTGATGTTGTCATCCACTTGGTTACAAATGGCCTGGCTAGAAACAGTGCCTCTACAGTTCAAAGGGACTTCTAGATTTTGGGAGAGAAACTCAAATTCATTGTTAACCCTATAGCATCCTCAGAAGTTCTACCTGTTCTTTGTAAGGGGGCAGAAAGGCTGCATCGCATAATCAATTTTAATACATGGCTTCAAACCTGGTGCAAACAAGAAGTATTTAGATATATAGGCGACTGGGGAAATAATGGAACAACAAGAAGCTTTACTGTGTTGATGAACTACATCTCTCTATTGCAGGGAAAAGGATCCCAAGTGAAAAATTCAGGCATTATGTGGACAGGCATTTAAACTAGGGAAAGGGGGTGACTGTTGGAGAACAACAAGTTAAGTATGTCATTCCCAGCAAAAACATAATAACATTGGAAACAGCCACACTATTAAACCACATATCAATGGCATGTAGAACAAAATCCATGCAAAATACAGGCAAGCCAATCAACAAATGCTGGAAAGCAATGAGCACAAATGCTCAAAGTCTAGCCAACAAAGTTCCTGACTTGGAAGCCCTAATGGTGGAAATGGACTTGAACATTGTGGCTATTACAGAAACATGGTTTAACGAGTCACATGAATAGGATATAGCCATAGCTGACTATAATTTATTTAGGAGAGACAGAGAAGGGAGAAAAGGAGGAGGAATAGCCCTATATGTCAAAAGCAATATTAAAGTTGCTGAAATACAGGGGACGTGGGGAAATAAAGAAGCACTGTGGATTGTGTTGAGAAGAGAAAATGGCACTATCATCCATACTGGTGTAGTCTACAGGCCTCCAACTCAAACCAAAGAAATTGATAGAGACTTGATTATTGATATTAGGGAGGAGTGGCCTAGTGGTTGGGGCAAGGTACCACAGGTCAGTGGTTCAAATCCCACTAGAGGACAGCAACCTTGGGCCAGAAGGACTGGGGTTTCTAGTCCCACAGTTGTTCCTTTTGGTCTTGGGCAAGCCACGTAACCCTCCATTGCCCATGTTCCCTGTAAGTATTAGTGTATGTGTCTCATATCCCCTCGTGTTAAATGTATCCCCCAACCGCTTTGACCTGGTGAAAAGCGGGATATAAATGCAGCTAAATAAATAAATAAAATAAATATTACAAAGGTAGCCATGAAAGAGGATGTGATCATATTGAGTGACTTTAACCTTCCCAATGTGGATTGGAGTATTCCTTCTGCAAATCTGTAAAGACGTGTAAAAATTGTGGATGCCTTCCAAGATGCATTGCTTAGACAAATGGTGATGGAACCAACCAGGGAAAGCCTGATGCTGGATTTAGTACTCCCCAATGGAGATAGAGTGTTGAATGTTCGGGTGGGTGCCCATGTTAGCAGCAGTGATCATCACATGGTGTGGTTTGAGATAAAAGCCAAGGCAGAATCCACTCAGAGTAAGCTCAAAGTCCTAGACTTCAAAAATGCTAACTTTGGTAAAATGGCCAAGCACCTGAAGGAGGAGTTGGCAGGGTAGGAGGAGGTAAGGGCAGTGGAATTGCAGTGGGCTAAACTAAAGGAGGCAAAAAGGGGCAACAGATACATTTGTAAGGAAAGTAGATAAAAACAAGAGGAAAAGAAAACCTATTTGGTTTGCCAAAGAAGCGGCTGCACAAATAAAGGCAAAAACCCCCAGTTTTCACTAAATTCAGAAGTTCACAAACAGAGGAACACAGAAAAGAATACAGGATAAAGCTAAATGAAAAAAGAGAAATAAGGAGAGCAAAATCAAAGGCTGAAGAAAAGATGGCTAAAGATCTAAAGCGTGATGACAAAACGTCTTGCAGGTATATTTGTGAAAAGAGCAAGATCAGAGGTGGAATTGCAAGATTCAAAAATGCCGAGAACGGATTTGTAGAAAGTGACATTGAAAAAGCGAAAATGCTAAACAAATACTTCTGTTTTGTTTTTACTAAAGAAAATCCTGGAGAAGGTCTACCTGTGATTGACAAATATATAAATGGGAATGGTGTAGATATAGCATAGTTACTCACCTGTAACAGGTAATCTCCGGGAACAGCAGGAATTTAGTCTTCACATATGGGTGATGTCGGTACCGACATGGCCCGCGTGGGAACGCTCCCCAGTGTCCAATAGGAAAGTCTTTGGGAGCATGCCACTTTGCCTGCATTACTGCCTTCCCGCCTTTGTGACTCTCCCTCCTCAGTTGAGTTTGTAGTTGAGATAAAAGGAGAGAATAGAGAGAAAAACCCTACAACTCCTAGGGGAGGGGGGTGGGTTGTGAAGAATAAATTCCTGCTGTTCCCAGAGATCACCTGTTACAGGTGAGTAACTACGCTATCTCCAGGAACAAGCAGGAATGTAGTCTTCACATATGGGACTCCCTAGCTCCCAGATGTCAGAGAGCAATGACTCCAGAATTGGTAGATTTGCCTCAGTACAGGTTTTAAGAGGGCATGGATCCTTCATGTATGTCTGGCATCAAAGTTAGAGTAGAGGGTAGGAGTTGCCCTAAGTCTGAAAGAGGTGCTGGAGTACAACCTGACCAAACATGGCATCCCAGTGGGAGCCCCTGTCAAGACAGTAATGAGCAGCAAAGGTATGAACTGAAGACCAGGTGGCTGCTTTGCAGATTTCGCCAATGGCCACAGAATGTAGGTTTGCCATCAAGGGCAATGACATGACCTTCAAGGGATAGTCCTGCCTTATCATAGCCAATGAGATGGATACTGGCAACCTCAAGTGACTGGGATCAAAGGAGATGAATAACTGAGAGCCTGTACGGTGCTCAGCTGTTTTTTGAAGATAGAATGCCAAGGCTCGTTTGCAGTCAAGGGTATGGAGGGTTGCCTTTGCCATAGAGGAATGTGGTCTAGGGAAAAAGACAGGGAGGTAGACTGATTTAAATGGAAAGGAGACACCACCTTGGGCATGAAATGGGGGCGAGTCCTAAGGACCCACCTTATCATGGTTGAACCTGGTATAAGCTAGGTCTGCCACCAACACCTGAAGCTCACTGATGTGTCTAGCTGAAGTGAGTGCAACAAGGAAGATGATCTTTCAACAGAGAAACTTTAGTGAGGTTGCGGCTAAAGGTTCAACGGACGGCTTAAGGAGCTGCCCTAACACAACATTAAGATCCCATGCCACCGGTGGTAGCCTGATGGGAGGCTTGGTCAAGAAAAGCCCTCTCATGAAATACATCACAAGCAGTTGTGAGGAGATATGCTGCCCATCCAAGGGATGATGAGAAGCAGCAATTGCACTAATCAAGTTTGTCTTGAGACCAAAGGACGAAAGATGGAGGAAATGCTGAAGGAGAGCCTCCACAGGAGCTGAGAAGGGATTAAGATCCTTTTGGGAACACCAAGTGGATGCCACTTGAAGTCATAGGAATGTCTGGTGGATGGTTTCTTGGAGGCTAGCAGGATCTGCTTTACTTCCTGAGAAAGGTTAAGATCTTGCAACGCTACGCTTTCAGCAGCCAAGCCATGAGATGGAGGGACCTCAGGTTGGGATGGAGTAGCATCCCTTCCTCCTGTGAGAGGAGATCGGGAGCTGACTCGAGACTTGAGGGACAGGTTTGTGACAGACGTAGCAGGCGAGGAATCCATGGTTGAAGTGGCCAGTGTGGGGCTATGCGGATCATGTGGCCCCTGTCTGCTTGAAGCTTGAAAAGTGTTTTGGGAATCGGGGGTATGGGAGGAAAGGCATACAGGAAATCCTGCCCCCAGTGAAGGTGGAAATCATTGACTTATTGGAGGCTGGACATCGGGGTTCTGGTGCAAAAATGAGGTTGTTTGGCATTTTGCTGAGTGGCAAAAAGGTCTATCTCCGGAGTTCCGCAGGTCTCAAAGATGTAAGAGATTGTCTCCTGATGGAGGGACCATTTGTGCGGAAGGAGGATCTGACTCAACCTGTCTGCTAAGACATTTTGCTGTCCTGGCAGATACACTGCTTGGAGGTGTATTCGATGAGCAATGGCAAAGGACCAAAGATGGAGAGCTTCCTTGCAAAGGACCAAATATCCCGTTCCCCCTTGCTTGTTCACATAGAACAAAGCTACCTGATTGTCTGGATGAGAACTCTGTGGCCTTGAAGTTGTTGAAACACTTTGAGGGCATTGAAGATAGCACGAAGCTCCAGCAAATTTATCTGGAGCTGTGACTCTTGCTCTGTCCAGAGGTTCTGAGTGGAGAGAAAGTCCAAGTGGGCTCCCCAGCCCAGTTTGGAGGCATCTGTTGTCAGGATGCATTGATGTGAAGACATCTGAAAAGGTGATCCTACACGGAGATTTCCTGGGGTAGACCACTACAAAAGGGAATTGATAAGAATGTCCGTGACCTGGATCTGGTCTCTGAGGGCCTCGGAGACCTGCCTCCACTGGGAAGGGCATATGGAACTACATGCACTGTAGAGGCCATATGACATAGAATTTGAAGCCAAGAGATTGTTTCTGAACCTTACTTGAGATGCTAGCTGCACTAGTGTAGAGTACAATGGTCCTGGGTTAGAAATGCCCTTGACCATCTAGAAGAGCTCCTTTGAATTCTAGTGTTTGTGTGGGAACTAGATGGGAATTTGGAAGATTTATTACAAATCCTAGATCCTGTAGTACTTGTTTTGTATGAAGGAGGGATAGATGAACCTCCTGAGAAGCGGTTACCCTTATTAACCAATCTAAGTAAGGGAAGACAAATAGTCTGAGAGTCCTTAGATATGCGGCTATGACTGCCATACACTTTGTGAAGACTCTTAGGGCAGAGGCAAGTCCGAAGGGAAGGACTCTGTATTGGTAACGATTTCTTTGGAAGATGAAGGGTAGATACCTCCCTGTGTTCTGGATGAATGAGAGTATGAGTATATGTTTCTTTTAGATCTAGAGAACAGAGCCAGTCCTGACTCTGGAAATAAGGTTCCTAGTGAAATCATCTTGAATTTCTCTCGGACTAGAAACTTCTTTAGATTTCTGAGATATAAGATCGGTCTGTACCCTCTGTTTTTCTTTGGTATGAGAAAGTAAGGAGAATAAAACTCCATCCCCTGTTGGGATGTTGGAACTTCTTCTATGGCACACTCTGACATAAGAGAGGTGATCTCTTGCTGCAGGAGAACAGTGAATGGGGGTTGAGAATATTGCCCCACTAGAGTGGAGGAGGGTATGCTTTGTAGATGAAGCTTGTACCCTTCTCATACTATGGTTAGTGTCCACTGCTCTGAGGTGATAAGATGCCACCTGTGGGCATAATGGCAAAGTCTACCTGCTATATGTAGGTGGTGGGGGTTCTCCAAAGGAGGGGTGGCTATGTTCTCTAGGAAGAAGTCAAATACCAGGTGCAGATTGGGTCTGTGCAGCTGGTTGGGATTTAGGAGCCTGTGGCTTCTTCTGTTGCTTGGGAGGCTGTTGCTTCCTCTGGGTACCATGAGGTTGGTATTGGGAAATTGGGGGGTAAAAATGGTAAAATTTCTTCTTCTTACCATAGAAAGGCTTCTTTGCATCTTCTTTTTTCTTGGCAGGATTGGCAGTAGCTTTGGAATGTCTATTAAGGGTGGTAAACTTAGACTCTGAGAAGCCTTATCTTGCCAGTCCTTTCCAAACAGGTTCTCACCAGTACAGGAAATATTACCCAGCTTGTCTTGAACCCATTGTTCAAGGTCGGATGCCTGAAGCCAGGCAATCCTACGTGCACCTATGCAGATACATGTTGCTCTGCTAGTGCATTCAAAACTGTCAAATGTTGCCCTTTTAACAAACCTGGAAACATTAGGGCATGTTTGACTAATGTAAGATAGTCTGCTCTCTTATCTGGGAGAAGATGAGACATTGATTCCAGATCCCTAGTTACCTCCCTAAGGAACATACTGTGGTGGCGAAGGCACATCTGAGCCCATGGAATTAGGTGAAAAACAAACATTTTCCTCCAGCCAGGGGGATAGCTCAGAGAGCAGAGCGTTTAAAAATCCAGCAAAAGGAAAAAAAACACACATAGCTGCTGAGTGCAGACCACGACCAAGCTCCAAGGCAACCCAGGGAGGTAATGGGAGGCACCTGGGGGAGGAGTTAGAACCGGTAGGGCAGCTACACTCATTTAAGCCCCAGGGAACAGAAGGAAGAGAGACCACCAGGGAAGAGGAAGGAAAAGGAACCTTCAGAAGGGCTGAAGGGAAGAAACTTTCCAGGGATAGCCTCAGAGGGGATTCTCCAGGGTTCCAGCACACAGGAAGCCACGCTCCAGAAAGAGACCCGTGCTACAGAGGAAGTGCAGCCAGGTCTGGAGATAGGAGGGTTTTGCCTGGGAGAGTTGCTGACCAGGAGCAAGGTACATGTGCAGCAGTACAGGAAGCTGCTAGGAAATCATCAGCTCTGGACAGGACTGTGAGTAGAGCTGCTGTTAAGAATAATGTAAGCCAGTTAGACTCACTGAACTGTCTAATGCAAGATAAGGATCTCCACAGCCTTGCTAAGATCCCTGAGGGTGGAAAAAGGTCTCGCTGGGAGAAACTCTTAAAGTTACTGGAAGAGGTTAAACCTTCATTGGTACAAGCTGGGCAAAACCAGGAGTTAACAAACCTCGGATATGAAGACATGCAGACAGAGGGAGGGGATTCTGACCCCGAGTCTGTAGAGTTAATGGATTGTTCCCTTTGTGAGAAGACAAGCTAAGGAAGTTCTGGGTTTGAAACGAAAGGGAAGCCTAGGAACTAACTGCCTGAACAGCTGTGAAAGAAATGTTAAATGTTAAATGCTTTGGCAAGAGGCAGTTCCAGTGTATAGAACAGAGAGAAACATTGGAAACTGTGATTTAAATGTTAAACGCTTGGGCCAGAAGCAATTCCAGTGCATAGAATAGAGAGAAAGCCTGGAAGCTGTGATTTGAATGTTGGACACTTTGAAAGAAGCAGATACCAAGGCTCAAACTGAGCAGGAACTGCGAAGGCCCTTATTCTTGAATACTGGAATTGTGAAAGAAAACCCATATCCCTGTATTAAGCTGGCAGAAGCAGTATACTTTTAAGTTACTGGGGAAACTTGGACATAGAAGTTTTCTTTTTGTGTTGGAGAAGCATCCTATTTTGTTTTGCATGTGTTGAGATTACAATGATCCTTGTTGCGAAGGAAGAAAAATAAATTCCTGTGTTAGCCTTCAAAAACCCTTGGCTTCAGTATTAATTTACACAACTACATATCCCAGAAGCCTCGGCTCTGGATTTCCCCGATCAACAAGAGACACAAAAAGGCACGCTCCTTGCCTCTAGGCAGCTGCCTAGGTGGTGGTGGGCATGACAATACCCATGTAGAGTATGTATGAACTTATGTGGGCTGAAAGTATGGAGGCTTGAAAACACTGATGCCCAAAGGCATCGAGGGTTCTCGATTCTCTGCCTGGGGGGAATTGGAGGAGTGCGTCTTAAAACTCTTAATTTGACGCATAGCCAATTCCATTACCATTGAGTGATGTGGAAGCTGTGTTTGTTTTCTTGAACCCGGGGCTTTCTGGAACCCGAGACATGGTATCGAGTCACTGAATATTGGGAGAAATGGTGAGGGGCGTTTCCAACATCTGGAGCATAAGAACCTAGAGCAGTGATGGCTAACCTTTTTGAGCCCGAGTGCCCAAACTGCCGCACAAAACCAAAGAATTTCCTCAAAGTGCCAGCACGTCATTTGCATAAGTGGTCTTATTTGCATAAATATTTGCATAATGTTACCATACACTAACTTTTAGTAAACATGTCTCTTAATGAGTGTATGGATAAAGAAAGACTAAAAGATTTCTACATTACTATAATCCAGTGCCAACCGCCAGGCACATTAGGAACTACTACAAACGCTGCCCATTTAGAACCCATAGCAAACCCGCCGTATCCTGACAGCATTACCAGGACTCACAAAGCACCATACCCTACCTATCAAAAGGCAACACTGCAAATATTAAACCAATACATTTCAGAGAATACTGGGGAAAGAGAACAAGTGGCAACGTCAAATAGGAATTTCCTCTTGTACCAAACAAAGCGCAGATGTTAATGATGCACATTTCCCAGAGCTGACATATTCCAGTTAATAAATTCAAAATAAAGAGATATCTTTCTACCTTTTGTGCATTTTTTTTTCAGTTGCAATTGGTCCAGCCACCTTCTTCTGGTTTCTTCATGTTTTCTGCTAACTCTCCATCGTCTGCTGTCCATTTGTCCTTTCTTCTCTCTTCTAGTTTTTTTTCCATTCTCTCTCTCTCTCTACATCTGCTTTAACATACTAATCTTTCTCCTTTTGCTCTTTCCTCATTACTATTTCATCCACACAAATTTTACCCCTCCATCCTCAATCCCCAATTACTCTCCCAATACCTGGCCAATTGTAGATTTTTCATCCCTCCTACACAAAATATTTTTCCCCTCTCCATTTTACTCTCCCAGCCCCATCCCATTCTAATCCTCCCCCAACATCAGCTCTCTTCTAGTTCCAGTCTCACCCAGCATCCATTCCCTTCTAGTCCCTGCATCAGCCCATTTCCAGTCCAAGTCCCTTCATCAGCTCATTTTCAATCCTAGCCCCACCATCAGCCCATGTCAAATCATAGCTCCCCTCCACTCAGCCCAATTCCAGTCCAAGCCCCCCCATGAGCCTACTTCCAGTTCTAGCCCCTCCATGAGTCCATTTCAATTCAAGCCCCCACCACAGCCCATTTCCAATCTTAGCTCCCCCCAACAGCCCATTTCCAGTCCTATCCTAGCTGTTCCATCAGCCCATTTTCAGTCCTAGCTCCCTTCCCTCACAGCCCATTTCCATTCCAAGCCCCCTCCCCATCAGCTATTTGCAGTTCAAGCCTCCCCTTCCACTCAGCCCATTTCCAGTCCTAGCAACACCCCAACCCATTACCAGTCCTAGCCCCCCGTCAATCAACTTCCAGTCCTAACCCCCATCACCCCATTTTCAGTTTAAGCCCCGCCCTATAACCCTTTTCCAGTCCTAACCCCCCATCAGCCCATTTCCAGTCAGCCCCCCATAGCCCATTGCCAGTCCTAAACCCCCCCCATAAGCCCACAGCCCATTACCAGTCCTAACCACATCAGCCCACCTCAAGTCCTAACCCCTCCCCATCAGCCCATTTCCTGTCCTAGCCCCCCCCATAACCCATTATCAGTCCTACACCCCCATCAGCCCACTACCAGTCTTAACCCCCCCATAGCCCATTACCAGTCCTAACCCCCCCCCCATAGCCCATTACCAGTCCTAACCCCCCCATCACCCCATTTCCAGACAGCCCTCATCAGCTCATAGCCCATTGCCAGCCCTCATCAGCCCACAGCCCATTGCTAGTCTTAACTCCTCCCCATAGCCCACTGCGTCATAACCCCCCACCCCCGCCCACTGCCAGTCTTAACCCCCGACCCTAGCCCATTGCCAGTCTGAACCCCCCTCCGTCCCTAGCCCATTACCAGTCTCAACCCCCCTCCCCCCCTCCCTCGCCCATTGCCAGTCTTAACCTCCCTCCCTCCCTAGCCCATTGCCAGTCTTAACCTCCCTCCCTCCCTCCCTAGCCCATTGCCAGTCACAACCCCCTCCCTCCCTCCCTAGCCCACTGCCAGTCTCAACCCCCTCCCTCCCTCCCTCCCTAGCCCATTGCCAGTCTCAACCCCCCTCCCTCCCTAGCCCATTGCCAGTCTTAACCTCCCTCCCTCCCTAGCCCATTGCCAGTCTTAACCCCCCTCCCTCCCTCCCTAGCCCATTGCCAGTCTTAACCCCCCTCTCTCCCTCCCTAGCCCATTGCCAGTCTTAACCCCCCTCCCTCGGCTCATGGCAATAAAAAAAAAAAAAAGCTGCCCGCTGCCGCGGTGGCGGCATGGAGTGTCCCGCGGGGCTCCCTCTGCCCGGCGGGACTCTCCCGGCGCTGCTCAGCCCCTCTCTGCCGGCTTGCAGAGACGCAAAGGGAGAGAGAGTCTCCCTCGCGTCTCTCTTAAGCCCGCAGGGGCAGATGGGAAATTTCCCATCAGCCCCTGCGGGCTTAACAGAGACGCGAGGGAGACTCTCCCTTCGCGTCTCTGCAAGCCGGCAGAGAGGGGCTGAGCAGCGCCGGGAGAGTCCCGCCGGGCAGAGGGAGCCCCGCGGGACACTCCATGCCGCCGCGGCGGCAGCGGGCAGCTTTTTTTTTTTTTTTTTAATGTGCGACCTTCCCGCGTGCCAGCTGCAAGGCCTTCGCGTGCCACAGGTTCGCCATCGCTGACCTAGAGTATACAGTGAATAGGCAGAGTAGTCTCCTCTTTAGGAGCTGTGGGGTATTGGAGAATCTCCAACTCCTCTGCTCTGTGTTCTTTCTCTGATGCAGGAGTAATGGATAAGCCCCTTGCCATATCCTTGATAAACTCTTGGAAAGACATTTCTTCGGAAGGGGACATGCAACGGTGAGGGTTCCTCCAGAAGACTTCATATTTCTTGCGTACCAATCTATTCATCAGCCAAATAATCGGAATCAGTAGAATCAAAGTATCATCTGGAGAGATGCTCTTGCTCCTGTAATGTCCAGTATCGATCGAGATCGGTATTGGCCTGAGAGACCTGCCAGAACCAGTACCTCGGAACTGAGAATGGACTCCAGAGTTGGTATGGGTGGTATTGTAGCGAGTGGCATGAAACCCGATGCCAACTGCATTGGCATTGTTGATGGGTACCAGTACCGACAATATCGCCGGTAAAGTCTTGACCAGTACCGATGCTGCTAATAGAGCCGCTAGACTCTGATCACTGGCCAGCGTACGCTGTTTCTTAGAGCTTGCCAATGCCTGGGTATCGGTACCGGAAGCATGGGCTACCGTCCCAGAGCATGGCACCAGAAGCTCTCCTGAGGTGGAGGCCTCGGGAGCATCTTGGACCTCTTTTGTGGCTTTGGAGGGGAGGTTCTCCTGCCGGGGTAGTTTGGCCAGTTGATCCAATTCCAGGGCAACGCTTGAGGCATCTCAATGTTGACTTGTGTTTCGATACCTGAGATCCATATGAGGAAGATACTGCCCTCAATGACATTGAAGTGCATGAAACCACATTTGAGTCAAAAAGGGAGCAGAGATTTGCAGCCCAATTCTGTAGGTCTCTCTTTGTCATCTTCTTGCATAGGGTACATTCCAATAGCTGGTGATCTGGATCGAGGCATTTAAGACACCAGTCATGGGTATCAGTAGCAGAGATAGTGCTACTACACTTAGAACATTGCTTAAAACCACCGGTTGGTTTTTCGATTGTGTCAGTAGACTGGATGGAAGGCCTAAGGCCCAAAATGGTGTCGATGCGCCTGAAAGAATTAGATCCTTTTTTTTTCTTTTTTCTTTTTTTTACAGAAAGAAAAGAATAAAATCGATGGGAAGGTAGACAAAACCACAAAAAATAACAAAGAAGAAGAATGAAGAAATTTTCTGCGGTGACAGGATTTGCTTCCTGCTGGCTCCATGGAAAATGAAGAACTGAGGAGGGAGAGTCACAAACGTGGGAAGGCAGCAACGCAGGTGCAGTGGCATGCTCCCAAAAGCTTTCCTATTGGATGCTGGGGAGCATTCCTGCGCGGGCTCCGTCAGTGCCGATGTCGCCCATATGTGAAGACTACATTCCTGTTTGTTCCTGGAGATCACACGATTCACAGAAGATGGTGTGTTTGAACAGCTTGCAAAACTGAAAGTGAACAAGGCCATGGGACTGGATGGGATACAGCCCAAGATACTGAAAGAGCTCAGAGAGGTTCTGGCAAGACCTTTAAAGGATGTTTTTAATAGATTCTTGGAGAAGGAGAGGTTCCACAGGACCAGAGAAGGGCTGATGTGGTACCTCTTCATAAAAGTGATAATAGAGAAAAAGGTGGCAAACTACAGGCCAGTAAGCCTTACCTCGGTAGTGGGAAAAGTAATGGAGGAGCTCCTGAAAGAGAGAATAGTGGACTTTCTCGAAACCAATAGGTTGCATGATCCGAGGCGACATGGTTTTACCAAAAGACAATTATACCAAACAAATCTGATTGAGTTCTTTGACTGGGTGACCAGAGAACTAAATCAAGGGCATGTGATGGATGTGATCTATCTAGATTTCAGCAAAGCCTTTGATACTGTTCCTCAAAGGCGGCTTATCAATAAACTGAATAACCTGGGGATGGGTCCCAAGGTGGTAACCTGGATCAGACCACAGAATGTGATGATAAATGAAACTCACTCGGATGAAAGGAAGGTAATTTCTGAGACCAGTACTGCTCAATGTATTTGTGAGTGATATTGCAGAAAGACTGAATGGAAAAGTCCTGTCTTTTTGCAGATGGCACAAAAATGTGCAACAGAGTGGACTCCCCTGAGGGAGTGGATAACATGAAGAAAGATCTAGAAAAGCTGGAAAAATGGTCTAATGCTTGGCAATTAAGATTTAATATGAAGAAGTGCAGTGTCATGCACTTGGGATGCAGAAATCCAAGGGAATTGTATGCAGTAGGGGGGGAGGGGGGGTGAGAGGTTGGTGTGCATGGACCAGGAGAAGGACCTTGGAGTGATTGTTTCTGAGGATCTCAAGGTGGCACAACAGTGTGACAAGGCAGTGGCCAAAGCCAGAAGGCTGTTGGGTTGCATACAGAGAGGAATTACCAGCAGAAAGGAGGAGGTACTAATGCCACTGTACAACTCGCTGGTGAGGCCTCACTTTGGAATATTGTGTTCAGTTTTGGAAACCATATATCGCAAAGGATATATAAAGACTGGAAATGGTTCAGAGGAAGGCGACCAAAATGATTTGGTGCCTGCACCAGAAGACATGAGAAGAGACTTGAAGACTTAAATATGTATACTCTAAAGGAGAGGAAGGACAGGGGAGATATGATACAGACCTTTAAATACTTAGAGTATTAAAAGGACATAGTTTACCCCTTACAGCTTCATGCTGAAAGGTAACATCAGGAAATACTTTTTCACTGAAAGGGTAGCGGATATTTGGAATGTCCTCCCAATGGAAGTGGTGGGGGCAAATATAGTGATAGAATTCAAAATGGCATGGCAAAATAGCATGAGGATAAAATCATAATAACCTTTAACTGTCTCTATCTCAACAAATAGGGTTAGGTACATCCCTAAACAAAGGCTTGGGAAGGAGTGACCTGCACAGAGTGGCAGATTCACCTACTCTTGTCATCTTCCTGGGCAGACTAGATGGATCATGATGGTCTTTATCTGCCGTCATATACTATGTTACTTACATTTTCATAAGGAAAATATGCAAGAAAATACCCATATTTAAACAACCACACATACACTAAAATAAAAACAAGGGACTAAATATAGATATATATATATCACAGAAAAGAAAACCCATGCTGGCATATATGCAATAACTAAGTTAAAAAAGGAAACAAGCAAGGAGAGCATTCAAATTCCACAGGTGAAGTTCAGTAATCACTGATTCACTTATTCACTGATTCAAAAAAGCTTATAGTTTAGTTGGATCAGTAAACACATAGGACCTGATATTCAGAGGGCATTTATATAGTTTACAGCCCAGTAAACCGTGTAAATGCCCTAAATCGGGATATTCAAGGGCACTTACAGGGTAGTGCTGTTGAATATCCCCTTCAAAGCCCGCGACTTGTCCTGAAGCTCTGCGGTTAGCATCGGGGCGTATTGGGGTGTTCCGGGGTGGAACGAAGATGCCGCTAACCGGGTAGCGACAATATTGCACCACTACCTGGATAGCGATTTGCGGCTAAAACTAGGCCAGCTTTTGGCTGGCCTAGTTTTAGCCACGGATGCTAAGTGGGTAGTGGTGCAATATCGCCGCTACCCAGTTAGCCTCAGCAGCTCCGGGGCATGTGTGACACTGCCGGATATCCAACGCCTTCACTGCAGCATTGTTAAAGGTCGGCGGGCAGGGCTATGTGCCATAGTGGTGCATAGTCTGCCCTCTACAATATCTGGTCCATAATGCTTACCTTGAAACATCATAAGACATTTACAGGGTTAGCATAGATAAAAGACTCTAGATTTAAAAGTCAAAAATAATTTACTACGAGACTGGGTAAGGCAAGAATCATCGTGAAAAATAGTAACCCGTTGACCACAAGAGGGTACCTCCTTCTTAAAGTAACTGGTCATAACCACATTTCTATCTAACAAATTCAAGAAGGCAACCACTAAAGTAGGATGGCTACGAATTTCTTCCCGTAATGATTCAAAAAAAATTTGACAGATCCAAACTAGAAACATTCTCAAACCCCCGATAAACAATACCCTCACCTTGCTCCATAAGCGGTTGAGTAATAGCATAATGAACATTGGATACCTGGACTTCATCAGCATTTACAAGAGACAAAACTTTCTTAAAGTATTTCCTCAAAAATATCATCCCAGACAAATGAGTCTGAGGAAAATTTAATAATCGCAAATTCCTAGATCTCACTGTATCACATTTTCCATAGATTCCATCTGTCTCTGCAAGAACATTAAATCTCAGTGGACAACATAAGAACATAAGAACATAAGAACATAAGAAATGCCATACTGGGTCAGACCGAGGTCCATCAAGCCCAGTATCCTGTTTCCAACAGTGGCCAATCTAGGTCATACGTACCTAGCAGTTTCCCCAAAAGACACAGGTTCTGCAGTGCTTGTACTAGGCCAAGCATTGATATCCTGGGTCCCTTTTTAATAGTGGTTTAGGACCTTTCCTCCAGGAACTTGTCCAAACCTTTTTAAAACCCAGCTATACTAACAGCCCTTACTACAACCACCGGTAACAGATTCCAGAGTTAGATTACACGTTGAGAGAAGAAATATTTCTCCTATTTGTCTTAATAGTTTACCCTGTAGCTTCATTACATGACCCCTAGTCCTTCTATATTCTGATAGCGTAAACAATTTATCCACGTTTATCCGTTCCACTCCATTCATTAATTTATACACCTCTATCATATCTCCCCTCAGCCGCCTCTTTTCTAGGTTAAAGAGCCCTAACCTTTTTAGCCTCTCTTCATAGGAGTAGCCTTCCATCCCCTTCACCAATTTGGTGGCTCTTCTCTGTACTTTTTCTAATAACTCTATGTCCTTTTTAAGATACGGTGACCAGAATTGCACACAATATTCAAGGTGCGGTCGTACCATGGAGCGATACAGAGGCATTATAATATCCTTTGTTTTATTCTCCATCCCTTTCCTTATGATACCTAGCATTCTATTTGCTTTCTTGGCCGCCGCTGCACACTGGGCGGAGGGTTTTAACATGTTATCCACGATGACTCCTAAATCTTTTTCCTGGGTGGTGGTTTCTAATGTGGAGCCTTGCATCTTGTAACTATAGTGTGGGTTGTTCTTTCCTAGGTGCATAACTTTGCACTTGTCCACATTAAATTTCATCTGCCATTTGGATGCCCAGTCTTCCAATTTATCCAGATCCTCCTGCAGTTTTCCACAATCCTCTTGGGTTTTAACAACTTTAAACAGCTTTGTGTCATCTGCAAATTTGATTACCTCACTAGTTATTCCCTTTTCCAGGTCATTTATGAATATGTCAAAAAGTAGCGGACCCAACAAATTTGTTCAAAAGTTTTGCTTCCTGAATAAACTTTAGTGATTATGATAGACAGCTTCAAGCGGAACACAAATGTAATTTCAGAGTGACTGTATCTCTTAGGGATTTGGAGAAACATGAAATTAAACTTTGACTGAATTTAGCATGTTTAATTGCAAAATGATGCTGACATATTGCACTAGTTCACCTGAGCTAGAAATATTTTGCTCCTTACCCTTAGTGCCATCCTGCACCACCTGCCCTAAGGCAGGAAAGGGTGTAGTAACTGTGTCCCCCCTGCTGAGGGGGGGAAGACATGCTCTCAAGGTGTAACTCGGAAGCTGCAAGAGAGGAAAGGCAAAGTCCAGAATTCAAGGACGAGGCTCCTCATTTCTTGCCACAGGTCAAACAACGTCTCCTGGAAGAAGACAGAGAGTTAGAGTAAGTATCACAGTGCATGTGTTAAGGTTGCATCAGCCCACAAGCATGCATTAACTGTGCCCTAACAGAACATGCATTAAAGGCGCTAAGGTGCATTGGAACCACTTGGACAATATGCGAGTTAGGACTGTGTGATTCTCAGGCACACAATAAGCAAAAACATTACTAATGTGTGCAGAAAACAGCAGGAAGTCCCCACCCAGCACCAACGGTCACTAGCAATCCACCCTGAATTGCATCTCTCGGAGACGGAACTGGGAGCTCCCAACAAGGACAATGACAAGGTCAAGCCTTGGTACTCACCCCCTGGGAGTTCCAGCAACTATGTTATGAGCCACTCTTCATCTTCTAGGAGGTCTGTGGCAACTATGCCCCCTGGTGTCGGGGAGCTCTTTCTGGGGGGAGAGCATCCAAAGTCTGGATTATCCTTCTCGGAATTCTTTTCCTTTTTGCAACAGGCCTGGTCCTGTTGGTGTGGAAATTCAGACCCTACAGCCTCTGGATGTCCCCAGATACAGTCTCATTCTGAGCAGGCTAGATAAAGAAGCCCTACTCGATTGCCTTTGGCTAAGCATTCCCATTGTGGGATACTCCCTGAAGATGAGGAACACTTGGGAGCTGTCCATAAGGCTGACTGTGCCTCGGACCCTGATGATTCAATGTTGGGTTCTGATGTGGAGGAGGACCTCCTGTCACTTTCAGAAGATTATGAAGAGGCCAATGTGTTCCGCTTGTTCTGGAAGGAGGAGCTGGTGGTATTGATTTCCAGGGTCTCATCCACGTTGAACTTGGCAGATACTTCTGGCACAGAGCAGGAGCAGGAGCAAAAAGTACACCCGCTTCTTCAAGGGGTGCAGAAATCTACTACTGTCTTCCTGTTCCCGGAAGTGATCAAAGACATGATCTGGTCCAAGTGGGACTTGCCCAATTCCCTGCCTAAAGGGTTAAGAGTCTATCAGAAGATCTATGCTCTCCCTCAGGTGGACTGCAATGAGTAGCTTAACATTCCCAAAGCGGATGCCCAGGTCACGGTGGTTACTAAATGGACCACGATTCCTGTGGAAGGTAGATCAGCCTTAAAGGATGTCCTGGACTGCAAGGTTGATTCCTTACTGAAGAATCAATTTGCTGTGTTGGCGGCTATTCTATAGCTGAGGGTTTGCACCAGATTCACTTCTCAAGCCCTGATCCAGTGGATTCAGTCTCTTCCGCCTAATGATACTACCTCTCTCTTGGAGACAGCTACTGTGTTACGGCGTTGAATTTGGTTCCATCAATGGGCAGTAGACACATCTTCTAAAGCCCAGTTGGTACAACTGGCCTTTAAGGGGAAGCTCTTGTTTGGATTAGACTTGGAGATACTAGGGAGGGACCTAGGCGAAACAAAATCTTACTGCCTCCCGGAAGACAGGTCCAGGGGGACCATGAAGCAGGCGAGTGCCCCTTTCTCGACAGCCCCTGCCCAATTGCCAAGGACGAGCTGGCTGGATACCTGGGGGACTAGGGACTATCATCACTACTGACCTAGAAAGCCTTTCTTCCCCTCTGCTTCAGGGCCTGGGGCTCATTCTAAGTCCTTTTGTGGAGCACGTGGACCCAGGAACGTGACCTCCAGAGGAGTCCCCTCCCAAGCCACTCAATGAAGGTTTGGGGACCCATTCCCTGGTACCTCTGGTGGGTGGCAGGCTTCACCTTTTCTTTCAGGATTGGGCCTGGGATCGCTGGGTGCTGGACACCATTCAATTTGGCTATATCCTGGAATTCAAGGAGAAGATTCCCGATGCCATCGTCATCTACCTCTGTGGGTCTGTGAACAAAGGTGCCACAGTGTGGACCACCTTGGACAAGTTGTTTAACCTGAAGACGGTGGTGCTCCTCTCCCCTTGTGAGCGGGTCAAGGGCAGATACTTCATTTACTTTGTGGTGCCAAAGGAGGACTGTTCCTTCCAGCCCATCCTGGATCTCAAAAGGATCTAGAAGCACTTGCGCATCCTGCACTTTCGGATGGAAACCTTGCACTCAGTGATTCAAGCAGTGTGCCGAGGAGAGTTCTTGGCTTCTCTGGATTTGACTGAGGCATATTTTCATATCCTGATCCAGGTGGATCAGCAGAAGTATGTGTTTTGCTATGCTTGGCTCTCACTATCAGTTTACTTCCTTTCCTTTCGGGCTCTCCATCGCCCCAAGGGCATTCTCCAAAGTCATGGTGGTGGCAGCTGCAGTGCCAAGGTATCTATCTGTGTCCACCCCTATCTGGATGACTGGCTCATCTGGGCCTGTTCTCTGTCAGAAGCATCTCGGGTAATGTCCCGCGTAGTGTTCTTCTTGGAAAGCCTCAGCTGGGTGATCAATCAGGAAAATAGCCAGCTTTTGCCTTCTCAGTCCTTGGAGTTTCTGGGAGTATGTTTTGACACTCAGGTGGGCAGGGTTTTCCTGCCAGAGAACAAGATCCAGAGACTGTTGAATTGCCTAGAGCTGTTCTGTACACATCAGGCCCCCAGAGCCTGGGATTATCTTCAGCCCCTTGAATTGATGGCAGTGACCATAGAGATGGTCCTGTGGGCACATGCTCACATGCAGCCACTCCAATGGTCCTTGTTGACTCAATGGTCCTCGAGTTCTCAGGAGTTCAAGCGCAGGCTCCCACTCCTGTTGATGGTGAAATACAGCCTGCGGTGGTGTTGGCAGCCATGTCATCCGAGGGAAGGGCATTCCACTGGATGATTTCCTGGATTCTGCTGATGACAGATGCCAGTCTCTCCATTGCTGAGAGTCTATAGCCCAGGGCCATTGGAACTACAGAGAAGCGGTGTGGTCCATCAACCACCTCAAGGCAAGGACCATCATGTTGGCTCTTCTGCGGTTCCAGTCCCTTATCCAGGACAGGGTGGTTTGATTGTTTTTCAACAGTGCCACAACGATGGCTTACATCAATCGGCAGGGCAGCACAAAAAGTGCCAGAGTGGCCCCAGAGATGAATCTCCTGTTTGCTTGGGCAGATAAAATCCTTCTAGCCTTGTCAGCTCAACACATTACCGGAGTGGACAACCTAGATGTGGACTTCCTCAGACGGCACTCCCTGATTCTTTTCAAGTGGGAGTTGAGTCCCGATGCCTTTCAGTTGATGGGAGGGGGGCATTGGGGTTGCCCTGAAATGTATCTGATGGTGACCCGCTCCATTGCTAAAGTGTTCTGCTTCTTCAGTCGCTGCACGGAAATGGAATCTAAGTGCATTGAAGGCCTGACCCAGCCTTGGCCCAGTCAGCGGCTGCTGTATGTATTTCCTCCGTGGCCCCTGGTGGGGCATGTGATTCGGCCTATAGAGCACCACCTGTGCAAGATTCTCTTGGTGGCACTGGATTGGCCATGGACAGCAGGTTTGGAGACCTGATGCGGCTCCTCCAAATGTCTCCTCTTCGGCTGCCTCCTTCTCAGGGGCTGTTGCGGCAGGGACCGATTGCCCTGAAGGACTCAGCTCCCTTCTCGCTTATGGCATGGCTCTTGAAAGGAGACTGCTAGCGCATAAAGTCTACTCTCCAGCCATAATCCAATAGTGGGTTCAATTCACACTAGCACTCCTTGTGGCCTTGAGCAAGTCACTTAACCATCCATTGCCTCAGAAAAATCCAAGTTCTTAATGTCCCTGTCTAATGTACATCATCACATTTAAGTTACAATGTAAACCGCTTTGAATGAAAAGATAAAGCAGTATAAGAAAAGCCTGTTAAATAATTTATGTTATAATTGGTGCCTGGAGGAGGACTGCCAAGCTTGCATATGTACTAATATGGCATCTCTTTGTTTTATTTATTTATTTAGCTGTATTTATATCCTGCTTTTCACTGGGTCAAAGCGGTCAATTGGGGGATACATTTAACACAAGGGGATATGAGACACATATGCTAATACTTACAGGGAACATGGGCAATGGAGGGTTAAGTGGCTTGCCCAAGACCACAAGGAGTGCCTACAGGACTAGAAATCCCAGTCCCTCCGGGCTAAGATTGCTGTCCCCAGGTGGGACTTGAACCCCTGGCCCTCTGGCCTGAAGTACCTTGTCCTAACCACTAGGCCACTCCTCCCCTTTGAAAACTGGTGTGGCATGGCACTTGATTCCTGAATCAGCCAATGTGTCGTCCTTGTTGGCCTTTCTGCAGGATGGCCTCAAGAAGGGTCTCTCTCTTAGCTCCCTGAGGTGGCAGCGTTGGCCTATTTCCATGGTCCAGTAATAGGCAAATCCTTGGCCTTGCTTCCAGACATCTTCCATTTTCTCCAAGGGGTTCAGTGTCTGCGCCTTCCCCTTCGGTCCATGATACCTTCCTGGTATCTGTCTCTAGTGCTCAGGGCCTGATGAAGACCCCCTTTGAGCCATTGAAGCATGCTACCTTGAAGGATTTGATGCTCAAGACTGTCTTCTTGGTCGCAATTTTTTCTGCAAGGCGAATTTCCGAGTTGCAGGCTCTGTCTTGCCGAGATCCTTATCTGTCCTTTTTCAGCTAATGTCATTTCTATTTGACCTGCGCCTTCCTTCTTGCCTAAAGTGCTGTCTCTCTTTCACATGAACGAGGTGGTTTGTCTGCCCTCCTTCTCTAAGGAGTAGTGTCAGAGGAAGGATAAGGATCTTCGCCTTGTGGATGTCCAGAGGATGCTGCTCTGGTACCTGGAGGTTACGAATTCCTTTCATACGTCTGACCATCTTTTTATACTGTTTGCTGGCCCGTGCAAAGGTGAGGCAGCGGCAAAATTGACCTTGGGGCACTGGATTACTGGATTAAGGAGGCTATTGCCTCAGAATATCTCTTACAGAACCAGCCAGTTCTGGAGGGGTTATGCGCCAATTATATCCGAGCACAAGCATCCTCATGGGCAGAACAGAGCTCGGTAGCCCTTGCAGACATTTGTTGGGCAGCGACATGGCCATTTTTTTCCACTTTTGCATTGAATTATCACTTGGATGTCCACACATGAGCAAACACGGGCTTTGGCTCGAGTTTTGTGAGCTGCTGTGACTCCTTCTCACCCAATGGTATTGTAGCTTTGGTACATCCCACTTGTCTGGACTGGTCTAGCAGGATAGTATGGAAGGTGACATTTTACTTACCAGATAATGTCCTTTCTTGAGTCCTGCTAGACCAGTCCAGGACCCGCCCTTGAAACTGTATTGCTCTGTTCTGTCTGCTGTGGTACCGTAGGGTCCACCATGAATTGTTCTTGGCTCTGCAGGATTATTTCTTCTGACAGCTTTCTGTTCTACTCCCTGTACATAGTTCATTACTGTTGAGTATTCATTGTTGCCCACGTTGATTTTGTGTGAAGCTTGATCTGTATCTTTCATATGCTTTGGGATGAATGATGACGGGACCTCTGATGACTGAGGCTGATACAGGTATGGAAACCTGGGCTTTTCATTGGTCATGGTCTCCATCAATCTGCTGGTGGGGGAACACAACCCATTTGTCTGGACTGGTCTAGCAGAACTCTAGGAAAGGACATTATCTGGTAAGAAAAATGCCACCTTGCATTGAATGCAGATCTCAACATGACTTGTATAAGATCCCATTGAAAACACCATAAGCCGACATAAACGTTTATTGGCTAATTCCCATAACAAACACAAATATCTTAACTCCGAGAAAACATTTTCATGTTACTTTAATATAACAAGTAGATTCAAGTGAATCAACTGCTGATTATTTCACAGCAACACTTGTATTTTGTGGCATGCTTATCAGCAAACTGCATTCTTTTGGGATCTTTGGGGGTTTTTTTTCCATTTCTCAAGTTGATACATCATGGTCACTGCATTCCACGCCTTGTTACATCAATCACTTTGCATGACACAAGTTTAGCAGTAGCAAGAACTTTAAGATAGTGTTTTTAATGCAAGATGTATAGTAACCAGCAGTGACAAATGAAAAGCAGGATCCAGTCTACCTGGAGGTTTTCCATACTACGTGTCTATGGAAAAACAAGTCTGGGCCACAGTTTACTGTAAATCAGTTGTAGAAAATAAATTTAAAACTCCTAAATAAACCATTCTTCAGCTGTATAAATATGTTAAAGAAGAACTTGGCATTTTGGTTTCAGGAAAAATGTTTTAAAAAATCTGCCACCTGGCAAATGATCTAAGTTACATGAAAGAGCAAACAATTTGACAGGTGAAGGATTAGGGTAGCACGCTGTGTGTGTGTCCACTGCTGGAATGTACAGTTGTTCTGCTATGCTCGTTAGATGAGCTGAAACCTGTGATTACTGTAGCAAAATAATTCAGAGCAGCATTCACAGTAAAATCATCCCATGTTTTAAATATTCATTGCTTACGGCCAAATCACCTTTCTTGTGTCCTTAGCTATTAAAAGTAGAAAACAAGGTGTGGGTGCTCTTAACAAAAGGCAGAGAAGGAGACATCTGGCAAGAATATGGACTATTTTATGTCCTTAAATAAACAGAACCAGGGTTTCTGCTGCTCCAGACAGGTTACCCCTCTCTATTTCTGAAGGTTTGCTTTGATTCCATCCACTTGCTATGTAGTGAAAGCAAACGTAAATAACTTCATAAGTAGAGAAATGTAATCTGCCTGGAATGGCAGGTACAAATGTAAGCAAAGTCTTTCTCACTGACTTTGACTCATAGTTTTCCCCTCTTTCTTGATTCATCTTCCCCCTCTCTTATTCTTGATGATTGTAACATTCGCATTGATAACCCCTCTGACTCTTAAACTTTAAAGCACCTTTCCCTTACCTCTTCATTCAACCTCCAACTCTGCTCTACTGCACCCACTCACCAGCATGGTCACTGCCTTGACCTTGTTTGCTTCTCTTATTGTTCACTTAATTTCTGTATCTTAGTTCTTCCGTTATCTGACCATCACCTGCTAAGCTTCACTCTTCATCACTCCCTGCCTTAAATTTGCCTAGTTTCCTCCAATGTTTTAAGAAATCTTCACGCTATTGACCCATTGGCTCTCTCCACTATTGTCTCACCTCCTCTTTTCTCCGCTATCTCATCTAAGTCTGTTGATGAGGCTGTAGTTTCCTATAACTCTGCACTCTCCTCTGCACTAGATGCTTATGCTCTGCCTATACCACATCCTGTAAGGCGCACTATACCTCAGCCCTGGCTATCTTCGACTACCCATTATCTTCATTCCTGTTTCTGCTCAGCTGAGTGCATTTGGTTGACATCCTTCATCTTTCCTGACTTTCTTCACTTCAAATTCATGCTTGCCTCTTTCCAGTCAGCCTTAGCACTCGCCAAGCAAAACTGCAATCTCCATCTGACTAACTCTCTTGCTTTTGACCCTCGCCGACTCTTTTCAACTTTCAACTCTCTCCTGAAGGCATTTCCACTTCTGATCCCTCCTTCCCTTTCTGCCCAAACCTTGGCCAATTACTTCCATGACAAAGTCCACAAGATTACACTCAAGTTCCCCATGAGTTCTGATTCATGCCCTCTTCACTTCCAACTCTTCCCCCTCAATCTCTGCTACCCTCTCTTCCTTCTTTAATATCTCAGATGAGGAAACCTCTTGTCTTCTCTCCTCTTCTAAAGTCACTACCTGCTTCTTTGATACTATCCCCATCCATCTCCTTAACTCCATCTCCTCCACTGTCATCTTTTCAATCTCTCATCAACCTACCTCTGCAACCGTCCCTACAGCCTTCAAGCATGCTGTTGTCAAACCTCTCCTCAAGAAACTGTCACTAGACCCTACCTGTCCTTCTAATTATTGACCCATCTCCCTCCTCCCTTTCATTTCTAAACTTCTTGAATGTGTGGTTCACTACCGTTGCCTTGACTTTCTCTCCTCTCAAGCCCTTCTAGATCCACTGCAGTCTGACTTTCATCCTCTACATTCTACTGAAATGGCTCTTGCCAAAGTCTCCAGCAACCTGTTCCTGGCTAAATCCAAAGGCCTTTACTCAATCCTTCTTTTTTTTTTTTAATTTTATATGTAAGCATTTTCAATGCATCAATTGAAACAAGCAAAGGAAAAAATGGGTTACAAACCACAAGAAAAATCCAAAACACAAATACCCAGATAATACAAATTTTTATCCCAATAGATAGACCCCATATAAGAAACCCCAATACGGTTCCAAACTAAGAAACTTCAAAAATAAAGAAAAAGAGAGAAAACCCCCTCCATCATATGAGCATAGATAACATTAGTGGCTGCCAGTACAGGAGTTACCCTTCCCCCCCTTCCTCCCTCGCCTGAAGAAAATTAATCAGTTGCTTGGGCTCAAAAAAACAGAAAATGCTTAGTCTGATATAGCAAATCATACTTACAAGGATACCGCAATTTAAATTGGGCACTCAAGGCAATGGCTCTCTGGCGCAAGGCCAAAAACTCCTTACGCCTCTTCTGGGTATCCCTCGACAGATCAGGAAATATTAAAATTTTAGAGCCCAAAAACTGAGAAAAAGAAATCCTGCGAAAATATAATCTAAGGACAGCGTTGCGGTCAGACTCGAAAGCAAAGCCGACCACCATAGTCGCCCTGCTAGTCACAACCTCCAAGGAGCTCTCAAGGAAATCAGACAAACCCATTTGATTATCCCCAGCAGAGCCCCCAGTTCCCTCCGCACCACCAGGCCCAGAAGAAATAGCAACATATTGAGTTTTAACAATAGGTGGTAAATTATCTTGAGGCATCAATAAAACATCCGTAAGGTATCTGCGAACCAGAGCCAGGGGTTCCAACAGGGGCGATCTAGGAAAATTCAAAAAACGTAAACTATTCCTCCTCAAGGAATTGTCCATATACTCAAGACGCCTCAAAGAAATTAAAAGTTCCTTGGAGAAAGTCTCACCCATAACTTGCAAATCTTCCACCCTTGTCTCTAGCAGCGCAACTTTACCAGCCTGCTCCGCACACTTCGTTTCCAACGCCACACACCGTCCTTTAACCAACAAGAATTCCTGGGATAAATCCCCCACAACTGGAGCAAGGGAACTCTGGAGCAAAGAGATAGCCTCCCATAAGCTATCTAAAGTTACATTGGCTGGTTTCTTTAAGCTGCAAGTTACCCGGAGCTCTGCAGACGCTAACGCGCTGGTCTTCCTTCGAGCACCTCCTGAACCCTCCACGGGAGAGTGTACCTCCTCTTCAACACCTCCAGGCCGCTCACCAGGATTTGGGCTCAGTAGAGAAGAGGCGCCCCCACACACGGAGCTGACTTCCTGACCCGGAGACACTTCAGCTCCGATCTCCTCCTCTCGACCTCTATCGGGTTGCGGCGGCAACAGTTGGACGGGACTCAAATCAACTCCATCAATGCTCAGATTCCCCACTCCACCAGAGGAATCCGCTGAAGCCATACCCGCCGAACGCACGGTACAGAAGGGCACAATGGAGGCCTGCGCCACTCCCCCAAGGGGTGTTGAGGAAACTGGGGGCTTCGCTGTCGCCTGCTTCCTTTTTTTCCCGATCAGGTCCGCGTCCACCTCACAGCCACTCCGCACCAACGAACGGCGTCTACTCCTCCGCCATCTTGGAACCATCTACTCAATCCTTCTTGATTTTCTGCTGCTTTTGACACTGTTGACTACCACCCTCTCCTTGGCACCTTGTCTTCACTTGGTTTTAAGAGACTGTGCTATCCTGGTTCTCTTCTTATTTCTCCGACTGCTCTTTCAGTATTTGCTCTGGTGGATCCTCTTCTGCTATCCCACTCTCAGTTGGTGTCTGTCTTGGGCCCACTCCTTTTCTTTCTCTGTCCCAGTCCTTTGGTGCACTCATCTCCTCCCATGGCTTTCAGTATCACTTTTACACTGATGACTCGCAAATCTATCTCTCTACACCTGATATCTGTCCAGCAATCCAGGCCCAGATCTCTGCCTGCCTTTCTGATATCGCTGCCTGGATGTCTCATAGTCATTTGAAATTGAACATGGCCAAACCTGAGCTTCTTATTTTTCCCCCTAAAGCCACTTCCCCCTTCATCCTTTCTCAATCTCTGTGGATAACACTGTTCTACTCCCTGTTTCCTCAGCCTGCAACCTTGGGGTCGTCTTTGACTCCTTCCTCTCCTTTCCATACACATACAACTGATATTTCTCTATAATCTCAGAAAAAAAACTCATCCTTTCCTTTTTGAACACACTACTAAAACACTTATCTGCTCTTTGGTCACCTCCCATCTTGACTATTGCAACCTCCTCCTTGCTGGTCTCCCCCTGAATCATCTCTCCTCCCCTTCAATCTGTTCAAAACTCAGCTGCGCAGCTAATTTTCTGCCAGCCCCGATATGCTCATATAACTCCTCTTCCTAAGTCACTTCATTGGCTCCCCTTCTGTTTCCATATCCAGTTCAAACTTCTTTATTCTGCTGCTCCTCACTACCTTTCCTCTCTCATCTTTCCCTACACCCCTCCTCATGAACTTGGTTCTTCTGTTGGACTGCTTCTCTCTGTCCCCTTTTCTTCCACTGTCAGCTCCAGACTCCAGTCCTTTCACCTTGCTGCTCTTTATGCCTGGAACAAAATACCTGAGCCGGTACTTCAGGCTTCATCCCTGCCCCTTTTCATATCCATGCTAAGGGCTCGCCTCTGAGGCTGCTTTTGGATCCTGATCTCCTTACCTTTCCCTAGTTGTATCCTTGTCCTCAGCTGTTGTATTGTCCGTCTTAACTAGATTGCAAGCTTGATGAGCAAGAACCACATTTTTTATGTCTATGTACAGCATTGCGTAGTCTTTTAGCACTATATAAATGTTCAATAGTAGTAATAGAGTGCAGTAACCTGCACAGAGTGGCAAGTGCAGTTCTACAATTCTAGGCACCTTCATGGGCAGGCCAGATAGACCTTTATCTGCCACCATGAAATAAGCAAACTTGTTTCTAGCACCATGGAGCAACTATAGCCTAGTTCAGTTGTTTCTTCACTACTTTTAGCCAGGTACAGAATAAGGGAGTTAAAACAATTTTTAAAAATCTAGTCTTCATATAATTTTTGATTTTGTGAGCACAAATCTCTTTCACAGAAGCAGCTATCAAGTCAGCGCAAGAAACCAAGCTGCCCAGGTCTCTAGATAATATCAACTGCTGCTTCTCATGTATCCTCGGTGACAGCAGCAAGATGAAAATCAAAATGAATCACTTTGTAAATGAGATGCTTTTGTGCGTTGACTTTTCAAATGTGACAATGTTGTTTGTTTTTCCCAGTCAGCAACATTTAAAAGATGTCAGATTCTCATGTGTCATAATGTTGCTCGGGGAAGCAGTTACAGCAAGCCTGGGAAATATGGAGTCATAATTATTTTTAACGGGATATTTTTAAAATTCAGTGCATTCGTGGGATTGCTGTAAAACTGAGGCCACAAACACTCTGACAGATTCAACAGCGGAACGAGGCGGGCCTCCAGGTTGATTACCCAACCAACCCTTTGCCCTGCGTGGCATCAGCAACTAAGGGCACGGTTGCAGGCTCCCTCAACCAAAAAAGGTCTTTGACAGAGTGAAAATATTTATTTCCTTGATCAAGAATACCGTATTTCAATAAAGTTTCTTACACCAGCCAAGGCAGAGGGGAGTCAAAGCTGAGTTCTAGATTTCAAAAATACAAACTTCAGTAAAATGGAGCGCTACCTTAAGGAGACATTGACAACATGGAAGGATGAAGGTAAAGTGAAAAACAGTTGCCTAAACTAAAAGGAAACATGTCTTTCTGTGGCAGTAATTAAAAGGCCATCTGAGTGGCAGTGTGCAATACCGTCCTGCAGAAAGACCTGGGTTCAATTCTCAGCATGCTTTACAGTTTACATTTATTTTGTTATACCACCTTTTCTGGCAATACAAAGCGGTTTACAATTAAGAATCTCGAACAAGAAAGGAACTCCAAATATTAATAGGAAAAAAAAGACAAGTGGAAGGAGAAATCAGAGTAAATACAGCCTTCATTCCTCAAGATGCAATCTGCATTCACAGCCAAGAGTTATGTTTCTTCCTAGCACCAGGAGGGCAAGCCGGCCCCAGGTTAGCCTGATATTTCAAGTGCTTGTTTGAATAATTATGTCTTTACATCTGCCTTAAATCCACTATAGGGATCCTGGAGACAGAGATGTGAGGGAAGACTGTTTTACAACAAGGGAGCAAGACAGAAGAATGTGGATTTCCTGGTGGACTCATAATGTGCTCTAGTGGGAGATAACAGGCATAAGCGGTTTCCATTCAATGAACTGAGGGAATGAGCGGCACAGTATGGGATAATCAAAGAGGAAAGATACTCTGGAGGGGAGCCTTATGGGTCAATGTTAAAATCATATATTGGACACATTGCAACCAGTAGTTGACATTAGCTACAATTCATATCCCAGTACTGAGTATCTGGAATTAATTTAAATGCAACAACAGGTGTTTAAACAAATTGCCAACCATGGTGTTTCAGTATAGGGCCCAATGTGTGACACTAGAAGAACTAATAGTGGGCAGCGCCATGGGAATGAACAGGAAACCTCTTAGTAATTAGACCCCTAAGGTGCACTAATGTTAACGTGTTAATTCACCATTAATGTGCATTATTTTAGCACAGGTCCCATGTTATTCAGTAGGACTTAGTTACAAATAAGGCATATTAGTGTTAGTGCACCTTGGTAACTCGACCCCTAAGGATATTAAGAGAGTTTCTGGTGGGTTTGCTAAATAATCTGTTCAACAATGTCTTTTCCTTCCTTATGAAAGTGGGAGTAAGGAGGATGGACATTATAGCTGGTTAGTCTGACTTGCAGTGGTGGTAAAATTAATGGAGTTTTTTTTTGAAGGAAAGAAGTGAAGCATCTTAACTCCAGTGGGATCTGAGGAAGCATTCTTTCAACAGATGGCAATTATGTGAGAAAATCTGATTAATTTTCTTCCATCAGGTGATCAGAGAATTAGACAGGGAGCAAGTGCTGGATCATGGTGTACTTAGATTTCAGCAATAGCTTTGCTACAGGCTTACAAAGAGAGTTATATAATAAACTAAGCAGACTAAGTGGTGGCCTGGATTAGAAGCTGGTTGAGAGAGAGACAACAGAGTATGGTTGTAAATGGAATCCACACGAAGACAAGAGCAATACAGTGGAATGGGATTAATTCTGCTCAATATCTTTCTGAGCAATATTGCAAAAGGGTTAGGAGAGAGAGATGTGGGGGGGGGGGAATATTCAAAGTGATTTATGTGGTTAGACCTGCTGGATGCATTAATCACGCTGAGTGGGATATTCAGCGGAACGAACATTGAATATCCTCAAGGGCCACAGCTGCATGCCCTGGTGCTAGCTGGCTACCCCTGCGGCTTTCCAGGGGTGGAGCAACGGTGGCACCCAGCGATAACTGGGCAGTGGTGATATTGAGCCGCTGCCTGGTTATTGCTGAGCAGTGAAAGTTAGCCTAACTTTCATTGCAGGAGCTAACAAGGAGGTGGCTGAATATCGCCGTTTCCTGCTTCTCCAGCTAATCTGGCTATTAAATGCCAGTGGCTAGATATGGCCCTGGCATTGAATATATGGGTGTAAGTTTCAGCAGCGACAGCTAGCCACTGTAATCACGCTAGCCGCTGCTGCTGAATATCCCCCTTGAAGTTTTTAGAAGGAGATGCCTACTTTACACATGAATGGAGGCACCTACTTCTCTTTATAAAATACTAACTTAAGTAGTCACCAGTGCATAGTCATTTAAGACGTGAGCATTTACACCTGCCTAGATTTCATAGTAACATAGTAAATGACGGCAGATAAAGACCAGTATGGTCCATCTAGTCTGCCCAGTAAGATGGCAAGAGTAGGTGCACCTGCCACTCTGTGCAGGCCACCCCTCCCCATGTCTTTGTTTAGGGGTGAACCCACCAATCCATGTAGGAAACCCCTATTTGTTGAGAAATTAGATGGTTCAGTTTATTTTGATTTTATCCTGTTGCTGTAAAGGGATCCACTGTGTCCGTCGCATGCCATTTTGAATTCCGTCACTGTGTTTGCCCCCATCACTTCCATCGGGAGGGCATTCCAAGCATCCACCACTCTTTCAGTGAAAAAGTATTTCCTGACATTGCCTTTCAATTTACCACCTTGCAGCTTCATGTTATGCCGTCTAGTTTTACAGCTTCCCTGTCTTTGGAAGAGGTTTGTTTGTTCATTATTTCTCTTTAAGTATTTAAGGGTCTGAATCATATCTCCCCTATCCCTCCTTTCCTCCAAAGTGTACATATTTAGGTCTTCAAGTGTCTTCTCATAAGGCTTCTGACGCAGGCTCCAAATCATTTCGGTCGCCTTCCTCTGAACAGTTTCCAGTCTTTTTTTTTTATATTTGATTTAAGATTTTCAACAACAACCAACAACAACACTTAACACATAACATTACAAGAACAATTCACTCCCTCCCCCCACCCCTCACCCATCCCATCTCCATGAGGTCAATACCACATTCTACCAGACAACATTACCTTATGTCTTGTTTAAGCCCTATGTGCAAATTATGTTGTTCAGACATTTATTCTTGCTATTGCCGCATACTCATCAAAACAATTCCACTTATTATCTACTGTTTCTGGCCCCGGGGTGTTACCCTGAGAATTTTCCTGTGGGAATCCCATCCTTCTTCTCAGGCACCTCTGTCCACACACTGCATCCCGTGCCTTTTCATATCTGGCGTATAGGCAGACCAGGTTCCACCAATGATGAACATCTAGTCTGCTAGAATCTTTCCAAAAAACCATGATCAGCTTCAACGCAATAGCAACCATGAAGTTGAACAAAAAGTGATTCCTTTTTTCTATTGGAAGGTTGCAGTATGCAGAACGTAAAATCACGATCTGCCATGACAGAGATGCCCGGAAACGTAGAATACTCTGTATCTTCTCCCATACCATTGCCCAAAATCTCTGAAGTAAAGGAAATCCAAGATCATATGTTTTAATATACTCAAATGTACCAAACATGACCATCATTTGCTTCAAATGAATACATGTAAATTACAGTATTTTATCATTTACACGTGTAACTTTGTATCCCGACCATGCCCATACTCTGCCCTGTATATACTCACTGTGAAGTACGTGCCACCGTTCATATGAATATACTTACAGAAAGGTGCACCATTAAAGTGCAAGTTCATTTATGCACCTAGGTGGGCACTTACACATATAAATGACTAAAATGCACCCATTTGTTCTCAGTTTTGCTGCCTAAATCTAAGCAGCGCCTTATAAAATCTTGGGATACAAATTTGAGGGAACGATACATAATGGGAGCTGAGATACTGATGACCATAGAGCAGAAAAGAGACCTTGGGTGATTATATCCAGTGATTTCAATGTAGAAAAAAAGCATGATGAGGCAAAGACCAAAACTGGAGAGATGTTAGGGTAAATAGCAAGAGAGAGAACAGGAAGTGATTATTCTGTCATACAGGTCCTTGAAGACCTCATCTGGAGTACTGTGTTCAGCTTTGGAGGCTGTGCCTCTAGAAGGACATAAACAGTGGAAGTACTTCATTGAAGAGCTACCAAAATGATGCAGGTTCTGCATCAAACACCTGTAAGAGGAGGCTTCAGTTTCTAAGTATGTAGACCCTAGAGTAATGGCTTTCAGCCCAGTTCCAGATGTCCACAAAGAATACGCATGAGTAGATTTGCATGTACTGCCTCCATCATATATAATTGTATCTATTTATTTATTTTAAAGGATTGATATACTGCTTTGTCGTGAAATCAAAGCGGTTTACACTTCAAACAATCAAAAATCAGTGTCAGTAGAGATAGGCATGCTGTGTTGATGAGGTGATGATTTCTTGGTGTGCTATTTATAGGATGAGCTATATACAAGTGGTTATGTACAGGGAGGGTAGGGGGGTACATTGGGGTTTTTCAAACAATGACTTAATATTAACTTGTAGTTTTAGCTTATACATTGGGGGTCATTAATATTAACTTATACATTGGGTGTCTTTCAGACAATAACTTAATATTAACCTGTACAATGACAATAGCAGTAACTTGATATTAACCTGTACAATGACATCAATTTTACACAATAATAGCATTTACAGAGAACTTTCAGTTGTAAACCTGAAAATCATATCTTGACAATTTAAGCATACTTGTGATTCATGCTCCTTTTATTAGGGGTGTTCAATTGTGATTTGTGATGTTTCATTTCAATCATAGATAGTCTTGTAATGTTCCATATTAATATTGAGATTGATGTGATTGTTGGTCTTCGTTATAATGTTCAATGAATAAGGTAGTCTTGAGTAACTTGCGGAAGTCCTTTAAATCGTTTGTGGATCGTAGTTTCTCTTGGAGTGCATTCCAAATAGCAGGGGCCACTAGGGAGAAAGCTCACATGGATGTGGATTTATTGGTATTTGTAAATAATCTGGGTGTTGGTATTGTGTTTTTAGTGCTGCTTCTGTCCAGTCTTTCTTTAGTTTTGGTTCCGATGAGTTCTTGAAGTATATCTGCAGACATGTTGTTTTTGATCTTGAATATTATTAGCGTTGATTTATATTTTGCTCTTGAGGAGATTGGTAGCTATTGCAGATCTTGAAGTATGAGAGTTATATGGTCTTGTAGTGAGGCACCAGCAATGATGTGGGCAGCGGTGTTTTGGACTATTTGAAGGGGATGGGTGGATTGTTTGGGTAGGCCTTGGAAGAGGATGTTGCAATAGTCCAACACAGGTGTGACAATTGCCTGGCATACTGTATGGAAGTATTCCTTGCTGAGTAGAGGTTTTAGTCTTCGGAGCATCGCTAGTTTGAAGAAGGCTGTTTTGGATCTTTTGTTAATGTGTGCATGTAGAGTGAATTGTTTGTTTAGAATCACTCCGAGGTACTGCATGTCCTCTTTTACAGTGATTGATGTATTTGAAATGTTGATGGTGGTAGGAGGGGTGAATGTGGAGTCCCTTGTGATGTTGATTGCTTCAGTTTTCTTTATATTGATTTTTAAATTGTTGTTATTCAGCCATGTTGTTACTTCGTGAATGCATGTTGATATGTCTGTGTAGTCTGGGGCTTCCAGGTGGATTGGAGTATATGCCATGATATCGTCGGCGTATATGGCATATTGAATCTTGTATTTGTTGAATATTTTGCAGATAGGTTGGATATATATGTTGAAGAGGAGTGCAGATAATGCGGAGCTTTGGGGAACTCCTTGTGTCATGTGGAAGGGTGCTGATGAGAGATTATCGGATGTTACTTTTTGTTGTCTGTTTTCAAGGTATGATCGAAACCATTTTATGGTGTTGTCCTGGAGGCCAATTTCCAATAGGCGTTTCAGAAGGATGTGATGAGAAACTGTATCGAATGTGGATGAAATGTCAATAAATATAAGTAGGAAGCATTTCTTTATCTTGTCTATTCCTTTTAGTATGTTGTCAAATAGATGAATGAGAAGTGTCTCTATGCCGTGGTTTGGACGGAATCCATGCTGGTGAGGGTCCAGTGGGGCGTGTTGATCAATATGGTCTTGAAGCTGTCTCTTTGCGATTTTTCGATTATTTTTGCTAGGAATGGAAGGCTTGATATTGGGCGGTAGTTTGCTGGGTCAGTGTTGATAGTTGATGTGGTTTTACGAATGGAGGGTATAGTAGATTGAGTGCTTTGGGCATGTAGCCCTGGTTGAGAGAGGTGCTTACTATTTTTTTGCATATACTTGCTTAGATCTTCTTTAGTGGATTTAATCCATGTCACCGGGTAGGGGTCCAGTGGAGAAGTGGTGGTGGTTAAAGCTGTGATGGTTTGAGTTATTTGTTTCAATGTTGGAATGCTGAATTTCTTCCAATGCTTGGTGATGTTACAGTCCATATCTGTAGTTGGTGTGCCCATAGGGGGGATGCTCGTAGGTGGTGTGCTGTGATTGTGGTTATTCTTAGCTATTAGAAAATCAGCAAAGGTTTGAGGATGGATCTTGCTTTCGTCCTTCATGGTTGGGTCATTAGTATGGTTGCATACAATGGTGAAAAGCTCTTTTGGCTTGTTGCAGGCTTTTAGAACAAGGTTTGTATGGTATTCTTGTTTATGTTTGTTCATTATATTGTATTTTTTTTGCTTCTCCTGATATTGTCGCAATGTGGTTTCTGATTTGTTACATCTCCAGTGGCGTTTGAGTTGTCGTAGTTTCCTTTTGGACTCTCTTATGGTGTTTGAGTACCAAGGTGCTGATCTGGGTCTGTTCTTGTTGTAGTGCAAGCTCTTTTGTGGTGGGAGTTGAGATGCTGCCAGGATAGTGTTATTCCATGCGCTGATAGCTTCGTCTAGGTCAGTGAATTCTTGTGGAAGGGATTGACAGGTGTCTTTGAGGAATTTTTCTTTGTTAAAGGCTTTGAAGCGTCTGGTTGGATGTTCAGTTCCCCTGGATGAATGTTGGGTATAATGTTTGTAGCTGGAAACGTATGGCGTGGTGGTCTGACCATGGTATTGGTGTGGTTTTAGATGGTTTTATGAGGCCTTGGTTCAGGATGTTCTTTGGTACAAAGATGTGATCTGGTGTAGATCCAGAGTGATGTAAGGGATCAGAGAGGATCTGCTTTAGGTGAATGTTTGGTGAAAAGCCGTTTGGTGAAAAGCCGTTTCAAGTGTTGTGGATTCAGATGTGAGATTCAGGTCTCCTAGGATGATGAGGGTCTTGTGTGGGTGGTTCACTGCATATATCATGTCTAGGATGTTGGACGTATCATCATTTGAGGTCTTGGGGGTCGGTAGATGAGGCAGATGGAAAAGTACTTGTTTTCTGCGTTGATGAAGTCACAGTATTCAGAGGTTTTTGTGGCTGACGTTTTGAGTCTTAGGTCTGATCTGGCGAGAATTAGTACACCACCTCCTCGTTTGTGGGCTCTGGGACAGTTGTATGCTGTGAATGTTGGTGGTGTTATTTGATTCAGCATCACTTGGTCTGAGCTTTTGAGCCATGATTCTGTAATGCATAGGATGTCAATGTTGTTTTCTTAGATGTGATCAATAATAGTGTTTGTTTTGTTGCATGTTGATCTCGCGTTGATCAGTTCTATGGTTATGGGAGTAGTGTATGATGGGTGTGTTTGATGTGTGGGAATGTTTGGGGGAGTTTCTATCTATCTTATTCATATTCACTGAGAATATCCCAAGAGCTGAGTTGAGAACCATTACCACAGATGACAGGAGAAACTGGGAGATATGATGAATATGTTCTGATGCCTGAAAGATATTAATCATGTGTAAAATATTTTTCAGTGGAAGGGAAGTTCTAGAACAGGGAATGATATAAGGCTCCAAGGTGGGTAGACTCAGGAGCAACAGCAGGAGCTATTTCTCAACAGAAACTGTGGTGGATGGATGGAGGAACACTCTTCTGGAATGGGAGATGGAGGCTAAAACAGTAACTGACTTAGAGAGCATGCAGTAAACACAGAAGATCAGTGAAGAGAGAACAGAAGCACATCCTAATGGTACATGTTTAAAGTGCTGTAACCAAACAAGTCAATAATTAGTGATGGAGCTGCCAGAATGAATGACTAAGTGAGGAATATGAAATGTTGGAAGTTCTAGCAGAAACACAGTCAACCACACTGCTAAGTCTGTCTGACAAAATTACTCCACTCTAACTTGTGACAATAATAATGGTTACTAGCAATATTGCTCAAATTCCCGTTTGTAGTCTCAGACATGTAAAGCGCAATTAACCTCCTCTCAAATGAGAAACAAGTAGCGCTTATGTTGCATCAATGACTACTGGGTAGTGAACCCTTTTTTTTGTTTGTTTCAATAAATATCACCAGTATTCCACCACCTGTGTATTTCAAAATGTTATTGGCAATCATAAAAGCTGTGAAATAAGCTTATCTTTGTTCTCTGCTTTTCTTCAATTCTTTGTAAAGTTTCTTAATTTTCCTCTAGTGTTTATGATTGTTCTCTACGCCTCCTAGGGCACCTCGTTGAGCATTTCTCTCCTCTTCGGAGTTTCTTCAGGAGGATCTACGCGCAAGAGAAAAATAGAACAATGGCGCCAATCTTCCTACTCAATCCCTATTGCACATTGATTATGGCTTAAGTTAAACACTATTCTTAACTGCTCTAAAAATCATCGAACAGGCATACAGTTTTTTTTCAATGTTACTGCTTACTCTTTGCTTGCTGCGTTTTTTGATCAAAGAGAAGATATGGAGAGACGCGGGCAGCAGCAAGCAAAGAGTAAGCAGTAACATTGAAAAAAACTGTATGCCTGTTCGATGATTTTTAGAGCAGTTAAGAATAGTGTTTAACTTAAGCCATAATCAATGTGCAATAGGGATTGAGTAGGAAGATTGGCGCCATTGTTCTATTTTTCTCTTGCTCGTAGATCCTCCTGAAGAAACTCCGAAGAGGAGAGAAACGCTCAACGAGGTGCCCTAGGAGGCGTAGAGAACAATCATAAACACTAGAGGAAAATTAAGAAACTTTACAAAGAATTGAAGAAATGCAGAGAACAAAGATAAGCTTATTTCACAGCTTTTATGATTGCCAATAACATTTTGAAATACACAGGTGGTGGAATACTGGTGATATTTATTGAAACAAACAAAAAAAAAGGGTTCACTACCCAGTAGTCATTGATGCAACATAAGCGCTACTTGTTTCTCATTTGAGAGGAGGTTAATTGCGCTTTACATGTCCGAGACTACAAACGGGAATTTGAGCAATATTGCTAGTAACCATTATTATTGTCACAAGTTAGAGTGGAGTAATTTTTATTAGTATAATAGCTTACCATACTCCGGAAAGACCAAAGAGATTTTTGTAAGTCTGTCTGACAGGCTACGATGATAGAATAAACTAGAAGTTGAGTCTGTTTGGCAGGCCACACACATACACTGTAATATAATGCAAAATAATGTATTCCTTTGATATACCACTTCTCGAGGCTGCTTTTGAATCCTGATCCCCTTAGTCTCCTGTTCACCTCCTGTGTTTCCTTAGCATTCCTCTAGATCAGTAGTTCTCAACCCAGTCCTCAGGACACATCTAGCCAGTCAGGTTTTCAGGAAAACCCCAGTGAATATGCATGAAAGGGATTCACATACAGTGGAGGGTAGTGCATGCAAATCTCTATCATGCATATTCATTGTGGTTATCCTGAAAACCTGGCTGGCTAGGTGTGACCCGAGGACAGGGTTGAGTACCCCTACTCTAGATATATCCTTATCCCCAGTTGTTGTATTGTCTGTCTTGACTAGACTGTAAGTTCTGTTGAGCAGGGACCATCTCTTATGTCTCTGTACAGCACTACACAAATGATTACTAGTAATTGTAAAGCATTTAGCAATTTAGAATATAAATATGCAATTATACCAGTACATTAGATTCAATGCACATACACCCAACAGACAAATACAATTAAAACCAATCCCAAAATAATTCCATCTATTGAGTTTTTATTTTTCAGCTCTCCTTTTCTATTTGTGGAGTTCCTTTCCTATCTTAATTTTTTAACTGTTGTAAGTTGTAAACCACTCTGACACTACAGCAGGTGCAAAGTGGTGTAGCAAGTTTAATAATCATAAAGATAAACTCATAAACCTAAATTACTCCCCCCACAGCAAGATCCTAAAATGTAACCCAACTAACAGTAGGAAGATCAAAGCTCTATATGAATGGCTATAGCACTGGACCAAACAAACCAAATCAGGTATTAGGGCTTTCTTGAACTATAAAATGTTGTTTTCATGCAGAGAATCCACAAGAACAGAACGGCATACATATTTGAAGGTGCTTTTAGAAGTCCTAGCAGAATACCAGGCACTCGATAGTTGGTTTGTCTGGCAGGCCATGCTGGGGACCTAAGAGGCCAGGTTTTCATCCACACTGATATCGATAGCAATTTGGGTTATTACTGAGCTTTATTTATTTAATTTAATCTATGTATTTACTTACAAAGATTTCTATTCCACACATCAGAATATCTGAGCAGATTATTAAGGTACATACATCATCATAACTCATCAATAAAACAGAACAAACAAAAAGTAATTGAGATGGAGTCTGAGGCTAAGGGCACTTTAAGAGATGGGATTACTAAAATGAGTGGCAGGTATAACATGCTGAATTATTCCCAGCCATTGAGTTTAAGGGTGTGGTGCTCTGAGATAAAAAGGGGTGGAGCCCTGCTGCTTTCAAGACAAGCCCAGACAGTTGCTGCCTGAACGATGAAGGAGCAGGATCTGGAGCCACAAGACCCCAGGCTGCTTGTGAAATTCACTTGGCAATATCAGATAATCCCAAAAACCTGAGAAATATTCTTAAGAATTTATATAATCCTCAAATGGTACTTAAGATTTTGCAGTGGGTGATTTTTAGCAAATGTTTGTGCTACTGAAGGTAGTATGTAAACGCATGGACATTCTGGGATTTCTTTGTCACCAGAGAACACTGTTTGTTAAAGGGCTGTGTGGATTCTCATACAAGAGCCCTCTTAGGGGCCAGGGCTATTAACTGTCCTGCCGGAACTTTCCACAGGAAAGCATCAGCAGCCATGTTGAAAGAAATGCTTAGTGTGTAGAGAATGAGTGTAGAGACTGAGTAAACGGCAACAAAGTAAGCTGAGGATTGAAACCTAAAGAGACTGATTGGGACACAACCTATAAACTACACTAAATATAGAGAAAGACCAATTATATCAGGTGCCTGGCACACTATAACCCTCCATGTGGAAAAAATCAAAAACAGCAACTCATCAAGTACCACAATTTAAGCAGAGTGGTCACATCTCATCATCTACTTAAAATAACATTAGCTTGACTGCAGGTGTCTATTTGGACCAAATGCAAAAGAGAATAACAGGGTCTTTAAACATTCCTTAAAGAAGGCAAACCTCAGTAATTAAGACAAAACCCATTTGGCGAGTTATTGCACTTCATAGGAGCAGCAATAGAAAAGGCTCATATTTTAGTCTCTACAAAATGTATCAACCTGATTGATGGAACTGAAATAAGCTGAGCACCATCTGACTGAAGGGTATGCATGAATCTCTTTATTTTCAATACCAAAGACAGATAGCATGGCACACCATTCTGAAGCACCTTAAAAATCAACATTAAGATCTTGAATTTTATCCGAGGTGCTACTGGAAGCCAGTAAAATGTGATTAAATGAGGAGTAATATGTTCATAACACGAAATACCAGCCAATGATCTGGCAGCAGAATTCATTATCAACGACTTTCCAGCGGTAACCCCAAAAGAGTTACAGTAATCCAGATTAGTTAAAAGCAAACTTTGTAAAATTGTTCTAAAATTTTAAAAGGCGGTATATAAAAAATGTTAAATAAATAAATCATCTTTTGATAAACATAGCTTAAGGCTCCTTAGCCATAATTGTCTAAAACACATGGATTTGACCAGAGATCTCATAACAAGGCCTCATAGAAAGCGTATTGTCCAGAATTATTCCAAGACTACAAACTTCATCTGAAAAGGAATGGTGACTCCTTCAAAAACAAAGTCTACAGGTTCTCCAATATCTTTTGAATGTGAGAAGATTCAAATTAAGAGATAGTCTAGTGGTCCTCATTCAAGATGAAACTGAAATTAAGCAATGCTGCAATCTTTTTAAAGCATCTGAAAGATAACAGTCAAAAGAAAAGAAACATTAAATGCCATTGTCTTATAGCATACCAAGCTTGCTAAATAATTAACAAATTGGACCCAAATATAAATCGGATAGCAGGGCAGACAGTCAACCCTTGCTGTAGATTAGCCTTCAAGGGCACACTGTTGAAACAGCATCATCACGTTGTATCTGCTGCGTGCAATCATGTAGATAAGACAAAAATCATCTTAAGATCATACGAGCAATCCCAATTGAGATGTCCTAGGTTTGACCTAAGGAAGGTACATGAAAGCACATGAGCACATATGCTACACCTATTTTAAAAAAAAAATATATAGGCCTATGTGCCTTTATAAAATAATCTACCTGAAAGCTCCCAAAGTTACATTTGCTCCAAGGCAAGTGTAGGTTTGTGCGTGTGTTTGGTGGTAGAAATTGGCACATTTTATAAAATACAATGTATGCATAAGCGCTAGTCTCATCCCCACTGCCCATTCTTCATCCCTGGGAATGCCTGCTTGTCTAGCGCCTAAAAGTAGGTATTATCGGGTAAGATACGTGTCGGTGGGAGCCAGATTCAGTGGCACTATATGGACATTGCCACTGAATATCCTCTCTGATCCTCTCAGCACTCTGACCCTCTCAGCACCCACTCAGGAGAGTGCTGAGATGGTCTGAGGCAGAGTTTGCATGGTGACAGAAGTTATGCACACAGCGGTGATTTTCAGTGCCACCCTACAGTAGGACTGAAAAAAAGTTGTCCTAAATTGCTCTCCAGTTAGCAAGACCCTAGTTTTCCAGGGCCTAGAAAGCAATGCATTGTTCTGAATAAAAGAACAGGCAAATGCATGTAGAACTTTGTTAAAACAAGAATGGTCAGATTTAGAGGCTACAGCTTCCTGAGTTGCAGTACACGGATGGTGAGGCACTATCTTTGCTCTGCTGGAGCCCAAAGTCAAAAATTATATTTTCAGGCAATTTGGATAGACTCTGTGCAGTCACTGCAAGATTGTATCAGCAAGGGTTCAGACAGACCTCACTTTCAGGAGTGAAAAGGAAAAAGGGTTTGAGAACATGGTCACTTGGCTGGAGAGCGCTCATTATTGGAAAAAATAAGCGCTTGTATTTAAGGGTCACTGCAATACAAAAATGAAATCCATGAGATATTGCTTTGTATTATGGCGCTCATAAGAGGAAAGAGAAATTTTATTATACGACTAGCAAGATCATTTTCCTTTCAGACTGGGGCTCATCTACATTTGTCACATAGCATGATTAAATCCCAGCGAAGCAGGCCATTTTGAAAAGAAATTTCGGGACAGTACTGCTGCAGGCCTCCATATGGCAAGCATTTAAATAAAAAGTATCTCTTCAGGGAAAGCTGCTCCTGCCAAGACACTGCTGGGGTAAAATCGTGCGAGATGCATTGCCAGAAAACTTGCCTGTGGGAGATAAGGACATTGACTGTTTGATTTGTACTTTCCACCTGTGACAGTTCAAGAAAGGGACTTAGATTATAAGGGTTTCCATTTTCCTGCTTTGTTTATTTAGCCATGTTTCAGAAGAGGGGAGCAAACGAACTTGTAAAGATGTAGGGACATAAGAGAAATAAATGACCTAACCACATTCAGAAAGAGAATCAACACACGCCCCTTTCCTGACTATTACCAGAACCGAATTGAAGACCTGAAACTCTACCCCACATAAATCCTAATACAACTGCATCCATATACCTCTCCTCACAGATAGAACATAATTAAGACATTAATCACCCATAATGACAAAACTTCATAACACTGTACGAGCCATGACACAGATTTGAACAATGTACATAGTTATATGTAAATAGTTCTGCCTAACCTCACTGAATACCAAAGGCCTGTTGAAATATGACATATTTAATTTGAGGTTTCCTTTGTGTTCCGTATAAACCGCCTTGAGCGGTAATAGTTCATTGAGTTCTCTGTAAACCGCCTTGATTGCATGAATAAAGCGTATATAAAACCTAAATATAAACAAATAAATATTCTGTAGGAGCAGCTGACGCTTTAATAAAACCCGGCTATACAGAGACGGAACATATCCAGTTTCCTGCCGCTGAATATTTGGACTCACTAGACACCAGCACCACTGTCCGATTAGCAGCCATTCACCTGTCCTAACTTTAATCAGTTAAGCTGTCTGCTTAGTGACCAAATATTGCTGCTAACCATATAGCCACCAACACCACGCCCAATCTGTCTACAGAACGCCCCGTTTTTAACTGTGTTTTTTCCAAACACTGTGGGGATATTCAGTAGCAGTAACTGGTTAGTGTTGCTGAATATTGAAGTTGACTGCATTTTAGAAGGAAAAGATCACATTTAATTGGCACATCGAATTGTTCTGCTTCTCTTGGCGGAGATAACTCCAGACGTTCCCCATCCTGTGAATGTCATGTATCAGAGTGTAAACCCTCAGCTTGTCTAGCAGATAACTAGGGCATGCTTCGTGTAGAGTCCCGTGGAGGGTAATGCTATAAAGATTCTTCCTGAAGGAGGAACCCAAGATGACAGCATTTTAGGTTGTGCATTGTGGTTATCTGCTTGGTTTTTACCTAATTGCTGATATAGGACAGAGGACCATCAACTGGAAAGGCAGAACTACTTCAGCTTTTTTTTTTCATGAAAGGCGGGTACAATGGATAAGTTCACAATGTGCAGCATGCCTGTTATAACCTCCTAAATGCTGGTGATGGTAGATGCAGTAGGGAGGGGTGGAGTGATCCCCCACTTAAGGTATCATTCAGCCTGGAGGAATGAAGGATGCCCATCAATCCTATCACTGCGGGCCCTAGTGCTGGTGTCGAGCAAAACCTGCAGGGTCAATGGCTGGCCAGAGTTTTGGCTGCAGCAACCGGAGAGTATAAATAGGTAAGTATTGCTTGAAAGCTCCAAGGTTCCATCCTTGGTACACTAAAACAATGCGGGTACCCCCTTCTTCCGCCAACACACACACACTTTGGAGGCTATGCTGTAGGAGGAAGGCAAAGAACTTTCTGCCACTAAATGCTCAAATCTAATCAGCTTGTTAGATACCATCAGGTCTGCCATAAAGCAACTTGGTCAGTCCCCTTATGGATTAGATTGCTGGGCTTGATCATCTATCTCAAGGTTTCAAAAATCAAGCGGAGGAACACAAATCTAAAATGAAAAGTTTGGACTCTAAGATGGATATTTCAGATGAGAAAGTCTGTAGTTTGCTTACCAACACAGGAGCTGCGGTGACAGTTTATCTAAAACTTGAGAATTTGGAATCTCCAGGAACAAGCAGGAATGGGTACGTCGGTACCGACGGAGCCTGCGCGGGAATGCTCCCCAGCATCCAATCAGAAAGCTTTTGGGAGCATCCCACAGCGCCTGCGTGCTGCCTTCCCGCCTTTCCAACTGTCTCTCCTCAGTTGTTCTTTTTTCCGTGGAGCCAGCAGGTCGTGTTCCTGTCACCGCAGAAGAATTTCCTTATTTTTTCTTTATTTCTTTTCTGTCGCGTCTGCCTTCCTCGACGCTATACCGGTACCGCCGGTTCTTATTCTTTTCTTTAAAAAAAAAAAAGACCTTTTTTCCATTTATTTTTCTTCAGGTGTACTTCAGTTTTGGGCCTTAGGCCCAAAACCCTTTTCCTTAAATATGGAAAAGCCTGCCTCAGAATTTAAGAAGTGCACAAAATGTGGCGGTACTATCTCCGTCACCGAGACCCATGACTAGTGTCTAAAGTGTTTAGGCCCTGACCATTCCATTAAAGATAGTGTGTCCTGTTCCATGATGTCTAAGAGAGGTCGACAGAACCGAGCTGCCAAGCTCAGTACCGTTTCCCTCTGATGCAGCTTCGGTGGCATCGACGTCTTCCAGGGCTTCTTCTTCCTCACATGGATCTCAGGTAACTAAACATAAATCCAGCCGGTCCTCGAAGGGCAAATCTCCTTCCAAGCATCGAGATGCCCCTGGCCTTGCCCTCGAGGATTCTGCACCGGCAAAATTACCCCGGTGGGAGGCTTCGGCCTCTAAAGCATCGTCATCGGGGTTCCAGGATGATCTAGATGGCGTGGCCTCAACAGATCTCCTGGTGCCATGCTCTGGGGTACCGGTGGCCTCCACCGGTACCGACTTCCAGGCATTGGCAGCGTCGATGGATCAGAGGATTCTGTCCATCTAACACAGTCTGGCGGCTTTCCATGTGGCATCGCCGCCCGTGGTACTGCAACAGACTACTCCGCCGGTACCGGCTCCGGTATCGCCATCGGCACCGATTCCGGTACCGGTGGCATCGGCATCGGTGTCCGCTATGCCGGTACTCTGCCCTCTGCAGCCCTCTGGTACCAATACCCCGGTACCGGTGATTCCCGATACCGATCCCAGTCGGTACGGGTATCGGGCTTTGCAAGAGCATCCCGACAGACGATACTTCGATTCCTCTGATGACTCTGAGGATTCTGAAGAGTCTGTCGATGCAGCGATGCTTCTTCCACAGGAGGAATCCTCTCCTAAACGAAGGATGTCTCCTCCGGAGGACTAGTCTTTTCAAGACTTTATCAGAGAGATGGCTCGGGGCCTCTCTATTACAGTAGCCCCAGAGTCAGAGCCTAGAGCTAAGGAGTTAGATATTCTACAATATCCTAAAACTCCTAAGGAGCCAGCTACCTTGCCTATTCATGAGATTCTGTATGATCTCATTTTAAGGATGTGGGAAGCACCTCTAACCACCTCTCCTCATTCTCACAGGTTGGACACCATGTATCGTGTCTCTCCTTGTCCTGGTTTCCATAAAACTCAGCTTCCTCACCACTCTATTGTGGTTGAGTCTGCAATGAGAAAGATTAGAAGTGCCAAGAGACATGCCTCTAATCCTCCAGGACGTGAATGTAGAACCCTGGATGCTTTTGGTAGAAGAGTCTTCCAAGCTTCCATGCTTGCTGCGAGAATTAATTCTTATAGTCTCTACATGGGAATGTTCTTAAAAGAAGTCACTGACCATTTGCAGACTTTAAGTCCTTTTATGTCTGACAGTAAAAGGCAAGAATTTCTCACTGGGCTCAAACATGCCCAGGATATCTCCAAATTCTGCAACCGTGCAGCTTTCGACTCCTTTGAATGCGTAAGCAGAGCCTCAGCTATAGCTATAGGTGCACGTAGGATTGCTTGGCTTCAAGCATCTGATTTGGAGACCTGGGTCCAAGATGAATTGGGAAATATCCCTTGCACAGGTGAGAATCTGTTTGGTAAAGATTGGCTTTTGCTTGCCAATCAAATGGATGCTGAAAATTCTGCTTTGGATAGACTATCCAAATCTACTACTGCTCCTGCTAAGAAAAGGTTGTTCAAGAAAACACCTTTTTCTAAAAAGGGAAGATCCTATCCTGCTTATAGTCAGAGAGCATCTTCTGCAGCTCAGTTCCCTTCCAAACGTCAGCAATCCTCCAAACAGACCAAGGCAAAGGCTATGAGGCCTGCTCCAGCCCAGCAATCTCAGCCCCTTCAGGGCCTTTGACTCTCTGCTAGAGAACTTAGCCTTCCTGGCTCTAGAAGGACCAGAGCCCTCCACCATTCCAGGAAGGTTATGTCACTTCGCTCCCAGATGGGAGCAAATCACAGCAGAACATTGGACACTCTCCATCATAAGAGGGGTACAAACTTCATTTTTCAAGCTTGCCCCCTCTCACAAGAGTGCACCAGTTCAATTCTCCAACCTCCCTCCTCAGCCTGTTGGAGCAGGAGGTTGCCACTCTTTTTGCTCAAAGGGCAATAGAGGAAGTGCCTCTTCAACAACAGGGCACAGGGTTCTACTCCCCCTATTTTCTTATCCCAAAGAAAACAGGGGGCTTCAGACCCATTTTAGATCTCAGAGAGTTGAACAGATTCCTACTCAAAGAGAAATTCAAAATGGTTTCTCTTGGAACTCTGCTACCATACCTTCAGAGTCAGAATTGGCTTTGTTCTCTAGATCTCAAGGATGCGTACACCCATGTTCTCATCCACCCAATTCACAGAAGGTTCCTTCAGTTCTTTTTCCAGGAGAAGCACTATCAATACAGAGGGCTCCCCTTTGGCCTGGCCTCTGCACCAAGGGTGTTCACGAAATGCATGGCAGTGGTTGCTGCCTTTCTGCACACCCTGGGAATATTTGTCTTCCCTTATCTGGACGACTGGCTCATTCGAGCTCCCACTCAATCAGAGGCCAAGACTGCTCTAACCTGCACAATGCGTATCCTTCAATATTTAGGGCTGGTAATAAACATCCCAAAATCCAATTTGATCCCTACTCAGTCCTGGAGTTTATAGGGGTGTTTCTGGATACCACAAAGGCAAGGGCCTATCTTCCCCAGGCACGTTGCCTTCGCTTGATGCAATTAGCTTCTCAAGCAGAGTCAAAACCCCTACTAACTGCTCGAGAAATGTTACTGTTGCTAGGCTACATGGCATCCACCGTCCATGTGGTACCATATGCTCTCCTTCACATGAGAGCAGCTCAGTGGACTTTATCCACCCAATGGACCCAGGCATTAGGCTGCCTGTCAGACAAAATAGCAAACACAAGCCGCCTCATTTTGTCCCTCCAGTGGTGGAAGTCCCCTCAAAACCTGTTTCTGGGGTCTCCCTTTCAACAGCCTCTACCCCAGGCAACTCTTACAACAGATGCTTCTTCAATGGGCTGGGGAGCTCATCTTCAGGACCTCTCCAACCAGGGCATCTGGTCCCCAAAGGAGACTTCTCTACATATCAATCTCTTAGAACTCAGAGCAATCTTCCTTGCTCTGCGAGTTTTCCACACCCTGCTCAGCCACAAGACAGTCCTTATCCATACGGACAATCAGGTAGCCATGTTCTACATGAACAAGCAGGGGGGAACAGGCTCTCTGTCGCTTTGCAACGAAGCTCTGCGACTGTGGGCCCTCGCCAGAGAGCATCACATTCATCTTCTGGCAGTCTATCTTCCAGGGGTTCAAAACTCTTGGGCAGACAGACTCAGTCGAGTTCTGCTTCCACACGAATGGTCCCTACATATGGACCAGGTATCCAAGATTTTTCAACTTTGGGGAACCCCAGACATAGACATCTTTGCAAGTCCTGGAATGCCAAACTTTCCTGGTTCTGTTCCAGAACTCCGGCTCAGGGGGCTCAGACAAGGGATGCTTTCCTCCTTCATTGGGGTCAAGACTTCCTGTATACCTTTCCACCCATTCCCCTAATTCCCAAAACCCTGTTCAAGCTTCAGAGAGACAGAGGACACATGATTCTCATAGCTCCACATTGGCCACGGCAAGTGTGGTACCCTCTGCTTCTACATCTCTCTCAAGCTCCCTCCCTAGAGTTAGGGTCTGCTCCAGACCTCTCTCAGGAGGATGGAAAGTTGTGGCATCCCAATCCCCAGTCTCTGCATCTCAGGGCTTGGTTGCTGAAGGCCTAGATCTCCAGGATATTCCTCTTTCTCAACAGGTGAAAGATGTGCTTTATGCTTCCAGAAAACCTTCCACTAGACGTTCTTACGCCTTCAAGTGGAAAAGGTTTACCATCTGGTGTTCTGGAAAGGGTCTTAACCCCCGTGCCATACCTCTGGAATCGTTGCTGGAGTATCTCCTGCATCTGTCTAATGCAGGCCTTAAGACAAATTCAGTAAGAGTCCATCTGAGTGCTATTGCAGCTTCCCTCAAGCCTCTAAATGGACAACCTGTCTCCTCTCATCCCCTTGTAGCAAGGTTCATGAGAGGCCTCCTTTTGACAAAGCCTCCCATTAGACCACCACCGGTAGCATGGGACTTAAATTTGGTTCTTGGTCAGCTTATGCAGCCGCCTTTTGAACCTTTAGCTACTACCTCCTTGAAATACCTTTCTTGGAAGGTTATCTTTCTCATCGCAATCACATCAGCACGCCGCATCAGTGAATTGCAAGGACTAGTAGCTATTCCACCTTACACAAGGTTCCATCATGACAAGGTGGTCCTTAGGACTAATCCACACTTTATGCCTAAGGTGGTCTCGCCTTTTCACCTCAACCAAGAGGTCTACCTACCTGTTTTTTTTCCAGGACCTCATGCCTCAAGTGCAGAGAGGAATCTTCATACCCTGGACTGTAAAAGAGCTCTAGCTTTTTATTTACAGAGGACACAGCAACATAGAAAGTCCTCTCAACTTTTTGTTGCTTTTGATCCTTCTCATTTGGGACAGCCACTCTCCAAGAGAACTCTTTCCAACTGGATTGCCCAATGTATTTCTTTCGCCTATCAGAGCAAGAACATTTGTCTGGAGGGCCATGTCACAGCTCACAATGTGAGAGCCATGGCAACCTCAATGGCTCATCTGAACTCTGTGTCTATCGACGACATCTGTCGAGCAGCCACTTGGGCCTCAGTTCATACCTGTAAATAGCCCACCCTGTATATAGCCCACCACTGTAAATAGCCCACCCTGTATATAGCTCAAACAAATCAAGCACCCAACACATCCCTCACACAACTAAGTTTTATCCTCACTGCATGTACAACACACACACTTTACCTGATTGCTTGCTGTGATACCACCTTGATTATTAAGATAAGGCGGTTTAGAAATACTGTTAAATAAATAAATAAATAAAATACCTTCACAGCCCATTACTGTTTGGACAAGGACTCCCACAGGGATGCCTTGTTTGGTCAGGCTGTTCTCAAACACCTGTTCCATACTTAATCAACTCCTACCCACCATCCCTCAGGGGATGCCAGAGATCCAGGTGGGGAAGTGCAGCCCTGTCCCAGGGACACACAACTTATGGGCTCTCTCCCTGGCATCAAAAGCTAGGGAGTCCCCATATGTGAAGACTCATTCCTGCTTGTTCCTGGAGATAGCACAGTTACTTACCTGTAATAGGTGATCTCTGGGAACAGCAGGAATAAGTCTTCACAACCCACCCACCTCCCCTAGGAGTTGTCGCTCTCTCTCTCTATCTCTCTTCCTTTCCCTCTCTCTCCCTCTTTGTCTCAGCTATAAAACTCAACTGAGGAGAGAGAGTTGGAAAGGCGGGAAGGCAGCACGCAGGCGCTGTGAGATGCTCCCAAAAGCTTTCTGATTGGATGCTGGGGAGCGTTCCCGCGCAGGCTCCGTCGGTACCGACGTACCTATTTGTGAAGACTTATTTCTGCTGTTCCCAGAGATCACCTGTTACAGGTAAGTAACTGCTAAATGTGTCCAGGAGGAGGACACACATAAACTTTCCTAAATCAGACAAAATCTCTCCAATTGAATGTTTTAAAAAATGTTTGATAGACATGCTAAAGATTCCACTAGAGATCCTACCCTGTCATAAGAGTAAGAACATAATTACTGCCATACTGGGTCAGACCAAGGTCCATCAAGCCCAGTATCCTGTTTCCAACTATGGTCAATCCAGGTCACAAAGTAGGGCAGAAGGGGAGTTTGAGGCAATGATAAGATTCCTTGGATTTAATCACTGAACTGGTACCTGCAATGTTGATTGTTACCTTGCTCTTTCAGCCAGACAAAGATTTGGTTATGCAACTTTTCTTTAGAAAGAGAACTGAAGAGTTTTTTGTGGACTAAAAGTAAGCATTTTTCTGCATGTTGCTCATGCAACACAAGAGAGACAGAGACCAGTTTGAATACTCCATCCTAGGATGCTGCAGATTGGGGGTGGCTCTCCTTTGAAATACCCTTTGTTATAATGATGCTATGTATATGTTTTTTGACCCTACGCTGTAAACACTTTTTTGATCAGACCTACACGTCAGGAGCTAGCCATAGTGGGGGAGAAGGAGGACAATGATAGTGGCATGTGTCAGAGTCTGTTAGGACTTCAGTGGGGGATGTTAACAGCAACTTGATTTTCTTTATGGTTTTTGTAGTCTTTATGTAGTATTTGCTTTTCTCCTTCCTTCCGTTAATGGTGGCTTATGTTTAGGAATGGAATTCTGGATAGTATTTTCTTTTGTTCTTTTATATACGTCTGATTCAGTCTTTAAGTTATGACTGTACATTTCCTTTTCTTGTCAAGATTTGTTTGTTTTGCATTGTATTTGGATATTTAATAAATATAAAATGAAAAACTAAAGCTTTTTCTGCCTGTAAAGCTTTTTACATAAAAAAGACCTTTCATAAAATTGTGTAACAGTATATGTGCTAGGGAATGAAAAATTCAGTTAGCTTTCATTTTTCACAATTTTTGTCTGATCTTTTTTTTTCAGTTAGTTTCACGCATTCAATTTAGTAAAGAACTTTTAGTGCAAACTAAATAGATTTTATGTACGCTAACTGACCAATGAAGGTGCTAAGTTGATTAGTGCATGAAAAATCAATTTAGCATGTGTAACGTTTATTTAAGATGCAGTAACAAACCGAGGAGTATGTTTACTGAAACACAATAGTTTACCAAGTATTCAGTCCCAAAACTTGGGAGTGGTGCTGAACCCATGCTAAAGAATAGGGTGTGTATGGCATGTTCCCATGCAGTTAGCATGAGTTTGGTGCCACCTCCATGCTAAGCCATTTACCGTGATTACGGTGGGTGCAGTTACTGCCACCCAGTGAGGTGGCAGTATGTACAGCCATGCTAGCTGTAACACTGACTGCATGCTCAAGACACTCATCCCAAGCACAGTGTCAATGCCCAGCCTCCACCCTAACCCACGATAGCATGGCATTTTAACTGCGGCTGCATTTTTAGTGCATGCTAACGGTTACCACTGCGCTGAAACATGCCCGTGAATGCACGCTTATGAATACACCCCTAATAAATAAATAATAAAGCTTGGCATTCATGTAAAACTACTTGTTCAGGGAGGCTGCAACTGGTGAAAAATTCTACCACTCTGTCTGAGACAGACCAGGTTTCCTCTAGAAAAGATTTAAAAATCACTTGTTCCAATTGTAAGGGAAAAACAGCACTCCTTCAAAAATGATCTAGTATGTGAAGGAGCACATCCAAGCACGCCTTTAATTGAAACTGATGGGGAAAGGGTCTAAATGTACAATTGCAAAATGGCTGTTCAAGCACATCCACGTGCACCCGGAACATCAGTATTCAGTATTTTAGAAAAGGCTCCACAGTTAGCAGACCCTTTTCTAACATACTGCTGGAACTGCGTAATACCTAAAATGTACCTTCAGATGTCTGGCCTACAATTATGAAGAAATCACAGGTTTTCTGATGGTCAATCATACTCTCTTGAGAATTGAGATTGTCATTTTTCTAATTCTTTTCAGGCCAATGGGACTTGGAAGGAATTAGACAAAAGTCAGTCAGTCTATCTGTCTGTCTGTCTGAGGGCAAAAATAACTCTCAAAAAATTAAACAGACTGGGATGAAACTTGGAAGAAAACAGGTCCAAAGGCACATCAAGCTTGAAAATGAGTAAGATAGGAATAGGAGTTGCAGAAATAAGTCTGCCCCCACCCCCCAAAAAAAGAAAATGGCCTAGTGCATTTCTATGGGAGAAGGAGTCCCAGCTTCTGCAGCCTAGAAACTTAGATACAGTGACCCACAGCAGTTAGGAAATTGCTCTTTTTCAAACTCCCTCTTCCTATTCTTATCTTAGCCCAAACATTAAACTGCCTCAGCTCAAAAAATACTCCTGCAACTGCACCACAACACCAAAATACTCCTGCAACTGCACCACAACACCCTAGCCCCAAAATCTACACCCTGAAAACAGTCCCACCACCTTGCAAACTGCCCTACCTACTAATTCTACCCCTACAACTGCCCCACAACCCTGCAACCTGCCCCACCAACCATAGTCCCCAGCAACTGCTCCACTACACCCAACACCATTAACTACCCCCATTGCCCTACAAATTGCTCAATTTCCAAGAAATACCTACCACAACTGTCTCATCGCCCTGCTAACTTCCTCCATCTCCAAAACTGACCCCCTCCCAGCCACTGTCCCACCATCATACAAACTGTCCCCACACTCAAAAACTATCCTCCCCCTGCAACTGCAGGTAAAAATACTAATCTCCAGGAACAAGCAGGAATGTAGTCATCACATATGGGTATCGTCGGTACCGACGGAGCCTGCGCGGGAATGCTCCCCAGCGTCCAATTAGAACGCTTTTGGGAGCATCCCACAGTGCCTGCGTGCTGCCTTCCCGCCTTTTCCAACTGCCTCTCTCCAGTTCTTCTTTTTCCGCAGAGCCAGCAGGTCATGTTCCTGTCACCGCAGAAGAATTTTCTTTTTCTTTATTTCTTTTTGTGGTCGCGTCTGCCTTCTTCGATGTTCTACCAGTACCGCCGGTCTTTCTTTTCCTATTTCTAAAAAAAAAAAAAAAATTCTGTTTTTTCTATTTTCTTCAGGTGTACCCGCCTTTTTGGGCCTTAGGCCCAAAAACTTTCCTTAACATGGAAAAACCTGCCTCAGTTTTTAAAAAGTGCACCAAGTGTGGTGGTACCATTTCCGTCACCGACACCCATGAATGGTGTTTAAAATGTTTAGGTCCTGACCACTCCATCACAGATTGTGTGTCCTGTGCCATGATGTCTAAAAGAGGTCAGCAGAACCGAGCTGCCAAGCTCAATACCCTGTTTCCCTCTGATGCGGCTTCGGTGGCATCGACGTCTTCCAGGGCTTCTTCTTCCTCCCGTGGATCTCAGGTAACTAAACAAAAATCCAGCCGGTCCTCGAAGGGTAGATCTCCTTCTAAGCATCGAGATGCCTCTGGCGTTGCCCTCGAGGATTCTGCACCGGCAAAATTACCCCGGCGGGAGGCTTCCAAAGCATTATCGGGGTTCCAGGATGTTCTAGATGGCTCAGCCTTGAAAGATCTCCTGGTGCCATGCTCTGGGGTACCGGTGGCTTCCACCGGTACCGACATCCAGGCATTGGCGGCGTCCATGGACCAGAGAATTCTGACCATGGAACGCAGTCTGGCGGCTTTCCTTGCGGCATTGACGCTCTTAGTACCGCGACAGACAACTCCACCGGTACCGGCATTAGCACCGGCATTGGTATCGGCACCGGTACCAATAGCATCGACATCGGCATCGGTGTCTGCTATGCCGGTACTCTGTCCTCCGATGCCCTCCGGTACCAATTCTCCGGTACCGGTTATTCCCGGTACCGACCTTGGTCGGTACAGGTATCGGGCTCTGCAGGAGCATCCGGACAGACGATACTTCGAGTCCTCAGAAGAATCTGAGGATTCTGAAAGTTCTGTCGATGCAGCGATGCTTCTTCCAGAGGAGTCCTCCTCCCCTAAACGCAGGATGTCTCCTCCAGAGGACATGTCTTTCCAAGACTTCATCAGAGAGGTGGCTCGGGGCCTGTCCATTACTGTGGCCCCTGAAGCAGAGCCAAGGGCCAAGGAGTTGAAAATTTTACAATATCCCAAAACTCATAAGGAGGCAGCTACCTTACCCATTCATGAGATTCTATATGATCTCATGTTGAGGATGTGGGAAACACCTCTTACTACCTCTCCTCATTCTCGTAGGTTAGATACTATGTATTGTGTCCCTCCTTGTCCTGGGTTCCATAAGACTCAACTTCCTCACCACTCTATTGTAGTGGAGTCAGCTATGAGAAGGATTAGCAGTGCAAAAAGACATGTCTCTAATCCTGCAGGGCGTGAATGCAGAACCCTGGATGCTTTTGGACGTAGAGTCTTTCAAGCTTTCATGCTTGCTGCAAGAATCAGTTCCTATAGTCTCTACATGGGAATGTTCCTAAAGGAGGTCACAGATAATTTACAGACTTTAAGTCCTTTAATTTCTGAGGATAAAAGACAGGACTTTCTTACTTGGGTCAAACATGCCCAAGATGTCTCTAAATTCTCCAACCGTGCAGCCTTTGACTGCTTTGAGTGTATAAGCAGAACCTCGGCTATTGCCATAGGTGCACGTAGAATTAATTGGCTCCAGACATCTGATTTAGAGCTCTGGGTACAAGATAAACTGGGAAATATCCCTTGTACTGGTGAGAACCTGTTTGGTAAAGATTGGCAGGAAAAAGCCAATGAAATGGATGCTGAAAATTCCACCTTGGATAGACTATCCAAGTCCACTGCTGATCCTGTTAGAAAAAAGTTGTTCAAGAAAACATCTTTTTCTAAAAAGAAAAGATTTTATCCTGCTTATGGTCAGCAGGCATCTTCTGCAGGTCAGTTTTCAACCAAACGTCAGCAACCACCCAAACAGAAGAAAGCAAAGGCTGCTAGGCCTCCACCGGCCCAGCAGCCTCAGCCTCCTCAGGGCCTTTGACGTTCAGCTAGAGAACTTAGCCTTTCTGGTTCTGGAAGGACCAGAACCATCCACCATTCCAGGAAGGTTATGTCATTTTGCCCCCAGATTGGGGCAAATAACAGCAGAGCATTGGACACTCTCCATCATAAAGGAGGGGTACAAACTTCATTTTTCAAGCATGCCCCCTCACACAATAGTGAAGCAGTTCAATTCTTCGACCTCTCTCATCAACCTGTTAGGTCAGGAGGTTGCCATCCTTCTTGCCCAAGGGGCAATAGAAGAAGTGCCTCTTCATCAACAGGGCACAGGGTTCTATTCCCCTTATTTTCTTATCCCAAAGAAAACAGGGGGATACAGACCCATCTGAGATCTCAGAGAATTGAACAAATTTCTTGTCAAGGAGAAATTCAAGATGATTTCTCTCGGAGCTCTGCTTCCATACCTTCAGAATCAAGATTGGCTTTGTTCTCTAGATCTCAAGGATGCGTACACCCATGTCCTCATCCTTCCAACCCACAGAAGGTTCCTTTGATTCCTTTTTCAAGGAAGACACTTCCAATACAGGGTGCTTCCTTTTGGTCTGGCCTCTGCACCAAGGGTGTTTACGAAATGCATGGCTGTGGTAGCAGCATTTCTCCGCACTCTGGGAATATTCGTCTTCCCTTACTTGGACAACTGGCTCATTCGAGCTCCAACACAGTCAGAGGCCAAGACTTCTCTATCCTGCACAATGCATATCCTTCAGTATTTAGGGCTGGTAATAAACATCTCAAAATCCAGTCTGACTCCCACTCAGTCTTTAGAGTTCATAGGAGCTCTTCTGGATACCACAAGGGCAAGGGCCTATGTTCCTCAGGCCCGTTGCCTTTGCTTGGTGCAGTTAGCTTCTCAAGCAGTGCTAAAGCCTCAACTAACTGCTCGAGAAATGTTGCAGTTGCTGGGCCACATGGCATCCACCGTGCATGTGGTTCCATATGCTCGCCTCCAAATGAGGGCAGCTCAGTGGACTTTATCCACCCAATGGACCCAGGCATCAGGGTGTCTGTCAGACAAAATAGCAAACACAAGTCGCCTCATTTCATCTCTACAATAGTGGAGGTCCACTCAAAACCTGTTGTTGGGGTCCCCCTTTCAACAGCCCTTACCCCAAGCAACTCTCACAACAGATGCTTCTCCAAAGGGTTGGGGAGATCATATGCAAGACTACTCCACCCAGGGCACCTGGTCTCCTCAAGAATGTTGTCTGCATGTCAATCTCTTGGAACTCAGAGCAATTTTCCTAGCTCTGCGAGTGTTCCACTCCCTGCTCAGCTACAAGACAGTCCTCATTCATACGGACAATCAAGTAGCCATGTTCTATGTGAACAAGCAGGGGGGAACAGGCTCTCTGTCACTTTGCAATGAAGCTTTGCGACTATGGGCCCTCGCCAGAGAGCATCAGATTCATCTGCTGGCAGTATATCTTTCAGGCATTCAAAACTCTTGGGCGGACAGACTCAGTCGAGTTCTGCTTCCACACGAGTGGTCTCTGCATGCAGACCAGGTGACCAGGATATTTCAACTTTGGGGAACCCTGGACATAGACCTCTTTGCAAGTCCGTGGAATGCCAAACTTCCACAGTTCTGTTCCAGAATTCCAGCTCAGGGGGCTTAGGCCAGGGATGCTTTCCTCCTTTACTGGGGTCAAGACTTCCTGTATGCCTTTCCACCCATTCCCCTAATTCCCAAAACCCTGTTCAGAGGCCACATGATTCTCATAGCCCCACATTGGCCACGGCAAGTGTGGTACCCTCTGCTTCTACATCTCTCTCAAGCTCCCTCCCCGGAGTTAGGGTCTGCTCCAGATCTCCTATCTCAGGAGAACGTAACGTTATGGCATCCCAGTCCCCAGTCTCTGCATCTCAGGGCTTGGTTGCTGAAGGCCTAGATCTCCAAGATCTTAATCTTTCTCAACAAGTGAAAGATGTTCTTTATGCTACCAGGAAACCTTCCACTAGATGCTCTTATGCTTTCAAGTGGAAAAGGTTTACTATTTGGTGTTCGGAAAAGGGTCTTAACCCCCTTGCGATACCTCTGCAATCTTTGCTGGAGTATCTCCTCCATTTATCTAATGCAGGCCTTAAGACAAATTCAGTAAGAGTCCATTTGAGTGCTATTGCAGCTTCTCTTAAACCTCTAAATGGACAACCTATTTCCTCTCATCCTCTCATAGCAAGATTTATGAGAGACCTCCTTCTAACTAAGCCTCCCATTAGACTACCTCCGGCGGCATGGGACTTGAACCTGGTTCTTGGGCAGCTCATGAAGCCACCTTTCGAACCTTTAGCTACCACCTCCTTGAAGTTCCTTTCTTGGAAGGTTATTTTTCTCATTGCAATCACATCAGCATGCCGCATTAGTGAATTGCAAGTGCTAGTAGCTAATCCACCTTATACAAGGTTCCATCATGACAAGGTAGTCCTTAGGACTCATCCACACTTTATGCCTAAGGTGGACTCGCCTTTTCATCTCAACCAAGAGATCTACCTAACTGTCTTTTTTCCAGGACCTCATGCATCAAATGCAGAGAGGAATCTTCATACCTTGGACTGTAAAAGAGCTCTAGCTTTTTACTTACAAAGAACACAGCAACATAGAAAGTCCTCTGAACTCTTTGTTGCTTTTGATCCTTCTCATTTGGGACTTCCAGTCTCCAAGAGAACACTATCTAACTGGATTGCTCAGTGTATTTCTTTTGCCTATCAGAGTAAGAACCTTTCTCTGGAGGGCCATGTCACAGCTCACAATGTGAGAGCCATGGCAGCCTCAATGGCTCATCTGAACTCTGTGTCTATTGACGACATCTGTTGAGAAGCCACTTGGGCCTCAGTTCATACCTTCACAGCCCATTACTGCTTGGACAAGGACTCCCGCTGGGATGCCTTGTTTGGTCAGGCTGTTCTCAAACACCTGTTCCATGCCTAATCAACTCCTACCCACCATCCCTGGTAGGATGCCAGAGATCCATGGGGGGAAATGGAGCCCTTCTCAGGGACACACAACTTCTTGGGTCTCTCACTGGCACCTAAAGCTAGGGAGACCCCATATGTGATGACTACATGCCTGCTTGTTCCTGGAGATAGCATAGTTACTCACCTGTAACAGGTGATCTCCGGGAAAAGCAGGAATTTAGTCCTCACAACCCACCCACCTCCCCTAGGAGTTTATCTCTCTCTCTATCTCTTTTCCTTTCCCTCACTCTCTCTCTTTGTCTCAGCTCTAAAACTCATCTGGAGAGAGACAGTTGGGAAAGGCGGGAAGGCAGCACGCAGGCGCTGTGGGATGCTCCCAAAAGCGTTCTAATTGGACGCTGGGGAGCGTTCCCGCGCAGGCTCCATTGGTACCGACGATACCCATATGTGAGGACTAAATTCCTGCTGTTCCCGGAGATCACCTGTTACAGGTGAGTAACTATGCTTTACACACACAGACACAAAACACATACATACACACAGGCAAAGCAAAGAATTCCATGAGCCACACTCTGCACAACCTCCTCACTTGTTAAAAGTAATTCTTCACAGAGAGCTGTCTCATGGGTCAATTTTCAAAGAGATTTCTATATTTAGCAATTGCTGCTAAACATAGTAGCCTAACGGTTAGAGCACTGACTTGGTAACCAAGTGACTAGGGTTTGATTCCCAGTAGCACTCCTTATAACCTTGGGCAAGTCATTTAACTCTCCATTGTATGAGAAGAAAGGCCTGACAATCTACTTCCGGTCACACTGCCAAGGAAACCCAGGAGCTGCTGGGTTGCCAGAACGCATCATTGCCTTTAATGCAAACACTGCATTGCTTTTTCCTTCTCGCGGCACGCTAAGCAGGTCTGGTCCCTCCCTCCTCTGACGTGGCGTCACAGCAAGGAGGGACAGATCTGCTTAGCACGCCGGTGACTTGGACATTGGGCACGCTTCTTCTCTCCTGCCACCTTCCAGAAAGTGACTGGATGGGGCGGAGGGGGGGAATGTGCCCAATGTGTAAGTCGCACAGGGCGCGATTCACACTCGGTATGGCCCTGCTTAACTTAAACCACTTAACTATATGTATAGTGGCTGAATATCACTGCTATACATATAGCCGCCATCAGCGAACGCTTTCGATGTATATTCACTGCCACCAGATATCTAACCCATTTGGAGAAATTGCCCCGAGATAAACTATGCACATCTATTAACCCATGCTGCAGTTTAATATTTTAAAGTGCGATGTTTGTGGATTTTTATAGGATTGTTCTGGATTGGGTGGTGATGGATAATTATTAAAATCTCAGGCCCCAGGGGCATGAAAGATAGTTGGGGGAGGGGGGCAAGGCTGAAGGTTGCCTAGGGCCAGCCCTACCCTCCTGTCCCTTTTTCATACACTATCCACCATGTCATCACAAGCAGTCCCCTTAATCTTCCTTCACTCCGACTTAAACTGAAAGCTGTTTGGAACGAGGACAAGGCAGCATGGGATGTACTATTGGCACTGCATGAATACAACAGATTTTCAAGAGAAGATGCTCTTCCCTTCCCCTCTGCAAAATGTTCTGAAACACCTTTTTAGCATTTCATAGCTAGTAAGTTTTCCCAAAACAAATTCAGCCAATGAATCATTTTGAAAAGGAAATTGGTAGGAAAAGATGATTATATATTCAAATAAGAGAACCCCCAAAAAGTAAATGCTCATTATACAACAGTGGGCAGAGGGTATCAGGACAGATACTAAAAAAAGAAAAAAGAAATGACTTAAAAAGGGGCAGGGTCACCAGGCATCAGCACTGACTCGACGGCACACACACTGGCCTGCATCCACTAATTACACATCCACACCTGAGCATCGATGGGGAACTAATAGGCTTACTAAATGATGCCTCAGTCTCCGGGGCCTGCAGAAATCTTTTGTTTAACTGAGATGGTTAAAAGAAAACATATGAGCCCTTTTACCAAAATAGTTAACATGCATTTAAGCGTGTGGTAATTGTTTAGTATGAGACTGCAGTCACTGCTACCACACCAGCATGAGAGTTACCATGTAAATATGTGCAGGTCCTCACATATTTTATAAAATCCATGTGTATATTACCAATCTGCCTCTGCTCTGCGATCCTGGGAACATCTACGTGCAGGTCGCATAGAAATGGCTCTACACATAAGTCGCACAGTAAAATCTGTCTATTACAAGATCAAGACCCTTCGCCACCTCAGACCCATGCTAGATCCCGACAGCTTCCGCACAATATTTCAAGCTCTAGTTATACCCCATTTTGACTACGCTAACATTGTACTCCAAGGCCTCACCAAAAAAACACTTAACCCTCTTCAATTAGCAATGAATGCCGCTGCCCGTGTATTAGTTGGGACATCAAGAAGCGATCACATATCCCCCGTCCTAAGAGATCTACACTGGCTACCGATAAGTTGTAGGATCTCTTTCAAGGTTCTACTAACCACATTTAAGGCTATAAACAACATAGCGCCCCCATCAATCTCCATGCTCATCTCCCAACCCCCCAACAACAGATCCAAGAGGTTGCATCACACTAATACACTCATAACCCCAAAAGACTCCACAAAATGGGCACAATCCACCAACAAACGGGCATTTGTGTCCTACGCACCCAGTTCATGGAACAACCTCCCACATAATATCAGAGCAATCAAGGACATCACTCAATTTAGAAAAGCCCTCAAGCACCACTTGTTCATCACGCACTATCACAATGCTCCATTTCCCCCAGCGCTGCGTAGCATCACAAACACCACCCCACAATCTAATAAATCAAAAGCTTGCACTAGTTAAGTAAGAGGAAGTGGTCCGTAAATGGAATGCACACTTAATCTCAATCCCTGCTCCACCTGTGTAACATTATTGTCACATCAGTATGTAATTTGTACATAGTTTTCCCTGTTCTCTCTCCAAGTTATCCTCCCTGTTCGATGTAAACTCGAGAGTGCCCTGTGGTCCTCCAGTCATTCTGTTAATTGTAAACCGCACTGATGATAAAGAGCGCGGTATAAAAGAAATGTGAAATAAATAAATAAATAAAAATGTTCATTCTTTCTACATGCATGTATGGTCACACGGGCTTATAAAAGCCTTTTGTCTAGGGCATACCAGACTTTACACACGGAAAGTCTTTATAACATTACCCCCTTAAAGGCCAATTTTTCAAAACAGTTGAATAGTGATTTAATCAGTTAAATTCACCTGGTTAAAAAATGTCCTGAAAGTATATATAGACCCCCCCACAGAGCATACAAGTGGTAAAAGAGAAGACCAGTATTAATTATAGAGGTTCCAGGCAACTGTTCTGTGAATCACGTTGAGAGGAAGAAAAACTTCAAGCACCAAGAAAGACTGAAAAAATGTGGCAGAAAGATACAGAAATATTTCCCACTGTGTTAGGTGGCACAAGCTTGATTAAAAGGAATTTCGAAGCGCACCTTGATAAATTGCCTATACACGTTACATCCTATGAACGCCAGAAGGAGGCGCTCTTTGGCAGGATGCAAGTACCATGCTGAACATTAGCGGTAAATTTGAGAAACTGAGATCATACTCCACATATCCTGATTTAGGAATGAGCTTCATTATTGCTATGGTATGCGCAAAACTAACCCATTTGGAGAAATTACCCCCATCTGCTTCCAGCAAGCCTAAAAAGAATTATTTGTGGAGACGTGTAGGTTGGGGAATAAATGAGCAAGCATACATCTGCTTTTCATTGCCCTTAGAAAGCTGCCCTAATGAATAAGGTGACAACATTGTATAAAGATTTCAAAGAAGCCTGAGAAACAGCTTTCTAATGCCCTTGGCAATGGCATGCTCTGGGGAAGTAGCAGAGGAAGTGACAGCAACAGAGTTAGAGGGATTCTTCGGGGATTTAGGCCAGACAACAACAAATGTAGGTCTGCAAGAAATGCAGTATAAGATATTGCATAGGGCTTATATAACACACACAGGCATGCTGAAGTACTCCTCCTTAGAATGTGTTAAGCTGAATTTTATGGTCAAGTGTACTTGCAGCAATAGAGAATACTGCACAGGCAACAATAGACTAGTCATTAGGGATATGCAAGCTAAAAATTGTTGTTTCATTTTGTTTTTTCATTTTTTATTCATTTTGAATCATTTTGCAGCAGTAGTGGGCTGTATTGCACAATAGCATGGACTATTGCACACTAGTGTGCACTATTAAGCAATAGCATGAAATATTCACACATGCATGGACAGTGTGTGCTATTGCGTAAGAGTACATGATTGCACAATAATGCATGCTATTGTGCAATAGGGCGCACTATTGACACAAAATGATTCGACGGAGAAAGCCAGAAGGATGCTCGGGTGCATAGGGAGAGGAAAGGCCAGCAGAAAAAAGGAGGTGAAAGTGCCTCTGTATAAGTCTCTGGTGCAACCTCAGCTGTAGTACTGTGTGCAATTCTGGAGACCACACATTCAAAAGGATATAAACAGGATGGAGTCTGTGCAAAGGGTGTCTACTAAAATAGTTAGTGGTCTTTGTTATAAGCCATATGGGGACAGACTTAAAGATCTTAACATGTATATGTTAGAGGAAAGGCAGGATAGAGGAGATATGATAGTTATGGAGTGGAGGAGTAGCCTAGTGGTTGGGGCAAGGTACTTCAGGCCGGAAGGTCGGTGGTTCAAATCCCACTAGAGGACAGCAACCTTGGACTGGGGTTTCTAGTCCCACAGGTGCTCCTTGTGCTCTTGGGCAAGCCACTTAACCCTCCATAGCCCATGTTCCCTGTAAAATAGTTATCTCCAAGTTATAATACCCTGTTCAATGTAATTTCAGTTTGTTCAATGTAAACTGCACTGATGCAGAATAGCGCAGTATATAAGAGAATATAAATAAATAAAATAAATACCTCTGTTGCATAAATGCACAGGAGGAGAGTCTCTTTCAATTGAAAGTAAGCTCTGTAACGAGGGGGCATAGGATGAGAGTGAAAGGGGATCGACTCAGGAGTAATATGCAGAAATATTTTGTTATGAAAAGAGTGGTAGATGCATGGAATAGTCTCTCAGTGAAGGTGGTAGAGACAAGGATAGTATCTGAATTCAAGAAAGCATGGGACAAACACAGATCTCTAAAGGAAAAAGGGACTAGTATTTGATATGGAACAGCAAACTAGATAGGCCATATGGTCTTTTTCTGCTGACATGTTTCTGTGTTTCTATGAAACAAGATCATTTTAAACCAAAAGCCACATTTGTAATCCAGTGACTGGAACTTGGAAGGAATAACGTTGTCACACAATTATCCATTGATTGAGGGCATAGTATCTTTGGTAGACACCAAGCCAGGAGCAGTCATCTTTGTACCTAATAATACTTCAGATCACATCATTTTACAAGGGCCATGAATCAGTTACTTACACTTTGATTCCAAGAGAAATCCAGTTTCTGTTGGCAAAGGATCTACAACTTACAACCCGTCATAGTACCACAACAAAGTTTAGAACTACTGTTCAGCAGTAGCCTATTGTACACGTAGACAAGACTTTATTTCTCTGAACAGCCAGTATAGCAAGTCATACAGACGGTATATCAAAAACTTCCAGGAAGCCGCAAAAATCTGTGGCTCATTTAACATGCTGTGCTTATTAAACTATGTTTTCCAGGGTAGTGACAGGGTTTTAAGCTTGATTTGGAAACTCTACCCATGCTGGGATTTTAGTGAGTAATTACCAGCTCAGATTGTTAATAATTTAAAAACGTCTTTCCACCTTAAATGAACCAAATGGCAACGCTGTTACAAAGTAAGTTCTGGGTTCGGGCCATTCGGTCTAGCAATTTAATTTTTATTTTAGAAATAGCTGTAATTTCTGTTGCACTCTTTTTGGAAAGCTGAGACCAGCCCCATCTGATATTTACTTCCAACTGACTGGCACCAAAATGCTTCTAGCCCATGCATTCGTTTTTGCATGGTCGAGCCAAACTAAACTGTGTGTGATCAAAGCAACAAATGGTTAAGTAGTTAGTATTACACCTCAGCTTTGCTAGCCAGAGAAATAGCAGGTTTCCTTTCATGTGTTTACCTAGGAAGTAAATGAGCAGGGTGGGCCTATTCTTCTACCCTTTAATTTACAAAGTAGAACTCTATTGTCTAATGGGTACCTATGCCATTCATAATGTATTGTATTGCTTCAAGTGCCTCAATGGGACCTGCTCAAAGTCTAGTCCATAAAAGCCTAGCCAGAGGTTCTTTACTGCACTGAAGAATCCTAAATGTATCTCTGCTTACAGGATACTGTAGATCTTGTTTTTATTCTTCTGGCGGTGAAGTGTTAAATGCGTTACATTTGCTTTACAGAAACATGCAGTTCAAACCCTATTTCTATTTAGTTTCCATATTTAAGAGCTGCTTCTTGTAACATAGGTAGGAAATTAGAAAGTCAAACCGGGAAGTCGTGTCATCAATTGTCTGTCAAAGCCTCACTCATCTGTACTGTGAGCGAACCAACCAAGGATTTAAGAAACAAACTGAAAGGCAGCTGTTACTAAATTCAGATATCTGCGGGGTTCTGATGGATATGGAGTCATTAGCCTACCGGCAGCTGGCAACTGAGATATATCCGAAGAGTTCTGTGGACTGGTGAACTGGACAAATTGGATGGGCCATTATTTTCTGTTCAGTGTTATGCTTTGCTTTTGGTTTAAGGCATTTCTGAGCCATAAACTAGTACTGCCAGTGATTGTATGCAGATAGTGCAGTGTTTCTGAAGCCAGTCGTCCGCTTGCCTCTAGCCCATCTGGTTTTCAGTATATCATAAGAACATAAAAAGAACCATGCTGGATAAGACCAAAATCCATTGGGGGTCATATTCAAAGGGATTGTCGTGGTTTCCAGACCTGCAAACTGTGTTAACCATGCTAAGTGGGATATTCAGCAACATATAACTGCCCCGACGCTGACTACAGTGGTAGCAGCCTCCGTGCGATGTCGGAGCTGCGGCCCCGATATCTCACGGAGACCGCTATCGCTGCTTTGTAAACATATCCCTTAGTGTCAGGGTGTTCCAGTGGAAGAGAAGGGGCCGCCTCCACAGTTAACTAGTCAGCAGTGATATCGAGTAACTAACTGGCAAACTCAAAGCAGCTAATGTTAGGCACAAAAAAAAAAGCTAGCTTAGCTTTTGCAGGTTTAGCTATATGGCCAGTGGCTGAATATTGTTTAGCTGAATTGCTATATGGGCTGATTGGATATTCAGTGCCGCTGGTTCAATATGGTATTATTTAAAGCAGCGATGGATAGCCATTTTATTCGGGTTGATCACCTTCATTTAATATGCCTCCCATTGAGCCTAGCATCAGGTCTTCAACAGAGGCCAGTCCAGGTCAAACATACCAAGCAGATCCTAAAAAATACATTTCTCAAAGTTCGATTTCAGGGTCGCAATAAGTTAGAAATGTGCCCTGCATGACTTGCGAATCTGTTACCCTTCCCCATCCAACCACGCACAGGAACTCACTCTTATTGGGCTTCCTGGAAGCCCCAATGATGATATTGGCACCCCTTCCATACTTACACCATGTGACCACATGCTCACCTAGCCCTTGCTATGGCCATGTTTCCAAGGATGAGCAAGAATTCTCCCAAGCCTACCTGATTGATAGATTTTTATTGAATTTTGTTCTCCAGGAGCTTGTTTAAATCGCTTTTGAATTCTACTATGTCAGTCACTTTGATCACATCCAAAGGCAACAGATTTCACAGGTTATATTTGCAGTCTACAAAAAACCTTTCTAGTATTTTTTAATCAATTGGGGCCCCATTCCGATCAGGATGTCCAGACCTCTGTGCGCATGATCGGAATCGGGGACACAGGGGCAGATGCCATGGCACCCCAGCTCCATTCAGGAGCCATGAACCCTGGCTGCCAGCCTGTTTCTCATTCCCCACAGCCCGACCTCTGATCCAGCTTCCCAAAGCCAGGATCAGTCTGTGGGGAATCACCTGCACCCCTCTAACCCCTTCTGCCACCTGGGCCTGCCGTCGCCCACCATTTAAGGGAACATATTCCACCTCAGAGGTGGAATTTATTTATTTACATTCTTTTATATACCATGCTATTCTGCATCAGTGCGGTTTACATTAAATAAACTGAAATTACATTGAACAGGGCATTATAATTTGGAGATAACTATTTTACAGGGAACATGGGCTATGGAGGGTTAAGTGGCTTGCCCAAGACCACAAGGAGCACCTGTGGGACTAGAAACCCCAGTCCTTCCAGCCCAAGGTTGCTGTCCTCTAGTGGGATTTGAACCCCTGACCTTCTGGCCTGAAGTACCTTGCCCCAACCACTAGGCCACTCCTCCACTCCAGGAATAAGTACCTGTTCAGTCTGCCGGCCCCGGACATAAAGGACCGACATCAGAATCAACCCTGTATGTCCAGGGCCGCGGATTGCCCACTGGCCATCCTAACTCCACCTCCGCACTGCCCCTTTTCCACCCCCATCTGGCCTCTCTGTACAAACACCTTCGTACAGGGAGGTTAGCCAGGGAAGCAGAGGGGGCCGAATAGCATGGCTCGGAATGACCCTGTTGTTGATTAGTTTCATGGAATATCCTCTTGTTTTTGTGTTGGTCAGTTTAAACGACTGCTCTCTATTTAACCATTCCCTCATAATTTTATAAAGTTCTACAGTAACTCCTCTGTCGTCTTTTTTCCAAGCTAAAAACCCCTAACCTGTTTAGCTTCTCTTAATAAAAGAGAGATTCTGTCCCCTTGATCATTTTTGCCATTATTTATTTAATATACTTTTCAGGATGGTTTACAAAAAAGAATGCACAGCATTTAAAACATAAAATAAATATAACACATAATGACAACAATCAAATCCATAAAAATATTTTTAAAAAACCCTGTAAAAGCAAAATAAATAATTTAAAACTAAATCATAATTCCACATTAAGAGGATAACTTTTTCAGGGGGCACCTAATTAAAGCACTATTTAAGGCACCTATGCTAAGCCTATTTTATAAAACAAGAGCCTACTTTTCTAAATAAAATATTAGCATAAGGGGCAGAAATCACGCCTTAAGACTCTAGAGCTGGTGTATCCATTTATTATCAGTTAGGTTAACTTTGGAGAGCCTTTACTCATCCCAGATATGAGAAATAGATCTACTTTTTGGGAATCTGCCAGGTACATGTGACCTAGACTGACCCCTGCTGGGCTCGAGGGACTCTGGTCCGACTCAGCATGGCTTTTCTTATGTTCTTAATTCAGGCATTTTTCTCATGTACTTACTAAGAGGCCAAGATGCTTCAGTTTGCTGAGCATCAAGAATACACATACTAAGAGAGGATGTTAATGACATGCAAATAAGCTCAGAGAGTAAATGCATGTGCACTTTACCTATGGACTTAACTATACCTCCCAAGGCGCAATTAACTTTCTCTTGATAAAGTGGTTGGGAAGCAGTTTGCCTATGTTCTTATCTCTGTGCTGATACATGACAGCTACTTTGCATAATTTTGTATCTCATCACTTCACTAGCATGGGGTAAATTTGCAAAAGCTAAATTACATGCAGAAAATTTCTGTTAGCATGCATAAACTAAATACTCGTACACTAATAGCACTTTTAGAGTGTAATTTTATAGCAGGGCACCTTGGTTGAAGCAGCCAAACTATGCCTGTTTTAAACCTATTTTATAAAGAGAAGTGCACACCTACTTGTCTTGATAAAATTCTATTTTAAGTGGTGGACATCATGCCTTAAACTGAGGCACAGACACTTGCACCTCTTCTATAGCAGACGTAAATGAATGCATGTAAATCTCACAAGTGCCCTATGTAGATTAAAGTATTTCATAATCAAAATGAGTACTTGCAAACTCTACCCAGACTGCACCTCTGGCTACCCCTACCAGCCAGATATATACATTCATGCCCATGCATTACTTTTACAGTGGTTGGTATTTTATAAGTGCAAGGTGGGCTCATTCATCCTGCTGCTCTCCTGCCATGCCCCCCCCCCCCGCCCACTTTGCCAGCATTGCCACCCCTCTCCAGGGCCAGGAGAGGTGGCAATAACAAGGGAAACACGATGCAGCGCTTACCGAAGGCTTCTGCCCTCCTCTAGTGTGGACTTCCAGTTTATGCCAAATCTGTAATCCATGTTGGAGGAGGGCAGAAGCAGCCAAAGATAGTAAGCAGGAACCGCAACAGAGTGTGGGAGTCTAGTATGTGCTGTGTCACAGTTCCCTTGCAATTGTTACAGCTGCTGGTCCCAGAAAAGGGCAGCAGGAGTAGCAATGGGTTCCCCCAAAGGGCCAGCACTCTAGGCGACTGCCTATAGTGCCTCATGGTGCTGCTGACCCCCATAAGAGACCATTAACTTGCCCTTGAGGCCACATATGCATGATAATGACTTTATTAAATTACCCTCTTTGGCACATACTCCGTCTGTGTATCTAAGCACATGTTAAAATGTTCCTTATTAGGTCCAGCCCATTCCTTGCAAAGTGTCACATAAAATGTGAAATCTAGCAGTAATGTGAAAGAAGCAGATTGCTAAAACATTAAGCTTTAACCATATTAATGAAAAGCATGTCAGCAGAGCCAAGAATCCTGTTGGTTGCTAGGAGAAAGACCTACCACCAATGATGCCTGCAGGAGTACATAAAGACAATAAAAGAAAACACTTAGAAAATTAAGGAAAGAGATCTTGTACCTGTCCTGTATCAAAACGTTGGTGGTTGTAACACAAGTAAGAGAGCCACACCATGGCATTTGTAGTGAGATTTCTAGTAGGATTGCCCATGGCCAAAAATAAGTTTGGTCAGTCTTCATTTTAAACAAATTTTCATGTGGCTTTTTTTGTGCCTTGCACATATTCGTCTTAAATGCCTGCCTTCTATTTGTGCTAGGGCATTTTGCACAGCAAATCAATTATGGAGGTTTTTTACTAACAAGTGCTAAGGTGTTGCACCTAACTTGCAATTAGCACCGAAACCATGGTGCATTACATACAACACCCCCACGCTAACTTTCGGGGGGCATGGAAGGCATTTCCATGGCACGTAACATGGAGTTCTGTCCCATAGTGCGTGCTGCATAAGCACGGCTGCACTTAACACCACCAATTGAGGTGACATTAGGTGAACCCGCGCTAATGCATTTAGCATGTGGTGTTTACACAGGGATAACTGCACTGAGCTCACCCTGCACACTCTACTCCTACCCTATCCACTCGCACCTTTAGCACCAGTTGCGCAGTTAGCGTAGGAACCATCCTGCACTGTCATGACCCTGGCGACGCGTCTCCCAGCGCACCTTTAGCGCATGCCAGAACACGCACTGTCAGATAGCGCCTCTTATTAAAAGACTCTCTATCTGTATATCAATTTGTAGGTATGCTTGCGCACAACAAATTTTTTAGGTGCCAAAAGATACTGAATTTGCTATGAGGACTGCACACCCCTAGTTTCTTTCCACGCAGGCCAGGGTTCATATCTATTTACCTGGGGTTCAAAAGAGTTAAGTCTGTATTCAAAGGCACCTCTCTGGAGACAAGCCGCCACTGTCCAGAGAAATGTCCTTTCATATAGTGCTGCTAGAATTCATTGCAGGTGAGCAAGGACAGAGCTTGAGCATTTTGTCTAGTATCTGCATAGCAGCGATATTCAGCCCACTATCCGGATAGCTAAACAGATACATTTAGGAGAAATGAAAGGCTGTTTGAAATGTATTTGGATAGTACAGTGGATATTGCCGCTATTTGGTTAGTTACAGCACTGACCTCTCTGTACATATAATCTGTGTCATTTGCTAACAGGATTGCAGTGTTAAATATGTGCATTATACTTAAGCATCTTGGCTGGTGTTAAAAAAAACAACGGACAAACAGTGACCGTAGCTTTAAAGGTCTTTCTGAATGTATCTGGTTAAACCGACTGTCTGAAACCTGCCTTCCCTCAATTCAGTTTACAGCACGTGTGGCTCTGCATAGGATAGATACTTGTAGCTGAACTGTGATGAGGCCTTTCCCGAGGCATGTTGAGGTCTGGGATGAAAATAAGATGCTTAAATCAGATTTTCTGATCTATGCACATTTATTTTCCATTGGGATTTCACTACATTTAAAGCAGGGGCAAAGTCCATAAGTACTTTATGCCTATGGACAATTTGCAAATGGAGAGCAGCGCTTCCACGTTCCCTTTGAAAACCATACCCCGGAAAGGATTTGGAAAACCTGCCTCCTAAATAAGTAGGCTAATACTCCAATCAGTGGCAGTGTAAGTTAGAATGTACCACCTCTCTTTGCTAATTTAATTCACAGATTTATATCCCAGAAGGAGGTACAGAGTGGCTTACAGCTTTTTCGATTTTACATTCAGGTACAGTGGGTTGTTTTCTATCTCTTGGAAGACTTGCATTCTAATTTTGTACCTGAGACAATGGAGGGTTAAGTGACTTGCCCAAGATCACAAGGAGAACAATGCTATTGTACAACTAGCCAATCAGGTGTCCCAGCCCAGGGAGATGACTGGTGGATACACTGAAAACCTGCAGCTTCTGAGGCTTACAGGAAGCAGACAATAGCACAATGCCTGTGTCTGCTTTATGCCAAACAGTCTGTACAGATCTGAAATCATTTGCAAAGTTCATGCCTGTCCTGCAACTATTCCATCTATTTTTTGGAAGGTGGGGGGTGTTCTTATAAGAACTGTATGTTTCTGGCCGTGTTAGTCTTTTCCCAAAGTTTCTGTAGTTGAAAAATGCCAGAGGTACTATATACATCCAGTCATTGCTGTGACAGCTGTTGCTGAGATGAGGTGATTTGCTTATGTGGAAGCAATGAAGTCTCTGCAGATAACGAGGAAGCAGATTGCTGCTGTCTGGCCAGAGACTGTAAATAATGAGCGAGTTCTGATAGGGTTAGAAAGGCTGGAACTCTTGAAGAAGAAAATAGAATTATCAGGCTTCGTGCTGAGGCTGGTTGCAGTCTCACTTTACTGTAATAAGCAAATCTCATGAATTACTTTGCCAGAAGCTGCTGACCTGTAGAGAATTCTAGCATGCGATTTCTAGCCCAGGTATGAAACCATTTGGTGTCTGGTCAGGTTAACATAGACTACTGTGAATCTTGAGTCCCCCCCCCCCCCCCGAGGTCATATCCATCCCCACTTCCCCCTCTTCACTCCCTAATCCTTCCTTCAACCTCTGTTGCTCTTTCCGCCTTTTCTAAGATCACTGAGGAAGAAACTACACATCTTCTCTCCTCCTCTAACGACCTGCTCCTCTGATCCCGTTCCCACTCATCTACTAAGCTACATCTCCTCCACTATTGTCCCTTCCATCTGTCATATCCTCAGCCTATCGCTTTCTACTGCAACTGTTCCAGCAGCCTTCAAGCATGCTGTTCTCCTCATGAAACCATCCATTGATCCTACCTGTCCTTCTAATTATCCACACATCTCTCTCCTCCCCTTTATTTTTTAACTACTTGAATGTGCGGTTCACTGTTACTGTCTTGAATTTCTGTCCTCGCAGTCCCTTCTGGATCCACCGCAATCTAGTTTTCATGCTCTACATTCTACTGAGACAGCTCTTGCCAAAGTCTCCAATGACTACTTCCTCACCAAATCCAAGGGCCTTTACTTGTTCCCAGAGCCAGCCCAAGTGTTTCTGCTGCAGTAGGCAGAAATCCCAGCCTCTCTACCCCCCACCCACTGATGCCCCAGCTGACGTCGCCCCCCTTCAGCTGTCACCACCACCGCCCCCCCCCCCAGTTGCCACTGATTCCATCTTGGGAGGGGGAGGTGGGCAGCAACAGTATTTCCAAAAGCAGCGACTTTTTGCTGGCGCTTTTGGAAATATTGCTGCTGCTCACCTCCCCCCGCAAACAGAATCGGCAGCAGCTGGACAAGGTGGCACAGTCACCCATGTATGCCGCTGCCACTGCCGCCTATCTGGTCCAGCTGCCCTAGGCGGCAACCTAGCTCATGTGGTTGTCAGGCCAGTCCTGCTTGGTCCTCATCCTTCTTGAACTTTCTGCTGCTTTTTTGACACTGTTGATCACCACTTTCTTCTTGATACCTTGGATTTCGGGGGTCTGTCCTGTTCTGGTTTTCTTGCTATCTCTGCCACTGCAATTTTAGTGTATCTTCTGGTGGATCCTCCTCTACTGCAATCCCGCTTTCAGTCAGTGTACCCCAGGGCTCTATCCTGGGACCTCTCCTTTTCTCTCTCTCTACAGTCAGTCCCTTGATGCACTCATCTCCCACAGCTTTCAGTACCATCTCTATGTTGATGACTCCCAGATCTACCTCTCTGCACCTGAAATCTCTGCGGAAATCTAGACTCAGATCTCTGCCTGCTTATCTGAAATTAGTGCCTGGAAATTATCTGAAATTGAACATGGCCAAAACTGAGCTCTCTGTCTTTCCCCCTAAGCCCACATCCCCCGTTTGTCTTTTCTCTATTTTTGTGGATAACACTCTACTTTTCCCTGTTTCCTCAGCTAACAAATTTGGGGTTATCTTTGACCCCTCCCTCTCCTTCTCCACACACATCCAAGATAGCTAAAACCTGTCACTTCTTTCTCTATAACATTGGCAAAATTTGTCCCTTCCTTTCTGAACACACTACTAAGACCCTTATCCATTCTCTTGTCTCCTCCTGTCTAAACTATTGCAACCTTCTCTTTGTTGGTTTTCTTCTGAATCATTTCTCCCCCACTTCAATCTGTTCAAAACTTAGCTGCACGTCTAATCTTCCGCCATTGTTGCTATGCTCAAGTCGCTCCTCTTCTCAAGTCACTTCATTGGCTCCCTATCCGTTTCTGCATCCTGTTGAAACTTCTACTGCTGACCTATAAGTGGCTTCATTTGGCTGCTCCTCGCTACCTTTCCTCTCTTATCTCTCCCTACACCTCTCCTCGGGAACTCTGCTCTTCTGGCAGATCCCTTCTAGCTGTGCCCGTCTCTTCCAGAGTTTGAGCTTTCCATCGTGCTGCTCCTTATGCCTGGAACAAACTACTTGAATCAGTGCTCTAGGCTCCATCTGTGGCCCTGTCCAAATTCAGGCTAAAAGCTTACTTCTTTGAGACTGCTTTTGGGTCCTGATCCCCCCTAGCCTCCTGTTCATATCCTATGTGTTTCCTTACCATTCCTCTAGATTTATCTTACTCCCCACTTGTTGTGTTGTCTGACTTGACTAGACTGGAAGCTCTAAGAGCAGGGACTGTCTCTTACATGTCTCTGTGCAGTGTTGAATACGTCTGGTAGCGCTACATTAATGATAAGAATCAGTAGTAAGTAGTAGTGAGACTTGACTTCCAATACATCATAGTCTTCAGTAGGCGGCAGAGTGAACAGTGAGGATTATTTATTTAACCATTTTTTATAAACTGCTTTTCTTGGAGTTGAAGCAGTTTCCAGAAAACTTTCAAAGAATGCATTAGGAGGCATTCTGTCCTGCGAATAGCGGAGTTAGATGTGCGGAATGGATGTCCAACCCACGCTTAGATCCAGGGCCCGATTCCACCACCTGCAACCACTGTGTATGTGCGGGGAGCACTGGATGTAGGCAGGAGGGGGTGGTGCAGGGGCAGAATGTGGGTATGGCCTGGCACTAGGACATACAGAGGCTATTCGGGACAGGCCTCTGTATATCCCCTGGCACCAAGATGGATGCCTGCCTTAAGTGCAGGGCATTGTGGAGTTCACGTGCTACAGCCCCCTACCCCACTGCACCGCCCTGGGAGAGCGCCTGCAGCCCGACCCCAGCCCTTGGGGCCTCTGCCAAGGGTCAGATGGAGGTGTGTTGGGGCCGCTCAAGACCAGGCATTCAGCACCTCTGGCTGGACGCCATGGCAACAGGACGCCAATGCACTGGCATGCCAGTTGGAGCACTGTGTGATGTGGATGGGCAGCACAGGGGATGTCCCCTGCAGGGAATATGGTGCTTGTCAGGACGTCTAGGTGCCTGATTCCACAATCGCGGGTACGTCTAGCTTCCGCAGTTGTGGAATCTGTTTCATCTTGGCCCCGTCCATGTTTTAGCCATCCCAACAGCCCAGGCGTGCACCATATGGAATCGGCCTCATAACATTCAACTTTTGTAATATATGAAACAGAGTTGTAACTGGGGTGAAGGAGCGCTTTCAATGAGGTGGGGGAATGGAATTAAAAAATGCTCCAGCAGAATTTTGCTAAGAGTAAAACATAACATGCACAAAGTGCAAAGCCTGTGTGGTAAATGTCAGGGGCATAGTCAGTACTTACATTTATCACACAGGGCAGACATATAGTGAAGGAGCGCACATTAATGCCTCAGCGGATGAGTGGATGAACTCATGCTGCCAGTACACCTAGAGGATAATTTTATAAGCATGTGTGCAGGCTATGCGCTCTTCCTTGTGTGTATGTCTGGCCTATTTTCTAAAATTAAGCTCATGCATGCTTTACTTTATAAAATACCAGCATACGGATGCACCTCAACCTCGGTGCAGGAGTTATGTCTGCCTGAGAACAGGCGTGGCTGGCTGTACCTAGATTGTCATTATGTGACCTAGATTGTTGCAGACATGCATCTAGGTCACATAATTCTATGACCTATGTGCATACATTGCGGCCCTGCCTACACACTGCCCAAGCTCTGCCTCCTCCATGCACACCCGAACTGAAAGCACACGCGATGGGACTTACGTCCTGCTTAGCAACTGCCCAAAGCATATGTCTAAGTGCCCATTCACTCATATAAGTCCTTTAAAATAGGGACTTAAGATGCATAAATAACATGTAACTTTCCATTCGGTTCTTTTAAAATCAACCCTTATTGTGTGCCACTGCGCTAAAACATTTAAAATACTCCCCTGAAGAATCCTCGAGTCCCCCCTGATCACAATTTCCATGCTCTCAAAGAAACCCTCTCAGCATAGCCCCTCCCATAACACCCCGCCTCAAGAGGACTCTCAGTAACACTGCCCCCCCCCATATTAGCATCTAATGCCCCACCACCCTCAACAGCATCTGCCAACTCTCTTGTCTGATTCCCCCTTGCTCCATTGCAGCCTGGGTTCAAAATCGCAGATCTGACCCCTAGAGATAGTCTTGCAGTAATCTGCTAGGAGTAGAGTTGCCAAATAAAGAATTCTTGCCCATATTTGTCAATTTGACCCCTAAATATAGTACCATGAGACAGCCACTAGGGATCAGTTCCACTATCTTGAACTTGGGTGAGAGTAAAGGGGGATCACGTCTGCCCTAACACTAGATAACCAGCGATACGTCTGGTAAGTGCTAGGGGAATCAAGGGGCAGCAGGAGGATCGGGGGATTAGAGGGTGGATTAGGGTGCTGATGTGGAGGGTCAGTATTATTGGGAAGGGCCTTTCCCGGGGGGGGGGGGGGATTAGTTAAAGTAAAGGCAATACTGAGGGGTTCTTCAGGGGACATGGGAATTTTGGTGGGGTGTCGAGGGTGCTATGGGAGGGCATGGCGTCTTAAGTTTAAGTATTCTTTGGGCCTTGGCCTCACTAATTGCTTACTGCACTTTAATAAACATCCCCCTTAGTCTTTAAACCCAGCATTGCCAGAGTGAATGCAAACAATTTACATTTTCTTTTTGATCAACTGCCCTGGCTAGCAGCATGGAGTTTTGTTGATCATATGGAGATCCACTGCCAACTTGTTGAAAGAGAAAAACCCACCACATGTCGTGCCTTTGCCCTGCCCCTTGCCCCACCCCTGCCCTGCCCTTTGCCCTGCCCTCCAAAAGAACTGCAGTGATGGCAGCAGTGCAAGCTTCAGCACCCGCTGGCCACATCGGGGTGGGGGGAGTACAAGAGGTTGCACTATACAGCCCCCACTGAATCACAATCCCCTCCTCAATCCTCCAACACACACATTCTCCCCCATACTATATTAAATCCAAACCTATATTCTGTATCCACAGAACCCCCCCCCCCCCCCCCCACAGCTGCTGCTGTTAAGTGCCGTCGATTCAGTGTCGACTCATGGCGATCCTCTGGATAGCTATCCTAAATTGCATTTGGTCTTCAGTCAGGTGGCTCATTATTGACAGACTGGTACCCGTAACTGCTGTTATTGTATCAGTCCATCTCATTGCTGGCCTTCCTCTTTTGCATTGACCTTCTATCTTGCCAAGCATGATGTCTTTCTCTAATGATTGATCCAAACACATTATAAATGCTGGCTTTACTCTGAAACGTCTTCAGCTCTTCCCCTGTAGCTAGTTGAGTGCCTTCCGACCTGGGGGGTCTCATTTCCCAGCACTAAAGCACAATTTGTTTTGTTGTAACTATCCATTGGGTTTTCATGGCAAGATACAGAAGTAGATTGCCGGGCCTTTCCTCTGCGCAGTTTAAGTTTAGTGTTGTTGCCGTTGTCACAGAAATGTGATCCTCCACCGTCAACACTATCCCATTCTGCTGCTGCCCAGATGCGTGGTTTGTCTTGGTCTGGCACGCCAGCTGAGACCTGTCCATCTAAACTACCGATAACTTAGCTCTCAGCATCACTGATGCACACAAGCCCTCACAGCATGACAAGCTGCACATTTTCCCCTTAGTATCATCTGAATAGCAGCATAAACCACCTCAGCACCATGCATGTTGTGAAGTAACACAAAACTCTAGCAAAAGGTCGCTCAGGACCTAGAGCAAATCTACCATTCCAACCCTAATTTCCAAACCTCACACATCAAGGTCTCTACCTAGGAAAAGGTAGGACATTAAACACTGCAGTGAGCCCTAGAACATCAACAGACCTACCGAGAAAACTGAACAAGCTTGCCTTGCATCCTTACCCGTCTGTAAAGGATTGAGCTGGTCTAGCCAGGTGGTGTTGGTGGCTCGACTAACCCACATTCACTTCCCACAGTCTCACTCCATGCTTGCACAGCAGGGCACAACAGCAATGGGTGATAGCAGATATCAATGCCGGCTGGCTCACATCTCTGGCTGCCTGATAGGCACTGTTGTGACTAGTTGTGTGCAGTGACATTTACAAAAAGGGATTCAGTAAATGTGCCAAACAGCAAAAGGGGCTCGGCAGCCCCCACACCACATTTCCTACTCCAACAAAAACACCAGCCATATCCTTTCCCAATCTCTTTTCTCCTGCACACTGCATCCAATAGCTTCCTTCTTTCATACCCCTTGCTCTTCTCTCTACTTTTGTCTTCTGTTCCTTCTCCCGCATTCCCCTCTCCCTTATGCTGTTGTCCCCTTACCTCCTTTCTCTTACACCCACCCTCTCAACCCTCTACTATTTTCTCTTTCTCTCCTTTTGCCATAACCACGCTCTTCCTGACCCCACTCCATACTCCCCTCTGTCCCATCTTTTCGCTCTTCCCTTCAAGTGCTCCAAACTTCCCTTATTCTGCCCACCAGCTGTTACCTTTTTTAATTAAGATGAAGAAGTGTAGCTACCACAGGCTCACCTGCCCCCAGACTCCATCACTCATCCACTTTTGACTAAATTACCACCTCTCCCAAAGCTGCAAGTTCATTCCCTCAGGTTCCTCCCCGCATTCTCATGCTTTCCAAGCTCATTCTGTCATTCAGAGTGGGTGTGAGTGGGATATAGGGGTGAGGTGTTGGTTGGAGGTGGGAGCTGTGGTTAGAGCGGTGGGAGGGTGTCTAAAAGTGCTTTATTATAGTCTTTGTGTGCATGTATCTGAATGAATGCAAGGGTGTGTATGTGTTTGTGACTGAGTAGATTTGCAGGAGAATGGAGCTGTGACTGGGGGGAGGTGGGTTATATGCGTGTGACTGGGTACTGTGCATTTATGAGTGAGTGAGGGATGGCTAAGTATGTAGATGGGGGTCAGTGCATGAATGTTCTCTCTGTCTGAATGGATGAAAATGAGTGTGTGGATTTTGTGTGTGCATGTGTGTTTATGATTGCATAAGAAGTGAGCGAGAGGTTGTGGTGTGTTTGAGAGTATGTGATGCCTGAGTCACCCATTTTTCTCCCTCTCCCTCTTACCCTCTCATCGCCACTTTTCTCTTCTGTCTGCTCTCATTTCCCTTCTCCTTTTATATTTTCCCTCCAATCTGTATCTTCTCTACTTTTCTTCATATCCCCTCCCTTGCCTTCACCCTCCAACTGAAGGCCGATGACCACACCCCCACACCCAGACTGCCACTCATCCACTCCTCCTCTACAGCTCTCACTCTCACTCCAGACATGTCTCCTCATTCTGGTCGTTCCCAGGCTTATTCCATCTCACTCTTCTTCTGGCTCAACTTCCCAGACTCATCCTCTCTCATCCACAACCAAGGGCTCATTCCCGGATCTGCCCTCCAACCCTCAACCAGCTTCCTTTCAGTCCAGGCCCTGTGCAAATGATTACTGTGCTGCCCCCACCCTCACAAATTCTAATGGATCCCTTCACAAGTTTTGCTTTTGTCCCAACAATAACTTGTGTCTGAACACTATTTACATTTGCACTGGGGTTAGAGAAAGGGCACCAGATTTCTACATAACTTCCTTCCAGTGCCAACTGCCAGGTATCTGATGAAGTACTCGAAAATCCTGCAAAAAGCTCAGAGCCCATGGCAAACTACAAGTTATCAGAATACCACACCTTGGTCACATAAGCAAAACGCAGAAGCAGATACAGGACAAGGGACCAGAAGTTAGAAACAGCAATAGTCAGAAAACCTTAAGACGTCAGACTCCAGTGCAACACTGGAAGAATAGAAACAAATGCATTTCTTCTTATATTGTGCAAAATGCAGAGATGCACATTTCTCAAAGATGGCAAATTCTAATTAATAAATTCAAAATAAAATATTTTTACTACCTTTTTTGTCTGCGCTTTTTATTTTTCCAGTTACGTTCATCCAAGTTTCTCTCTCTTCTGCTTTCCTTTGTTTTTTTCCTAACATGTTAGTATCTGCTGTCCATTTGCCATTTTTCTCTCTCCTCCCGTCTTTGCCCATTCCTCCCTTACATCTTCTTTGGCATTTATTTTTTCCTTTCACCTGTTTTCTCCATTTCTTTCTTTTCTGCCTGTCCATTGAAATTACACACTCCTTCTCACCCTCCATTTCTTAATCTCTCTTTACCTTTCATCTATCAAATTTCCATTTCCTTCTCTTCTCTTTCTCAACCCACCTTCCCTGCTTCCTAGCCTTCTTATTCCTCCCTCACACATTCACTCCTTCCCAAGCCTTTTATTCCTGTCTTTGACCAATTCCCTCTTCTCCTTCTACTTACACTCTCTGCAATCACTCACTCCCTTCCCAGCCCTCATCTACTTTTATCTGTCTCCCACCCCCTCACCACCCCCATCTCCTTCCCTGTCAGTTATTCTCTCCGTTCTCTTTCTTTTGTCTCTTATTCCACCCAGTCTCTGACTTCCATCTTTAACCACCTCCCCAGCTTTCCATCCACCTCTCACTCATCTCTTTGCTAACCTCCACATGCTGACCTCTTCCACATGGTTCCATCATGCCCAGAGTCTCCCTTCTCTCTCTCCCAACTACAATACAGCATGTTCTCTCTCTCATTCTCCATAGTTCAGCGCCCCCCCTGTTCTCTTTCCCCTTCCCATCCAGCTTCATCACCCTGCCCCCTTAATTTAATTAATTTAATTTTAATTAGCGAGTTTTTATATACCGCACCTTCCATTGATGAGTTGCGGTTTACATGGAACAACAGTAAACAAGGCAATGCTGTTTTTACATATAACAATGTGAAACTACAAGAAGTTCAATCTTACAATTAACAGTTGTAAACTATATACAAAGAACCGGATTATAACTATGTACAAGGTATGTATGTTTTTAGCCCAGCATATCTCATTTCTCCCTTCCCCCTCGCTCCTCAACAGCACAGCATATCCCCACCTAGCCTTTCTTCCCTACTCCCCAATAGTCTGCATATCTCCCTTAGGTTTGCCAACTGGCTCCAGATGTGCCAGACAAGTTTGATCCAGTCCTGGGTTTACCTCATTGCATGCAGGGATATGTACTTCTGATTTCTCCATTGCACTCCATAAGAAAAGGAAAACTACAAGTAACTGCATGCAATGGGGTAAACCCAGGACTGGAGCAAGCCTGTTGGACACATCTGGAGCCAGTTGGCAACCCTAATCTCTCTTTCCAATTCCTGCCCCCTCCAACAGTCAAGCATCATCTCCCCTTTCCCTCCTTACAGTCCACAGTCCTGCATCTCCCTCTTCCCCTTCTTTCCCCTCCCTCACAGCCTTACATATCCCATCCCCTTCAGGCAGTCCAGTCCCCTCCGCCCCCGTTTCAGCCCCTTCTCTCCATCCCTGGAGTCCCTGCCTGCTGCCCCTGTTGCTTTTCCTCTTGTTGCTGTCAACAGCAACTGTGAACAGAGACTTAAAACAACAACAAAAAAATACGTGTGCCCCTGTATCATTCCACTCCTGTGCATGGCACGGCTGGTCCCGCCCCTGATGCGATGTCAGAGAGGGCGGAACCGGCCTGCATTTTTTTTTTAAGACTCAGTTTGCAGGCCCTGCTGCTGTTGCTGCTGATTGCAACAAAAAGAAAAGTGGCGAGAGGAGATTGAAACAGGGCCGGAGGGGGGAGGAGACATGCTGGACTGCCTGGCAGATCTTCCGGGGGAGGGGTGGTTTTATAGACAGCGAGAGTCACCCCTGAGCTGTTCCTCATTGTAAAATCCAGCTTTTCCACTGCTGGTTTTACAGCTCTGCCGGCAGCTGGTCTGGCCATTTCAAAACTGCCCAGGCCACCTGAAAACTGGCTGTTACCGGAGGATGTAGTAAAAGCTGTTAATGTAGCTGGGTTTAGAAAAGGTTTGGACAAGTTCCTGGAGGAAACATTATTAAAAGGGACCCAGGATATCACTGCTTGACCCAATACAAGCATTGTGGAACCTGTGTCTTTTGGGGAAACTGCTAGGTACTGTCACCTGGGTGCCAACCCAGCGCCTAGGGCATGGAGGGTTGGTCTGCCTGGGGATTCTAATTCAGGGAGTATGGCATGGCATTTGCTCCTGCAATGCCTTATGGGAATAGTAGTCCCTTTTACCCACTGAGAAAAGAAGAAATTGTAGTCGAGTGGTTTCAGGCAAATGACAAGGATTTATTTCCCTTTCCAAGAAAATTAAGTGCATGTGGAAAACTTAGGACAATTGCCATATAACTGGCCTGAGGGATACATTCAGGAACTAAGGTAACCAGCCTCTTTAGCTTCAGGCTTTAAAACGTGCAGTGCTCAGTACAAACAAATGCAAACAACAACTTCTCATAACAAAAGAAAATGCTCCCTTTTCTTCTGCTGCTTTCCCAGCCTTCTTAATATATTGTTCAGCAGAGAGATTCAATATGGTCAGCAAGAGACAAAGTGCAATCCATCTGTTTATCTGCTACGTCATTGATATCAAAGTCTATCTGCATCTCTTCTAAGTCAGCGTCAGCTGGGTGTGTCTGCAAGCTGCTATATGGTGTTTTAAAATAAACTTCTTCTCTGCCTTCACGTGGCTTCCCTTTGTAGCACTCTAACGAGCAGGGCTGTAAAGTACCATATATACTGGAGTTGCTGCTTGGGGAGCCTAATACTTCCTGGCAACTACAAGGAAATATTTTAAAACTAAGTTCAAATCTGGACAAGTTGTGAAGCCTACCTTTTGGCTTTACAGAGGAAGGAATTCTCTGTTCTGCTGGGTCAGAAAGGGTTCCAAACACCGGTTGTGTTTCCTTGCCTTTTAGCTTATCAGCTTCTGCCTCAGACGTATAAGTATTTTCATGCCAGTATGTCTCTCTCCCGGGAGCCTCTGAGTTTTCCCAAGCCAGCCTCTCAGGAGGTTTCTCCTTCCTCCTGCCTTTACTGGACGGCACCGGCCCTGTGTTGCTCACACGTGGCTTTTGGGCTTTGGCTTTCTGGGTCCTTACTCCTCCTTGCGGATGTGAGATGGATCCTTGAAAAGACTAAAGAATACCAAAAGGATATCTATTTGTGCTTTATCGACTATAGCAAGGCTTTTGACTGTGTAAACCATGAGAAACTCTGGGCCACATTAAGAAGCATGGGTATACCAGAACACCTGATCGTTCTCTTGCGCAATCTGTACATTGATCAAGAAGCAATAGTTCGAACGGAACAAGGAGAAACAGAATGGTTTAAAATAAGCAAAGGTGTAAGATAAGGCTGCATACTTTCCCCCTACCTGTTTAATTTATATGCAGAACAAATCATCAGAGAAGCAGGATTGTATGAAGACAACAGAGGTGTGAAGATTGGTGGAAGACTCATCAACAACCTTCGCTATGCTGATGATACCACATTACTGGCAGAAAGTGAAGATGATCTGAAACATTTGCTTCTCACAATCAAAGAACATAGTCTCAAAATGGGCCTGCACCTTAATGTAAAGAAGACAAAGATCATGACAACTGGCATAATCAACAGGTTCATCGTTGAAGGAGAAGAAATTGAAATCGTGAACAACTTTAACCTACTTGGATCAACTGTCAATAAAGAAGCAACAAGCAGTCAAGAAATCAGACGACGCATTGCTCTTGGCAGAATGGCTATGAAAGACCTAGATAAGATTCTCAAGAGCAGAGATGTCTCTCTCCATACAAAGATTCGACTTGTTCAAGCCATGGTATTTTCCATAACATCATATGGATGTGAAAGCTGGACAGTGAAAAAGACAGACAGGAAGAAAATTGATGCCTTTGAATTATGGTGCTGGCGGCGAATACTGTGTATACCATGGACTGCCCGAAGAACAAACCAGTCGGTACTAGAGGAGATCAAACCTAAGCTTTCTTTAGAAGCTCAGATGACAAGACTTCGACTTTCATACTTCGGACACATCATGCGAAGAGAGAGATCATTAGAGAAAGACATCATGCTTGGAAAGATAGAAGGTCAACGCAAAAGAGGAAGGCCAGCAATGAGATGGATCGCTACAATAACAGCAGCTACGGGTACCAGTCTGTCAACAATGAGCCGCCTGACTGAAGACCGAACACAATTTAGGATAGCTATCCAGAGGGTCGCCATGAGTCGACTCCGACTCGACGGCACTTAACAACAACAACAACTCCTCCTTGACTCCTTTTGGTCAGCGTGCTCCCTTGCTTGATCCCCTGCCGGATCCCTTGCCTTTGTCTTTGCTCTTGTCCTGGCGTCTCTCCCTCAGAGCTTCCCTGGAACTCCTGCTCCTTCTCTTCCTCGTTCCTCCTCATCCCCTTGGTCCAATCTAATGACCACTTTTTATAATCCTGCTTCTCAGGGCTTAGCTCTGCCCCTCCCCCAACCAGGTGTTTCTCTTTAACTCCTGAGCTTGGGGATACATTACAGCATGGGCGTGTCTGTTCAGCTCGTGACTCTTTTTGTTTACCTTTTCCTTGAAAACATTGAGCCATGTGCTCTGACTGCCTGTCAGTTTCTGAAACGAAATCTTCTTCTCTCCCTTTCTCCATAGGCTCAGAAGGGTCTTCTACATAACAGTACATATGACCTAGATTGGCCACTGTTGGAAACAGGATACTGGGCTTGATGGATCTTGCTCTGACCCAGTATGGCATATCTTACATTCTTACGTTCTAGATCCAGGTAGTGCCTTACAACTGAAATGAAAAGTTGTTTAGATCTAGACAGTGACTTAGTGTCTCATGTATGATTTAAGCATTTGCACACAACTTGAATTCAGTGGCGTAAATTCCTTCCAAGCAACCCCCACAATGCAGGGGCCCAGGCAAGAAGTAAAGGCAGAGCAGCAAACTTACTTTCAAATGTTTGCTATGCTGTCACCTATTCTCTCTCTCAATTGAAGATTTTAAGCCCGGCAGTCATCATCTCCAGCTGCCAGGGCGAAGTCTCGTGATAACAGCCAAGTTATCACAAGACTATGGCCTGCCAGTCAGAGATGCCGGGCTTAAAAACTTTAGCTGAGAGAGAGAGGAGGAGCAGGAGGCAGTGTGACAAATATTTGAAAGTAATTTTGCCGGGGAAGGAGGCAGCCATGGTCAACCCCATCCACCCCCCAATAATGAGAGGTCCTCAGTGAAATTTTGGCTTGGGGACTCCTCACTAGAACTTATGCCACTGGCCTGAATTCTAATATCAAAAACTAGGAAAACAAGTTGCATTCTGTGACTTTATTATCCTAATAAAACCAGAACGACATGGGAATGGCTCTCTTTCTAACATTTGTTTTGAGACATGTAAATGTAAATTGGTGAGTCAGCTACACCTAAAATGTGTCTCACTGACAGTGTTGACCAAGGCCAAGGACTGCAGAAATCTAACACAATTTAGTTGGATAGAACAGTTGAAGTTCTTACTTGCAAGCTTTGCAACACCTTTCTAGCTCTCCATGCTTCTTTGATAGCAAATTATGCTTAAAGTAGGTCAGCGAGCCTTCTTGCTAATGGGCTTCTTAAGGTCACTCTGCATGGAACTGTAGTCTAATAGTTAGAGTAGAAAGGTTATGGTTCTTATATCTATTGCTTTCTTTCTGTAGGGAGATGACAAAGTCCCTTAACCTTGCTGTGTTTATTTTAATAGCATAATATAATCCCGTAAAGTGGAATGTGCTGGAAATGTCTTATCAAGGAGCTCTTCTGAACCCTGATCTACTTGGTGAGACCTTTAACATAGGTATTTCTGACATTTCTCATCTTTCCTCCACCTTAGGAGCTCTTTTACTAAAGGTGTACGTGGTAAGTGAATCCCTCGTGTGCTGTCGGAGGTGTGCCCAGTATGTTCCCAGCAGTTAGCAATTGCTAATGCTCAGTGCACTTAATGTGGGTGCACCCAAGGACATCCATAGAGGTGTCATGAATTGCATTCACACTAATTGCCACAGAGCACGGAGCAATTGCCCTCTGCTGCCAGTTGCTATGCATTAAAGCATACATTAACGAGTTACCAGGTTTTAGTAAAAAGGCCCCTTAGTCTGCTCGATCTCTAGACCTATAAAACTATAGTCATTATGTGCAGCAGCTCTTTGGCAAGGCCATAGCTTTATTCAATGGTTTACACAATTTACACAAGACTCCATGTGTAACTAAGCCATACCAGTGAATATACATAATGTTCTTTCTTCCTCCAACACCCCCCTAGGACCAGATAGGTTTCATAATTTCTACCAACCATGGAACAACTAGGCCACCCATGAGACTTTGCTAAAGGACCATCACATCATAAAGCCTGCCACTGAAACTAGTGATGGTGTGAACCTTCCCCTCCCCCCCCCCCCCCCGCCCACACACATAGCATCTCCTCCCTGCCCCAAACTGCCAGTTCACAAAAAGTCGGAAATCTTCTCAGCATCCCTCTTCCTGTCATCTACCGCACAAGTAATATGGAGAAGTGCCCTTGCATGCTCCCTAATACCCCATTTAGCTGTGGCCTGGGCCCTTAAGCCAGTTCCAAAGTAGATCCAATCACATCCTGGAGAAGATTATTGAATACATCTTTTCCCAGAAAAGTGGACCCCCATCTCTCAAAGATCAGGACAAATAGCTGTCAATTCCTTGTGCTCTATCTTCACTCGACTGTGATGTGTGAATCATGTGAATCACATGGCTATCTGCTCGGTTATTTTTTCCAAGCCCTTGTTCCACAGCTTCTCTGATTTGCCATTGTTGTCCTGGGATAGAGTTCAACCATAGCCAGCTTTTGTCCTGGAAAATTACCCACAGAGTCAGGATGTCCTCCTGTATCTTCCTGATCAACTGGATGCAGATGAAATGAATTGTCTTTATGGCCAAGATGTATGATGACATCTAGTTGTGTCTGCTTAGCTACAGTATGAGGAGCACAAGCTGTTCCCATGATATCCCCTGTTTGCAATGCTATCTATACTCCTTTCACCACCATGTCAAACTGGCACCTAAATGGTCTCATGTTTGTCAGCATTCTAACTGGTAAAACAAATAAGTACACAATGATCCATATCATTTTCATCCATGCTATCAGGGCTGGATTATCTGCAAAAATAAACACACAGATAAGCTGGCACCCATCTCAACCTGACTCACTAACACACAAGATGCGGAGTTGCCACATAGCACAATCTACTCTGTGGCGCATTTTCCAACCCATATCCTAAAGGAATGTGGGCTGAAAGCTCATGTTGTCCTTTCTGATGACTGTAAGGCAGTGCTTAAAAACTGCCATGAGCTGATATCTAATGAGATGTGACAAGACTAAGTCCACCTATCACTGCAGTCACAGAGTAAGTTACTTCTACACATTCTGAAAGGGAGGGATTACTGGGTGTTTAACTGCTTGGAAGACCAGTTGAACATAAGAACATAAGAAATGCCGTACTGGGGCAGACCAAGGTCCATCAAGCCCAGTGCCCTCTTTCCAACAGTGGCCAATCCAGGTTGCAAGTACCTGGCAGGTTCCCAAAAAGGCACACTGGTTCCACAATGCTTGTGCTGGGGCAAGCAGTGGATTTCCAGGGTCCTCTTTAATAATGATTTATGGACCTTTCCTCCAGGAACTTGTCCAAACCCTTTTTAAACCCAGCTACACTAACAGCCTTCACTACATCCTCTGCTACCGGATTCCAGAGTTTGATTACACGTTGAGTGAAAAGAATATTTTCTTTTCTTAGTCTTAAATGGGTTAAATTGTGTTCCCTTCCCAGCTGGATCCCGAATCTATGGATTCTCATATGCAACCTTAAATCTATGCATTTTCATATGCTACTTCCCTTTCCATTCTCTGCCCCTCCCGAGTCTCTCTCCAGAATCTCCGGTTGGGAAATTGTGTGGGCAGGAAAGGCATGGGAAGAGTCAATGGGGGAGGCAGAGTAAGGGATGGGAGCAGTCCAATGCTATGTTCTTAAGTGCCGTCAAGCCAACACTGACTCGTGGTGACCCTGTGAATAGTTGTCCTAAACTGCGTTCTGTCTCCCATCAGGTGGCTAATTGTTAATAGAGTGGCATCCATAGCTGCTGCTGTTGTATTGATCCATCGCATTACTGGCCTTCCTTTTATGCATTGACCTTCAAGCTTGCCAAGCATGATGTCTTTTTCTAATGATCTTTCTCTTCCAATGCTATGTTATGGTATCATTTCTGGGCACATTAACCCAGAGCCTTATTTCCTTAAACAAATTAATGCAAGACCACATTCAAGCATAGTACTGATGTCAAGTTTTCATTTTAAGGAAATTTGCGGCATTGCATTCTAATGAGATGATCCTGATATGTTTTACATTATGATTAAATATCGAGTTGTCCTCAGCAGTCCTCTGTTTCACTCTTATAATTTAGTGTTAAATTTAATATTGACATAGAGTTCCAAGAGTTACCTGCATGGACAAACAGACGCAGGACTTCATTCCCTATCATTACAATTCTACTGTCCAATAAATACAAGATTTGGGGTGGGGGGTAATATTCAACCCACAGCAACCAGCTGTACTTTCAAATACTTGCTGCTGCAGATAAAAAAAATCTATATATTCAAATAGTGGCAGCTACTGCAGAATATCCCAATTACGTGGGCAGATAGGATAGTGGCGATATTCAACCACTATCCTGATAACATCCAGACAGCACTTGTGACAGCTTTTTACTGTCCTAACTTAGCAGTGCTGAAAATCTCCACTATCTGAATAAACTGTCTGCTGCTCCGGCTTTGCCCCTAGACCACCACAGTGCAGAGGTGGTCTGTCGTGATAGTCAGTGACACTATGTTGAATGATTAAATGATAACTAGTATAGTGCGGAGACCGTCCGTAATGATATTCAGCGGTACTATGCGGATAGTACCATTGAATATCTGTCTCAGCAGTATTTATCTGGGTAGCAGGTGCTGCTACCCAGATAAATGCTGTTAGATATCGGTCCCAAATTAGGCACAAAAGTTTCACAGCTGTTAGTGAGGTTTCAGATCACCCTTGACTGCAACTTTAGAGACTGATATCCTACATAAAATCAATTTTTACATCCTGCATTAATCAACTCAAGTTAAATATTTGAGTTTCTACTACATTAAGGATTTAAAGTTCAACAATAATTAGTGCAATCAAGTGCCGAGTGATTCAGCTCCTCAGGGTGCATAATCCGGTATGTGCTATGGCAGGTTTCCAGACACCGTATCTACGGTACAATTAGTGGAAGCCTGTTTTTACAGTATATCTTAATAATTAGGTAATTTGCTCAATTAGCTAAGCAAAAAATGAAGCCACATACATATCAGATTTTAGTAAACATCGTAGAAATAAAAGTAAACAAACTTAGAAGTGGCACGTCTTTTATTAGGCTAATAAAGCCAGCTCCTGACTCTCTTTTGAAAGCTACACCACTTTGACCTGATGGAGGGAGTTCAGCATTCAGCAACTAATTCTGCTCTGAACCTTAGGGGAGGTTCTGTGGATAAAGAAGAAGTTCACAGAATGGGAAGCGCGGAGATTATATTGCGATTCTCTTCCATCTTGTATAGACCTCAGGTATCACTGGAATGACAGAAAGCACAGATGCGCGGTCTGCCTCCTACTGACTGCGCTATCGCCATAGCAACAATTGCCAATTGCTAACTGCACCCCATTCCCTGCCCATAACCTACCCCATACTGTGATGTGCAGCTAACACATGAATTAGTACACTTTCCATGGTCATATGCTGGAAGTCGGCGCACGTTAATTCACATGGTAACTGCTTACAGCACTTTAGTAAAAAGCCCCTTAACTGTAAATTAAAGGGTAATTTTATAACCGGCCACATCACTTAAGAGGGTCATTCCAGAACACGAATAAGCCCCTTGGATGTGCGGCATAGATGTTTTTCTAGCGAAAACATCTACGACCGTATTCTGAAAACTCGGTGGCCCTGCACGTACACGGCATTAGCACAGAGATCTCGGAACTTGGGCGGGAGGGGTCGGAACCGGGACGTGGTCAGTAGCAGAGACATACAATGATATTCAGAAAAGGCCCATGTATGTTCTGTGTGTTTCCTGCCGACGTCCACATTATACCAGCAGAAGTGTGGAATAAGGCCAGGACTTAGAAACGATTCTGCTCTGCTCTGCAATGTGTCCCATAGAGATGAATGGCTGTGACAAAGTTGTTTTGAACCAGTGTGTTTGCAGTTTGTAAGACCACAAGATGCAGTTGTAAAGAACAGAATGCAAGGGTGAGGGAAGGTTGTATAGTAAAGACACATTAATAAACACCCCTACAGAAATATTCAGAGGTGCAATGGTGATTATTCCGACAAATGCATTGCTTTTTGTATTGTGCAAAATGGAAAGAGGGGTGGTTTTATAGGCATTTCTCAAAGATGGCAAATTCCAATTAATAAATTCAAAATAAAATATTTTTACTACCTTTTTAGTCTGGGTATTTTATTTTTCCAGTTGGGTTCGTCCAAGTCTCTCTCTTCTGCTTTCCTTTGTTTTTTCCTAACATGCTAGTATCTGCTGTCCATTTGCTATTTTTTTCTCTCTCCTCCCGTCTTTGTCCATTCCTCCCTTACATCTTCTTTGGCATATCTTTGGAGTGGAGGAGTGGCCTAGTGGTTGGGACAAGGTACTTCAGGCTGGGAGGTCAGGGGTTCAAATCCCACTAGAGGACTTCAACCTTAGGCCGGAAGGACTGGGGTTTCTAGTCCCACAGGTGCTCCTTGTGGTCTTGGGCAAGCCACTTAACCCTCCATAGCCCATGTTCCCTATAAAATAGTTATCTCCAAGTTATAATGCTCTGTTCAATGTAATTTCAGTTTGTTCAATGTAAAACCGCACTGATGCAGAATAGCACGGTATATAAGAGATTATAAATAAATAAAATTTATTTTTTCCTTTCAGCTGTTTTCTCCATTTTTTTCTTTTCTGCCTGTCCATTGAAATTACACACTCCTTCTCACCCTCCATTTCTTAATCTCTCTTTACCTTTCATCTATCAAATTTCCATTTCCTTCTCTCTCTCAATCCATCTTCCCATTCCCCCTTCACATCCCCCTAACATCTAGCATCATCAGCCTGCCTCCACAGCCCAGCATATCCCCACCTAGCCTATCTTTCTCCCTCCCCAATAGCCTGCATATCTCCCTTTCCTTTCAAATTCCTGCCGCCTCTAATATAGTCCAGCATCATCTCTCCTGCCCCTCCTCACAGTCCACAGTCCTGCATCTCCCTCTTCTCCTTTTTCTTCCCCTCCTTCACAGTCCTACATTTTCCATCCCCTTCAGTCTGTCCAGCATTTCTCCTCCCCCTGCCGGCCATGTTTCAGCCCCTTCTCTAACTCCCCAGAGTCCCGGCCTGCCACCCCTGCCATTTTTCATTTTTTTCCATCAATAGTGGTAGCGGTAAGGGCCTCTGAAAATGAGACTTAAAGAAAAAAAAATAGCATGAGCCTGTGCATGATACCATGCGTGTGCATGTGCACGGTCAGGCTGGTCCCGCCCCCTCTGATGTTGGGACTGGCCGGACTGGGCACACGAATGGAATGATCCACTCCAACCTCCAATGCGGGAAAATACTGCACAGCGATTAACACAGCACTACCATTCATAACCAAACGACCATTGCTGATGTCATGATTAAGGGAAGTCGTGATTGGTGGTTGTTTAATATATCTGACGCGTCACACGCCGACTTTAGGTCAGCGGGAAATTTTGAGAAGCCATTGTGCAGTGTTTAATTCTGTACGACGAAGCTCCTGATGAAGCCAATAAACGGCAAAACGAAAGCTTTTGTAGAGCAATGGTCGTTTGGTTATGAATGGTAGTGCTGTGTTAATCGCTGTGCAGTATTTTCCCGCATTGGAGGTTGGAGTGGACCCTAAGTATCACGCGTTCGTTTGGAGGGCAGAGAACCCAGTTGGCTGCAAGACTTCAGTGATTAGATAAGTCTTTTGAATACTTTATTGATGTTATTAAGTGTGTTCTTCAGTTTTTTGTTTTTATTCTTGCAGGTGTTCTATCTGGGTTGCCTCGGCTGCGTTCAGCCCTGTTAGTACCTTGTGTATACTTATACCACAGATGCATTTTTATAAATAGATTGCTTGAGATGTGGTTGTTTGTGAATGTTGTGTGAATGTATATATTTTTTTAGATTTAGATATATTTATCCCATTGGTTAAGTAGTGGGGGTTTGAGAATTTGTGTGATTTTGATGAGTTTAACTGGGAATTTGGTGGAGGCTTGACCGGTGATGTGAGCGTCTATCAACACCCTATGGTGAATTTCACTAAATGAGGGGTTGTGCCATCTGAGGTCATTTAAGCCTGGTATTGATTATGTTGATATTGGTATTATTGTATAAAGGATTGTAAGCGTTACATAGAGAGCAGTTTTTTTCTTTTCGATTTTAGAAAACACCATTTCTGAACATAAAATGCTATTGAACATAGAGAAATGCCATTGAAACTTACTTCTAAATATAGACATTAGTTTTAATATTCATATTATCCAACAACACTGATTCGGAAATCTGTTGTTGTTAAGTGCCATTGAGTCAGTGTCAACTCATGGCAACCTTCTGGATAGTTGTCCTAAACTGTGTTCGGTCTTCAGTCAGGCGGCACATTGTTTACAGACTGACATCCATAGCTGCTGTTATTGTATCAATCCATCTCATTGATGGCCTTCCTCTTTTGCGTTGACCTTCTACCTTGCCAAGCATGATGACTTTCTCTATTGATCTCTCTCTTTGCATGATATTTCCAAAGTATGACAGTCAAAGTCTTGTCATCTGAGCTTCTAAAGAAAGCTTAGGTTTGATCTCCTCTAGTACTGACTGGTTTGTTCTTCAGGTAGTCCATGGTATACATAGTATTCGTCACCAGAACCATAATTCAAAGGCATCAATTTTCTTCCTGTCTATATTTTTCACTGTCCAACTTTCACATCCATATGATGCTATTGAAAATACCATGGCTTGAACAACTCAAATCTTTGTATGGAGAGAGAGACATCTCTGCTCTTGAGAATCTTATCTAGGTCTTCCATAGCCATTCTGCCAAGAGCAATGCATCATCTGATTTCTTGACTGCTTGTTGCTTTTTTATTGAGAGTTGATCCAAGTAGGTTAAAGTTGTCCACTATTTCAATTTCTTCTTCATCTACGATGAACTTACTGAATTTGGCAGTTGTTTGGATCTTTGTCTTCTTTACATTAAGGTGCAGGCCCATTTTAAGACTGTTCCTTGATCTTGAGAAGCAAATGTTTCAGCCAGTCTTCACTTTAGCCAGTAATGTGGTATCATCAGCATAGTGAAGGTTGTTGAAGAGTCTTCCACCAATCTTCACACCTTGGTTGTCTTCATTAAAATTTTACCCTGTGCACATCCCTAGTATCCTCGCTGCCAATGAGAACAGAAGAGTAATTTTCTCCAAGATTTACTGTCAGCACCATTTCTTTCATTTGGAAAGGTTCCCATACTAGGGAGACTGTTTTCACATCCACATCACCCCTGGAAGGCATTCATTCCCTGCTAACTCCATCAAAAAAGAGCACTCAACCGCTAAGGGATTTTCTTGAGTATTGTGTGCAGAAATCTTTGTGTCCTATTCAACCACACTTAGGAGCCTAACTTTGGAGTGTAAACTTAGGAGCTCTGCTTTTTTTGAATATCGGGCCTGAAGTTTATAAAATCATGAGTGGAGTTTGAAAGGCTGTTATCCCCTTGCTGTTTAAAAGGGTACATTTTAAAAGCCTTAATCATGATTTGAATTTTGGAAGACGCACACATGGACGTCAGAATCATGGAGTTTCCAAAGCCATTCCACAAATCACGTTTACAGACATCTCTAGTGCAGGGACAACCAAGTAGGCATGATATGGGGCAGTGCAATAGACTTACATGTCCACCTGTTTGATTTCAGAAACGTCTGGGTCATCTGCAGACATGAAGAGGCATCAGGAAAGTGCTTGTTTTGGCCTTAAAACATCTAGTAAGCAAGAGTTAAATGAATAGTTAAAGATCACAAAGACCCACTGGGATTTGAACCCTAGCTACTGCTGCTCTCAGCCCACCACTTTAACCATTATGCTATTACACATCCATGCTTAGCAACATTATTCTGGGGACATCTATGCAGACATCTCTATAGACATCTATATCAGTCACATTCACGTTTCTGAAATTGTGCCTGAACTTGCACGTGCCTGCTATTTTTCCAGACGTTCTGGCTTTGATGTCCCAGATTGTACTTGGACGTCCTATTCTAAAATGTGCCTTCACATGTCCCTTTTATTAAAGCCCACTAAGAGTCCTTCTTACTAATGCCTACTGTTGGAGACATGACCAGCATGTTCCTAGCAGCTAATTATGACGGGACACCGAACATATGTTCTAGTAAGCCAGGTTCACTTAATGACTCCCACAGAGGTGTTATTAGATGAACTCCTGTTAACCTAGTGGTTTCTAGCAGTGGACTGATAACCAGAGAGACCAGGGTTTGTGTCCCAGTGAGCAAATCACTTAATCGTCTATTTCCTCAGGTACAGCACTTAGATTGCAATCTCTGCACAGACAGGGAAATAACCTACTGTATCTGATTATAACTCACCTTGAACAATTACTGGAAAAGTGTGAGTTAAATTGTCATGACATTAGCAGTAATGTGCTCTCCATACCCAACCTCCGCCTCATCCCTCAAGCTGATTACTCTGCATTTTAGCATGCAGTAGCCGACACGCTCGTCCATTAATGTTCCCAGCTGCCAGTTAAACTCATGTTAACCAGCTACCCAACTTTAATAAAAGGGGCCCTAAAACAAGAGGACACTCAATGAAACTTACAAGCAGCAGATTGGTAACAAATCATATAAAGTATTTTTCATGCAGAGCATAATTAAACTGTGGAATCTGTTGTCAGAAAATGTGGCCAAGGTCACCAATATAGGGCTTGCTAAAGGGTTTGGGAACGTTCCTAGAGGAAAAGTCTATAAAAAATATTAGCCAGGTAGAGCTGGGAAAGCCATCGTTCTCTTAAAATGAGCTATAAGAAATTGGATCTACAGGCAAGTTCTCAAAATGGGTTAGTTTTGCACAAACCATGACAGTCAGGAACCTTATTCCTAAGCCACGGTTTATGGAGTATGATTTCAGTTTCTCAAATTTACTGCTAATGCTCGGAGTAGTACTTGCATCGTGCCAAAGAGCGCCTCCTTCTGGAGTTCATGAGATGTAGCATATATGGGCAATTTTATCAAGATGCGCTTGACAGTTCTTCTTAATCAAGTCTGTGGCACCCAACATGATGGTAATTAGTTCTGTATCTTTCTGTCACATTTTCTTGGTACTTGAAGATGTTCTCTCTCTCTCTCAACACAATTCACAGAATAGTCTCTTGGGACTGACAGCTAATTGATTCATTTATTTATTTAATTGTGTTTATATACCGCTTTTCGAGAATCAGAGCGGTTTACAAAGAACTTGAAAATAATGGAAAGTTACAGATAACAGTATAATAATAGTAATAATAATAATTACAAAAAACAGATGAAAGAATTACATTTAACAAGAGCGCATAAATGTAAACTGAAACAAATGTTACAAATATAATCAATGCCGTTCTGGGGCTGTTCTCCTTTACCGCTATGTCCAGCTTCCTGGCATTCATCTTTTTATCAGATCTTCTTTTTGGGGTCTTCTGGATACTTGTGACCCGGACTAGCCACTTTTGGAGATATGACACTGGCTCCATGGACCTTGGTCTGACTTAGGCTTTTCTTAAGAAGAAAATTACGCTTTTGCCTTTCAGTTCCCATCTTACTTTGCTACTGGAGATTTATGCAGATCCTAATTACCGTATCAAAGTTTCATTATTTATAATTAGATTATACAGTAAATTCATATAGTGTAAGTAAGTCATGGCTGCATCCAAAAAGCAGACCCGCTGCAGGGTTTAATTCTCTGTTCATTCTGGCTAAAATTCGTACTCTTCAGTCAAATGTGCAGTTAATTTGCTCATGGATCATGGTGACTTTTCTATTCCTGCAGATTTTACCCAGTAAAGTCACCCATTACTAACCTTTCTGATCTAACTGCCCTCCCAAAAATAAACATGACTGCTTGTTAGAGAAAGCAAGGGATTGTTCTCGGAGATCTGTTCAGAGCATTCCCCGGCTTTTCAAACATAACCCAAGGAAAAAAATCTCAACAGAAGTAATGGATACTCCTCACTTTCTTATCAATTTCTACTTCAAAACTGCGCACGCTGGTGTTGCTCAAACTCCCAAGATACAAGCACAGAATGGCTGTGCTCCCTGCAGAAAGTATTTCCATGAGGACTGCAAAACAAAGTACCTAAAATACCCAAATGCAATATTTTTTGGCCATAAAGCAGAAAAAATACATTTATTCATTCTTAATTTAGAATATAAGTATTATATTATTTATTTAGCTGGTTTTATATACTGTCTTATCAAAGTGTCAAAGCGGTTTACATGTTAACAAGTTGAACAAACGCTAAAGTACATGTAACGTAGTAAAGTAAAATTCGGAACATTAACAAGAAGCAAATGAGCTGAACATTGGAGTAGTTGGTTGAACACATATACATTGTCGATAGTCTATCTGTCATATTACAAGTAGAAGGGGGGGAGGGATATTGAGTGGAGGGGGCATGCGGAGGGGGAGGCATGGGGGGACAGTGGAAAGGTTGCTGGTAGGAAAGTAAGTTCTAGTACTAGACAAGAGTTCACGGAATGCATGGTTATTTGCTAGGCAATAGTTCTGCTAAAGTGTTCAATGAAAAGATGTGTCAACTTTCTGTGAAAGTCATCAAGGTTATTCATGGTTCAGATGTGGTTGGGCAGGGCATTCCAAATATGTGGCGCGTAGAGTGAGAATGCTCCTTTCAGTGTTGAGCAGGTACTTTTCCTGTTTACTGGTGGGATGATGTAGATTGTGTGTTGGCTATTCTTGGTCTGTCATCTGGTGTCTTCTGAATCAAAGATCAGTATTCTGAGGAGAGGTGGTGGTATGCTTTGAAGGTGGTAATTACAGCCTTGTATTTAGCACGGATTGTAAGGGGGAGCCAGTGAAAGTTTTTCATGCATGGATGTTCCAGTTAGGACTTTGGAAGCAGTATTCTGTGCTAACTGAAGCGGGTGGATTGCATATGTTGGTAGTCCTTGGAGGATGATGTTAAAATAATCCAGGTATTGGAGTACCAAGGCCTGGAAGACTGTGCGGCAATCATGATAGTCTAGTAATAGCTGGAACCCTCAAAATGTTTTTATTTTATGGTAGGTAGGTTTTATTGTATTGCTGATGTGTGGCTGTAGTGTTAGGTCTTGGTCCAGGGTGCCTCTCAAGGAGCGCACTTGCAATTTGACTTGTAGTTGTGCCCCTGGTATACCTATGTGCGTTGGTGGTGTGAAGTTCATATCTGTAGTGATGTGGAGGACTTCAGTCTTCTAGTAGTTCATGGGTAAGTTGTGTATTTGACCAGAGGCATTCCTGGGGTTGAGGTTTGGACTTCCGTATATACACCTTAAAATATGTGCATAAAATAAACTAGGAAATGTGTGTTTCAATAATCCTATATTTACATTTCTCTAAACTAGTTGTGCTTTTTAATAATTTAGTTTCTTCTAAATATTCAGGAGTTCAAATTAATAAATGTGTACGTGACCATTCATTACATATACAAAGCAGGAAACAATTTTGAACCCTTGCACTTCCCTCTATGCCAGCTCAACAGTTCAGTCTAAATCTTTTTACATTAGTCTTTCTGGTTTTCAAAATAATATCCTTTTTAATCCAACACTGAAAAATCTAAAATTCAGTGCCTGCCCCCCCAGTTTCATCACAAGCTGGCCTCTAAGCAATAACCTCTGGGCTCGAAGGCAGGCATCTTAGAAACATGACAGCAGAAAAAAGACCACATGGCCTATCCAGTCTCCCCTTTTTTCCTTTAGAGATCTTTTGTGTTTGTCCCATGCTTTCTTGAATTCAGATACTAGTCTCTACTACCGCCACTGGGAGACTATTCCATGCATCTACCACTCCCTCCGTAAAGGAATATTTCTGCATATTACTCCTGAGTCTATCCCCTTTCACCCTCATCCTTTCCCCCTTATAGCAGGGCTTTCTTTCAATCAAAAGAGGCTCTCCTCTTGTGCATTTATGTCAGGGAGGTATTTAAACATCTTTATCATATCTCCTCTACTTCGCCTTTCCTCTAACATATACATATTACGATATTTAAATCAGTCCTTTTATGCTTTATAATGAAGACTACTAACCATTTTAGTAGCCATCCTCTGCACTGACTCCATCTTGTTTATATCCTTTTGAAGGTGTGGTCTCCAGAACTGCACACAATACTCCAAATGAAGTTGCACCAGAGATTTATATAAATACTCTATCACCTTCTTTTTTCTGCTGGCCATTCTTCTCCCTATGCACCCAAGCATCCTTCTGGCTTTCACCATTACGTTTTCTACCTGTTTAGAAATCAGAAACAGTCATGCCCAGGTCCTACTCTTCCTTCATGGGCAGAAATACTTTGCCCCCTACACTGTATTGCTCCCTTAGATATTTGAAACCCAAATTCATGACCTTCCATGACCCTGCATTTCTTTGCATTAAATCTCAGCTGCCAAATTTTTGACCATTCTTCAAGCTTATCTAGATCCCTCCTCATGTTATCTATTCTTTCCTGGGTGTCTACTCTATTGCAGATTTTGGTATCATCTGCAAAGAGGCAAACTTACCTAACAGCAGTTCTGCAATATCACTAACAAAGAGCTGTCATGTCTCTATGAAGGCTGGCTCTTAACTCTTATATTGCTAGTGATCTTCCTTCCTTCCATCCTGTTTCCTGATTGGCGCAACGTTTGTCTGGTCTGGAGCTCTATGGAAAATGCTATTTGGACAACCAAGATCTGAATTAGGCTTGGTAAATGTCTCTGATAATATACTTAAGCATGATTTCACAGAATGTCTGACACAAGAGTATGACTAAAGGAAAATCTTTGCAGTAAGTCTGTACAGCAGGAGTCAAGAGACTCATAAGGCAAAAAAAAAATCCAATTAGTATTTTCCATAGAGCTCCAAACAAGGCAAACTTTGGGCCAATCAGGAAACAGAAAGGAAGATCACCAGCAATACAAGAGTTAAGATCAGGCAGGCTGAAAACAATCCTTCGAGATGTGATAGCTCTTACACAAGATGCTTGCCTACCTGCCTGCCTTCTTAACCAAAGGTCACTGGTTCAAGGCCAGCCTCTATCTAGCTATTAGGGAAAAAAAGCTAGTTGTGGCTTTTATTTGCTTGAAACCTCTAGTAACCTTTCTGCTAAGTTTTTCCTTTAATAACAAAATAACTGACACACTATATCAAAAAATCCCATAAACAAAATAGAGTTGACAAAACCTAATGAGTTTAAGCTTGCGTGTGTGAAAGATATTTTTGTCGGAAGATCAGCCGTGAGGTTGAAACAGCCTCTTGAAGCTACCCTTCCATTTTACTCAATAATAAATTTTTAATTGAGCCCACTACGGAGCCACACAATATAGGTAAAATCACCAAAAAATAGTGCCACCTACATATATAACCAAAGGCAAATGATTATATCAAAAAAGCCCATGTTTCTTCTATGGGCTTTTTTTGATATAATCATTTGCCTTTGGTTATATATGTAGGTGGCACTATTTCTAAAATGGAATTAAAAATGGAAGGGTAGCTTCAAGAGGCTGTTTCAACCTCACGGCTGATCTTCCGACAAAAATATCTTTCACACACGCAAGCTTAAACTCATTAGGTTTTTGTCAACTCTATTTTGTTTATGGGAAGTTTTTCCTTTAGGCAGCAGCTATCTCTTAAATTAACAAAATGACCTTGATATGAAAATGTATAAAAACAAAATGAAAATTTATTAAAACAAAACAAAACTGTAAATGAAACAGGAAATGAAACAAAATGATTTTTTTTATCCTGCACACCCCTAGATTTTAAATACGCCCTTCTCTATCCATGTTGCATACTACTCCTCTACCATTTAACTGGACTCTTCTAATACGTGCTAAACAGATCTTTATCCAAATGTACCTTTCTCACTGGATATCACTTTTCCATGAGTAGACAGCTTCAATTCTCCTTTCAAACTTAATTTCACAATTGCTCTGCAGAAAATTATAGGCAAACACAATAGCAAAAATCAATTATGAGCGACAGTTTCATAAACATGCCTTTCTAGATTCTCGATAATGTAAGCTCTCCATGGCAATGAATGGCTATGTATGTACTTTTCTTGTAGCTGTTCCACTAAATTGTTGCCTCATTAGGACAAATTTTCAAAAGCATCAATTATGAATTTGCTGTTTTGCAAAGTGATATGGATATTGTACTAATGAGTTTTCTAAACCAAACAAAAAACACACGTCAGATTTCTAAGTGTGTGACTTAGCCAGTTCAATAGAATTTTGTTCATAGTATTGCCACAAATGATCACATAAACAGAATTTAATCATAAGAACATTAGATAAGCCATACTGGTTCAAATCAATGGTCCATGAAGCCCAGTATCCTATTTCTAAGAGTGGCCAATCCAGGTTACAAGTACCTCGCAGAATCCCAAAAGATAGGCAGATTTCCGGCTGTTTATCCCAGAGATAAGCAGTGGATTTCCCCCAGTCTACTTTAATAATAATTTATATACTTTTCCTCCAGGAACTTATCCAAATGTTTTTTAAACACAGCTGCGCTAACAGCTTTACTATATCTTCTGTTAACAAATTTCAGACCTTAATTTTGCACTGAGTGAACAAATATCTTCTCTGCTTAGTCTTAAATTACTACTTTGTAGCTTCATTGCGTGTCCCCTAGACTTTGTACTTTTTGAAGGAGTAAACAGCCAATTTACATTTACTTGTTCTACTCTGGTCATGATTTTATAGACCTCTATTATCTCCAGGAACAAGCAGGAATGTAGACTTCACATAAGGGTATCGTCAGTACCGACGGAGCCTGCGCGGGAACGCTCCCCAGCTTTTGGGAGCATCCCTCAGCACATGTGCGCTGCCTTTCCAACTGTCCCTCTTCAGTTCTTCGTTTTCTGCGGAGCTGACAGGATCTATTCCCTGTCACCACAGAAAATTCCGTCTTTAAATTTCTTTTCTTGTGGTCGCGTTTGCCTACTGCACAACGCTTACCGGTACCGCCGGTTTTTTAAAAAAAAAAATAATAATAATAACTTAGACTTTAGACTGTTTCTCTTCAGAAACTTTTCTCTTTGGAGCCAGGCGAAAAGTTTGGGCACTAGGCCCTATATTCCTAAAACATGGAAAAGCCAACTAGTGGTTTTAAAAAATGTATTAAGTGTTGCGGTACCATCTCCGTCACTGACACCCATTATTGGTGTCTTAAATGTTTAGGACCTGAACATTCCCCAACTGAATGTCTCTCCTGCATGGGGATGACTAAAAGAGGAAGGCAGAACCGGGCTGCAAAGCTCGGTACCCTCTTTTCTTTGGATGCCATATCCATTGCATCGACATCGTCAAGGGCCTCTTCTTCCTCCCGTGGATCTCAGGTAACTAAACATAAAAGCCAGTCCTCAAAGAGTAGCTCTCCTGCTAAGCATCGAGAGGCCATTGGCATTGCCCTTGAGGGAACCACACCGGCAAAACAGCCCCGGCGGGAGGCTTCAGCTTCCAAAACATCGATGGGGCTTCAGGATGTTATTGAGGCCTCAACCTCACAAGAACTACCTGTGCCATGCTCAGGGGTTCCGGCCGCTTTTACCGGTACCGACACCCAGGCATCGGCAGTGTCGATAGACCAGAGGTTCCTCGCTATCGAGCGCAGCATCGCAGCTCTTCTTTCAGCTGCGGTACCTATGGTCCATCGGGCACCGGTACCGACATCGATACCGATGCCGGTACAGACATCGGTGATACCGGTACCAACGGTACCGGCCCCGGTGGGAACTGTTCCCATGCCATCTCTGGCTGGAATTGACAGATCGGTATCGGGTCAGCTCGGTACCGACTTCGGGTCAGCTCGGTACCGGGACCGTGCTTTGCAGGAGCATCGGGGGTCAGGAATACTTTGATTCCTCCGATTCCGAAGACTCTGACAATTCTACTGGCACTAGAGGGTTTCTCCCCGAAGATCCCTCTTCTCCCCAGCGCAGAATGTCACCTCCAGTGGATATGTCCTTTCAGGATTTTATCCGTGATATGGCCAAAGGCCTTTCAATCACAGTAGCTCCTGAAGAGGAACCCAGAGCAAAGGAGTTGGAAATTCTCCAATAGCCTAAAGCTCCTAAGGAGGCAGCCACTCTGCCTATCCATGAAATTCTGCATAACTTGATGCTCAGAATGTGGGAGACACCTCTGACTACTTCTCCTCACTCTAGGAGACTTGATACTATGTATTGAGTTCCACCATGTCTTGGATTTCAGAAAACTCAGCTGCCATACCATTAAATGGTAGTGGAGTCAGCCATGCATAGGATGAAAAGTGCAAAGAGGCATGCATCCAATCCTCCAGGTCGTGAATGCAGGACTCTGGATGCTTTTGGGCGCCAAACTTTTCAAGCTTCCATGCTTTCAGCTAGGATCAGTTCATATATTCTATATATGGGAATGTTCCTTAAGGAAGTCACAGGAGACTTGGAACTTATGAGTCCATTTCTCCCAGATGACAAGAGAAAAGACTTTCATGCTCTAGTTAAGCATGCTCAAGATGTCTCCAAGTTTGTAAATCGTGCAGCCTTTTACTGCTTCGAATGCATCAGCAGAACCTCTGCTATTGCCATTGGTGCACGACGGATTGCCTGGCTGCAGGCATCAGACTTGGAGACTTGGGTACAGGACAAATTAGGCAACATTCCTTGCATGGGGGAGAATCTCTTCGGCAAGAACTGGCAGGAAAAGGCTAATGAGTTAGATGCTGACAATACTACTCCAGATAGATTGTCAAAATCTACAGCCACTCCAGCCAAAAAGAAGCCTTATAAAAAACCCTCTTTCAGCAAAAAGAGGAAATTTTATCCTTCCTATACCCAGCAGAGTCAGACTCAGGGTCAAGTTGCCCAAAAAGGGCAAACTAGACAGCAAAAGAAGCCAAAAGGCCCGAGAGCCCAACCAGCTCTCCAGGTTCAGCCCCCTCAAGGGCTTTGACTCCTTCCTAGAGAGCTTTGCCTTCCTGCCTCTGAGGGGTCCCCAACCCCCCAATATCCTGGGCAGGTTATGCCACTTTGCCAACAGATGGCATCAGATAACAGCAGAAGATTGGACTTTGTCCATTGTAGGAGAAGGGTACAAGCTTCATTTTCACAGCATGCCTCCTACAATTCTAAAGCAATTCAATTCTCAAACCTCCACAGACAATCTGTTAGATCACGAGGTCTCCACACTTCTTGCCCAAGGGGCAATAGAGGAAGTGCCCATTCTTCAACGGGGTGCAGGGTTCTACTCCCCCTATTTTCTTATTCCAAAGAAAACAGGGGGACACAGACCCATTTTGGACCTCAGAGAATTGAACATATACCTATTTCGAGAGAAGTTCAAAAAGATTTCTCTAGGAACTCTTCTGCCATACCTTCAAAGCCAAGATTGGCTTTGCTCTCTAGATTTAAAGGATGCATACACTCACATTCTCATCCATCTAGATCACATGAAATTCTTACGATTCATTTTCAGGGGAAGACATTTCCAGTACAGGGTTCTTCCTTTTGGTCTGGCTTCAGCACCAAGGGTATTCACGAAATGCATGGCAGTAGTAGCCAAATTTCTACGAACCCTGGGGATATTTGTCTTCCCTTACTTAGACAACTGGCTCATTCGAGCCCCTACAGTTGCAGAGGCCAGCACTGCACTGTCCCGTACAATGCGAATTCTCCAATACTTGGGATTGGTAATAAACTTCCCAAAATCCCAACTTGTTCCTTCCCAATGCCTGGAATTCATAGGAGCCTGTCTAGATACCAGACAAGCAAAGGCTTTCCTTCCACAGGCCCGGTGTCTTCACATAATACAACTAGCTTCTCAAGCAGCAGGCAAATCCTCCCTCACTGCTCAAGAGCTACTACAGTTACTAGGACATATGGCTTCCACAGTTCATGTAGTCCCATAGGCTCGCCTCCACATGAGAGCAGCTCAGTGGACATAAGAACATAAGAACATAAGATATACCATACTGGGTCAGACCAAGGTCCATCAAGCCCAGTATCCTGTTTCCAACAGTGACCAATCTTGGTCATACGTACCTAGCAGTTTCCCCAAAAGACACAGGTTCCGCAATGCTTGTACTGGGTCAAGCATTGATATCCTGGGTCCCTTCTTAATAATGGTTTATGGACTTTTCCTCCAGGAACTTGTCCAAACCTTTTTTAAACCCAGCTACACTAACAGCCCTTACTACATCCTCTGGTAACAAATTCCAGAGTTTGATTACACGTTGAGTGAAAAAATATTTTCTTTTATTAGTCTTAAATAGTTTACCCTGTAGCTTTATTGCATGTCCCCTAGTCTTTCTATATTCTGATAATGTAAGCAATCGATCTACGTTTACCCGTTCCATTCCGTTCATTAATTTATAGACTTCTATAATATCTCCCTTCAGCCGTCTCTTTTCCAGGTTAAAGAGCCCTAAACCTTTTAGCCTTTCTTCATAGGAGTATCCTTCCATCCCCTTTACCATTTTGGTGGCTCTTCTCTGAACCTTTTCTAATAACGCTATATCCTTTTTAAGATACGGCGACCAGAATTGCACACAATATTCAAGGTGCGGTCTCACCATGGAACGATATAGAAGCATTATAATATCTTTTGTTTTATTTTCCATTCCTTTCCTTATGATACCTTGCATTTTATTTGTTCTCTTGGCCGCTGCTGCACACTGGGCAGAGGGTTTTAACATGCTATCCACAATGACGCCTAAATCTTTTTCTTGGGTGGTGGTTCCTAATGTGGAACCTTGCATCGTGTAACCATAGTTTGGGTTGTCCTTCCCTAGGTGCATAACTTTGCACTTGTCCACATTAAATTTCATCTGCCATTTTGTTGCCCAGTCTTCCAATTTATCAAGATCCTCTTGCAATTTTCCACAATCCTCTTGGGTTTTAACAACTTTAAATAGCTTTGTGTCATCTGCAAATTTGATAACCTCACTCGTTATTCCACTTTCCAGGTCATTTATGAATATGTCAAAAAGCAGCGGACCCAGCACAGATCCCTGGGGTACACCACTATTCACCTTTCTCCATTGGGAAAATTGGCCATTTAGCCCAGCCCTCTGCTTTCTATCTTTTAACCAGTTCTTGATCCACAGTAGTACACTGCCTCCTATCCCATGACTCTTTAGTTTTGCCAAAAGTCTCTGATGAGGAACCTTGTCAAAGGCTTTCTGAAAGTCCAGATACACTATATCAACCGACTCACCTTTGTCCACCTGTTTATTCACACTTTCAAAAAAACACAACAGATTAGTAAGACAAGATCTTCCTTGTCTAAAGCCATGTTGGCTGACTCCCATTAGGCCATGACTATCTACATACTGAGTAATTTTACTCTTTATGATTGTTTCTACCATTTTTCCCAGTACTGACGTGAGGCTCACCAGTCTGTAGTTTCCCGGATCACCCCTGGAACCCTTTTTAAAAATTGGTGTTACATTGGCGATCCTCCAATCTTCAGGTATTAGAGATGATTTTAATGATAGTTCACAGATTACTAATAGCAGGTTTGCAATCTCATATTTTAGTTCTTTCAACACCCTTGGATGTATGCCATCCGGCCCAGGTGATTTGCTACTCTTCAGTTTATCTAATAGTTGTAATACATCTTCCCGATGTATCAATATTTCCTTCAATTCTTCTGCACCTTTAAATACCACTTCAGTCATGGGTAACATCCCTATATCTTCCACAGTAAAGACCGAAGCAAAGAATTCATTCAGTCTCTCCACTATCGCCTTCTCGCCTCTTAGTGCCCCTTTAACTCCTCTATCATCTAATGGACCAATGAATCTCTCACAGGTTTATTGCTACGAATGTACTTGAAAAAATCTTTATTTCATGTTTTTGCTTCCGCAGCAAGCTTCTTCTCAAATTCTTCCTTTGCCTGATTTATCAATGCCTTGCATTTGACTTGCCAGTGCTTGTGCTGTTTCCAGGTTTCATCGTTTGGCTCTTTTTTCCATTTCCTGAAAGATGCTTTTTTGGCAACAGCCTCTCTGACCTCACCTTTAAACCATGCTGGCAGTTTTTTGGATTTCCTTCCAATTTTCTTAAAGCATGGAATACAGCTGGTCTGGGCTTCCAAGATAGTATTTTTCAACAACACCCAAGCTTGATGTAAGTCTTTATCCTTTGCAACTGCTCCTTTTAGTTTTTTTTAACTATTTTCCTCATTTTATCATAGTCTCCCTTTCGAAAGTTAAAAGGTAGTACTGTGGATTTCCTTACTATCCCTCCTCCACTAATTAAATCAAAGGCAACCATGCTATGATCACTATTGCCAAGTGGCCCCAACACCCTTATCTCTTGCACTAGATCTGGTGTTCCACTAAGGACTAGGTCTAATATGGCTTCCCCTCTGGTCGGTTCATGAACCAACTGCTCCAAGAAGCAGTCATTTATGTCATCTAGGAACTTTATCTCCCTAGCATGTCTTGCCGTGACACTGACCTAGTCGATACCGGGGTAATTGAAATCACCCATTATTATTACTGTGCTGTAACATTTGTTAGCTTCCTTGATTTCTCTGAGCATTTCATCATCCATTTGTTCATTCTGGCCAGGCGGTCAATAGTATACCCCCACTGCCATCGCCTTCCCCTTTTTACATGGAATTTCAATCCATAGAGATTCTACAGCAAATTTTGTTTCCTGCAAAACTTTAATCCTTTCTGACTCAATGCGCTCTCTAACATAGAGCGCAACCCCTCCACCAATTTGATCAGCTCTATCATTACGATATAGTTTGTACCCAGTGTACACAGTGTCCCACTGGTTGTCTTCCTTCCACCATGTCTCTGATATTCCAATCATATCTAACCTCTCATTTAGTGCTATATATCTAACTCTCCCATCTTATTTTTTAGACTTCTAGAATTTGCATACAAGCATTTTAGAGACTATATTTTTTATTTATATTAATTTGGCTATTGGTAGCAATGGGTAATTTGGGATCTTTAAGCTCTGTCTTCTCCATACCCGAGGGCATTTGGGCTACTTTACTCTTTTTTGGAACCTCTCTGCTTTTGGTAGTATCCTTCAAGGATACATTCTTCCGAACCATCCGCTCTTGGGCGACTGTCGGCTTTCCCCTATTATCTAGTTTAAAAGTTGCTCTATCTCCTTTTTAAAGGTTAATGCCAGCAGCCTGGTTCCATCCCGGTTAAGGTGAAGCCCATCCCTTCGGAAGAGCCCCTTCTTTCCCCAGAATGTTCCCCAGTTCCTAACAAATCCAAAACCCTCATCTCTGCACCATTGTCTCATCCACGCATTGAGACTCCGGAGCTCTGCCTGCCTTTTGGGTCCTGCATATGGAACGGGAAGCATTTCGGAGAACACTACCCTGGAAGTTCTGGATTTCAACTTCCTACCTAAAAGCCTAAATTTAGCCTCCAGAACCTCCCTACCACATTTTCCTATGTCATTTGTACCGACATGTACCAAGACAGCTGACTCCTCCCCAGCACTATCTAAGACCTTCTCTAGGTGGCGCGTGAGGTCCGCTACCTTCGCACCAGGCAGGCATGTTACCAGGCGATCCTCACATCCACCAGCCACCCAGCTATCTACATGCCTAATGATCGAATCACCAACTATTACGGCTGTCCTAACCCTTCCCTCATGGGCACATGGCCCTGGAGAAACTGCCTCGGTGCGAGAGGGTTTTACATCACCTGGAGGACAGTTCCTAATTACAGGATCACTTCCTGCCACACCAGGGTGATGCTGTCACGTGACCTCTCTCCTCCATGGCAACAGGGATGCTGCCAGACTGGAGGTGGGACTTCAGAACTATATCCCTGTAGGTCTCGTTTATGTACCTCTCTGTCTTTCTTATGTTTTCCAAGTCTGCTACTCAGCCTCTAGAGAACGGACTCGTTCCCTGAGAGCAAAGAGCTTCTTGCACCTAGTGCACATGTAAGACCTCTCACCAACCGGGAGAAAATCGGTGGCGCTGCACCCTATCTAGGCGGCTGCCTATAAAGAGCACAGCGTGCCAACTGTTCTTGTTAAACTGACTTTTTACCAGAGCAAATGCTGCTGGGAATTTTTAGTTGTGGTTAATAAGCAGTCCGAGTAGTTTTAGGCAATTCACAGGAAATTTATTAATTTTCTTTTGTATCATCAGACTTTAGCAAAGCAAATCTTCTTTAGAACATGAACAAGGTATAACAGAAACAATAATGAACTCAAGTAGCTTTCTTCAGCATACAGGACTAATGCTTCAAACAGTGTTTAAGCAAAACACATTTGTAATCCTTTCCTTTTGCTTTCAGCATTCAAAACCTCAGAGCATTTATCACAGTTCTGAATTTTCTCTTTGGCTAGCAATTCAGCTTTTCCCCTTATGAAACATAAGCTGTTGAGCAATCCATTAGAGACTCTGTATCCTGCTCCAATCCAGTTAACTCTATCTCCATGTCTTCAGTTTCACCCTGAAACAGCTCTGGATCTTTATTTGCACAATCAGGTTTCAATCGTTGCATTAACTTAAACATTTCATCCCAGGAATTCCCTTTTCTCCCTTCAGGCTTCTTATATGAGCTGCACGGCTTTGCACTTCTGGGCAAGATACTTACAGGTTTCTGCTGTCTTCCCTGGCTTCTAGGAACAGTTTTTCTCTCAGGCTTTCCAGAAGGATAAATCTCCCCCTCTGAATTCTCAGCAGCCTCACTGCTATCTGAGCTGTATTCTACAATTCTCCCAGAGTTTGGGTTCCTACCTTCACAAGGGCTTGCAAACTCTGTACAGCTGTCTCTGGTAGAAGAGCTGCTGTTAGAATCCCTTCTGTGCCGGAGCTCAGACTTTCTCTGCCATTCTCCAGAGCCTCTGGTCAGACTCCTCAGTCTTTCTCTCCTAGACTGTCCAATCTGCCGTGACTCTCTGGGCTTTGGCTTCTTGCCTCTCTGCCATGAATCCCGTGTCTGCCTTGTCCAAGACTCCCATCTTGACTCTGCTCCTTCTGTTCCTTCCTCTGCTTCTCTCCCTGCTTCTCTCTCTCTCTCTGCCTTTGATCCTGAGAGCTTAAATGTTTTAGTGTAAGATCAGTTTCCTTGCCCCATCCCCCCTGGTGTTTCTCATTTGCACTCTGTGTTGCCATGGAGGCAGGGTGTGGTCTGTACTCAGCACTCTCAATCATGTGGCTTTGCTCTCTAGGTGCTGATTTAAATGAATGCCTGTCTGAGCCATGCTTTAGCTCAGAAGAAAAAGTTTTAAAATCAGCCTTTTTCCTATGCTTGTCAGAAGCCTCATTACCACAAATCATACATGTGACACTCAATGCAAAAGACTGGGAAGCCGCCATCTCGCTGCTCGATGCTGTCTGCATCTTAGTTTTAAGTTTTTGTTTAGTTCTTTAAGTTCTTTACTTACTAAGGGTTGCTATGGATATTTATATCAATAAAACTGTACCTAATACGTTTAATATACCTTGTTCACCTGAAGCTTAATTAATCTCAGGTCCTTAGTGTATGACTGATTTGGGTAATGAGCTTCACCTGAGAGCACCCCCTGCCTTTTAAGATGTGTAAGTACCTATTAAGCTACGATTATCCCAGGGGTGGGTGGGTGTGGGGAGGGAAATAACACTTATTAAAAGAGGGCTGCTACACAGTATCCTGTCCTGTGCTGCTGAGGTAAGCTATATTCTTATTTGATTTAAATATAGCTCTTTGCTGCTGCTAGACTCTAACTTATTATGAAATTTAAACTACAAGCTCTCTGCTGGGTTCTAAATTTAACCAGAAAGCTCTCTTCTGTGTTTTAAATTTAAACTAAAAGTACTTTGCTGATACTAGGCCCTGAGTGACTATTAAATTAAAACTACAAGCTCTCTGCTGGGTATGAAATGTAACCAGAAAGTTTTCTTCTGTGTTTTAAATTTAAACTTAAACTGCTGCTACTAGGCCCTGACTGATTTAACAAAAAATAGTGGGTTCAAAAAATTCCCAGAAGTATATACTCACAATTGCAGATCTCTCTCCAGAAGTAACAGTCCCCTTTTGTAGTCCTTCAAGATGCCACAGGTCATTTGTCGGACAAAATAATAAACTCTCAACGACTAATTTTGTTCCTCCAATGGTGGCAGTCACTAGAAAACCTGACAATGGGATCTCCTTTTCATCAACCCTCTTTTCAAGCCACCCTAACAACAGATGCATCACAGGTGGGTTGGGGAGCACACCTGAATCATCTCTCTACCCAGGGAACCTGGACTCCACAGGAGGCCGGTTTACACATAAACCTCCTGGAATTAAGAGCAATCTATTTAGCTCTTCGAGTATTCCACGCCCAGCTCAGCTATGAGACAGTCCTAGTCCAGACGGACAATCAAATAGCCATGTTATATGTCAACAAGCATAGTGAAACAGGCTCTCTGTCATTATGCAATGAAGCTTTGTGACTGTGGGCCCTCACCAGAGAGTCTCAAATTCACCTTCTAGTGGTATATCTTCCAGGCATTCAAAACCTTTGGGCAGACAAACTCAGTCGAGTACTGTTGCCTCACGAGTGGTCCCTCCACCTAGATCAGGTGCCAAAGATATTTCATCTCTGGGGCACTCCAGACATAGACCTCTTTGCAAGTCCATTGAATGCCAAACTTCCCCGGTACTGTTCCAGGATTCCGGCTCACACTTGTCAGGGAAGGGACGCCTTCCTCCTTCACTGGGGTCAGGACTTCCTTTATGCCTTCCCACCCATTCCCCTCATCCCCAAAATACTCTTCAAGCTTCAGAGAGACAGGGGTTGCATGATCCTCATAGCACCACGATGGCCACGCCAAACGTGGTATCCCTTGCTTCTACATCTCTCTCAAGCAGCACCTCTGGAGTTAGGGCATGCTCCAGATCTCCTTTTCCAGGAGAACGGGACGCTATGGCACCCGAATCCCCAGTCCCTGCACCTCATGGCCTGGTTGTTGAAGGCTTAGACCTCCAGAATCTCAATCTGTCCAAACAGGTAAAAGATATCCTTCAGGCTTCTAGGAAACTTTCCACAAGAAGATCTTATGCCTTCAAGTGGAAACGTTTTACTATATGGTGCTCCAAGAAGGGATTAAACCCCCTTGTCATACCCTTAGAATCGATACTAGAGTATCTCCTTCACTTATCAAATTCTGGTCTAAAGACCAATTCGGTATGAGTCCATCTTAGTGCAATTGCAGCTTCTTATAAGCCTCTGAATGGACAACCAATTTCCTCTCATCCACTCATATCAAGATTTATGAGAGGCCTTTTATTAACCAAACCTCCCATCAAGCAACCACCGGTGGCATGGGATCTAAATCTAGTTCTCGGGCAGCTCATGAAGCCGCCTTTTGAACCTTTGGCCACTACAGCCCTTACATTTTTGACCTGGAAGGTCATCTTCCTAATTGCAATCACCTCTGCCCGTCGCATTAGTGAATTGCATGCTTTAGTGGCTGATCCTCCTTATACTAGGTTTCATCATGATAAGGTTGTTCTTAGTCACCCACATTTTATGCCAAAGATGGTTTCGCCTTTTCATTTAAATCAATCAATTTATCTTCCTGTATTTTTTTCTGAGGCCTCACGCCTCTAATGCAAAAAGAAACCTTCATACTTTGGATTGTAAAAGAGCCTTAGCCTTTTACATACAAAGAACACAGCAACATAGAAAGTCCTCGCAACTTTTTATAGCTTTTGACCCTAGTCATTTGGGACTTCCAGTCTCCAAAAGAACTTTATCTAAATGGATTGCCCGATGCATATCCTTTGCTTATGAGAGTAAGGGTCTTCCTCTTCAGGACCATGTCACAGCTCATAATGTGAGAGCCATGGCAGCTTCTATGGCTAATCTCCACTCTGTGTCTATCCACCTGGGCTTCGGTACACACCTTCACAGCCCACTACTGCCTGGATAAAGCCTCCTGTAGGGATGCCTTCTTTGGCCATGCTGTTCTGCAAAATGTCTTTCAGACCTAAATCAACTCCTACCCACCAGCCCTGGTGGAATGCCAGAGATCCATGGGAGGAAGGGTTCCCACCTTCTAGGGTGGCACCTTCCTGGGGCTATCTCCCTGGCATCTTCAGCTAGGAAGTCCCCATTTGTGAGGACTACATTCCTGCTTGTTCCTGGAGATAGCGTAGTTACTCACCTGTAACAGGTGATCTCCGGGAACAGCAGGAATTTAGTCTTCACAACCCACCCACCTCCCCTAGGAGTTGTCTCTCTATCTCTTTGTCTCTTTCCTCTCTCCCTCTATCCTTTCACTCAGCTACAAACTTAACTGAAGAGGGACAGTTGGAAAGGCGGGAAGGCAGCGCACATATGCTGAGGGATGCTCCCAAAAGCATTCCTATTGAACTCTGGGGAGCGTTTCCGCGAAGGCTCCGTCGGTACCGACGATACCCATATGTGAAGACTAAATTCCTGCTGTTCCCGGAGATCACCTGTTACAGGTGAGTAACTACGCTATATCTCCTCTCAGCCGTTTCTTCTCCAGTCTGAAGAGTCATAACCGTTAAGCCTTTCCTCATAGGGCTGTCCTTCATCCCCTTTATCATTTCCGTTGCCCTTCTCTATATCTTTTCCAAATCCACTATATCTTTTTTTGATGAAGTGACCAGAACTGCACACACTGCGTTCACACCATGCAGTGACACAGAGGCATTATAGTAATCTCTGTTGTGTTCTCCATTCCTTTCCTTATAATTCTTAGCATTCTATTAGCTTTCTGGGCTGCCACTGCACACTGAGCAAAGAATTTCAATATATTATCCACAATGACACCTAGATGCTTTTCCTGGGTGGTGGTTCCTAATTTGGAATCTTGCATTGTGTAACCATAGTTTGGGTTGTTTTTCCGTAATTACATAACTGTGCACTTGCTCACATTAAATGTCATGGCCATTTGGGTGCCCAGCCTCTCAATTTCTCAAAGTCTTGTAGTTTTTCGCAATCATCTTGTGATTTAACAACTCTGAATAATTTTGTCATCTGCAAATTTGATCACCCCACTCATTGTTCCCATTTCCAGGACATTTATAAATACTTTAAAAAGTAATGGGCCAAGCACAGATCCCTGGAGTATTCCAGTGCTTTCTTTTCTCCGTTGAGAAAATTGACCTTTTGGCCCTACTCTCTGTTAAATCTAATTCTATTTTCTTGATTATGATACATTGGAGAATGTTTGCGGCTCCAGCCTGAAGAAGTCCATACCTCCTTTTTCTCATCTCTTTTTATATTATTTTGTTAAATGTCTCTAACAGGGCACCAGAAAATCCAAACATTGTGTTTTCTTGTGTGCTGAAGTCCTCATTAGGGCTAGTGTGGATGGCACAACCATGTCTGTCCCTGCACCCAGAAGAAGGCCCCAAGCTTCTTTACTCATTGTTGTCTACAAGGACTGAGAGCTGTAAACACATCAGGCTGGCAGCATAGAGGAAGGCAGGAAACATTTCTCGCCTGCATTTCTGTGCCTACTTTGTCCCATAGCCTATTAGCTGTCCACTTGAGTGCGCTAATCAGTAGACTTAGAGAAGACATTGAAAGCAGCAGCATGACAGAAAAAAAGGACTTTCTGCCTGCCATAACTTGGCTACTCACACCATAGTGCAATACTTGTACAGCAAATTTGGAGAGAAAAAGAGAAAGACTGGGGGGAGGAGGGGGAGTAGAAAGATCAAAGGTGAGGAATTAATCTTTTAAGCCCAGCCTTTCTGCACTGTGCCCTCTATTCTGACTAGCCTCTCTTTAGTGTAAACATAGAGCCTTGGATATCCTGTGACACAGACCCCAGTTTAGAACATAAGATACGCCATACTGTGCCAGACCAAGGGTCCATCAAGCCTAGTATCCTGTTTCCAACAGTGGCCAATCCAGGTCACAAGTATCTGGCAGGTTCCTAAAAGGCATCAGATTCCATGCTACTTGTCCAATAGGTAAGCAGTGGATTTCCCCAGTCCTCTTTAATAGCATTTTATGGACTTTTCCTCCAAGAACTTGTCCAAACCTCTTTTAAATCCAGCTCACTAACAGCTTTTCCTATATCCTCTGGTAATGAATTCCAGAGTTTGATTATGCGTTGGGAGAAAAAATATATCACCTTTGACACAATGTATGGCCTAACCTGTAATCAGGAAGTGCTTTCCTATTGTGGCCTTGTAACAGAATTGTGATGTCTTCTGGGGGTAACTCCTATTATCTGTGGGGAGAAGCAGAGACAAAGAAAGTGAGAGGAGAAACAATGATGTGGGAGACTGGCGGACATAGCTGGGATTGCCCTGGTGCTCCCCTTGAATGAGCTGGCGAAGGTCAAAGAGGGTTATGTGGAGAAAGTTGAGGTGACAAGGTATACCTAGAAGCCATTCCCTGGACATGAATGGCAGACAGAGCCGGTGCAAGGATATGACTTGCCCTAGGCAAAGCTCATCCCTTGCGCCCATTCCCAATGCCACTGCTGCCACCTTCTCTGGGACCTGCAGTGGCAGCAATGGCTTTTACCTAAACCTCTGTCGCTGCAAGGCTGTTTGTACTTCCACCCCCTCAGATACTGATTTCCTGTTTGCATGGGGCATCACTGTCATCTGAGTCCCATCTTACCTCTTCATACAGTCAGCTAGAATGAAAGGTGTAGACACTGTTCTTACAAACTACAAAGATTTCCTTTGGAACCGCACACCATTGGTAGACCTTTATCCTGTTCCTTTGTTGGCTTTCCTGTGAGACATCTTTTGCTGAACTAAATCCCCATAGCTACCCGAACAAAGAATCAACATATACAGTCAACTCCGCTTAAGTGCACAGCCTTTGGACCAGATTGTCACGTGCGCTTAATAGGAGTACAGTACAGTACATGCCAGTCATGAAAGTTGACATGAAATAGCCCTGTCAAATGCTATAAAACATTTATTAAACAGACAATGGTAAAGAATATAGTAGTGTACACTCTATTTGTACTTGTTCAAGCATCAATCAATCGGGCCTACATTTTATTAAAATAATCAGTCGTTTTCTGCACGCTGTTCGCACGATTCAAGCTGTGTATTGTGGCACTGCAGACCAGCTGCAGGCAGAAGGAAAGGTTTTAAACACAGAAAAAAGAGGTAAAGATGAGCCGCAGCATCATGAGGAGCCACATAGATGGAGCCAGAGACACCTCTGGAGGTCTGAAGAACCACGCCTTAGAGCCAATGATGTAATTCCAGCCAACACCCAATGCAGAAAGGGAAGAACTCCTCTTAAATGCTCAGATGACTGGAGAAAGTCAGAGAGGCAGGGAGAGTGGCAAAAAGACCCTGATTCAGACTCCGGTTGGAGAGAAAGAGAGAGACACGGAGAGTGGCAAAGAGACCGATACAGAGAAGGAGGTTGGCGAGAAAGAGAAAGACAAGGAGATTGGCAGACAGCTCCAGATGGGCAAGGAGACTGTCACGGAGTCTTGCAGGAAGTTCCAGTTCCAGATTTTTACAGATATCTGGAGGATCCAGGGAGAGGAGTCCTGACCAAGGGATCCGGCCTAGCAGACCCAGCCAAGCCAGGTACAGAAACCTACTTTAAACATTGCAAAAGAAGAAAAGATATACTTTCCAGGAGGGAAAGGTTTTATAAAGAAGCTAACCCTGAAAGAAGGTGGACTATAACAGAGAGTCCCAGGCCTAACTTTAATAGGAGCCAGCAACTGTTGGAAGGAGGAGCAACAGTGAACGGCAGTGAAAGGGGTGAAAGAGGAATTGAGAAGGGTCACTTCCAAAGCCGTGGGAGAAAGGAACCATGGCACCAGTATGCCCTGACTCCAGCAGAAGGCAGAACTAGGAACCAGAGGCCTACCTGGGCACCTGAGAATCCAAGACCCAGCAGGCCCAAGCCTCAGCCTTCACCTCCCCGAGACCGCCTTAGAAGAAAAGGTAAATGCCAATTTTATAATGATGATTTTATGAATGCTGTGACACAGAAGGAGTCAGGCACTAGAGCATGCTGTCCTTCCAGAGGCCTTCATGAAACAAAGCACAGACCTGCAGTTAACAGGAAGCCTACTAGAGATGGAACTGTATGCAGGAGAGACTGTCCTCAGTATAAAAATAGACAAAGCCAGGACTTACCTTGTAACGCTGACTATTGGCGCATCATCCAAGCGCTAGGCAGAAAGCCTGAAGGAGAGCCTCCAAACATTCTGGACTGTGAGCCCATGCAGGTCGAATACCAGGAGGACCCCTTGGACATTCCCATGGACGTTAACTATTGCCTATCAGAAAGGATTGAGCCCTAGCAGAGGCATAGCTGTGGTTTGGGATAAAAGTTGGATGCTGTATTTCATTTACCTGTGCTGTGAAGTTAACAGTGTTTTCAGTACGTGTTTTCCTTTAACCTGAAGCAAGGATATTTCTTTTTCATGTGTTGTTGTATTCTGGGCTAAAGAACCTGTTTGCAAAGAGGGAAATAAAAGCCTTACAAGTTCCCTATACTCGGACTGTAAATTCTTGGGAGTGTTAGTTATACAGAAGGCTACCAGGCCTGTAGAAGCCTGGGCCCTGCAAGAGAACCAACCTCCTCCCCAAACAAACGTTTCTCCTCCCTGTCCATGCCCTTCTGTCGTGCCACGCCATCACCACTAGGGGGGCAGTGTGACAGTATCTGACTACTGAGTCTGTAAAACTGGCCATAGTCCTGACAGAGGTTTATTTCCAGGTAACAATGCAGCGTGCATAGGGACTTTAGTGCGCCTGAGAAGGAAACAGTCTCTGCAGGTGGCTCATTAGTTGCGCTTACAGCAGCAGTATTTTTGTCTTCATCGGAGTCTTGATTGTCGACAGTGTCCTTAATGACTATACAGATATCGGCATCAGAGATGTCAGCTGACATTGGCAGATCGTTGTCGACGTTGACATACAGCACAAATTCTTGTGACGATATTCCTACTGGGAGCTCAATGGACGAATTATCTGCATTGTCTTGGCTTTGGGCATCATTGTTTGAAGTCAAACTGGCTTCAGTTGTCTGATCAGATGCATGAGCGAAGCTCGCCCGTTGATAGCAGCTTGAAATTGTCAATGATGCGACTGGACTCCATGCCTCCAGTTCTATATGAAGGGAGTCCAGCACCATCAGTTTTCTAACCAGATCAGCGGTCCGGGTGCTGGAATCCGTGATTGCATCAATTACTGTCATCAGATGTCGTAAAACAACTGATCTGTAATGGCGTTTGAAGTTTGCGATTATTTCTTGGTCCATCGGCTGGATTAAAGATGTCGTGTTTGGCAGCAAAAACACAAGTTTGATGTTGGTTAGTCTTATGTAATCACTGTGTGCTGCGCAGTTATCACACAGCATTACAATTTGCCGCCTACGCTTTCTCATCAGATTGTCAAGCTTCTTTAGCCATTCTATCCACAACGTCGTCGTCGTCCAGGCGTTTTTGTTGCTTTTATATTCAACAGGTAGTCGTTTAATATTTTTGAAGCACCGTGGATTTCGACTCTTTCCAATAACCAGTGGCTCGAGCTTTTCACTGCCATCCATATTGCAAATGAGTAGCAATGTCAATCATTCCTTTGGCACTTTGCTGCCGACGGCTTCGCTGCATTTAAAAGCCAATGTTCCCTTAGGTATGGCACCAGTAGGGCCCAGTCTCATCCACGTTGAAGACGTCACATGGTTCATATCCGCTGATGATTGATGGTAACACTTCCACGACCCATCTTTCAGCTCCAAAATCATCTGCGTCTTGTTTTTCGCCGTGCTGCTTCTTAAACTTTATGCCATTCCGTTCTTTCCACCTCTCCAACCAACCGTTTGTTGCTTTGAAGTCTTGTACACCCAGTCCTTCAGCTAATTGTGCTGCTTTCTCCATCAGCAGAGGTCTACTGTTCGGCAGTTGTCAACTTCTGGCTTCCGCAAACCATCGCAGCAGCGCCTGTTCTACGTCTTCAGCCTTCCCTATTCTTTTTCGTTTTCTGTCCGGATTGCTGCTGTTCTGCTAGTCTTGCAATATTGCTTCCTTATTTTTGTAAATCCGAGAAATCTGGCTAGGATGAACACCGTAATGTTTCACAACAGAGACTTGACTCTCTTTTTTGTCGTCTGTTTAAGACATCAAAACATTCAGCCAGAGACAATGATTTTTGTGCACGAAACAATGAAGTCGATGCCATAGTAAATACAGTAGTCGCAACAGCTAATTTATGACAGTTGAGTTGTAATGCTAATCCATATTATATAGGCCTCAGTACAGTCGTGTGATTGGACAACAGTGCCTGAACTACAGTCATGTGATTGGACAACAGCCTGAACCAACCACCTTTGGCCGGTCACAAGAGCTGGGCTACTTAGTACAGTACTGTACTTCCATCATTGCACGCTGATTACATCATTTGAGTGTTGCAGTTAACCGGAGTGAATATGGCTGAAGAGAATGGCAGTGGGATCAATAACATACGTACGCTTAAGCGGATTGTGCGTTTATCGCTAGTGCGCTTATCCAGTTATTTTCCCTTTACACTTTAAATAAAACAGGGACTGTGCAAGTCACCAGCAGCTAAGCGAAGCGTGTGCTAAATCGACATGCACTTAAGTGGAGTCTACTGTATTAAATGTGAATGATTGCCTTCTTTTTTAAAATGCCACATGATTTACCTTTATTGGACAGTGACTGTCTGCAGGAGACTTACTCTTACCAATTACCAGTTTTATAGGTAGTGGAAAACTGATAATTCAACATCACACTGCTCTACGGTGTCCCAAAGACCTCATAGGAAGTGTGATGATCTTCCAAGAAGAGTTAAAATCTACCTGGCCGATATTAAAAAATGACGATATTTAAATGCCACTGAGGCCAGCTGTGGCATTTAAATATCGGTAGGATATTCAACAGCAGTATAGGATTGTCTGCTGAATAGCCAGGCGCAGCGATATTAACTGTGGTACGTGCCAACACGTTTTTGGTTAGTGTAATTTTCAGCCGACCCTTGTCTGGATTGCAACGTAGGTCAGCTTTTCATGTGACCTAAGTTGTCCAGAAAGTGACAGCTGAGAATCACACTAACCAAGTAAGTGTAAGCACTGAATCAGTTGCGCCAATACCACCCCTTCTCCACCCGTGGACTGCCCCTGCCTTAACCTGGTAGTGCCAGGGTGGCCTGTGGACATATTCAGCCGCACTATCCAGATAGTGCCATTAAATAATGTGGTCTGCCCCCTTGGCTGCCCGGCTAAGGGCTTTCAGTATCGGCCCCTATTATAATAAGACACAGTTGATGTCCATCATAAAAAGCTGCAGTACTGGCAATGGCCTCAGCATGTCAGTATCGTCACCAGAAAGCATGATGGGTAAAAGGAGGCCAAAGGGGATAGGTGGAAAAGACGGAGGGACATAAAGGAGAAGGGAGAGGATATAAGAGCAGAGAGAAGAAAGAGGGAGGGCCACAGGGAGCAGGGCAGGATACAGGCAAAGGCACCGGGAGGAGGTAAAGAAAGAAGGGAACATAGAGATAAGCTGAGCTCAGAGAGAGAGAATGTAACGGTAAGTGGGAAGATTGTAATTTCTCAACAAATAGGGGTGTCCTACATGGAGTGGTGGGTTCACCCCTAAACAAAGACATGGGGAGGGATGGCCTGCACGGAGTGGCAGGTGCACCTACTCTTGCCATCATACTGGGCAGACTAGATGGACCATACTGGTCTTTATCTGCTATGTTACTATGAAATGGTCATAAGATGGGATGGGGTGAGGAGGGCAAGGAGAACATAACATTGATAGGGCAAGGAGGGTCATGAGGGAATGATAAAGGAAGGTACCACTGACTGGATCAGGGGAAGAGAGGGAAGTAGAGTACTACTGATGAGATGAGGGGAAACACCACTGATTAAGGGAGGAGAACGGCTGAGCAGAAAAGGAAAGGAAGCAATGATGGGTGAATGGAGGGGAAAAGGAATGCACATTTATGGGATCATTATACTTTCACGTTCTAGGACTACAAATAAGCCGCATAACAACACTTTGAATAAAATGTATATATTTCTCAGTCATTTTTACACATTGACAGCTTTAAGCAGCTTTTATCCAGTCTGAAAAGTTTTGATCTTATCACAGTTTTTGGAGAAAGAATAAATAGAAATCCTCCATGCAACCAAGACACTAGTTTGATTGCAAATGTTTTTTGCAGATCTCTGCTAGCACGGCAATAAATTTGCAGAAAAGTGACATTACTGCATGTATTAAACATATGAAATGTCTGAAAAGTCCTAAAAGAATAGTTTCATCTCTGCTATTTTGACCAGAGTTTACAGTTGGAGGGATCATTTTTACCATTGTCCGGGGATTCTGCACGCTGCTGAATAGGGAATGCCAGCTCCTCCTGCCCTGGTTCCCCGGGAAGCCATGCAGAAATCTCTTTGCGGCCCCTTTATAGCTTCCTTGAGTGGATCCAGCAGTATCAATTGAAGTCACAGCAAGACACAGCCCTGGATTTCCTGCTTTTAATTAGTTCTGCCTTGGGCAGCGTAATTATGTTGCTCAGTTCGTCGTCGTCTTCTTTCTTGAGAAATGCATATAAAATATTAATTCAAATGACTGCATACAATAAGACTTTCATGGGTTTTGGTTCCAAGTGCTTTGGCTTATCCTCTAGTAAGAATCTGTGAGCATGATTAGCATCAGCTGATATTCATCAGGCTAAATCACTTTGCACTTGTTAGAGAATAACATGCAGACTGCAGCAAGGAGTAACGGCTATTAACACCCGTGCTGCTTAGGGTGCTTCATTGCGTGTCCCATTTATAGTACAAAATTATAATTTGTTTTCTTTCTTTCTTTCTTTTCTTGCATATAACACCTCCCTGGTTCAATAGAGTTGGGCCAGCTTGCTAAGAAGGACTTTATGGAGGTAATTTTCTCGTGTCTGGTAAATTTATGAAGTCATTTAGGCGTATATATGCATAAATGGCCTCTTAGAAAATAATATTAATTCAAAACCGGTATAAAAGTGCGCAGGTTGACATGAACCTGCATACTTTGTCAGTAATCACTGCGGATGGAGCACGGGTGTGGTTTGCACGGGTTGATTATAACACCCCTTTATCTACGCACGTGCTTGCAAGTTTTATGCATGTTCATTTAGAGCTGTTGTAGAAATATGCAGGTCTGAATATGCAGGTCTGTAAATATGCAGGTCTGAATTTAAAAGACGACTTCTGCCACTTATCCCAGTATTTTATAAAGGCAAGTAGGTATTTACTTGTCTTGATGAAATAGATTTAAAATAGTCATGTTTTGGCTGCCTTAACCCTAAGCGCCCTGTTATTAACTTACTCTTAAGGGCATGTTTACTAAACTGGTTGAGACGTTTGCAGCTAACATGCCAAAAAAAGTGCAGATAGTGTTGCATTAGCTGCAAAAGCCATGCGTTGTCTGTTGGGGGCGTGCACAGCAGTTCCCCATTAGATAATGCACCGAAAGTACAGGAAATGTGATCAAGAAGCATCATGAAGGCAACTAACGCCACCTTATTGAGATGGCGTTAGCTGCACCCGTGCTGCCTGCAAATCTGACCATTACCATGGTAACAGCGTGTTCTATACATGCTCTTCTAGAACCTCTTATATTAAAAATTAATGAAGTTGAAGGGATACGTGGTATTCTTTATGATACGTATCAGTGGAAGATTGCAGCTTATGCAGATGACTTGTTACTCTTTTTATCCAATCCTACATCCTCGCTAAAATATCTTCTTAATTTAGTTAATGACTTTTCGGTACTATCTGGATACAAGATTAATTGGAATAAAACTGAACTGCTGCCACTTGATTTGGCAACGGGCTGTGATTTTTCTAAATTCCCTTTTAAGTACTCGGCATCAGGTATTAAATATCTAGGCATGCACTTTTGTAGATCCCCCACTGAAACAATTAGGGTGAATTGTCATCAGATCTCCTCAGCTGTAAGTAGTCTATTGAAGAAATGGACTCCCTTGCGTCTGTCTTGGTGGGGCAGACTAGACACCATCAAAATGATGGTCCTCCCCAAAATAAATTATAAGTTAGGAATGCTTCCTGGTTTTTTTAATATGCAATTTTATAGTAATTTGGATAAGTGCCTGACTTTGTTTCTATAGAAAGGGAAGAGGCTGCGCATTGCTCTGTCAAAATTAAAACTTCCACGAAAGAAGGGTGGTATTTATTTCCCAGATTTTCTGTCATGCCATGCTGCTTCACTTCTTCATTATGGAGTTTTTTGGTTGCAAAATCGGTTTCTTACCCATGGTTGGAAATGGAAGATCTCCTCGTGAAACTTTTTAGGCTTCAAGAATTGCCTTCTATGAAAATTCCCCATACGAGACTTAACTCTTCTCTTTTTTTTTTTTAAACTTTTATTTTCATTTTGCAGACTTAACTCTTCTCTAATCACTAGTACCATTGCTGCCTTTAATAGGTTCAATGCTTGTTGTGTGATTCTATATTTTATCTCTGTTGCCGCTTCTCTTTGGTATAACCCTTCAATTCGGGTGAAAGGTAAAACAATTTGTTGGAAGGGTTGGATTAATAAGGGTTTGTTTAACCTTGGTCAATTAGTTGATGGTGGAAATCTGATTTCAGCAGAGCAGATGAAGGAAATTTATAATTTATCGCCTTTACAAGCATATAAGATTAATTTTCTTATTCCTTGCTTGACATCAATGCATAATTGGATTAGTAATTTTCCAATATCAGATTTGGTTGAAATTTGCTATAAAGCTGTGCAAGTTTATAATCCAACCTCCTTTTTATATAAATTACTTAAAGAAAAGGGTGGCCCATCCCTTTTGGGACTCCGATGCACTTGGAAATCTGATCTTGCTTTAACAACAGATGCGATTGATTGGGAGAAGGTTTGCGGTCACACGATCAGACCAACAAGGTCAAGTAGCCTAGCACAATCTCTTTTTTTTTTTATTGCCCATCGTGCAGTTTGGACCCCTCTTCATATGCATAGAGCAGGGCTTTCTCAGTCAAGCCTCTGTTGGCAGTGTACCTCTGATGTGGGAACGCTGATTCCTATGCTTTTTGATTGTCCTCCTGTTAAAACGTTTTGGATTGAAGTATGGGAATTTATTTATGAAATACTTCAGTTTGAATCCCCTTTATCATTCCAAATTATTTTTTTAAGATCTGCTTGGTTACAAGTAAAGTTAAATAAGTACCATAGAGTATTACTTGATATTCTGATCTCCGTTGCGATTCAGCAAATTATGCGTTGCTGGAAAGATACCTTAGAACTTAATGCAACCTTTTGATGGTACTCTATCTGTCAGCTTCGTCAATTTGAAGGTGCCTCTTCTGTCTTCTTAAATTGTTTTGACAAGGTTGAAAGAATTTGGAAATCATTTGATGTATATTTATCTTCAAAGTGATTGATTTTTTACTTTATGTCTTAGCATTTTGTGAGTGGTAGGGGTGGGTTTATGATTTAGTTCTCAAATGTAAAATTGTAATATTTATCTTCATTGTTTGAATATTATTGTATTATTTTGTTTGCTCTTTGGTTAATTTGAATAAATTTAGTAAATAAAATTTAGAAAAAAGAAAATTAGCTCACAATCGCTCTGATTCCACACAGCAAGGTTCTACTCCAGATCATTCAGTAGAGACTACAACCACACCTGCAATAAGAACTGCCTGAAATGTAAGCAGGGATCATGAAAGGGAGAGGAACAAGAGACATCATCACGGATATGAGATGGGTCATTAAAAACACAAAAGAATACCAAAAGGATATCTATATATGTTTTATTAACTACAGGAAATCCTTTGTTTGTGTAAATCACAAAAACATCTGGGCTACATTAAGAAGCATGGATATACTAGAACACCTAAGTTCTCCTGCACAACATTTCCATTGATAAAGAAAGTAGAGTTTGCAAGGACCAAGGAGAAACAGAATAGTTTTAAATTGACAAGGATGTACAAGGTTGCATACTTTCTCCATATCCATTCAATTTATTTGCAGAATAAATCATCAGAGAAACAGGATTGTATGATGACAACCGAGGTGTGAAGATTGCTGGAAGACTCATCAACAACCTTCGCTATGCTGACAATACCACGTTACTGGCTGAAAGTGAAAACGATCTGAACCATCTGCTTATCAAGATCAAGAAACAGTCTTAAAATGGGCCTGCACTTTAACAGTAAGAAGACAAAGATCCTGACAACTGGTAAAATCAATAATTTCATCCTTGATGGAAAAGAAATACAAATAGTAGACAACTTTAACTTGCTTGGATCAATAATCAATATCTAAACAACAAGCAGTCAAGAAATCTGGTGACGCATTGCACTTGGCAGATCAGCTATGACAAGATTCTCAAGTGCAAAGACATCTCTGCTTGCAAAGATTTGACTTGTCTAAGCCATGGTATGTTCAATAATGTCATATGGATGCAAAAGTTGTACAGTGAAGAATTAAAACTGGAAAAAAATTGATGCCTTTCAGTTATGGTACTGGTGAAGAATAGTGTGTGTATCATGTGCTGCCAGAAGAATTAATCACTTGGAACTACAAGAGTTCAAACCAAAGCTTTCTTTACTACTACTACTGAGCATTTGTATAACGCTACAAGACATACGCAGCACTGCACAGACATGTAAGAGACAGTCCCTGCTCATCAGAGCTTACAATCTAGTTTAGACAGACAACTTAAGGGAAACACAAGATCTGAAAGCGGCAGCGAAGAGGTGAGTTTTAAGCCTGGATTTGAAAAGGGTCAGAGAAGGCGCCTGATGTACAGACTCAGGTAGTTTGTTCCAGGCTTAAGATGCAGCAAGGTGAAAGGAGCGAAGTCTGGCAAGACTTCAACATTCATACTTTGGACATATCATGTGAAGAGAGAGATCATTAGAAGAAGGCTGACAATGTGATGGGTCAATAAAAGAACGGCAGCTATGGATGCTACTCTATCAACAATTAGCTACCTGACTGAACAGTGAACACAGTTTAGGGCAAGTATCCAGAGAGTCGCCATGAATGAACATTGACTGGATGGCACATAACAACAATATATAGTGCATGCCTGAAGAATGAATATGTGAAACAAATATGAAAAGGTGCCTAAAATTTGGGAAAAATCCATTTTAAACTAGCATGAACCAAAATGTTTTGAGTGTGCACCACTTACTCCCCACCCAATGCCTTTTTCTCTCTAGCTAAAGCCCTCAATCTCTCTTTGCTACCTTCAGTCCTTAAATTGGCATGCTCCTACTTTCTCTTCCATAAGCCCTCCCCCCATCATTCACCAGTCAGTCTCCCAGTCCAGGTTCTTCTCCCCCATTTCTGAATTCGCACTGTCCCTTCCCTAACCAAGGTTTCTCTTTCTTTCACCCCTCACTGTTAGATCCCCCTTACCCACCTGCGAGCTTTCCAGCTCTTTCAATCCCTCCAGTGCACTCTACTATGAATGATGCCCCATTTACTCTTTCACTTCTCACCTTGCTTTCAAAGGTACCATAATAGCTGAGGGTTTGCCTTTGTTTCCCTGCACACCATGGGTCTCGGAGTCTGTGTGCCTGTGGTGCTCAAACCATCATGTTCTAATTTCTAATGAGAACCACCAGGGCCGGCGCTACAATTAGGCAGTTGTCTAGAGTGCCGGCCCTTTAGGGGTGCCTACTGACACTATCGTCACCTCTCTCGGGACCTGTAACAGCAGCAATGGCCACAAATAGCCTCAAAGCGCTTACCTTACAACTTCAGTGCCACAGGGCTGTTTCTGGCCATTGCCACCCCACTCCAGGACCTGCAGCGATGGTGGCAATTGGCACTGCAGAGGGTGGGGATGCAACAGATGATGTTTGCCTAGGGCACCTCATCTTGCACCAGCCCTGAGAACCACATGGGAGCTCAGGGGCCACACAACTCATATTCTGCTACTGGGAACAGAAGAAATCCGTTGCTTTGGGATAGGGGTGGTAATGATGGCAATAACAACAGTGGCAAGATGAGTTGGGGGGAGAATAATCTGACTGAGGGCCCCTACAAATTCTGGGCCCTAGGCCACAATGGCCAGTGCCTGGAGATGGCCCTGTTCATGATGCATTGTTCTAAAAACATAGTGCAAGATCATTCACTTTGATTATTCCAAAACGTTCCATAAATAGTTTTCCTACCTTAGCCTTACAGTGCCGAAGAATGGAAGTCTTATATGCCCCCTAGCCATTGTACATGTTTTAAACAGTACTGCTTCTTCTATCTGATTGAAGATCTGACATGATTCATTTTGTCATGCAGAGCATTCAGTAATGCTCTTTTTTTAATAAAAGACAAAAGCAATGGTTTGACTATCTGTCTCCAGAGAACCTCTGCTTTCTTTTGTGTTTGTAGAATGATCAAAAAGCCTAATCCTTCAGGTCCCTCAAATCGATGTGCTTAGTGTCATTATAGTGCCTTAGCTTCAGGAAGTTTATTTTCTGCCACACTGATGCTTTGTATTAATGAGAATGAAGTTTATTAATGGTATCGAATGCAAACTTGTACAATATGGCAAAAAGATACAGGCGAGCACAGTTAAAACAAACTAAAAAGTGCATGCTCTAAGCATTGCACAAGGCATGTTTTGCTGATGGAGTGCATTGTTAAGGTATCAATGAGTTAGTGAGTGGATTCTGGAGTAATTGGATGGGCAGGTTATGACTGGTGTTTGGGGCTGGTTGAGTGGATGGTAGGTTATGACTGGTGTTTGGGGCTGGTTGAGTGGATGGTAGGTTACGAATGGGTGGTAGGGCTCAGTGAATGCCTGAGGGTGTGTTGGGTGGCAGGATGTCAAGGGTGCTTTATATGTGTGGTTGTAAGTTTGAGGGGATATTTTTATTTTGGGGGCTTTTAGGATGTAGATTATAGAGTAAGTGATCTACACGTGTGAAAAGGGCGGATGATGATGTGTTGGGTGTTCATAAGTGGGAGTGGGGTGGGTTTATGGTGATGAGGCTTGTACAGTATCTTTTGTATGAGTGTGGGAGTGTGGGAGAATGTGGGGTCTACATGAATGTGCAGTCTAAATGCTGGGGATATGTTGAATGTGCTTCCGAATACAGAGGGGTAGAAGGGGATGAGGAGGAAGAGGAGTGATGGCAATGAAAATGACCTCCTCCCTTTTTCTTTTTTTTTGCCCCTGTCCTTTCTTCCCCTCCCCTCTCAAGAGGTTACCCTCTCCTTCATCTATTCTATTCTATTAAAGCATTTATATACCACCCGTCTGCGAATGTAATCTAGGCGGTTAACAATCAGGTATTGTATATATTCCCTCGTCCCCGAAAGGCTCACTATCTACATGCGTTCCTAAGGCAACAATGTGGCCTCATCTCCTTTGCTCTACCCTTTTCATTCTACTTCGCCCCAGACCTCATCCTTTCACTTCTGTTCTGCTTCAAAACATGCAGGGCAGATACTGGGGAGGAGGCCCCAAAGCTCACCTTCAAGCTGTGCCTCCTTCAATTTGAGATGGACTGGAAGTCCCCTGTGACATTGGGGCCCAGGGCAACTGCCCTACTTGCCAACCCCTAATGCCGACCCTGGCTAAACCCACCCCCTGCCTTCTTACTAACTATGGCAATCTATGCTAGTGGGACCCAGCAACTTCTACCTGCACTTTTAGCTGTGCACCCATCGCTCTTGCCTTTTTCTTTGCCAGTGAGACTCAGGGACTCAGTCTGTCTGTCCATCTGTATGCATCTGTTTGCACATGTGCAAATAGATGCACCTGGAGCCTAGATCCCGCTGGCAAAGACAAGTGGAGAGCGACAGCGGGACAACAGAGAGAGCTGGCAGGAGTCCCCGGGTCCCAATGTCCTGTTCCTGCTCTCCCCTTGTCTTTGCCAGCGGAATCCAGGGACTTCTGCCAGCTCCTCCCATTTCCCTGTGGCCACTCTTCACTTTTCAGTGGGGCTTGGGGCCTCCCACTAGCTCCTCCCATTTCCCTGCCACCGCCGCTCTCCACTTGTCTGCCCCCAAGCAAACTAAAAGCTCAATCTTAAGATATATCATTGAATTATTCTAAGAATGCACGCCAACATTAAAAGTACTGTAAAAGGCCATTTTAGAAAGGTCCCTTTTTCCACATGGATATCCATATCACAAGGGCATGTCAGGGGCATGGTCAGTGTGGCACCAATATCTACACATCTATCCCTGATTTTATATAGGAGATGCATGTGTAAGACTAAAATTTTTCTTATCCGATACGAATAGAGGGATTTCTGGCCAGGCATCATCTGTGTGAAGGCACATGTTAGGTCATTTATGTGCTGGGAGCAATGTCCAAGTGAAAACATCTGCAAATCTATCATTTTTAGAGGAGATGGCGAGCATGCGAAAGTCCGATGTAAAACTGCCACTTTTCAGCGGTTTACGCTTGTGAATGGGCCTTTACATGGGTAGTTTAGGAAGTCGCTATTCTGTAAGAATACACATCAGGCTGATGGCACATACGTTTGCTCTGTACATGCACATGGGCGGAGTGCAAATTTACATGTATAAATTATGTAATACTGTTATTTACGCACACTCTTGAGAGATCTAGGAGGAGACATTTATACCAGTCCTAGGGATAGTGTAAGTCAGGCCTTGACAAATTTTCTTGAAATCTAAGGGCCAGCCTAAAAATCTAGGAGCTGGCCACCGAAACTTAGGTCACAGTGCATCAACCCGCCCACCCCTTCCCAAAAGGTGTATCACAGTTAGCTTTTTTAAGTTTTAGGGCCTGATTTACTAAGACTGTTTTCCCATTTTCTATCGTAAAAAGCTTAATAAATCAGGCTCTTAATAGGCCACTGCGCAGTGCCTACAGAAGGCAGCAGCGGCCCCATCTTCCTCCTCTTCCCACCACCCCTACTGACCCCTTAAGCTACTCCTGTGTGTGTGTGTAGGAGGGGGCATACTAGAGATGGGTGCTTGCACATATATATATATGTGTGTGTGTGATGTGAAGGAGTGGAATGCCTGCCTGCGTGTGTGTGCATGATGCTCAGGTGGGATGCCCGCATATGTGTGTGTGTGGGGGGGGGGGGGGGGTGCCTGCACTTGTGTGTGGTGGGAGAAGGATTCGCCTTTTGCACATACACACTGTGCCCTTTAACTCCCCTGCATTCTTCCCGTTACCCTCCAACCGCTTATACTCCTCCCCGCCATGTTCCAACGCCTCTCCTGCTGTCCTTTCACCAATTCTGCTTCCCTTGCCCTACTTTCTCCCCCCCCCTATACTCACCCCTGCCCTCCATCCCCCCCCCCCCATTCTTTATTAAATTTCCCTGCTGCCCCTTTAACTTTTTTCAAACTCTGTGCACACAAGCCTTTTTTTGCAGGCTCCAGCGGTTGCAGCCTTTTGCCTGCAGGGATCCTACCCCCCGCTGGGCAGAAGTGTTGCAAAAGGCAGCGATCATGGAGCAGACCAACACTATCTGCCCACAGGGATCCCATCCCCTACCAGCAGAAGTGCTAAAAAGGCCGCGATCTTCAGAATTTCTGCCCGTGGGGGATGGGCTCCTCGCGGGCAGCCAACCAGCCAGTGTCTGTATCAGCCGCGGCACTCCTGCCCACGGGGGATGGGATCCCCGAGGACAGGCAGCATTGGTCTTGGCAGTTCTTCCTATGGGGACGGATCCCTGTGTGTAGCCAGTCAATGTTGGCTTTTTCAGCACTTCTGCCCGCAGGGGATCGGATCCTCCAGGAAAGCAGTATCGGTGTCCACTGTGATTTCCCAGCAGTTTAGGGTCTCCATGCTACTGCAAGGTGATCAAGCCCCAAGGCACCAAATCCACCACTTATACCCCTATTTTATAAAATCAAGCACGAGCGACTATAAAATAGGCATGATTGATGCACGCTAACTAGGCTCTTTATAAAATTACTCTATGTATATTTGGTACCTCTGACTACTGTATATATATAGTGAGACTGAATGTTTGCCTTGATTGAAACATTGGTGACACCATTTAAATTTTAGCAATAGCTGCTACCACTAAAAATCGGTCGTAGAATAGAAGGTCATGTCTTCCAGTTATGATTTTGTTCTTTTAATTATTTATTTATTATTATTTATTATTTATTACAATTTCTTATATACCGCACTATTGTCAGCGCGGTTTACATAAAACAAAATGAGCATAACAAATTGCTTGGCTTCACATAGAACAGGAGTAACAACTTGGATAACATGTTTTGCTTTACAGAGAACAGGAATAACAACTTGGATAACACGGGGGGTGCAAACTGAACTACTTACATATGTACAATGAGATTGATTGCTGAGAATTTAGGGTGTTACATGTGTATAGTAGGGTTGAGATGTTATCTTGAGGAGGTAAGAGGAGAGGCAATTAGGTAGGAGTTAGGTTAATCTGATAGTACTGTGTAAATAAATGGAATTTGAGAGCCTTTCTGAATTGTGTTAAGTCAGTAATTGCACGGATGCCTGGTGGTAATGCGTTCCAACATTTTGGGGCATAGATACTGAATGCCCTGTTAGATGTTGCGATTGTGTACTTTGTTGAAGCCTTTGGGATTACTAGCGCATTTGTAGATAGGGATCTCCTTGTTCTGTTGGGAGGAATGGGTTGGATGATGTTGGTTAATGAAGGGGAGGTGATGCCATGGATGGATTTGAAAGTGAGTAACAAATATTTGAATGTAAGTCTTCCTTGTATGGGGAGCCAATGAAGCTGTATTAGGATAGGCGTTATATGGTCGCATCTTGCTGCTCCCACTAAGACTCTGGCTGCGGCATTCATGGCAAGTTGCAACGGATTGAGTGTTGATTGAGGGAGACCTTGAAGAATAGCGTTGGCAAAGTCAAAGTGTGGTAAGATCAGGGATTGGTATATTGTTCGGAAGTCTTCAGGGTTTAGAAGGGACTGCAGGTGTCTGAGGGACCGGATTTTGAAATATATGGCTCTGATTATGTTAGATATATGGGTTTTCATATCTAAACGTTGATCGAGGGTGACCCCTAAGTACCGAATTGTTGATTATTATTAGTTGATAACTTTCACAGGCCAATCTACTAAATGACAAATTAGTTTGCAAATGGGACAGCTCGTGCAAACATGCCAAAAAAATGCATATAACCGTGCTTGTGCTATTGGAGTTTTTGCATGGACTATTTGCAAATCCAATCATGTAAATTATGTAATGTAGCTAATGAGCTGAAAGGTTATGCAGCTCATTAGAGACTTCACTATAGATGATTTATGCACACAAAAAGACACAGATATGCACTTTTATATACACACCCATAAATTGTATATAGTTAAGTTGCCATTATCACCCAACCTGTACATAGCAAATGCAGCTTCATCCCTGTGTTTGATGATCCAAGTTGTACTGGACCCTGTTCGATATAAAAACCAGTTGTTGTTAATTCTAAACTGCTCTGACCTGTGGAAGAGCGGTAGAAAAGAATAGTCAAATAAATAAAATAAATAAAAATATTGCCCAGTTTTCAGAGAAATTTAACTACACCTCTCATGGTACTATTCTATTCCTGTGTAGATTTTCTCCACTTAGAGTCATGGGGCCCAATGTTTAGTGATGGCTGCTAGGGCTGTTCGAGCGGATAGCCACGGCTGCTGAACTTTAGACCTGGAGATTCAATGTCAGGGCCATATCCGGTCTCCGGCATTGAATATTCCAGATGCCTAGATTGCCATGAAGCTAACCGGAAAGCGCCTGACTTTCTTCATACTGCGACTAAGCGGTTACTGCCAGGTGCTGCCCCCGCAATGCACCTGGAATGCCCTAATACTAACAATGTCCGTTCCCCTGATTATCCCAGACAATATCACTCTGCCCGGTTAGCTACTGCAGCTGGGAGGCTGCATATGACCCCGGCACTGATAATCCAGAGTTAAATTTCAGCAGCGATGGCTAGGTGCCATAGCAGCGCTTTGTCGGCCCAAAAAAATATCAGGCCCTTACTACTTTTTAAAATTTGATCAATGTTTTATAGCGGCACAACCAGTGGAATTCATGGAATATTTTTATATCAAATTGTTTCTATAAAAAATGTTGATATAACCCTGTCTACCTTATGGAATAAAATATGTGGACTCAGGTTCAATTCAGATGACTATTGGGTGACCTCAAACAATGTGAAACTAAATTTGTAAGGCCCAGTATTGAATTATGACAGCTATGCACTGCTACGGTACACAGCCGTCTGTGACGACCATTAACCCTGGATATTCAATGCCGGGGTCATATGTAGTCCCGACATTGAATATTTGTGTTTGTCGTAGTGTCTTCCAGCTGCGTTAGCTAACCAGACATTGGTGATATTGCATGCTGCCCAGTTAGCCCCTGAAGCTAAAACATAGGTGAGCTTTTGCTGTGCCTATCTTTTAGCTGCAGGTTGCTAACTTGGCAGCATAAAATATCACCACTGTCCAGTTAGCAATGGTCACCGCCTTCGCTCCTCCCTGTATCGCCCATGGCACGCCTCAATACTAAGCGGTTAGCATCCGGGTGTGTAGGTGAGAAAAACGGATATTCAGTGCCGTTGAACATCCTTCTGAGTGGCATTTATGCAATTTATAGGGCTGTAAACCATGTAAATGCCTTTCAAATATCGGGCCCGTAGAGTTTTGCCCCATTTGGTGGATATCGGAGAGAGCTTTAACTCAGGATCTTAACCTTCTAGAACTTTGACTTCTGTGCCTGTTTCTGTATCTTTAACAGTTCCGTACATTCTCAAAAAGCTCTTAACTAATAAGTATTATTATTATTTTCCTTGCAAAATTTGTCCTCATAATGATAATCCTGATTGGCCTCTTAAGCCTTTTTGGTAATTTGGAGAATTGACCTTATTTGAAACTTTTGAATACAATTAGACTTGGTCTGCTCTGTGGCAGAGAGGCAGACAAAGGGAGGCATGAAGTCCCGCAATGGGTACCAATCCTGCCTCTGACCTCTTATTACCAGTGTGGTCTTTGAGAAATCCCATTTTCCTTGTGTGTTTGCTACAGCAGCGGTTCTCAGCCTTTTTTTAGCAGCATAAGCAACCTGTTTAGTTTTCAGGGTATCTGTAACAAATATGCATGACATAGATTTGCATTAATGACCAAAGTATCCAATAAATGTCAATCTATACCATGCATCATCATTACTGATAACCTGACATCGAGATGGATTAGGCATGCCTCCAGGACAGGCAGCTATACTGTTGTAGGTTAAGATTGCAAATACATTTAGGTGGACACAATTTGGACATCGCAAATGTGCACATGGATGTCCAAATCATGGAGATGTACCTGGAACAATTTTAGAAACATGGTTTGTAGACGTCTCTGCTGCGGGGACATCTAAATAGACAGGGGGTGTGATGGAGGCATGTTCGGGGTGGACCTACGGACATAGACATCCACCAATCGATCTTAAAACCCTCAGGGACATCTACACCAGCGTCCAAAGTTAGACATGAATTGGTATTGGAAAAGTGCTCATTTCAGCACTAAAACCTTTGGAGTGTCATGAAGTTGGCACTACACAATGACAGTGCTATATTATGTGTGTTTGGAAAACTTGTTTTGAGTTTGCACCATTGCTCCAAGTCTCCTAGACATCGCCAGTATTTTATTTATTTTATTTTTATTTCTTATATACCGTGCTATTATCATCAGTGTGGTTTACATTTGAACAGAACATACAAGAATGTAACAAGTTACATCGAGTTTTTACATTATAGTATTAAATACTATAACAGGGACATCTTTGTAGATGTCCCTGCAGATGTCCATATTGGGCACATCCACGCTTCTGAGATCGTGCCCAAACTTGAACATGCTTGCCGTTTTTATGGATGTTCAGGCTTGGACTTCCCTTTGTAAGATGTGCCTTTATGTGTTTTTATGAAATTACCCCAGCCAAACCAGCAGAAATGAAGCCATGAACTTTTACATCTCCTTGGGAGCAGACATAAATGTTCATGTGTAAAGCGTGTGCTTTATAGGGCGCCTTATGAGGCACCTTAAGGTTACAGCACTGTGAGGGTGTTTTTGCTGGCAGCACTAATTTAAATTAAAAAAGGAAATGCCTCAGACAGCCCTATCAAATAACACCTCTGTGGGATCAAACCCATGACCTCGGCCTCCACAGTCAGTGAAGTAACCAGTGGGCTACATTTCTATAGCTACTAACAAATCCCTGGCTGGCTACAGAAGGACTGCAGGTCACCACACAAACTGTCTGCTGTGGTTACCAGGATAGGGTTAACCCACCCTTACCCATGATGCACTGCACATGCAGATCAGCAGTCTACAGATGATCACAAGATGGGGTATGCACCCCCACAGTACCTCGGCCTGGTAGGGGTACTGACCGTGTGTGTTACTGGCACAGAGTAGCTACAGACCGACATATTGTGGGGGTACTGTGCTCACCCTGAGGGCGAGGTGGGGTGCCCAGCACCAGGTCCGCAGCACCTGGCTTAGCTGAGATAGGTTATGCTGCAGGTCGCCGTGCCAGTGTGTGATAGGTAGTCCTTGCAGACACACCTAGGATAAACCTGTACCCATCCGTATTTCCCAGTCATGTCTAGCCCTTGTGGACTATGATGCACCCAGAATAGTGCATATCCTGTGTGGGTGCCATGGTCACATGATTTAAGTGAAGGGGGGGTGTTTGGACCCATGGGCAGATTATGTAGCACCACCCAACCCGCCCTCTGGGGCTCAGGGTGGGGGACAGGATCTCCCACCAACAGATCCACATTCTACATCCCTGCAATGGTGGCAGTAGAGGGGACCATCAACCCCAGTCCTGCTGGGGAACAGGCACCCTACAGGGCAGTCAATGCAGATCTGTACAGATCCATAAGGCAATGGCAGACAGACAGTAGGCCTGGAAATGCTCAGATGCCCCCCACCACTATCTGACATTCTCCAGCAGCAAGCACAGTGAATCTCCAGCTGCTGCATCCTGCAAGGTATTCCAGCCATACACATACTAACTGCAGACAGTCTGCTAGCTAGTCCACAGAGCATGTTCCTGGAGATGTGTGCACCCAAAACTGGGATGTGAGCACACACACCAAGCAGATAAGTCAGTGATTGGGCCCCAGAAAAGAGAACCCAGAAATATCACTTGAGAGAAATACTATATAGCACTATGGGGGAACCTATCCATGCTGTGGTCACTGCTCAGTCAGGGTGAGAGTGACCTCCTAGCAGGACATGCTGTGGCCACCCTGTCCGTGCAGGTGGTGGCCAGGCACTACAGTGTCCCAGCCATTGCCCTATGCCCTGTGCAGATGCATCCTGCCCAGGCCACCCTGTCTGGGCCATACCCACAGTACCTTGCTCCTCATTATGCACATTGGCAAGCTAACACTGGAAACAGTGCAAGCAGTGTGGGCTGAGTAAGGTGTAGGCAGCCACAACACACTCGATAGACAGACACACACTCCCACACCTATGCCAGCATTGTGCAAATATAGAGGCTTTTGGCAGCCCTGGCCACCACACCAGTCCTGGGCACAGTGCAGGCATGGCTATGGTGCGCAATACCGTTGGGGTCACTCCCCGGGATGATAAACACTGTCAGAAACCAAAACTGAAACACACTCCACAGATATCAGAAAGGTTGCTATGATGCAGCTCTATCAGCAAATTGTGCTTAACTTAGGAATTGATATTTGCCATTAATCATAGCAACCTTTTGATATATGTGTAACGTATTCCCAAGTTTAGGACGGCATTGCTAAGGTATGCAAGTGCTAGGATTGGGAGATGCTGCTGCGTGCAGGGCCCAACAGCCTGACTCTCCATGAGGCTTTGGATAGTAGAGCCTGTGGGTGTGGGTGTTTATGCCCCTGTTGGCCGCTGCTCTAGGGCAGAGGTTCCCAACTCCGGTCCTGGTGGGGCAAACACTGTTCAGGTTTTCATGCTGTCCCTAATGAATATGCATGAGATACATTTGCATACAATGGGGGCGGCACATACTAATGCAGCACAGGCATATTTATTAGGGACAGCATGAAACCTGAATGGTGTTTGGCCCTCCAGGACTGCAGTTGGGAACTCTGCTCTAGGGATTGCACATGTTTATGGTGTCTTTTTCTCTGTAGGGTAAAAAATAGGTGTTCAGGCATGTTTATTTTATCTGCAATAAAGGTTCAGTCTTTATTACCACGGTTTAGTACTGGGTAAAATATGGGGAAAGGGTTGGCAGGAGCCACAGCTGTGACTTGAATTTGTGACTTTCTGCTCCTGAACACACTGGCTGTGTGTACTGCACCACACTGTTGCCACAGGGACAGTTCATTCCCTGGGGATACCATGACTGTTCGTCAGACAGACCCTGTCTGTTGCATTGCATGGCATCCACCTAAACAGGGCTAGGCCATGGTCTGCTGTGGGCAGATGCCACTGCCCCCTCCACCACCAGCACCCCTCCGCCACCATGCTGCCATGCAATTATGCCGGTGGTGCTGGTGGTGCGCAGTCCCAGGCCATCCAGTATGCCGGTAGGCAGCTGCCTATGGTGTGGGTTCTTGGGTAGGGGTGCCTACATGGACATGCGTGCTTCCCCCGCACCGCTTGCCAATGTTATGTGCCCTTGGGGGTACCTGCTGGGTGATGCTGTGGGACACACACTTGTGCCCATGTTGGACCCTGGTCAGTTGCTGTCTTGCTGCTTTACAGTTTCGGCATTTCTATGTGCCACCTAGGCATCTGCCTAGCCCGCACTGTGCCCCAGCTGGACCACAGCATATGCCGCCTGCAGCCCCCTCTATCCCATTTACAGCATCAGTACAGTTGCCCTTGCCTACGTGCCCACTCTGCTGTTGCTGCACATGTGCATGCCATAACAAACCTGCCCAATCTAAACAACAGAAACCCTGATCAGTGCTATTTCAATGTGGGATCATTCACTTTGTAGGGGGACAGAGCATAGACCCTTCCAAACATGATATCTTAATTTATACACTTTGTCAGTAGTGTTGCTTTATGTTTATCATTAATATCACTATTGGCCAGCTTGGTTATTGGGATTTTAGATGTGGTTGTGGTCCTTTTATATGTTTATTTGCCTCTTTGTTCCCTGCACATGTATCACAACTATCACTTTTCTGTGTTTCCCTGCCTTTGCTGCACATTGCTGACTGAAATGGTTTCTCTTTCCTGCAAATGTGCCTTAACGCGAGGGTTTCACTGGCGTTAGTGTTCAGACCCAGATTTCACAGCGTTAGTGTGCCTGGAGCCTCTCCCCTCCCACTCTCCGCCCACTGACCCCTTCTCTCCGCCCTCTGGGAAGCCTTACTCCACCCTTCAGACCCGGATTTCACAGCGTTAGTGTGCTTTAACGCTGCCGCTGCATTATCGTGTGATAATGTTACTTATCGCGCAATAATACCACCGCTGCAATGTTAAGACGGTTTAGTAAACATACACCTATATGTGAAAAGTTCTTATATGATGACATTTTTGACCGATGAATTTGGACAGCAGCTAAATCCACTGGCATTAATAGTGGTAATAGTGTCACACAGATTTCTGAGGTCTTTTACCTCCTGTTAAAAGGAATTGGTTTCATGACTGGGGTCTTTTAAAGTTAGATTTTAGTGAGGACCATTTTGGTTTTTTTGGCTGTTTTCCATGTATATAAAAGCTGTATCTATTTACCAGATAAAAGTATCTAATATATATATGGGTCAATATTCAAACCCAGCAGTGAGTGTTTTTTTGAAATTTATGATCAAATGAAGATGGAGAAGCAGACAAATAGCACAGATTTTAGATCAAAAGTCAGATTTTAGATAGGACTCGGAGAAAGGAATTTACACGTCTATGCCAGATCATGGAGAATTCTCTTAGTATTTTACAAAAGGCTCTGCCAAACAAAGATCTTCTTGTAAACTAGGTGCAGGACTGCATTTGTATGTCTCTCCATGTCCAGCGGAAGCACTGATTTTTTTTTTTAAAGCTGTACATAGAGGAAAAAAACATCTATGTACCCACCACATGTACATAGGATCAACATTTTAAAATCGCTACTCCTGATTTGCACAGAAACCCATTTCACCACTACTAGTTCCCCCTATCACTCCCCAACTTTGATCTCCCACCTGGTTACCCCCAACTTCATTCCTCTGACCCCCTCAACAGCCAACACCTCCAATCCCCAAGGCATCTGATTCCCCCCACATCTGAAGCCCCCCCCCCCCCGAACAAAGACCCCTCCTCAACTCAACTCCCTAGGAAGACATGTCCCTATTCCCCAGTCCCCATTCCCAGCCTTACCGGGGTGCCTGACGTCTAGTGAGTGCAAAAGCATTGCCCACTCGTGCCTGCTCTTACAGTGCCAGGTTTCAAAATGAGTCTGATGACTCTCCGTGATAATAATAATAGACATCGGTAAGACTGGGGATGAAGGATCATGGAGACTGCTGGAGGAGGCTGTGAGTGGGATTCGCTGTCAGACAGGTTAGATGGAGGGGACTGGATGTCCTATGGGAGTCAGGGAAGGGGTAAGGTGCCTTGGGAGGTAGGGGAATCAGATGATTTGGAGGTGACCAGTGAAGATCAAGATCAGGGGGACTGACCAGGAGGAAATTGAGGTCAGGGGTGATTAGGGTAAAGATCAGGGTCAGGTGGTGATTAGTGGGCCAACCTCAACATTGACAGCTGTAAAAGATGTGTATGATTTTTTTTATAGACGTTGATTCCCCTTGTCAAATGGGGAATCTGTATCTATATTGTAGGCCCACCCAAACCACTCCCTTTCCCCACCCTCCTGGAAAATGTAAATGTGGTAAGCATCCCCACGTTTAAAAAGCCCCCACTCTAAAAGATATTTACACGTGTATACCAATCTGCACATGTAAACGCTGTTATTTAGATGTGGGGATGCTTTAAAAATAACCCCAAAACTATACCGGGGAGTTTGATGTTAAGCAATGCAACCAAGGAATGAGGCCTTTTGAGTTAGGATAGTGGAAGAAGTCCAAAGTAGGCAGAGTTCATCTGAAAATGAGACCAGTCCAACCAATTAGGGGTATCAGAAGGAAAGTCTTTGCCCTGGAGACAATCGGATCAATATTTGATGGCAGCGATGACCACATACAAACAGGAAGGGGAATCGGAAGGGGCGGAAGCACAAAGAGCACCTCAGCACCAGAGGTGAAGGTAACTCAGGCACCACCGTGTTGTTTTAAAAGTATTGCCACCACTGCACATGCTGGAGAGGGCTGTCAATGGGGGCGGGAGATGGAGCAGAAAGGGGGCACAAGGAATGAGGTTCACCTAGCGTGCCTATATCCTTGTACTGGCCCTGACCCCAACATTATCCATACAGTGCTGTGGCAGTCGGAGATGCTTTCAACAGCATTGAGCAGATAGTGCTGCTGAAGATCCATAGATAGGGGCCGTACATGTGGAGGGTAATTTTGCAAACCCCCCCCCCCCCCCCGTATTGTCAGCACATCTCCCTGTGCGTGTATAGACGGTCTCATGCCTCACTTTATGAAATAGGTATGCACCAGTACCCTGTACGCTAAGCAGGTCAGTTATGCCTGTCTAGAGCAAGAGTAGCTGGTGGTACCTAGATCGTCACAGGGACGCACATACGTCATAGGATTTTATAATATACACATGCCCCTTGAGGCCGTGCCTACTCTCCGCCCACGCTGTGCCCTGTGCATGCTCCAACATGAGCTTGGCATGGAGGGCACTTTCGTCAAGCATCATTCTAGAAGCACATGCGAAAGTGTACGTGGAAGTGCCCATATATGCACACAAGTCTGTGTAGGGGCCACGGATCTTTCCACAGTTCCCTTATAAAATCACCCCCCCTCCTAGTGGCCACCCTTTGAATATTGATCCAAATCTATATAAGAAGAACAGAGCAAGAAATAAATGTCCCCAACAGTTTGAGTGACTATCTTTTAGGAAACCAAATATTAGAACTATAGCAAAGGAACAATAATGTATGAATGAAGATTAATCTACCTCCCGCTGCGGCAGTTCCAGTTGATAGGTTTATCTGAAGGAGAGATCTGCAGAGATCTCAGATTCAGGTTACCCCATATATCTTATACTATAGGACTAGTCTTCTTCAGCCTATTTGTGCATTCAGAGCTTGGACACTGATTTGCCCTTGCAAATGTAAATTTTACAGCCATTAGCTTTAGGACATTCTTTGAAAGGATCCCGAAACATAAAACCACAATTAGCAGGTGTTGAAGGAAGAAAAAGAGAGGGAAGGAGTCAAAGGGATAGAAGAAGGTTAAAGAGGAATATGAGAGAATATCATAAATTAAAAATATGGGGGGGGGAGGATATTCAAAGTGATTAACGCGGTTAGCAGAGTTGCTAACCGCAATAATCGTGCTCGCCAGGAATAGTGCAAGTGCTGCCGCTGTTTCGGGAGCGGCACCCAGCAATAACCAGGCAGCAGCAATATCGAGCCGCTGCCCGGTTATTACAAAGTGGTGAAAATTCGGCACCTGAAAGGACAGCGTAACTTTCACCACTGCTGCCCAGTTAGTTTCCTTGCTACCCAGCCGACCCGGATATTGGAAATGGCCCCGTCAATGGATATCCAGCTCTTAACTTCAGCAGCATTGGCTAGCCGCCGCCGCTGCTGAATATCTAAAGCGCACAGAAAATCCCCAAAAGGGGAAAGTCCGTTTTTGCATGACTGTGCAGTTATGTTGTTTATGCCTTTTGCAACAATCTGACTGCAGCCTGAGTTCTTCTTTTGCTGATGGCAATTTCCCCCTTTAAAAGACTTTAGTTTTTCTGTACTGCTGATTAGGGGAATATAGAAGAGAAGAGCTTCCAGGAGAGTGGCAGCTAAACCTTGCCAAAACATGAATCCACTGCTGATGAAAGTTAACCAACTGCAAAATAACACCAGGGTAAATTAATGGCATGATGTTCAGATAAAAGCAAGAGCATTTCTGTAGCTCTAAATGGGTCAAACGTTGTCAGTGGCTGATTAAGAATAATGGTTGACGTATACAACACATATTAAACATGTTCAATAAGTTCCACTGCTGAAATGACTCCTGGAGTCTATTTCTTCAAGGTAATATGGTAGAGATGAAATATGAATACTGAAATGGTCACCGTTTATATTTAAGGCAATTTTATAACACATTTCTGGGATTATGGTTTATTGTACAAAAATGAGACAAGCAAGAGTTATGGCTGTATAGCATATCATCTTAAAATATGTTAAAAAGGGAGACTGTATAAAATTAAATAAGCTTGGTAATAATCCAGAAAACTGTAGACCACATCTAATCATGTATGGACTTTATTAAAATTGTGATATCAAATAGAAACCGGGATGACAGCATGATTGAACTCAAACTCAAAATGAATAGAAGACTAGAAGAGTCTTACTGAGCAACATGAGAATTTTAACATTTACTATTCAAGTAGAATAAACAACTGTGGAACTCTGGGCCACCAATGCATGTAGACACTACCACTAGAGGTACATAGGGGAGGGTGGGGGTCCCATGGGGCGGTATCTTCCGAGGTGGGGAAGCTGCCTTAAGGGAGTGGTCAGCTTTTTGGGGGGGTACTCTTCTGGGGAGTTGGAGGTCCCGCCACAAACTTTGGAGAAGGTGTCAGTTCATCATTCTTTTCAAGCCCCAGCCCTTTAAGATGGCGCCAGGAGCTTCAGGCTGCATGCTAGAGGACTAATGCTCCAAGTGGGGGAAAAATAACCCCAGCTCTTGCCATAAATAACATGCTTGTAGTAATCACTGAAAGCCGTGTTATTTAATTTGAATGCTAATTAGGTATTTTGCATGCATTTGCATGCTTTGTGTCTCATTAGTATGTAACACGTGTTGCGGTGCATTATGGTAAAATAATACACATATTTGCCCATTAACAAGGGTAAGGCTGGCTTCCATTTAGCCCTTCTGTAGTCTAATGATAACAGACTAATATTGGGAAATAAAACACAGCATTGACAAACTAAACCAGGCTGCAGACTTGTGTCCAAGTAGGTCTTTCTTTGGGTGAAAGGCCCTCTGACTGACTTTATTATTATTATTATTCATTTATAGAGCACCATTATTAAAGTGGACCCAGAATATCCACTGCTTGCCCCAATACAAGCATTGTGGAACCTGTGTCTTTTGGGGCATATCTTATGTTCTTGGCATACACATGCTCTACAAACACAGAAGAGACAGGCTCTGCTCCTTAGAGATTACAATCTAATCAAGACAAACAGGACAAGGAAGGAAAGAGAATAGAGTAGGGAATGGAGACAAAAAAACAAACGAGATACAAGGAATGGGGATCAGGGACCAAAGGCAGCCTTAAAGAGATGAGCCTTTAGCAAAGATTTGAAGAGAGGGAGTGATGAAGCCTGATGAATAGCATCAGGAAGAGAGTTCCATGCGTAAGGAGCTGCAAGAGTTGGTAGAAGAGGAAAAGGGCAGGGAAAGGAGCAAGCTAGAAGAAGAACGAAGTTCACGAGAAGGAGAGTAGAGAGAGAGGAGAGAAGAGAGATCGGGTGGAGCAGCAGAATGAATGCATTTAAAAGTTAAAAAGAAAAGCTTGAATTGGATGCTGTAACGGAAGGGAAGCCAATGGAGTGATTTGAGAAGAGGGGTTATATGTGCAAAGTGAGGCTGATGAAAGATAAGTGTGCAGCAGAGTTTTGAGCCGATTGAAGGGGAAAGACATGACTCGGAGGGAAGGCCAGTAGGAAGGAGATTGCAATAGTCGAGGCGAGAGGTAATCAAAGAGTTGACAAGCGTTTCTGTGGTATTAACAGAGAGGAAGAGATGGATTTTATAGATATTATAGATAAAGAAATGGCAGGTTTTTACAATCTGTTGTATATGAGCAGAGAAAGAAAGAGAGGAAGCAAAGATAACACCGAGGTAACGGGCAGAGGAAACAGGGTGGAGAAGTGAGTTTTCAATAGAGATGGAGAAAGGAGAAAGGGGAGAGGAAGTTTTGGGTGGAAAGATAAGCAGTTCAGTTTTGTTCATATTAAGTTTAAGATTGCAGTGAGGCAACCAAGTGGCAGTATTAGAGAGACAAGCCTGCAATATCTGGGAGATAACAGATGCAGACAGATAGATTTGAGAATCATCAGCATAGAAGTGGTATTGTAAACCATGTGCAGAGATAAGAGAGCCAAGGGACAGGGTGTAGAGTGAGAAGAGTAGTGGGCCCAAAACAGAGTTCTGGGGAACACCAACCAAGAGAGGAATCGGAAGAATAAGAACCATTGGAATAAACACTAAAAGAGCATTGTGAGAGATAGGAAGAGAACCATGACAAAACCGAGCCACTGAATCCAAGCGAAGATAGGATATGAATTAGAAGGTGATGGTCGACAGTGTCTAATGCTGCAGAAAGGTCAAGAAAGATAAGGATTGAGCAAAGAAGCTTAGATGTGGCCAGAAACAAGTCACTTGAGACTTTGGCAAGAGCTGTTTCAGTAGAATGTAAGGGGCGAAAGCCAGACTGAAGAGGTTCCAAAAGAGCATGACAGGATAGATTGAACCTGCCCAAACCTTTTTTAAACCCAGCTACACTAACAACCTACACTACATCCTCCGGTAACAAATTCCAGAGTTTGATTACAAGTTGAGTGAAAAAATATTTTCTTTTATTAGTCTTAAATAGTTTACCCTGTAGCTTCATTGCATGTCCCCTAGTCTTTCTGTATTCTGATAACGTAAACAATCGATCTACATTTACCCGTTCCACTCCGTTCATTAATTTATGGACTTCTATCATATCTCCCCTCAGCCGTCTCTTTTCCAGGTTAAAGAGCCCTAACCTTTTTAGCCTTTCTTCATAGGAGTATCCTTCCATCCCCTTTACCATTTTGGTGGCTCTTCTCTGAACCTTTTCTAAAATCGCTATATCCTTTTTAAGATACAGCGACCAGAATTGCACACAGTATTCAAGGTGTGGTCTCACCATGGAACGATATAGAGGCATTATAATATCTTTTGTTTTATTTTCCATTCCTTTCCTTATGATACCTAGCATTCTATTTGCTCTCTTGGCCGCCGCTGCACACTGGGCTGAGGGTTTTAACATGTTATCCACAATGACGCCTAAATCTTTTTCCTGGGTGGTGGTTCCTAATGAGGAACCTTGCATCGTGTAACCAGTTTGGGTTGTTCTTCCCTAGGTGCATAACTTTGCACTTGTCCACATTAAATTTCATCTGCCAATTTATCAAGATCCTCTTGCAATTTTCCACAATTTTCTTGGGTTTTAACAACTTTAAATAGTTTTGTGTCATCTGCAAATTTGATAACTTCACTCGTTATTCCACTTTCCAGGTCATTTATGAATATGTCAAAAAGCAGCGGACCCAGCACAGATCCCTGGGGTACACCACTATTCACCTTTCTCCTTTGGGAAAATTGGCCATTTAGCCCTACCCTCTGTTTTCTATCTTTTAACCAGTTCCTGATCCACAATAGTACACTGCCTCCTATCCCGTGACTCTTTAGTTTTGCCAAAAGTCTCTGATGAGGGACCTTGTCAAAGGCTTTCTGAAAGTCCAGATACACAATATCAACTGACTCACCTTTGTCTACCTGTTTATTCACTCCTTCAAAAAAACATAACAGATTAATAAGACAAGATCTTCCTTGTCTAAAGCCATGTTGGCTGTGTCCCATTAGGCCATGACTATGTACATGCCGAGTAATTTTATCCTTTATGATGGTTTCTACCATTTTTCCCGGTGCTGACGTCAGGCTCACCGGTCTGTAGTTTCCAGGATCACCCCTGGAACCCTTTTTAAAAATTGGTGTTACATTGGCGATCCTCCAATCTTCAGGTATTAGAGATGATTTTAATGATAGTTCACAGATTACTAATAGCAGGTCTGCAATCTCATATTTCAGTTCCTTCAACACACTTGGATGTATACCATCCGGCCCAGGTGATTTGCTACTCTTCAGTTTATCAAATAGTTGTAATACATCTTCCCGATGTATCGATATTTCCTTCAATTCTTCTGCACCTTTAAATACCACTTCAGTCATGGGTAACATCCCTACATCTTCTTCAGTAAAGACCGAAGCAAAGTATTCATTCAGTCTCTCCGCTATCGCCTTGTCGCCTCTTAGTGCCCCTTTAACCCCTCTATCATCTAATGGACCAACTGACTCTCTCACAGGTTTTTGAAAAAGTCTTTATTTCGCGTTTTTGCTTCCGCAGCAAGCTTCTTCTCAAATTCTCCCTTTGTCTGCCTTATCAATTCCTTGCATTTGACTTGCCAATGCTTGTGCTGTTTCCAGGTTTCGTCATTTGACTCTTTTTTCCATTTCCTGAAAGATGCTTTTTTGGCAACAATAGCCTCTCTGACCTCACCTTTAAACCATGCTGGCAGTTTTTTGGACTTCCTTCCACTTTTCTTAAAGCGTGGAATACAGCTGGTCTGGGCTTCCAAGATAGTATTTTTCAACATCACCCAAGCTTGATGTAAGTCTTTAACCTTTGCAACTGCTCCTTTTAATTTTTTCTTAACTATTTTCCTCATTTTATTATAGTCTCCCTTTTGAAAGTTAAAAGGTTGTACTGTGGATTTCCTTACTATCCCTCCTCCACTAATTAAATCAAAGGCGATCATGCTATGATCACTATTGCCAAGTGGCCCCAACACCCTTATCTCTTGCACTAGATCTGGTGTTCCACTAAGGACTAGGTCTGATATGGCTTCCCCTCTGGTCGGACCATGAACCAGCTGCTCCAAGAAGCAGTCATTTCTTTCATCTAGGAACTTTATCTCCCTAGCATGTCCTGCCATGACACTGACCCAGTCGATACTGGGGTAATTGAAATCACCCTTTATTATTACTGCGCTGTAACTTTTGTTAGCTTCCTTGATTTCTTTGAGCATTTCATCATCCATTTGGTCATTCCGGCCAGGCGGTCGATAGTACACCCCCACTGCCATCGCCTTCCCCTTTTTACATGGAATTTCAATCCATAGAGATTGTACAGCAAATTTTCTTTCCTGCAAAACTTTAATCTTTATGACTCAATGCGCTCTCTAACATAGAGTGCAACCCCTCCACCAATTTGATCAGCTCTATCATTACGATATAGTTTGTACCCAGGTAACACAGTGTCCCACTGGTTATCCTCCTTCCACCATGTCTCTGATATTCCAATCATATCTAATCTTTCATTTAGTGCTATATATTCTAACTCTTCCATCTTATTTTTTAGACTTCTAGCATTTGCATACAAGCATTTTAGAGACTATATTATTCATATTAATTTGGCTATTGGTAGACATGCATAATTTGGGATCTTTAAGCTCTGTCTGCTCCATACTCGAGGGCATTTGGGCTACTTTACTCTTTTTTGGAACCTCTCTGCTTTTGGTAGTATCTTTCAAGGATACATTCTTCCGAACCATCCGCTCTTGGGCGACTGTCGGCTTTCCCCTATTATCTAGTTTAAAAGCTGCTCTATCTCCTTTTTAAAGGTTAATGCCAGCAACCTGGTTCCATCCCGGTTAAGGTGAAGTCCATCCCTTCGGAAGAGCCCCTCCTTTCCCCAGAATGTTCCCCAGTTCCTAACAAATCCAAAACCCTCATCTCTGCACCATTGTCTCATTCACGTATTGAGACTCCGGAGCTCTGCCTGCCTTTTGGGTCCTGCGTGTGGAACGGGAAGCATTTCGGAGAACGCTACCCTGGAAGTTCTGGATTTCAACTTCCTACCTAAAAGCCTAAATGTAGCCTCCAGAACCTCCCTACCACATTTTCCTATGTCATTGGTACCAACATGTAGCAAGACAGCAGATTCCTCCCCAGCACTATCTAAGACCTTATCTAGGTGGCTCGTGAGGTCCGCTACCTTCGCACCAGGCAGGCATGTTACCAGGCGATCCTCATGTCCACCAGCCACCCAGCTATCTACGTGCCTAATGATCGAATCACCAACTATAACGGCTGTCCCTAACCCTTCCCTCATGGGCACATGGCCCTGGAGAAACTGCCTCGGTGCGAGAGGGTTTTACATCACCTGGAGGACAGGTCGTAGTTACAGGATCACTTCCTGCCACACCAGGGTGATGCTCTCCTGTCACGTGACCTCTCTCCTCCATGGCAACAGGGATTCTGCCAGACTGGAGTTGGGACTTCAGGACTATATCCCTGTAGGTCTCGTCTATATACCTCTCTGTCTGTCTTATGTTTTCCAAGTCTGCTACTCTAGCCTCTAGAGAATGGACTCGTTCCCTGAGAGCAAAGAGCTCCTTGCACCTAGTGCACACCCAAGACCTCTCACCAATTTGGAGAAAATCATACATGTGACACTCAATGCAAAAGAGTGGAAAGCCCCCATCTCGCTGCTGGACTGCTGTCTGCATCTTAATTTTACATTTGTGTTTAGATCTTTAAGTTCTTTACTTACTAAGGGCTGATATGGATATTTATACTAATAAAACTGTACCTGATACGTTTAATATACCTTGTTCACCTGAAGCTTAATTAATCTCAGGTCCTTAGTGTATGACTGATTTGGGTAATGAGCTTCACCTGAAAGCACCTCCTGTCTTTTAAGATGTGTAAGTACCTATAAAGCTACGATTATCCCAGCGGTGGTGGGTGTTGGGGAGGGAGGGAGGGAAATAACACATTAAAAGAGGGCTGCTACACAGTACCCTGTCTTGTACTGCTGAGGTAAGCTATATTCTGATTTGATTTAAATTATAGCTCTTTGCTGCTACTGCTGCTAGGCTCTAACTTATTATGAAATTTAAACTACAAGCTCTCTTCTGGATTCTAAATTTTTAACCAGAAAGCTCTCTTCTGTGTTTTAAATTTAAACTAAAAGTACTTTGCTGATGCTAGGCCCTGAGTGACTATTAAATTTAAACTACAAGCTCTCTGCTGGGTTTCAAATTTAACCAGAAAGCTCTCTTCTGTGTTTTAAATTTAAACTTAAACTACTGCTACTAGGCCCTGACTGATTTAACAAAAAATAGTGGGTTCACAGATTAATTAGCTTTAATAGAAAGAATTCCTTTCAGAAAACTCCCAGAAGTATATACTCACAATCGCAGATCTCTCTCTAGAAGTAACAGTCCCCTTTTCTAGTCCTTCAAGACTGAGGATCACAGAGCTCTGGTTGAGCTATTTATGCCTGTGCTGCTGAGGTAAGCTGTGACCAACTTTCTGGGTGATTAACAGTCCTTGCTTGGATAGAAGGAGTCTTTCAAAATGGCCTTTTGACCTGACACCTGGTATTAACACCTATTGAAAAGGTTTCACAGGTATCTTGCCCCCTAGGTAGAAGGCCTCTTTGTAAAGGTCTCTAGAAGACTTTATTTGTTGCTCAAAGAGTACTGACCCTGTTTTGCCTTTTGTGCTAAGCTATATTCTGATTTGATTTAAATTATAGCTCTTTGCTGCTGCTGCTAGACTCTAACTTATTATGAAATTTAAACTACAAGCTCTCTGCTGGGTTCCAAATTTAACCAGAAAGCTCTCTTCTGTGTTTTAGATTTAAACTAAAAGTACTTTGCTGATACTAGGCCCTGCGTGGCTATTAAATTTAAACTACAAGCTCTCTGCTGAGTATGAAATGTAACCAGAAAGTTCTCTTCTGTGTTTTAAATTTAAACTTAAACTGCTGCTACTAGGCCCTGACTGATTTAACAAAAAATAGTGGGTTCACAGATTAATTAGCTTTAATACAAAGAATTCCATTCAGAAAATTCCCAGAAGTATATACTCACAATTGCAGATCTCTCTCCAGAAGTAACAGTCCCCTTTTCTAGTCTTGACCTTCACCACACTTCCTTCATCATCTTGGATACAAAGGGTGTTCCTTGATCTGTGAGGATCTCATTGGGTATTCCCCACCTGGGAGAATATTTCCCAGAGGGCATTCACGATCGTAGTAATTTTCATAGTCCTTAGAGCAGTGGCCTCTGGGTATCGGGTAGCATAGTCCAGTATGACTAAAATATTCTTTACCAGATCCATACTTTCAATTGAGGTTTCAATGATGAGCATAGGCACTAGAGGTCGGACTCTGGCAGGGTTATGATGTTCACCTCACCCTATATTTTCGACAATGCAAAATTATCAAATACCAAAAATTATCGAATCTTCCCCTCAATACAAAATATTATGATATTTATTACTTTTTGTTGGATAGAGCTGAGGGAAGTTGAGACATCACTCTAACTCCACCAGACGGCTGTATCCATTTTTTTATAATCTTAAGTGTTATCTTTAAAAAAAACTTAACTTATTCGCCTCCAGAGAGTCCTTTATAAAGCAGCACAACACGATCCATTCCTAGTGTAGCACGACGTGCATGTTTCGGGACCAATTCCCTGTATCAAGTGCAGTATCCATAAACTGTGTTAACCGCCAAAAGTTGCCGAGTTCTCATGCTCGGTATGTTTTTTATGGGGATTATTTTATTGGCTAACTGCAAACAGCCATCACCTGAATCATCCAATCAGGAGGTCGGGGCACCCCACTGCAACAGGGGAACCCCACCACGTCATGGAAAACGTCACATAAGGCTTGCCCAATCCACTTCTTGATTTAATCCAAAGGGAGTTACCGTGTTCAGCTTAAAGATCCAAGCTTGCTCACGTCGCTGCAGTACAGCTACATGATCACCCCCTCTAGGGTCCAAGGGGATGTGATCGATTACAAACCAGAGAAGCTCAGAAAACTCATGATTATGTGATAAACAATGATCTACTATCGGGGCAGACATCACCTTATTTCTTACCCGAGACTCATATTCCCTGAGATGGATCCGTACCGCCCAAATTGTTCTACCCACATACAACAAGGGGCAAGGGCATTGTAAGACATACAATTGTAAGACATTTAATTGTAAGACATACATACGATGACTCACAATCTGTGTTCCATTTTCGATAAAACTTCTGTCCCGTAACGGGATGTGACCATTCATGTCCCTGCAATGTTGCAAAACAATGATCACATTTCCCGCAGCAAATGTGCCCAAAAACCTGTCCAGGTGGCAATGGTGGGCGATCAACTGTAGCGGTAGATCGAACCAATAGATAACCAATACTAGATCCACGAGCAAACGCTATCCATAAGGGTTTTTCAAAACACGGAAGTGAACCCAAAATGTTCCAATGTTTCTTCATTATTTTAACCAAATCCATACTCAAATTGGAATAAGGTAATACCCCTATTATGGTCTCAGATTGTGGCTCATCACGACTTCCAGAGAAGGCATCATCCAATAGCCATTCTCAATGTATATGAGAAGCCCGGAGATATGCTGTACGTATCACCCGCTTAGGGTAACCTCGCTGAGTTTTGAGGGTTATGATGTTGGCAGGTGGGGCATGACTGGAAATATAAATGCACCTGCTTATGGACCCTGGGCCAGAAAAATCTGGCTAAAATTTGCTCTAGTGTGTTCTCCACCCCCAGATGTCCCCATTATATTTCCTTCCAAATTAAGAACAGTCCCAAGGTGTCCATTCAAAATCTGACTTCCTTCACAGGGCAACCAACGAGTGTAGTGACAAATGTTCCATCATCAGATACATTCAGTAACTTTTTTCTTTCTAAGATCTCCACCATATATGACTCCTTTCCCCCAGTCCCGATTTTTGATATCCAGCTGATAGTAGCTCATTTAAAGCTGAATCTTGGCCTTACCTAATACTTGGTCCTCTTTTATCTATTTCCCCAGCTGTCCTAAGAAAGGTCCTATCCTCTATAAAGCCAACTACATAAGATATGCCACACTGGGTCAGAACAAGGTCCATCAAGCCCAATATCCTGTTTCCAACAGAGGCCAATCCAGGTCACAAGTACCTGTCAGGTTCCCAAAAGGTAGACAGATTCCATGCTGCTTGTCCCAGGGGTAAGCAGTGGATTTCCCCAGTCCAGTTTAATAATGGTTATGAACTTTTCCTCCAGGAACTCAGCCAAACCTCTTTCAAACCCAGCTACACTAACAACTTTTTACTATATCCTCTGGCAACGAATTCCAGAGTTTGATTATGCATGGAGTGCTTTGAGTGTCCTAGTCTCTCTATTTCTGAAGGATTAAACAGTTGATCCACATTTACCAATTCCACTCCATTCATTATCTTGTAGACCTCTATCATGTCTCCCCTCAGACGTCTCTTTTCCAAGTTGAAGAGCCCTAACCTTTTAAGCCTTTCTTCATAGGGATATCCTTCCATCCCCTTTACTATTTTGATCTCTGTTCTCTGTACCTTTTCCAATTTTGCTATATCTGTTGTAAGATATGGTGACCAGAATTGCACACAATATTCAAGTTACAGTCACACCATGGAGTGATATAAAAGCATTATATCTTTGGTGTTGTTTGCCATTCCTTTCCTTATAATTCTTAGCATTCTGTTTGCTCTCTTGGCCATGGCTACACACTGGGCAGAGGGTTTCAATGCATTATCCACAATAATGGCTAGATCCTTCTCCTGGGTGACAATTCCTAATGTAGAACCCTGCATTGTGTAACTGTAGTTTTGGGTTGTTCTTCCCTAAGTGCACAACTTCACACTTGTCCACATTAAATTTCATCTGTCATTTGGACATCCAGTCTCCCAATTTTCAAGGTCCTCTTATAATCTTTCTCTTCAGCATATGGTCTCTTAACCCCGCCCCTCCCCTTATGTTCCACCCCTTTTCTGCCAATCCCACCTCTTTCCTTTTGCTACTCCCCTCTGGCCCAGTCTTTCCCTCCGGTTGCAGCCACTTCCATGCAAGATCCTTAAACTAATTAAGGAAACTTTGAGGACTCTCCTTTATCTGAAGCACCCCTTTTCTGAATCACTGGCTGTAGGCCTTTGGGGTACAGCTGGCCTGTTTCATTATGGCAGCCTTGACAGCTGCAAATGTAGCTCATCCATTTGGGTTGGCGTCCTGGAATGCAGCCTGACTGCTGCCCGTCAGCAGATTTCCCCAAATAAATAATCCATGTCTACTCCAGTCACCCAAACATGCGGGCAGTTCATTCAAAGTTCACCAAAGAATGGTCCGGTTCATCTTCTGCCATCATTTTAAGAAGCATTTGTGCTGGAGGGTGGAGTTGAAGTCTCTGTAGGTCCTGAAGCAACTGCTGCTGCTGCTGTTGCTGTCCTTCCAGCAGGGCACATTGAAACTGTTGTTGCTGCTGCTGACCTTCTGCCAGAATCTGGAGGAGCTGCTCCATCCTGGCTTGTCACTGTTCTCTTCAACACCACCACAGCTTCCTGTTCTGCAGCTCAGTTAAACATGCAGTATTCCAGCTCCAGCAAACCTTTTGTGGCCTCTAGTGGCCAAAACAAAGCCTGCCTCTCTGTCACTGTCTAAACATTTTGAAGCTCCCTAACTAGGGTGAGGCTAATCCTCTTAGCCCACACAAAAAAAAAAATCCCTGGCCTGTGTAGAGCTCCAGCTCTGGAGGGACATGGATTTGCCCTCAGTCAAGTAATTAGAGGAAATCCTCAAGCTGCCACCATATGTGGTAAGCATGGCGTGTGGTGGGGAGGGGGTTTCTATAAAACACAGGCCAGACAGAAGTTCAGAGAAAACAAAAGTAACTCTTATTCTGTCCCAGCTTGTTAAACCTCCACAAAGCTGGTTCTCACGGCCCTTCCTCCAGCCCCAGCTAAAGCTCCTACCTCAGAACTCTCTTGCACGGCTTGCTTTGGAAAGACTTCTGGCTCCATGGGGTGGTCGTCTCCTGCAGCCTGCTGGGTTCTTAACCTTTCCCTGTGATCCACGTCCTCCCAGCCCTGAACTCTGGACTTCAGACTCTCTTAAAGGGGACTTTTGATAATCCCTTTGGAGAGGGGCGAGTAACATTCTATAGGCCCTATCACACACAGCTAATGTGGCCCACGAGGCTGACCATTCGGTATTACTGTGGAGCAGTGGCTGAGACTCCATCATTCTCCAGTACCGGCCCTGATATTTCTTTTCTTTTCAAAATATTTTTCTTTCTTTCTTTAATTTTTCATTTTTTGTAATTTTAGTGGCTTCCACCACCAAATTAGGCTTTGGCCTATTTTTGCTCCACAATGATGTTAAAACAGATAAGTGGCTTCAAAAAATGTAACAAGTGTTCTGGTACAATAACAGTCACTGATAAACATCACTGGTGTTTAAAATGTTTGGGTCCAGGCTATTTACCGACTGATTGTCCTTTGTGCTAACAAATGACAAAAAGAGTCCTAAAGAACAGAGACAGACAGTGTGGTTCTCTGTTTGCCCCGGACTTGATTTCAGTGGCTTCCACATCATTGAGGACGTCAATCTCCTCTCTTGCTTCTCAGGTCTCCTCAAAGTCCAAACATAAGACTATTTCTAAGTCATCGGCATTGAAACTCGATACCGATCCTCGATGTAAGTCCCTTCATCATCGAGATTTACCGAAAGGTGCATCCGATGCAGACAGGCCTGCAAAATAGCCCCGGCAGGAGGACCAGCCCTCCAAAGCACAACAGGGACTCCAGGACGCTCCCGAGGCCTCGACCACCGGAGAGCTACTGGTTCCATGCTCTGGGACGGTGGCTCAGAGCCCCGTGCAGGATTTCACTGAGGCATCGGCCTCTTCCCTCAAACAGTGCATCCTGGCTATCGAGAGTAGTTTGGCAGCTCCAGTATCGACAGCTCCAGTGGTGCAGGTGCCAGCATCCAACCCATGGACAATGCCTCCAGACCCGATGCTGGACCTCAAATCTGCATTGGGGGACCCTCTCCCTCCGATGCCTCCTTTGGAATAGATAGGCATCATTGGTACTCAACAGGTTTCTGCTGCCACACTGACCGATCTTCAGTATCGGCATTGGGCCTTGACATCAGCATGGAACCATCAATACTTTGACTTTCTGTCAGAATTGGACTATACCTCCTCTGATTCTGATGATGCACTGGAGGATTCCAGGGTAACCCAGGATCTCCTTTCCTGTCCCTGCCAGAGAAAATGTCTTTTCAAGACTTCATTCGGGACATGGCAGCAGGCCTGCAGTTTACCATGGCATCGGAGACAGAACCCAAGGCAGAGGAGTTGGAAATCCTACAGTACCCCTTGGCGTCCAAAAAGGCAGCCACATTACCAGTGCATCACATCCTGCATGATCTAATGCTAAATAGGTGGTTCTCCGTATTCATCCACACTTTCTTCTGAAGGTGGTCTCTTCCTTCCACCTCAACCACTTGGTGATACTACCAGTCTTCTTCCCTAGACCCACATGCCTCTAGGGCTGAAGCAGTGCTACATACTCTAGATTGCAAGCACGCATTGGCTTTCTACTTAGAACCAAGAATCACAGTAAATCCTCTCAATTATTCATTTCCTTTGATCAAAGTCACCTTGGCTGCCAGAAATGAAGTGCACCCTATCCATAGTAACATAGTATATGACAGTAGATAAAGACTAGCATGGTCCATCTAGTCTTCCCTGCAAGGCGGCAATACTAGGTGCACTTGCCACTCCGTGCAGGTCACCTCTCCCCATGCCTTTGTTTAGGGGTGTACCCACCACTCCGTGTAGGTCACCCCTATTTGCGGACTGCATTTCTTTTGCCTACACTCAATCGGGACTCTCCCTTAAGGTTCATGTCACCGCTCACAACATGCGAGCCATGGCAACCTCAGTTGCCAAACTTCGTTCCATCTACATTGACAAAATCTATCGAGCAGCTACCTGGTCCTCTATTCATATCTTCACTGCATACTACTGCCTTGACAGGGACTCATGTTGGGATGCTGTCTTTGGCCAGGCTGTCCTCCAGCACCTTTTTGAGACTTATCTGCAACTCCTACCCTCCATCTTGGACTTCTCCTGGCACCAGACTTCCCTGGCGATGGTCTTGCCAACTGCAATTGAGTCCAATGGGGCCACTTTGTATCCACACTTTCTCGGCTCTATTCTTAGCCTCGGGGATACCACTGCTACCACTTCCAGTCTGGTACCTTGGAGCTAGTGAGTCCCATATGTGAAGACTGCATTCCTGCTTGTTCCTAGAGATAGCGTTATTACTCACCTGTAATAGGTGATCTCCGGGAATAACATGAATTAGTCTTCACAACCCATGCTCCTAGGAAGGGTATTCTTTTTTTCCTCTATCTCTCAGCTACAAACTCAACTGAGGGGAGGACCTGGGAAGGCAGGTGTGCAGGCACAGTGGATTGCTTGCAAAAGTTTTCCAATTGGTCACTGGGGAGCGTTCCCGCGCAGGCTCTGTTGGTACCGACAATATTTATATGTGGAGACTGATTCCTTCTGTTCCCAGAGATAATCTGTTACAGGTGAGTAACACTTTCCACAGGGTGAAAGTTATTTCTCTGTTGTTTTTAGTAAATAATTTTGTGGTGGAATATTTCAAGCAACAATAACGACACCATGATCCCACCATATGTTCTTTATGGACAGAAATTTTACAAAAGATATTTCATATGTGATAAGTAGGTGCTTACTTATACACATCCCAGGTGTAGATGTGTTTGGGGTATAGTTTGGGTAGAGTCTCCTTCTTGACTCCCAACTGAACTAAACCCTTTTCTGCTCTTGTACCATTACCCACTACTTAAGAACTTTGCTCCAACGATATACAACTACTGCTACTGAGCATTTGTATAGTGCTTCAAGGCGTATGCAGCACTGTATAGAGACATGTAAGAGATAGTCCCTGCTCATCAGAGCTTACAGTCTAGTCAAGACAGACAACACAACAGTCAGGGACTAGGATATGTCTAGGGGAATGGTAAGAGAACACATAGTTGGAAAGCAGGAGACTACCTGGATCAGGATCCGAAAGCAGCTTTGAAGAGATGAGCTTTTATTTATTTATTTATTTATTTATTTGCAACGTTTTTATATACCGCCATTTCCTAAGATCAGTGGCAGTTTACATTGAACATAAGTCGAAATACAGAGAACAATGTGAAATACAGAGCAACAATAAGTAACTATCAACAAATACATGTAACTTTAAGCAACTTTGTATAGTTATGAAGGATAAGAACTATTTACAGCTTCGACATAATTTACATATTTACAGGTTTTAGATATCAGTTTAGGTAGGAATGTGGGTAGTAGTAAATTGAATAGGAGTAATAGATACAGACTGTATTATGGAGGATAAGAATTAGCCTGAATTTGAAAAGGGCCAGAGATGAAGCCTGACATACTGATTCAGGAAGGTCTGTGGAACGTCTCTTGGATTGGGGGAGGACAAGCACCGCCTTGACTCTGCCCCCAGCTCTGCCCTAACTCTACCTCCTAGCCCCTATTCTGTCCACAGAGATCCCATCTCCCATGGGCAAAAGAGAAGGGAATGGCTGCAATCAGGATGGACTCTTGTCTGCCTATGGGACATGGGCTTCAGAATGGGGTGGGCCACATGGTCCCAGACTCAATGTTCCCTCTAATTTTCTGTATGCTGTGTGCGCATAAAATATCAGCTGTGTGCAGCTTTTGAAGGAAGGTTAAATTTTTGTGCACCACATAACGACACTCGGAGTTATATACTTTAAAATTTGACTACACGTCAAAATACAGTATGTACACCACATTGATTTTAATCAAATTAAATTAAAATAGACGATTACTAAATGAAGCGGGAAATTTCTAGTAATTACAATCATAACTTTTAAATTTTAAGACGTCTGTGTTGCTTTCTTTTAGAATCAGAGCCGTAATTTTTGTGCGCTCTGTTGTAAAGTACGTGCGCTCGCTCGGCGAGGTGTGTGCGCGCGCACACGTACACAGCTTAGAGGGAACAGTGCCCAGACTCCACCAAAATTTTGCCCACAGAGAGCAGCCGCAATTGCGGCAGACTCCTTCTGTCTCCCTGCGGGAGATCAGACTCCCTAAGGCAGGGTGGAAGACCACTGTGATCATGCCAAAGACTCCTATGAGCCCCATGGGCAGATAAGAATCTTTTCTGTGATTGCGGCAGCCTTTTCCTCCTGCCCATGGAGATCCAATCTCCCATGGGCAGATAGGAGTCCACCACGATCACAGCCATTCCCTTCTGCCCACGAGAGATGGAATCCCCATGGGCAGAACAGGAGGGGAAAGCTGCGGAAGCTAGAAGGCAGAGTTAGGGCAGAGCAGGGGGTGGATGCAAGGAGGAGCTTAGCCCCTCCAATCCAAAAGGAGCTCCGTGGACCCTCCTGTAGAAGAATGGATCCCCATAGGCAGGAGGGGAAGGCCGCTGCGATCATGGCAAAGACTCCTATCTGCCTGCAGGGATCGCCACTGGGCCAGGGCCTGTGTGGCCCACCCCATTCGATGCCCTTGGACTCAGGTAGTTTGTTCAACTAGTCACTTACTCTGATGTCAACACGCCAGATCTCACCCAGCTTAGTACCTGACTCATCTCCCATCAATTAAAGTTCCACATAAATAATTTTCCTCTTACCACAGCCTTTACTTTAAAAATCCTTGGTTGCATCATCGATTCAGGCCTTAGTTTCACTGCAAATATTTCTGATCTATCCAAGACGGTATTTCTCGTACTTCATAACATTCATCAGGGCGTGCAGTGGCGGCGCCTGTGGATATTCAGCGGCATTAATTGTGCCATGGTGATTAACATGGTCGGCAGGTCTGCTGACCTAATTAATCCTTTTAAATATCGGGCCCCTGTTTGTCTTTATGACATAGGCTTTAAGTAGGCACCTACTTGACCTCCCAACCATTATTTATTTATTATAAATTTACTCTCTTCCGACTGATGTTACGTGTACTCTACACGTCCTTCACACCATATTTGTGGTGTTTGTGTTGAAAAACATTTAGCTCATTCATTAAATGAGGCACAGTAAATGTAGCATTCGTTTCAGTTCTTTTACTTAAATCTAAGCTGGAAACCTTTCTTCAAAACGAGCTTGCAAAGCAGTAAACTCTGAGTAATTCAACCACTATTTTACAACAGAGAACAACAAAATTCAGAACATTACCACACAGCAAGTATTAAAATTCTCTGAGCCTTCCATGGAAAGAACAGATTAATTTCTTTTTCAGAAGGTTAGAACTGCGGTAGTTGTAAATATCTCTTTTAAGAGCAGTAAGGGAGTAGAAAAATTGCTTATTCAAACAGTACTTAAACTTCTTGTAAAGTAGCATGTGAGCAATGAAAATGGTCTAGGGAATGTTGAAAAATGATAGGAAAAGAGCGTCAAATTTACCACTTCTTAAATGCAAAAACCAAAATACAAGATTAAAAAAACGGACTTCAGCCATAAAGCATATAGTAGTGTCTGACATCTGAGAATTTACCCTCTCGGTATTATGCATACAGAAGGCTTGCTTGCCATTCTTTGAAAAGAAATTAAAATGCATCCAGTCACTCAAATGAACTTCCCCATATGAATCATTTCACAAGTTTCAAATCATACCATTCAACATTTTAAAGGATAAAACAGAAACAGCTGTTTCCATTTTGAGGAACGATTTTTATTTTAATAGCCCTTGATCAAAAGTGGTGAATTTTGTTAGTAGCTGGTGCAGTAGAGAAATTGTTTAATAGCCTACCCTCATTTCTGCTTGGCAAACTAGACTTAGGGACCCTTTTACTAAAGTATGCTATACAGTTAATGCATGATTTGGCGCATGTTAACTGCACGCTCAGGCCTGAGGTAATAGTTACTGTGGAGGCCTGGCAGTTAACACACACCATTTTTTGTGCTGCCAACTGTGCCTAAAGGTACCTAATGGATGGGTTAGGGGGCTGGAGTGTGGGTATGGAAGCACATTGCCGTCAGTGCATGGTAGGGTTGCCAACCGGCCGGTTTTCAGCCGGCCTGGCCGGTTTTTCCATGGCCAGGCCGGCTGCCGGCACAGATGTAAAACCGGCCATTGAAAAGCCGTTTTTTTGCTCTGGCTGCAAGATCGGGAGCAGCCAGAGCAAAAAAACGGCTTTTGTGCCGAAGTCCGCGGCGCGAACGCGATTCCCCATAGCAGTGCAGCCGCTGCTTCTGCTTTGTACAGAGCAGCGGCTGCAATACACTTACATTGAAAAGTAAAGACAAACTGTGTAAGGAGCCCTCCGGTCATCGCAGAGCCCGAGGAAGTGATGTCATGGGGGCGGGCTCCTCACAGGTTGTCTTTCCTTTTCAAATTAACTTTAGCTGCAATAAAGTTAATTTGAAAAGGAAAGACAACCTGTGAGGAGCCCGCCCCCATGACATCACTTCCTCGGGCTCTGCGATGACCGGAGGGCTCCTTACACAGTTTGTCTTTACTTTTCAAAGTAAGTGTATTGCAGCCGCTGCTCTGTACAAAGCAGAAGCAGCAGCTTGGGCAGAGGGGGGGGGGGTGATGGTGTGAGTGAACCAGCAAGGGGGGGGGGGTAATGGTGTGAGTTAACCAGCAAGGGGGGGTGGTGTGAGTGAACCAGCACGGGGGGGGGGTGGTGTGAGTGCACCAGCAAGGGGGGGGGGTGGTGTGAGTGAACCAGCAGGGGAGGGGGGTGATGTTGTGCGTGAACCAGCAAGGGGGGATGGTGGTGGTGGTGGTGTGAGTGAACCAGCAGTGGAGGGGGGGGGGTTGGTTGTAGTGACCCAGCAGGGGAGGGGGGGGGGGGGTTGGTGTGAGTGAACCAGCAGGGGAGGGGGGGTGAGTGAGTGACCCAGCAGTGGAGGGGGGGGGTGGTGTGAGTGAACCAGCAGGGGAGGGGGTTGGTGTGAACCAGCAGGGGAGGGGGGTTGGTGTGAGTGAACCAGCAGGGGAGGGGGTGAGTGAGTGACAGGGGGGTGGGTGAGTGAACCAGCAGGGGAGGGGGGTGAGTGAGTGAACCAGCAGGGGGGGGTGAGTGAGTGAACCAGCACTGAGGGGAGGGGGGTGTGAGAACCAACACTGAGAGGGGGTGTGACTGAATCCTCGGTAATTTTTGTGAGTGGGGCTGGGGTGGGACTAGGGGCGGAGAATGGGTGGAGCATGGTGAGCCACAGGTATCGGGTTTTTCTCGGTGAAAAAGTTGGCAATCCTAGTGCAGGGAGACATATCATGTGCTGTCAACATTGCCATTAACATGGGTACAATTACCTACACCTCAACAGCTGAAGGTTCTGCATCTAACATTATTTTTCATGCTAAGCGCACAATAAGTGCAAAAACATAATATACTTGAGCAAACTTAAGCTCTTGCTCAGTCTGAAATATACAGTACAATTTTTATAACCTGTTACATTCTTACGCAATTATATTTCTCCTTTATTTCCTCATTTCTCTATGGGGCCTTTTTACAAAAGTGCAGTAACGTTTTGCATGTAACACACCTTAACTGCAAAAGTTATATATGGAAGACTGATCCCCTAGTGGACGTACCACAAGACTACTGCTAGGGATACTAACTGACATTTTGGAACCTGGTGACTCTGGGGCACTTCTGCCCCAGCCTCTAGACACTAGAGAATCCCCTAGGTAAAATTACCACGACTACTACTAATAATAATCATTTGTATAGCGCTACAAGGGGTATGCAGCGCTATACAAGGGGAGGAGTAGCCTAGTGGTTGGGGCAAGGTACTTCAGGCCGGAAGGTCGGGGGTTCAAATCCCACTAGAGGACAGCAACCTTGGGCCGGAAGGACTGGGGTTTCTAGACCCACAGATGCTCCTTGTGGTCTTGGGCAAGCCACTTAACCCTCCATTGCCCATGTTCCCTGTAAGTATTAGTATATGTGTCTCATATCCCCGCGTGTTAAATGTATCCCCCAATTGTGTTGTGACCGCTTTGATTGAAGGATAAGGCGGTATACAAAAACTGTCTAAATAAAAAAAATAAAAATAAATATACATATAGATATAAGACACAGTCCCTGCTTATCAGAGCTTACAATCTAATGAAGACAAAACACAGAGCGAAACCAGGGGCTAGAGTATGGTAAGAGAGTGACAAGAGACAAGAGAGTGAGGAACATCAGGATCCAAAATCGGTTTCAAAGAGGTGGGCTTTTAGCCTGGATTTGGATATGGCTACAGAAGGAGCCCAATGCACAGACTTGGTAGTTTGTTCAAGACATAAGGAGCAGCAAGATGGAATGAACAAAGTCTGGAGATAACAATGGCAGAGAAGGGCACAGATAAAGGGGTCTGCCAGAGCAGCGGAGTCCACAAGGAGGGGTATAGAATGAGATAAGAGAGGAAAGGTAGTGAGGAGCAGCAGAATAATTGCACTTGTAGATCAATAGAAGGTTAAACTGGATGCAGAAAATGATAGGGAGCCAGTGAAGTGACTTGAGAAGAGGGGCTACATGAGCATAGCGACACTGGTGCAAGATAAGTCGTGCAGCTGAGTTTTGGCCAGACTGAAGGGGAGAGAGATGATGCAGAGGAAGACCGGCGAGGAGCAGAATACAATAGTCAAGGCGGGAGGTGACTAGTAAGTGGATAAGGATCTTAGTAGTGTGAGTAGAAAGGAAGGGACAAATTTTGCTCTGATGTTATAGAGAAAGAAGCGGCAGGCTTTAGCTATCTGTTGGATCTGTGCAGAGAAAGAGGGAGTAAAGTCAAAGATGACCCCAAGGTTGTGAGCTGAGGAAACGGGGAGGAGTGTAATGTCATCCACAGAAACAGAGAAGGTAGGTGGGTTTAGGGGGAAAGATAAGGAGCTCAGTTTTGGCCATGTTCAATTTGAGTTTGCGGTGAGACATCCAGGAAGCAATGTTGGATAATGGACTTCTGGAGAGATTTCAGGTGCAGAGAGGTAGATCTGAAAGTTGTCAGCATAAAGATGGTACTGAAAACTATGGGAAGAAATAAGTGCACCATAGGAATGAGTGTATAAAGAGAAAGGTAGCAGTCCCAAGACAGAGCCCTGAGATACAGCAACTGAAAGCAGGATGGCAGTAGAGGAGGATCCACCAGAAGATAGATTAAAAGTGCAGTGGGAGAGATAAGAAGAAAACCAGGACAGAACAGATCCCCTAAATCCAAGCGAGGACAGAGTATCGAGGAGAAGGTGGTGATCAACAGTGTCAAAGGCAGCAGAAAGGTCAATAAGGATGAGGATCAAGTAAAGGCCTTTGCATTTAGCAAGGAACAAGTCACTGGGGACTTTGGCAAGAACCATTTCTTTGGAATGTACAGGATGAAAATCAGACTGCAGTGGACCCAAAAGGACTTGAGAGTTAAAGTCAAGACAGTGGCAGTGAACTGCTCTTCAAGTCGTTTTGAAGCAAAGCAGAGGAGAGAGAAAGGCCAATAGCTGGAAGGACAGATAGGGTCCAGTAAGGGTTTTTGAGGGGAGGTGTGATTAGAGCATGTTTGAAGGCCACAGGAACAGTTGCAGTGGAAAGCAAAAGGTTAAGGATATGACAGATGGAAGGGATGGCGATGGAAGAGATAGAGCTTAGTAGATGGGTGGGAATGGGATCAGAGGAGCACATAGTTAATTTGGAGGTCGAGAGAAGATTTGTAATTTCAGGTAAGATGGAGGTGGAGGGAGTGTCAGGAAATGGATAAGGGGTCCTTGACAGATTACATTACCCCTGTCCTGATTGAATTACATTGGTTGCCATTGTTGTTCAGGATTTGGTATAAGCTTATGATGTTGCTGTTTGTCTTTATATGATATGGCCCTTGTCTTTGTGCAGAAATACACTATTATATACTTGGTTGTGGTTTGAGGTTTGAGGATACCGGGTTATGAGACATTTGGAAAACTTGTCATCGTCTTCACTTATTCCAGGTGCAGGGTCCTGTTCTTTGGAATTCTCTCCCTCAATGGTTTATGTAAGGAAACAGATTGTAAATTGTCCAAGACTCAATTGAAAACATTTTTGTTTGTACAGGCTTTTGAGGGGGGTATCTGAAGTAAAAATTTGATTGTGTTTTAATGTGTTTTATACTTTGTTAATTTATATGTAATGGTGCACTGCTACAAGCGTTTTGGATGTGCGGGATAGAAATATAATAAAATAAAGAAATAAGTTCTTCTCTTCAGCGAGGGTTTCTTTACAGGAGGGTCGTCTTTTGGAGGGATATTTTTTGGCAAGGTGGTTGAGTTGGAAGAGGGGTTATGGTCAGAGGTTCTGGTTTGGAGAGGGGCGATCTGGTTTGCTAGAGGTATTTCTGTTAAGGGGAGGGGGATTCTGATCTGGGGTAACTCTTGGGGGTGATGAGGATTTATGATGTGGGTTTCTGATTGGGATGGGGGTCTGTGCTGGGGCAGGGGTTCTGTGCTGTGTCAGGGGATCATGGTGTGACGGTCACTCGACACTCATTTTTTTTTTCAAAGGAACTGGTAGCTGCTATTTACCAGGCTGCCAGTATTGTGGCTATAGTTAACACCACCTCCACAGGCGGTCGTGACAGTACGCGGTATCATCCCATTCATTAGTTGTGACCAGCTACCATGCCCCCAATCTGCCCTGAACCCACCCAAACCCACCCAAAGCACTTAGTGCCCATTTGTTTTTACTGTAATGGTGTTTTTACCATGTGAGAACAGTTAGTGCAGTAGGCCCGTGCTATCAGCACACTGTAAAACCAATGCTAGAAGAAGGATCCCTATATAATCCATGGTGTTCACTCTTAGGCCCTCATTTAACTAACTTGCATGAACATTTTAATGTATTAATTCATGGCAATGCACATTAATTCAAGATAAGTGTGAGAAGGGTAATATAAAGATATTTTTACAAGTATACGACAACATCTACCTGTAAGATGCCACGTTAAAAATTCCCACACTTGTAAAAATGTGCACGATGACAAGAGCCTGTGTACTTTTATGTGACTCAGATGTTGGCGTGGTCAGGGGTGGAGTTTGGCTGGAGCATAGGCGGAGTTGCGATTTGAATACAGATTTTATGCGTGAACGTTTACACCTGCTTCCATGGTGTTTTTATAAAATAGGCCTGAAATAGATGCCTGCTTGGCCTTCACATATAGGTGACCTGTTATAAAATTACCTTCAAAATTAGTAATAGTCTCCATTGAGAACTAGGGTGCTCAAATTCTTTAATGTGTGTTAAATCTAATGCACTTTAACACAGGTTAGTAAGTGATTCATAGTAGGACTCATATCCCTTGATGATTATTGCTAACAGATCTCCACTGGTTCTCTGGTTTCTACTTAGTCTGTCATTGCTGTTGTGTTTTGTATGAGGGGAGTTAATCAGTGGTGGGATCCGAACCAGCCAGGAACCGGTTTGGTCCATCCCACCTTTCGATCAGGGTGCGCAGCTGGAAGCACTGCACACCCTGACTGCCGCCGTCCACCTGACACTGGAGTGACGGCATCGGGAGCATCTCCCGATGTCGCGATCATCTCCCAATGTCGCGATCCCCCCAATGCCATCAATCGAGTGTCGGGCAGGGGGATTCTGCATGCCACAGAACCAGCATTGCAACACCATATTCGGGCCGGTTCGGGGAACACATGCCGCAGTTGAATCCCATCACTGAAGTTGATCCATGCTAAGATTTTTTTGTTTTTGTTTGTTTCCTTTATTTTTTTCTCTTCCTATTATATTTTATTATACTCTCCCCCCTCAACTCCCCCATTTTTATCTGTAGGATAATAGTGATTAGATTCAGCATGTTAGTCTTTATAATTGATTTTTTTCTTTTACATCATTGTCTAGGTTATAAATGCTGAGCCTGTTAAACATATCTTCAGTAACACCTTCTGATATATATTGTTTCTAAAATTATAAATTTAGAAGAACATATAGATTGGAGATAGGCAAAACCTTACCACACTGGTTCTTCCTAATCCTTTTCATTCCCCCTTAGCAATTGTATTTCCCGACTAGATGTGTGAATTTCATGGTCCACTCAACAGCTGAGTCAGGACGAACTGCTACTGAAGAGCACATGTATGTCCTGAGGTGGGGTGGAGTGGCAGGACCCTGACAATGTGTAGCTCACCTATCCTTTCATCCATTCTCTGGTGCTTCCTGGCTTAACACCCCCAGGCAGGAGCCCATCTAGCCTGCCAATATTAATGCCCTTTCCTCAAAATGCTCTGCATTGAAGACCAAACACGAATGCCCTTTTCCCTCCATTATACTTCCTCACAGGCTTCTTGCATTTGATATACTTACAAACGCTTCTGCCTTTTTAGGAAGTCTCTCCTTGGATTCAATTCAACCTGCCTACAGTTGCTACTGTTTAACATTTGCAGAACTGGTAGGCATATGGAGGGCTGTACAAAAGAGACAGTTCCTGCCACCAGGAGCTTGGAGTATAGATGAGATAGATACAGATTTCAAGGAGTTGCGCTATTACTGTAAACATGTTTAAAGAGCAGAGGCTAAGATCTGGAAGTATTACATCTTATTTGTCAGTGCTTACGCTCGCTGTAATTTTCCTCCTTAAGATACTTTTTAGCTCTAACAGCCTCTTTCACAGCACCATTTAACTGTGCTGGCAGTTGTTTGATCTCTTTTCTACCTTTTTTTAAGTCATGGCTTCCAACACTGTGTTTTTAAAGAAATATTTCATTTATTTCTTTTATTTAATGGGGTTTATATACCACTTTCTCATTCAGTCAATATAGCCATGCCTCATGCAGTAAACACACCACAGTAACTGTTACCATGTGCTAAAACAAAAAGCGTGGCGGAAATCCCATGCTAACTGCTTAGCGTAGATAGGCTGCCATGGGTGCGTTGGGGGTGGAGAGTGAGAAGGGTGGTGGTTGGTGCACCCACATTAATTGCAATTACCAGTTTAGCATGCAGTGATACTTCATAGCGCACTGCCAGGAAACACGCTGGGAAAGCCCCCAACAGTTAAGATGGGCCCATTACCCTTCCCACATTGTTTTGCATGGTAACGTGCACTCCCATAGTGCATTTTAGTAAAAATGCCCCTTAGTTTTTACAATTGCTCCTTTTCATTTCTGTGATGTGGTTTACGCATTTCATAGAGGCAGAGAGGGACAGAGGGGTGCTAGAAAATGTACTGGACAAAACTTCAAGCAAACAGTTCCCCGGGGAAAACAATTCCCTATCTAAAGCATACCCCAGTGTTAGAGGATGTGAGCAGTTATTGAAAGCCCAGTTTGGGACAAAATATATTGAATGCCTTTCCCTTGCCACTAATTAGCTGTCTTTGAAAATGAAATAGCGAGAACTGTAATTTCTGTTTTCTTCAGAACAGCCACACAGATTCAGTCAAGGCATGTAAAATAGGAATAATATTTACCCAGGTTTGTATAAGTTGTAAAATTGGAAAAAGAACCCTAGGCGTAATGTTCTATTATGTCCTAAATTTCCATACTTAGAGAAAATATTGCAAATTATAGAATGCATTATTTAACAGCACTTAAAAAATGTAGGGAAGCTATTGTTGGGGTCCAGAAAACGCTTGTCTCCTCTTTCTAAAGGGTTCAGTAACCTTCCGCAAATAGCTTTATTGTTAGCCAGATTCTGTGTTTTCATACATTGGATTACAGAGGAGCCATCTGCTCCATCCTTATGTCAGAGTGGCTGCAAATGGAAAGACTGGATATCAAGTCTGGATGTAGGAAAATATCAACAGACTCAATGTGCAAGGGAGAGCTTGTAGAATGTATTATCTGACATGAAGTTGCACCAAAGGGAGACTAACTACTCTGTGACGTGAGCCTTAAAATGTGAACGAAAGAAGGATGAGGTGGGTGAAAACTGAATTTAAGAAAAATTTGGTCAAACTGGAAAACTATTGTGTGTACTATGTTTGTTCACCGTGAGGGTCATTTTGAAAGCCCTATTTGTGTTTTGGACATCCAAAAACAGGCATAGAAATGTCTAAAGCACCAAACATCTCCAGAGCCATTTTAGAAGCCAACTCTAGGGACATCCCCAGCATGAGGACGTTCACATCTAAACTGGGCGTGGTGGAGGTATGGCCAGGGTGTTCCCAGGGACCTGGATGTCCCCGCCTGATCTCAGAAACATCATGGATGTCCAGCATTGTGTCAAAGTTTAGATCTGCTCCAGGCACAAACAAGCATCTGAAAAGTTCTTGTTTTGGCTGAAAAACATCCAGAGATTGTAAGAAGACATTCCATCATCTCCCATACTGAGCACAATGTCAGCAACAGAAGCCGTGGAGTTTGAACGCTGGCTGCTCTCTTCCTAGCCCCTACTCTAACCATTAGTCTATCCTAGGCACCCAGATTCTGAGATATGGTTCTGGAGGTATCTGTGTAGATGCCCCTGCAGACGTCCATATTGGGCACATCCACATTTATGAAATCATGTCTGCGCCTTGACCTGCCTGCATTTTTTTCAGACGTTCTAGCTTAGATGTCACAGATTGCACTTTCTAAAACTCCCCTCCACATTTGTATGTATCTCTTATGTTCAGGATTAAACTATTATCATTTTTATTTTATGTGATTGTAAAGACTCAATAAAAAATAAAAATTTAAACTCCCAGGGGAAGTAGCTGATGGTAAAATAGTTTCACTTGATTTACTAAATGGAGGGAGGATAACAAGGAAATCCACTGCGCTAGAATAAAAAAAAATAAAAGGAGCAACTGCAAAGGTTAAGAGTTTATATCAGGCCTGGGTGTTAATTAAACATGCTGTCTTGGAAGCCCAGACCAGATGTATTCCACACTTTGGCAGGTGGAAGGAAGGCCAAATGACAGCCAGCATGGCTTAAAGGTGAGGTCAAAGAGAGTGTTATAGCTAAGAGAAAATCCTTCAGAAAATGGAAAAAAGAACCAAATGATGAAAAGAGGAAACAACTTAAGTACTAGCAAGCTAAATGCAAAGCACTGATAAGGCAGGCAAAGAGAGAGAATTTGAAAAGAAGCTTGCCATGGAAGCAAAAGCACATAATAAAAATGTTTTCAAGTACATTTGTAGCAAAACACCTGTGAGAGAGCCAGATGGACCATTAGATGACAGATGGGTATAAGGGACACAAAGAGAGAATCCCAGGCACGTCTTCTTCTTAGTGTAGTTGAGTTTGGATGAGTTCCTGGAGGAAAAGTCCATAAGCCATTATTAAAGAGAACCGGGGAAATCCACTGCTTATGCCTGGGATAAGCAGCATGGAATGTATATACCTTTTGGAACGCTACAAGTACTTGAGGCCTGGAATGGCTACTGTTGGAAACAGGATTCTGGACTTGATGGACCCTTATTTATTTATTTATTTAACACTCATTTTTATACCGCATCTTCCATAGATCAGTTGCGGTGTACAAACAACAACATTTAACAAAGCTAAGTTTGTTTTACATAGAACATCTTAATTTTACATAGAACATCTTAACATATCAAAAGTAAACAAGGTGGGTTTTTGAACTGGGACCGTGTAAAAACAGTTAACTAACAAAGTGGAGTATCTATATACGTAAGACAGTACATAACTGATACAACTATATACATGCGTAGGTATTAGGGCATAAGAGATAGGATCGTCAATTCGTTAGAGCTGAGTGTTGTCCGTTTAGGTGGGAGGTTTGTGCTTTAAGTGGTCATTTACCTGATTATCCTTTGTCTATGTTGAATGCAAGGTTTTCCATGGTGTTGTAGTGTTTAGTGAATAGATAAGTTTTTAATTTTTTGCGGAATTCCAAGATCTCTGTTAGTGAACGTAGATCCTCTGGTAGGGAATTCCAGATAGTTGGGGCTATGTGTGAGAAAGCTCTGTTGTTGTTCAATTTATTTGCTTTTATGAAGTCCTTCGGGGTCTTTAGTTTATTTAACTGTTCTTTTCTATTAGTAGGCTTAGGTGTTTCTTTGCATATTAGATTACATAGAGTAATCGGCGCCATGTCGTTTAATCCTTGGTTTGATCCAGTATGGCACATCTTATGTTATCTTATGTTAGATAAATTAAGGATATGGGAGTCTTCAAAAGAAGATGTGCCTGGGATTCCAAAGTCCACACCCCAAACAAGCAATTAAAGGAAAGCAGGAAAGGAGGTAGGAAGGCTAAGGAGGGAAAAATGTCAGCCCCATGGTGCTCTGAGAGCAAGAGAGGGGATTACAAAGATGTAGAAAGGTCAAACTGGGCATAAATTTTGGTTTGTCTTTGGCTTAACAGTGGAAGCCCCTCTTTTGGATAAACTTTCCTGAAATGAAGGCCTGGTGTGCTTTGTGTAAGGTTGCTACCTGACTCTTTCATAAGGAATAGGACAGTCTAGCCCTCGATTTACCCTATTGCACACACAGATTTGTAGTTCTGGTTGTGTCGTTGAGTTTCCCATGAAAATCAAAACTACTGAGGCCGATGATGATTATACTGTGGCTGATGCTTTATTACACTCTCCTAGTCAGTCTTCCATTGTATAGACATTTAGGGAAGTTGCGTCCTTGTTGAAGCTTTCCCTTCTGCCAGTCCTCTCCTGGCATAGCTAGTAAAAGATCCCTTACTTGGACTACTCCCATTTATTTTGTTGATCCGGGTAGTTGGAAAGAGGCAAAGATCTGCCCTCCTCTTAGACAGCCAACTTACGCCCTCCAGTCATATTTCACTTCGGCCCAGTCTCTACTTTATCTATTGACGTCTAAAATTCTTGACAAAATGGTGCTCAGACAGCTTAGCGACTATCTTCAACCTCGGCAGTCACGTTTCCTTCCTGGCCATAGCACAGAGTTGGCATTGGTGAGTGTGGTGAATGAGACCTGTGTAATTTAGATAGGGGAAAATCAGCAATCATAGTGCTTTCAGACTTAAGTGTGGCTTTGGATCTTCTAGACTATGCCTTCCTGATTTCCCAGCTCAAAGATCTTGTTCTTGGAGGGAACGTGCTTAATTTGTTCAGTTCATTCCTGACAAATTGCCACTTCCAGATGGATTGGAAGTCTTCTCTGCCATCTGCCTGTTCTGTCTCATGTGGCGCGCCTCAGGATTCTATCCTGTCACCTCTGTTATCTAATCTCTTTATGTCACCTCTCACTAGTCATTCAAGATTTTGGGAATAATGCTTTTATTCAGATCTCCCAATTTTACCACCTTGAATGTATGTCTGGCACTCTTACACTATGGTTATCATCAGATAAATATAAACACCACTCCTAGAAATCTGAAGCCATATGGTTTTCCAGGAAAAATATTCTGATTTCTTTTTCTTAGTGTATGTTCAGGCAACTACTGCTGTATCTCACTAAAGGATTTTGTAGTGATATTGAGGACTGATTTTGATTCTTCCCTTACTTTTGGTTCTCAGATCCCTGCTCTAGTGATGTCTTCTTTTAATGCTCTGTTAGATCATTGCTTAAAGTTAAAGATATTCAATTGTTGATGCATCACTAACCTTAAATCGTCTCAAGCACTGTAATGTCTTCTACAGTGGTTTAATCACAGCCTTGAAATGGTTTCAGTTCACAGTAGGGCTGCTAAACTTATCTGTCATACATGCAAATTTGATCATGCAGCTCCACTTCTAGCTGATCAACACTGGCTACCCATCTACAGATGTAAAATTAAGATCTTAATGCTGACCCACCAAGATCTATATTTCAAGCTGACCACATTCTCCTTCATATCCACAGTGTTTATTATGTAAGAATTTGCGGCTTGTACCTTTTCCATTCAAAATTTCTCTTGGTGTTATTTGCCATACCTCATTTATCTTTCTAGCCCCCTGTTTATAGAATATGCTTGCAACTGACCTCACAATAGAAGTGTCCTACCAGAAGTACAAAGCTGGTTTGAACACTTGCGGGCCAATATTCAAAAGAAGTGATATTTTCACTGAAGGCCAGTGAACGTACAACTTCACTATCCATGCATTTTAAAAACTTTCACAGATCGTGTCAGGCCAAATACAGCTGTCCTAAATTTATTCAGATAGTTATCCAGATAATAGGCTCAATATCACCACTATTTGGATAGCATCAGTACTGACCACTCCGCATGGATATTAAGCACCGGCATACTCCAGATACTGGCATTGGATAGTTACCACAGCCAGTATTTTATGTTGAAACTGTTTGAGTCAATAACACACAAAATACATACAACTTATGTCCCATACTTCAGAACTACCATCATAAACCACATCGCATTTAGGACTTCATGCCGAATGACATTTTTCAACTTTATTCCCTTTTTCCCTCATCTCCTCCCCCCTCTCTATGCATACATACATAGCCTTTCTCCTCTGTACATGAACCCAATATGAATTTATTTATTTATTATGATAGGCGATCCAGGAAGAGAGGAGCACTTAACCCTCAACCGCTATGCTTTAAATGTCTTAGTATCGCACCTCATTTTCCCCAAATTGTAGGGGAGTGCTCTTCTCTCCATGGGCCCCCAGGTCCCCAATAAATAAATCACACACCTTCCCTTCCCTTTACCCCCCTTTCTCCCCCTCCCCAAATGAACTAGAGCCCAAATTATCAAGCACTGTGGTTAAGCACCCTACGTTTCTCTTGGGGTATTAAAAACTGGAGGTGTGAACCCCATCCATCCAGGAAGGCCCGTCAACGCAGCCCTCATCCACCAACCCTCTCCCTCTCCAACAGTATCATTGTATGTAGAAGAATTTGCCTCTCTCCATATGTTGGTCCCCTTGACGTTAGCCAGTTATTTAGGATGACCTGCTAAGCCACTACCAAGGCCAGGCGCATCCATTCAAACACAAGCTGCTGCATATCTGGGATAGATCCGGGTCCCCAAATACCTAATACCAGAGCAGCTGGGGACAGACTCAGCTTTTTCCCCACACATTTCCCTAAATAGCCTTGAACCTTGCCCCAATACTCTGATGTCACTGGGCACTTCTAGAACATATATCCTAATGTCACAGCTGCACCCCCACATCTCGGACACTGGTCTGTTTCTCCTATTCCTGCCCTCCACACTCGCATATCTGCATAAGAACATATGCCGCAAAAGTTTATTTTGCATATCTCTGTATTGTAACAACACACTTAGGGATGTGATCCCCGCAAAAGCTTTCATTAATGTCTACGCCTCCACTTGTCGTCCCAGATCCATGCCAATTCGCTCTCTTGTGGTGTAGGAACAAGTTCTATCAGAGCCTTGTACATTTGAGCCACTTGTGCCTGTTAATCCCCTCCCAGAAGAATGTCCTCTATTTGTGAACTTCTATGCCCTCTTAAGGACTCCACCGGAAGTCTCTGAAGGTTACTCCAAACCTGTAAGTAAGGATAGTAATCTTTACTTGTAATGGGAAATTGTGTGCATAAACTAGGAAAAGCTATGGGGGTCCCTTCATCTGTGACCAATTGCTCAACATTAACCACCCCTGCCTGCTTCCATCGTAAGAAACTCGCATCCAACATGCCTGAGGGGAACTCCTTATTCCCATGAAATGGAAGGAATGGAGAAATGCGGCTCATCCAGCCCAGACATCCACACAAATATCTCCATGCATGGCAGATTGGATCAAACAAGACCTCCTTTGCGAGAGATTGGGCACTTCCCCTAGCCTTTGCATGCAATACATACCTCACATGCAATGGTCTCGCAAGAGCCCAATCCATTGCTACTGGTGTGTGGTCCTCTGTGTCTCAAAGCCAGTCCCTGATGTGTCTAATTAAGAAAGCAATGTTGTATCTTTTGATATCTGGGAATCTCATCCCACCATACTCCCATGGGTGCTGCAGAACCAACAGGCATACATGAGGACGCCTGTCCCTCCACAACAACACATTAGCATATTTCTCAAATAGTTGGATGTCCTTCTGTTTCAGCACTAACAGTAGCGTTTGTAGTGCGTATAGTCATTTCGGGAAGAGGCTCATCTTAAATAAGGCTATCCTGCCACCCAACATCAGTGGAAGATCCCTCCATTTCTGTGCCTTTTTCTCAAGGTCCTTCAAAAAACCCGATATATTAATCTTATATAGATCAGATAGGCGAGACGGGAGGTTTATTCCTAGGTACTTGAAGCCCCCTTCAGCCCATTTTAATGGGAAGATCCCTTTCCACGTGGATGATATAAGGGGGTATAAGGGTAGGGCCACAGATTTATCTAAGTTTAGCTTTAGCCCTGATAATGTTCCATATTCCTCGAACACTCGTATCAATGCGGGTATGCCTTGTATCGGATTGTATAAGTGTACTAAGAGATCATCTGCAAAGGCTGCAACTCTGAATTCCTCCCTTCTCACTTTTAAACCCTGAAGATCTTTCGAGGTCCTGATTTTGTGCAACACAGTTTCTAAGGTCAATATAAATAATATCGGTGAGAGAGGGCATCTCTGCCTTGTACCTCTGCGGATTAGGAATTCAGGTGATAGACCTCCGTTGACCAAAATTGCTCCTCTAGGGTCTGAAAAAGGGGACTGTTGTAGTGGTTGATATGGAAGGACAGACTAGAAAGGCCATGTGGTCTTTTTCTGTCATCATGTTTCTATGTTTCTATGAATATAACAAACACACCATATCCACATAGAGACCCTGTAACCCGATTTCATGAAGCACGCGGTACATAAATTGACAATTCACCCAGTCAAATGCCTTTTTGGCGTCAAAACTAATTAACAGAGATGACCGCATCTCCACAAAACTTGAACACATGGAAGCCATGCACACTATATGCCACACTTCTACCCCGGACAAAGCCTACTTGGTCACTTTGTATTAAACCAGATAGATGCAGCGCTAAACGGTCTGCCATAATTTTCACCAGGAGTTTAATATCTACATTCAAGAGCAAGACTGGACAATAAGAGCCTGGAAAAGTGCAGCTTAGCTTGTTCCTCTGGTGTCAGATGCGTTTCCTGCAACAGCGCTACATCAGCCTTCCACATTCCTAATTGTTGCAATACCTTAAATCTTTTGATCAGGGACCCCAGGCCGCACACATTCCACGAGGCAAATTTAAGTTCTTTACCCATGCTCTTTCCTCCAATCTGTGATCTTGTGAAAGACATTCCTAACGTATCTCTGGTGCCGGCCCCCCAAGCCTAGGGCCTGCACCCCCAGAATCCAATCCAACCCAACCCCCCAACCATTTCCTCTGCCTTGTTACTCAGAAATTCCACTAGATCTTCCTGGTATTTCTCCTTTCTCCTTTCTCCTTTTGAGCTTCGCCCCTCACCCCTCTCTCTTGAGAACCCACCCCCTACCCTGGCCCTGTTCCCCCATCTTCCCTCTTCCCCTAATATTCCCCCAACCCAAGATTCCAGCCAGCATTTAAAAAAAAAAAGCTGAATAAGCTACCACTTAATACTTAGTTGTGACCTTTAATTCTAAGTTTACAAGTGGATTAAAATGGCAACTGTTCTATTAACAGACTAGAAATATGTTTAACATAGGAATCAATAACAAAACAATTCAATCCATTTCCACTGGTTACCGTGATGTAGTTGGCAACCAACAGAAATAGAGAAAGTCAGAGCAGATAAAAAAATTGCTCACATCCACCTAGTCATCTCATTTTCCCTGCTTCCTACAATAAGGCAGATTGTACCTGATAGATTTCCCCACCACAGAGGATCCTCTGGTCCCATCCCATCCCATGCTTTACTTTAAACTAGTATTGCATTTGTAATTTGTACCCACCACCTTCAAGTGGGAGGCTTTTCAGTGTTTCATGTGTAAAGCATCAATCGGGGGGGGGGAGGGGAGGGGGTAAAAAATCAGAGCAATGATGCTTCCTGCGATGGAGACAGATGGAATGATTGCCACTAGGATGCAGCCATTGAATATCAATCAGTATCTCTCATTCAGTAGTATTATATTTATACCATATGTGTGGACTCAAGTAACCATCACAAAAAATTGTTTACATACAGTGCCTTGCGAAAGAATTCATCACCTTGGTTTTTGTCCTGTTTTGTCGCATTACGTACAACCTGAAATGAAAATGGAGGTCCATTTAGATGTTAGGTAATGGGCTTAACAATATAGTCCAAACTGGTGAAGTGAAATGACAATAAAATACCTTGTATATATAAAAAAACGAGTAAGAACTGAAAAGTTGTGAGTGCATATGTAGTCATCCCTTTTGCTATGAAACCCCTAAACATCTGATCCAACCAATTATCACATAATTAGATCTGATCCAACCTCAGAAATCACATAATTATTTAATTAGGGTCCACCTGTGTTCAATCAGTGTCACATGATCTGTCACATGATGCCTATATAAATATACCTGTTCTGAAAGGCCCCTGACTCTGTAACACCACTAAGCAAACAACATGAAGACCAAAGAGCACTCCAAACAGTTCAGGGACCAAGCTGTGGAGCAGTATAGATTAGGGTTGCGTTATAAAAAAAAATCCCAAATTCTGAATATCCCACTGAGCACCATTAAATCCATTATAACAAAATAGAAAGAATATGGCACCACTATAAACTATATATAAGAGAATGTAAATAAATAAAAATAAATAAACCTGACAAGAGAAGGCCGCCCACCAAAACTCACAGACCGGGCAAGAAGGGCATTAATCAGAGATGCCACAAAGACATCAAGGATAACACTGAAGGAGCTGCAAAGATCCACAGCAGAGATGGGAGTATCTGTCCATAGGACCACTATAAGCTATACACTTCACAGAGTGGGGCTTTATGGAAGAGTGGCCAGAAAGAAAGCGATTGCTTAACGAAAGAAATAAATAAGAAAACATGTTTGGAGTTTGCACAACAGCATGTGGCAGACCCTCCAAACACATGGAAGCAAGTTCTCTGGTCAGATGAGATGAAAATTGAACTTTTTGGCCATCATGGGAAACGCCATGTGTGGCACAAACCCAACACTTCCTATCACCCCGAGAACACCATTCCCACAGTGAAACATGGTGGTGGCAGCATCATGCTGTGGGGATGTTTTTCATTGGCAGGGACAGGAAAACTTATTAGGATTAACCCTTTCCAGACCGAGTCCAAAACTCTTGGGATCCAAAATTCTGAGTAAATATTCCTATCAAATGGTATATAATACATGACCATAGCAGAAGGAAAATCACTTTTAGAACATATTGAATAAGATGGGTGCAATTTTCCTGAAATATGCAAAAATTAACCCGGCTGCAGAATGTGGATTAAAAATTTAAAGTAGGCCTTGAAAGGGTTAAAGAAACAATGGATGGCACTAAATACAGAAAATTCTTGAGGAAAACCTGTTTCAGTCTGACAGAGATTTGAGACTGGGACGAACATTCACCTTCCAGCAGGACAATGACCCTAAACATACTGCTAAAGCTGGTTTAAAGGGAAACATTTAAATGTCTTGGAATGGCCTAGTCAAAGCCCAGAGCTCAATCCAATTGAGAATCTGTGGCATGACTTGACGATTGTTATACACCAACGCAACCCATCTAACTTGAAGGAGTTGGTGCAGTTTTGCCATAAGGAATGGGTGAAAAACACAGTGGCTAGATGTGATAAGCTAAAAGAGACATACCCAAAGAGACTTGCAGCTGTAATTGCAGCAAATGTGGCTCTATAACATATTGACTTTGGGAGGTGAATACTTATGCACACTCATGATTTCAGGGGGTTATTTTGTCTTAATTATTATTTGTGTTACAAAGGATATTTTGCACCTTCAAAGTCGTAGGCATGTTGTGTATAATCACAAGGTGCTAACCCCCAAAACTCCATTTTAATTCCAGGTTGTAATGCGACAAAACAGGACACAGAGTAAGGGATGAATACTTTTGCAATGCACTGTACAATCTATGAATAAACCCATTGGGAAACATTATATAAGGTCTTTAATTTGTTTTTCTTTCTTGATTGAGTGCTGCAATGGGACTGTAATATGATATCTCAGTATTCAGTGTCTAATTCGTTGCCTTAACTTTTTCAAGTGGGAGCTATCAAGGGTAGGCGTAACCATTAGACAGACTAGGCAGTTGCCTAAGGCAGAAGCTTTTGGGGGAGGCGGGAAAGAGCAGCTGCAAACAAAGCAAAACGATAGGTCCTGACATCAAACAAACTCAATGAACCATGAGCACAGGAAGGGTGGGTAATTGCTAATAGTCCATTTGCCCAGTTTTTGGAAATTGCCTTCATTATGTGTATCTATCTCTCTCTGTTCAATTATGCACTTTTCTGAGAGGTCTAGTGTTGGGGATGGTTATGAATCATGATGAGTTTAATTATCAAAATCTTGAAGGGGGAGGGACACATGGGCCTGAAAGTCAATAGAGAGGAGATGCAAGTAGGTTTGCCTAATGCACAGACTCCGGAGCTATATACTTTTGTTTTCGTCAACATATTGACCACTGAATGCAGACACGAGCCCACAGGACCACATTTTAAGTTTGCTAGTAAGAACTGCAATGCAAAGCCCAAACCTCTGCTAAGGAAACATGAGTGAACAATCAGTGATTATATGGTTTTCCATGAACGCCAAGAAATTAGTATATAAAATATGTCTCCTTATCAGATTGATCTGATAGTTCAGAAAGAATGTAAATTAGTTTGAATAATAGCTTCCATGAGCAGGTAGGTCTGCAAAAATCAAAATATTCACCATACAACAACAACTGGTCAGTGTATTCTACTATGTTTTTCACTTTTAGCTTGATCTTTTTTCTCCCCTATCATTTCCATCATTCGGTGGTATGATTTGAAAGACATTACAGTCGCACAGTGAAGAAATTTGCTCTTCTACTCCAACCATTAATCTTCTCTAACACAATTATGTTAAAACATATTCTAATTCACAGCAGGGTAATTTTTGCATATGTACAATATATGTGCCTGTCATTCATTTTGTGTTTGTCAAAGAAAAGAACCCAAGTATTTAAATTATATGCATACTATGATATAGCTTCACACCTTAATTAGGAAGTCACTTCTCCTACACAGTTTGAGGCACATTTCATAATAGGACAGCCAAGTGCAACCTGGGACAGCAAAGACAGAATGTCTGGAAAAAAAAAAGCAGGCAAGTGCAAATTCAGGCAGAATTTTGGAAAAATGGACATGCCCATATGCACATTTTATTTATTTTTTATTTTATTTATAAAGTTGTTTTATACTGGCCCTTTCAGAGATCAGGGGCGGTTTACAATTTAACAAACAAATTACAATGAACTGTGTATATATATCAAACATCTATATAGACATCCCCAGGATAGCATTTCAGAACCAAGGCCTTTAATAGCGTAACGGTTAGAGTAGTGTGGTCCTTTGTGGTCTAAGGCTAGTCGCTTAATTCTCCATACTCTCTGGATGTTTTAAGATGAAAACAAGCATTTTCCTGATGCATATTCCTGCCTGGAGCAGGTATGAACATGGAGGTACCTGCAGACGTCTCCGCTTTTTCTGAGATTGAACAGGGATGTATAAGTTCATTGCTCCTACCCTGACATGCCCCCAGGGACGTACCGAGCCAGAATCGCGGCCTGTGCGACTTGCACATCGGGCACGTGCCCCTCCCTCTTCCCCATACCTTCGTCCAGCCGCTGCCTGCTGTTGCCCTGCTGCTGCTACCCTCTGTTTTCTCTACGGCGGTGCCAGCAGAGGGCAAGAGTAGGCAGCGGCTGGATGGAGGTATAGGGGAGCACGCCCAATGTGCAAGTCGCTGGATCTGATCTGATCCCTCCCTGCTCTGACATCGCGTCAGAAGAGGGAGGGACCAGACCTGGAGAAAGACCCGCACAAAGGCTTTGGGGGCGCATTTTGGCTGCCCGCTGTTGCCCTGCTGCCACTGAGAGAACAAAAAGTGCCAGCGGCAGGGCAACAGCGTGCAGCCAAAATGCGCCCCCGAAGCCTTTGCGCCCTGTACGGCTGCACTGCTCACACAGGGCTAGGTACGGAACTGCATGCTTCTGCCCCACCCATGTACCCACTTGGACATCCTTGCAGCGGATACATCTGGAAACGTCATTTGCAGATGGCTACGGAGACGTGTCCATGATTTTGACATCCACACGCATGCCTTCACATGTCCAAATCACAGCTAAATCTTTTTAAATGACCCTCTTTGTTAGCTCCCTGCTGTGATTATTTAAGATGTGTGGAACTGAATCCTTCCTGGAACAACAGGAATATAGGGGAGGAAATCTCTACACACAGACACCCTGATTTTATAACCAGACACTTATGTGAGAAGACCAAAAAGGTACCTATTTTATAAAAACAGTATAGGCGCCTATGTGCTTTTAGAAACCAGGCATCCTGAAACAGCCTCTGTAGCATTTCCATGCATATATTGCATCCCACCTCTGCCCTGCTCAGACCATGCCGCTGGAAGTGCCCACATGCAGACTGTGTAAAAGTAGGTACACACTTTTCACACTCATACCTTTTTACATGTATATGCAGTCAAGCTATTTTATAGAAGCCTTTTTCTGAGTGTAGAACATGTTTTTCGCACAGAAAAAGCTTTGTAAAATTACCCCTCAAAAGAATATTTTTAAGTAAGCCATACTGCAGCCTACTCTATGTATTAAGAAATGCACTAAAATTGACCACCGTAGTTTACTGCATTTTTTGCTTGCATACTGTTCCTAACGTTAGCACAAGTATGTGTAAAGATACTGATATGCAGAATGCTCATGCATTCAAAAGGACATGTTAAAGGGAATGTAGCCCTTATCATTTATCTGGTTGGTGGTACTTGTCAAGTAGCCGAGTGCCAGTAAGAGGAATATTCAGCATACCATGGGGTTATTGTAGAAGCTCTGTTCATGCTTTGGATGTCCAAAAATGGGATACAGATGTCCAAAGCACAGAGACAACCCCGGAGCCATTTTAGAAAGTGTTTTTAAACATGTCCCCAGCACGAAGATGTCAAAAAATCAGAACAAAATGTAGTGTAGTATGTCCAAGGTGTTCCCAAGAACCTGGAGGTACTCGCCCAATTTCAGAAATCCCCAGCCCTTCCTGAGCCACGTCAAAGTTTATACCTGCTCCAGGTATGAATACACATTGGAAAAGTGCTAGTTTTGCCAGTGTGGAGGAGGAGGGACACTCATATCCCCTATAATTACCATGTTGACAACGAATACTAACAGGGAATGCGGGCGCAAACTAGCATGTGGTAGATGTCCCTGTTCCAAGTTTTTATAACAAGGATGTCTGTATGGATTCCTTCATGTAAATCCACTTGCGGGGGGAGTTGGGGGATGTCTGTTTTTATAATCAGGCCAAAACATAGATGTTCCTTGAACTTTTCTGCACATTTTACCCTGGACATTCCAGACTGACGTCCTTTCTAAAATAAAAACAACAGGAACAGTGGTGGTTTATTAGCATTTTCATTCATTTAATTTCATCATTTGGGTGTATGTGTTTTATGTATCTGTTTTTATATATTATGTTTATATTAAATATTATTTATTGATTTATTTGATTGGAGTTCTTTGGGACCGCCACTGTTCCTGTTGTTTTTCTGCATCCATGTGGTGGCTACACTTCTGTTTTGTACTGTCCTTTCTGAAATGCCACTTTATATGGATAGTGCCACTGATTATTGTCTGATTCACTGGTCAACATTGAAATCATTACTGCTTTAAAAGGCCCTAATCTGTAGTATCTTGGTGAGCTGAACACGAATATAACATTAGAAAAAAATTATTGGCTCTCGTTTTGAAGATATTGCATGTAGTTCATTTTTGACGTTTTACCGTGTAAGTTTATCCAGTAGGACATCAACAACATCCCAAATAAGCCTTGAATGATGTAATATTGCATCACATTGAATAATACCAGCATGCACACATCATCCAGAGTCGATTGCATCATTTTCTGATGCAATGCAATTCTACTGCCAGACGGCTGCTGAAGCCATCTGAAGTCAGCAGCGTACTATACACAGTCGGAAAGGAAAGTAATCTGGTATTCTGTTCCGATATTGAAAGCCTCATGAATACCTTAAAAATTACTCATGACCCACAAGACTGGAGACTATTTATAGACTCTTCAAAACTGAGTCTGAAGGCTGTGCTTTTGAACAATGGAAACCGTCTTCCATCTATTCCAGTAGCGCATGCCGTCCACATGAAAAAGACATATGATAACTTAAAGCATCTACTGACTTCCATTAACTATAACAAGTACAGCTAGCACCTCTGTGGTGACTTGAAGGTAGTTACCCTTTTAAAGGGACTGCAGCAGGGATATATAAAATACATGTGTTTCTTATGTGAGTAGGATAGCCGAGCAAGGGATTGGCACTACTTGTGGAAGGAATGGAATCGCAGACAAAAGGTAACAGTTGGAGAGGAGAATATCCAGCACCCAGCTCAGGTTGAGGCTCACAAAATCCTGCTACCACCCCTTCACATCAAACTAGGTTTGATGAAAAACTTCGTGAAAGCCATGGACTGCACTTCGCCAGCTTTCTGATACCTGCATGAAAAATTCCCTCGACTCAGCGAAGCAAAGATTAAAGAGGGAGTTTTTGTGGGTCCTCAGATTCGAGAGCTCTTCAAAGATGACCAGTTCAACAACTTGCTGCAGGGTGATGCGAAACAAGCATGGAATGCTTTTCGCCTAGTGTCAACAAACTTTCTTAGGAATGTTAGGGCAGAAAACTACAAGGAACTAGTAGAAGACATGCTGATGCAGTATCAGAAACTTGGCTGCAATATGTCTCTAAAAATCCATTTCCTTGATTCCCATCTCGATTTCTTTCCTGACAACTGTGGTATAGTTAGTAATGAACAGGGCGAACATTTTCATCAGGATATCACAACAATGGAGCAAAGATACCAGGGAAAATGGTCCACTTCAATGCTGGCTGACTACTGCTGGACACTCCCCAGAGAAGCTCCCGAACAGCTGAACAAGAGGCAGGTGAAAAAATCTAAGAAGTAGTCTATGACTTGGTATTTTTACAGGTATTAACCGAAGGCCTATTATATTTACTATTGACATGCATTTCGTGATGTAAACATTAATTCTTGTAGATTACAAAAAAACTAGAGCCAGCTTTGCAATTTCACTGTCATATTCATGTTCAGCATATAAAAATTGATAAGAAATGACTATTTTTATTTCAGTAACATGACTTTTGTAAAAATTTGTTGACCAGTTATTGCCTCAGCACTATCAAGAGGTCTGGGGGCAGAGCGGGGAAGGAGCGGAAAGTTATCCAATAGCAGTTCTGAATATTGCCTCTATACCGAGAGTGCTGACACTGACCGCAAAATTCAGTATTCGCGTTGAATATCCAGATTTAATTTAACCATGGTAGTCACTAAAAAAACACCCTGACTAATCTGCAAAATATTGATCTGATAGACTGCTAAGGAAATGAAAAAAAAAAACATAGAATAGGAGGCACTGTCCTTTTTTGGATTGGCAACTGGTTAAAAGATAGAAAATAGAGAGTAGCATTAAATGGTCAGCTTTCTAAATGGAGAAAGGTGCCCCAGGGATCCCTCTTGGGACAAATGTTTAACATATATTCATTAACCATTTTGAAAGGAAGCAAAGAGCGATGAGGTCAGATTTGCAGATGACACAAAATTATTGTAAATGGTCAAAATGCAGGTTGACTGTGAGAAACTACAGAACTTGTCAGACTGCGGAACTGGACATCAAGGTCGGCCCATCCACTAGGTAAACTAGGTGGTCACCTAGGGTAGCATCGGTCCCTTTCCTCCCAGTGAAGCATCAATTCATTGCCACCTGACCCGCCATGCCATGCCCCCCGCCCCCCCCCCCCGGCATCCATCTTCTCACCTGGAAGGAGGGGGCGGCACGTGATGCTTCCACTGCATCGGGTTTTAAAGTGCCCATTTTGATGCAACTTCCTGCTGCTCCTGCCCCCTCCAACAGGAAGTTGCATCGGATGGGGGCAGGACCGGCAGACCGTGAGCGCGCTAGCATGGAGGCATGCAAGCCCGACGCAACGGAGGCATCGCCATGCTGCCCCCTCCTCCCAGGTGAGAAGATGGATGCTGGGAGGGGAGGTGGCATGGCGGTACTGCAATCTTTGGGGGGGCGGCATAGAGGGTCTGCCTAGGGTGGCAGAAACCTTTGGGCCGACCCTGCTGGGCATCTAAATGGCAGATGTAACTTAACTTAGACGTAACCGCTCTTTGATTAGGAACTTTCCTTGTAGAAGTAAGGAGGTTCACCTTAAGGAGGCTACAGTGTCAAAGTGTTCCATTGACTGCTGTGCCTGGAATCAGATTCTTGGGGTGAGGCCAGGTCTAGGGGATCATGCTGTTTGTCACTCACTCAAAAAGGGTTCAGGAAGTGTGTATCCAAAGCAAATTAAGTTTACTCAACCATAAAAAGAATCAGCAGAACAGCAGGAAAAGGTTTAGAAATAACAAGAAAATAATCTGTGGACTCCTCTTCTCAATATTTAGTGAACACATAGTTCTTAAAGAGAAAATAGACAACATCCACTGGAAATCTACCCACTGAGTGTTTTTTTCCTTACCTGAACCCAGGAAAAGTCTTCAAATACTTCTCACCCAGTTTGACAGACAAAAGTACAGCAATTACCTTGTTGGTAAACACTAATGCCAAAGCAATGTTTTTAATCCTGTATGTATATTTTTGTGAAGGTGTGAATAAACAGGTAGACAAAGGTGAGCCGGTTGATATAGTGTATCTGGATTTTCAGAAAGCCTTTGACAATGTCCCTCATGAGAGACTCTTGAGCCCTGATTTAGCAAGGTGACGTGCAGCTCCGCAAGCCGTCCTCCCCATATTCCCGCACAGCTTCTCCCTGCACAGCCAGAGCAGCAGTATGGGGGAGAGCGGGCAAGAGGCGGGGGGGGGGGGGGGGCGGGGCCGGGTTTGGGCAGAGCAGTGGCAGGCCGAGGCGGCAGGGCGTACAGGGCTGATTCAGGTTATGTCCCTGTATGTCCTGTGACTGGGGGGTGAGACGTCCTGCTTATTCAACTACGGAAGTGGAAAAAGCAACTGCAGAGACCCCAATCGGGCCTGGGTTTCGGGAGCAGTGCAAGGTGGGTCCCCACTGCCCTATCTGGGCTTGGCTGATCCTGCCGAGGATCAGGCAACAGGGTGACAGGAGGTCAGCGATTCTTTGGGGGGACCGGCATGTGGGGTGGACTTTCCCATGTGCATGCAGGAGCACGCCGGGCCGTTTCAGGGCCTGATCCTGCACCCGTAGGAATGTCTAGTTCCTGCAGTGCAGAATTGGATCCTAACAAACCTATCCTGCTTGTGGCCGTCCAGACAGCTCAGATGTACCCCTAGTGGAATCGGGCTCTTGGCAAAATTAAAAAGTCATGGGATAGGAGGCAATGTACTATTGTGGATCAGGAATTGGTTAAAAGATAGAAAGCAGAGGGTAGGGCTAAATGGCCAATTTTCCCAATGGAGAAAGGTAAATAGTGGAGCATCCCAGGGATCTGTGCTGGGTCCGCTGCTTTTTAACATATTCGTAAATGACATGGAAATGGGAATAATGAGTGAGGTAATCAAATTTACAGATGACACAGTTATTCACAATTGTTAAAACCCAAGAGGATTGTGATAAGTTGCAAGAAGATCTTGATAAATTGGAAGATTGGACATTCAAATGGAGGATGACATTTAATGTGAACAAGTGCAAAGTTATGCACCTAGGAAAGAACAATCCAAACTATGATTACACAATGCAAAGTTCCACATTAGGAACCACCATCCAGGAAAAAGATTTAGGCATCATCGTGGATAACATGTTGAAACCTTCCGCCCAGTGTGCAGCGGTGGCCAAGAAAGCAAATAGAATGTTAAGAATTATAAGGAAAGGAATGGAGAATAAAACAAAGGCTATTATGCCTCTGTATCATTTTATAGTGTGACCATGCAATTCTGGTCATCGTATCTTAAAAAGGATATAGCAGAATTAGAAAAGGTACAGAGAAGAGCCACCAAAATGGTAAAGGGGATGGAAGGATACCCTTATGAGGACAAGCTTAAAAGGTTAGGGCTGTTCAACCTGGAAAAGAGACGACTGAGGGGAGATATGATAGAGGACTATAAATTAATGAATGAAATGGAACGGGTAAATGTAGACTGATGGATTGTTTACTTCATCAAAATGTAGAAAGACTAGGGGACATGCAATGAAGCTATGGTGTAGCCCATTTAAGAGTAATAAGAGAACATTCTTTCACTCAACGCGTAATCAAACTCTAGAATTTGTTACCAGAGGACGTAGTAAAAGCTGTTAGTGTAGCTGGGTTTAAAAAAGGTTTGGCCAAGTTCCTGGAGGAAATATCCATAAACTATTATTAAAGAGGACCCGGGAAATCCACTGCTTGCCCCAACACAAGCATTGTGGAACCTGTGTCTTTTTGGGAAATTGCTATGTACTTGTAACATAGTATATGACGGCAGATTAAGAACAGCATGGTCCATCCAGCCTGCCCAGAAAGGTGGCAAGAGCAGGTGCACCTGCTGCTCCATGCAGGTCATCCTTCCCCATGCCTTTGTTTAGGGGTGTGCCCACCACTCCATTCAGGTCACCCCTATTTGTTGAGATATAAGTGATTGTTAAGTTTATTTTGATTTTATCCTGTAAAGGGATCCACTTTGTCTGTCCCATGCCGTTTTGAATTCTATCACTGTATTTACCCCCACCACTTCCATTGGGAGGGCATTCCAAGCATCCACCACCCTTTCAATGAAAAAGTATTTCCTGACATTGCCTTTCAGTTTATCCCTTTGAAATTTCATGTTATGCCCTCTAGTTTTACAGCCTTCCCATCTGAAAAAGGTTTGTTTGTTTATTAATTCTCTTTAAGTATTTAAAGATCTGTATCATATCTCTCCTGTCCCTCCTCTCCCGTAGAGTATACATATTTAGGATTGGCCACTGTTGGAAACAGGATACTGGGCTTGATGTCCTTGGTCTGACCCAGTATGGCATATCTTATGTTCTTATGGTGGGAATATTTACCCGCCTAGTCAAAGATCAAACAAATCCCTCCACAGGACTTTTCCAACTGATGAAAGGAGAACTATACACACTCTTACTGGGAAAGGGAAGAAAGAGCCATTGCTCTTCCCTTCCCTGGAGCACCAGATAGTGCAACCTCTTACTACTTCCTACCTGCTCTCTAGTTGCCATCATGTTCAGGCCTCAACTGAGTCCTCTACATATTTCTGCCCCACCATTGAGGATGGACATTACCTCTCCTATCATTGCATCCCTTCCCACTCTGGAAGATTCCCTTTTTACAACATATAGCCAAAACTTCTGGGGTAAAGCCTTGGGGTCTCCACATGGACAGGTACAAAGTGATGCACACAGGAAAAATAATCCAGACTGTAAGTACACAATAATGGGTTCTACACTAGGAGTCGGCACTCAATAAATGAATCTTAGGGGTCTGTTTACTAAAGGCCGGTGGTGTGCGGTCCGCGGTGCAGAGCGGGTGCCGTAGAAGGAGTGGGCGTTCCGTCGGGAAGCTGTGAGTGACAGATGCGCGAAGGTGCGCGGCGCCCGTGTGGTTAGTGCCCTGTGCAATTAACGAGGTTGATCTGTGCACATGGGACACACTGCTCACGGATTTGGGCTTTCCAGTATTGTGCTGCACATTGCTGACGGAAACGGTTTCCTTTCCCTTCCCAGCACCTCTAACGCGACTGTTGGACTCGCGGTATATTTCTTGGGAGATTCGGGCACGCTCCTGTGCGGCGAGTCTCCCCCCTCCCACATTCCGCCCACTGACCCCGTCTCTCCGCCCCTAGGGGGCCTTCCTCCGCCCTCATTTCTCCTTTCCACGCCTGTTTCGCACATTACCGTCCCGCAAATGTGCGCGTTGTCGGCGCACGCTTGCGGGACCCGTTAATGTGCCGCGCACTCGTACGGGGCGCTTAAGAGCACTTAAATACCTCTTTTAGAGCGCTCATGTGCGCCCCGTACAAGTGCGCCGTTTAGTAAACAGACCCCTTAGAGTCACTGTGAATAATACTTTAAAATCCTCTGCTCTGTGTGCAACTGCAGCTAATAAAGCAAATAGAATGCTAGGAATTATTCCGAAAGAAACAGAGAACATGTAGAATATTATTCTGCTCCTGTGTTGATCCATAGTGTTACTGCATCTGCAGTATTGTGTGCAATTCTGGTCACCACATCTCAAAAAAAAAAAAAAAGCAGAACTATAAAAGGTGTAGAGAAGAGCAACGAAAAAGATTAAGGGGATGGAACTGCTCCTCTTTGAAGAACAGCTCGACAGGTTAGGACTCTAAGGGGTCTGTTTACTAAAGGCCGGTGGTGTGCGGTCCGCGGTGCAGAGCGGGTGCCGTAGAAGGAGTGGGCGTTCCGTCGGGAAGCTGTGAGTGACAGATGCGCGAAGGTGCGCGGCGCCCGTGTGGTTAGTGCCCTGTGCAATTAACGAGGTTGATCTGTGCACATGGGACACACTGCTCACGGATTTGGGCTTTCCAGTATTGTGCTGCACATTGCTGACGGAAACGGTTTCCTTTCCCTTCCCAGCACCTCTAACGCGACTGTTGGACTCGCGGTATATTTCTTGGGAGATTCGGGCACGCTCCTGTGCGGCGAGTCTCCCCCCTCCCACATTCCGCCCACTGACCCCGTCTCTCCGCCCCTAGGGGGCCTTCCTCCGCCCTCATTTCTCCTTTCCACGCCTGTTTCGCACATTACCGTCCCGCAAATGTGCGCGTTGTCGGCGCACGCTTGCGGGACCCGTTAATGTGCCGCGCACTCGTACGGGGCGCTTAAGAGCACTTAAATACCTCTTTTAGAGCGCTCATGTGCGCCCCGTACAAGTGCGCCGTTTAGTAAACAGACCCCTTAGTTTGAAGAAGAGATGACTGAAACCAGACATGATATAGTTTTCTGAAATCATGAATGGTATGTGGTAAGATGATAGGGAATGGTTATTTACTATTACTAGTAGCACTAGAACTAGGGGGCAATCCATGAAGCAAACTAGTAGCAGATCTGAACTGCTCTTGAAGACAGGATGCTGGGCTCAATGGACCATTGATGTGATGCAGCTTTTTTATCCTTCCAGTTCTTCCACATTAATCAGCCCAAGCGTCTTGCAGCTCTCTTTCTCACCCTTTAATAACCTCATCTGAATCCCCTCCTCCCAGCTCCAGGATCGGGAGAGTAGTGATGTCAATGTAGTGAAATCTGGCATATTGAGCTAAACTCTAATATGCTAACCCTATATTAATGAGAGAACTAGAGCCCCCAACAAGTAGTTGCATTTCTTGTGGTAGGAGGCTTTTGAAATTTGACTTATGGTACCATGGGCTTACTAAATAGCATGGTAATGACTAATTAGGTCATTATATTTTAATTTTGCCAATTATTTAGAAATACAAAAAAAAATCAGGTCGAAGTATTGTGTTTTTATAGCACTTTAAATGGCCAGATTAGGCCAGAGAGGCACTTTATAAAGGCTTTTAATTAAATTACTATTGTGGTAGGCCATGGCCTATATAATAGCCTGTACATGTATGAGAGGCCTGCAAGCTAGATCTGAGTCCCCACCCCCACTTAGAAATAGTAGTGCTGAGAAAGATCAAAGTCAGTGAAGGTCTGAGGATCTGCCTTAAACCGCTCTAAACTGCTTTTGATAAGTTTGTGTGAATCCTTTATTCAATTCTTTTATGCTGATGATAGATATTTTCCAGTGTTTTGCATTCTCACATTCTCTGAGCCTAGAAATGACCTTGTAGTAGGGATGTGTTTATGTCTAGAAACTGAGCCTTTGTTAGAATAGCCTGAGAAGGGGGAACAGGGTGTTAGGCCCAAAGAGGGTCCCCGATTGGATAGATGCAGGGGGCGTTGGGACCAACAGAAAGTTTGCCTGTATCAAACTGTGAAACTTGTATATAAGGAAGTTGTTCCTGTTCTCTATTGCTCAGTCCTTTTTGAAGCTTGACTCTCTGAGCCTGTGCACAATAAATTGGCTTGGATCTTTGAACTGACTCCTGGTATTATTTATTGCATGCTTATCAGCTGCTACACTATATTATTTAAAAATGCATAATCAGGAATATTCAAATGTAATGAGTCTATATTTGCATCTAATACATGCCATTTTGCCTTGCATTAGCTGCTTAGAGATCCATATTCAAAGGGTTTGCCTAACTAAATTTTGGAGTTTCCTCCTCCTACCCTTCCCCACCCTTACCCTCAGCCCATCCCACTCAGTAGTTTTGTCTGGGCAACACATTGCAAATTTATCCAGCCAAAAATTGTGGCTGTGAGTGTGGGTTCTCTTTAGTGGGCCAACAGTAATATTTCATGCTGACTGGCTGGAATTATCCATGTCTCTCAAGCCAGCCAAATAACATTACTAAAGTTAAGTTTACAGACTTGTCCAGTTAATTTTTGACTGAATTTTCAACTGAGAAGATGTGAGCTGACGATCTAGATAAAGATAACCAGACAAAATTGTCCCTGACCTCTCTGTAAATAACATGTTATTTAATGCATGTACTAACAGTGTTTAGTGTGTTTGTTAAATATGATACACTCTTAGGTGGGTAATTTTAGAAGTCTTATTTGCAATTTACATGTGTCAGTACGTCCACTTACTAGTATGAAATAGAAACATAGAAAACAGCAGATAAAGATCGTATGGCCTATCCGGTCTGCCCATCCATGAGAACTATTAAGTTCTACAGTCCCTTCTTCTGCCTCAGAGATCCTCTGTATTTGTCCCATGTCTTATCGAATGAAGATGCAGTTCTCATCTCGACTATCGCCACATCCACCATCCTTTCCATAAAGAAATATTTCCTCAGATTACTGTCTCCTTTCATCTTCATCTTATGACCCCTCATTCCAGAGCTTCCTTTCCATTGGAAGAAGGACACCTCCTGTGCATTTATACCATGGAACTATATAAATGTTTCTATCATATCACCCCTTTCCCACCTTCCTCTAAAGTATACATATTGAGATTGTTAAGTCTATCAGCATATGCGCTATGACAAAGACCACTGGCCACGTTAGTAGCCAACCACTAGATTACCTCAATCTTGTTTACATCCTTTTGAAGGTGCGATCTCCAGAAATGTGCACAGTACTCCAAATGTGGTCTCACTGGAGACATACACAAAGGCATTATCACCTCCTTTTTCCTGCTTTCCTTTCTTCACATAGTGACTGACTCTTTATTGGGGGTAGTAACATCAAGTGAGCCGCTGAGCCTGCTCATTTAGAAAAACTAGTTTTTGCTATTTCTGGTGTAATTGACATACAAATGAATGAAGGATAGTAGAACAGAACAGTAAAAAAACATAGGAATATTGAACCAGCAAAGGAGGTTCAAAAAAACGTCCAATGATACGCAGCAGTCCTGTCTAGAAGCGGTCAATTGCAGTACTAGTATATTTAAATCACTCCTCAATGCCCTCTGGGGATAGAAATAGTTCAGAAGAGGGCTACGAAAATGCTTCAGGGCCTGCAATACACAAACGTTTGCCATGCTCCAAATATTCTCAGTGGAGTAAATAAGGAATGGAGAAAATTCAGATGTTTGACAGGCTTCAGTAAAGCACAGAAAGTGAAACTTTTCATAGAAAAGGTCCTGATATGAAGACGCCAGGAGTGAGAAAATGAGATGACTTCTTTCCTGGGAGGGAGTAAATGTATGGAATAGCCTACCAGCAGAGGTCATAACAAAAAATGTCCTGACAAGGTAAAAATACTTTGGAGCGACAAGTAGAGTTGCATGGGCGGGCGAGGAGTAACAAACAAAATGAGGAGGGGTATTGAATGTTTGTTTAGTCATATAGAACTTTAGAGGGTCAAAAAAAGAGGAATACAAGAAAGCGTGAGAGTGTATCAAACGTCTAAGGCTGGAATAACCTACAAGGCATGGCCATGGTTACAGTTCTATCAGTACTAGGGTGCATCAGGCAAAGACTGCGAAACCTTCATGGAGAAGTCAAGGTTACGACCCTAACATCAGTAAATACAAAGTGGCTGAGTGTTATAAAGAGCTACCTCACTAGTTCTGGTGGCTGTTGGAATCATTATAAAGTTTTATAACATACACCAGGGAATGCAAGGGGGGCTTGGGTGTTGGATTAAGCTTGAAACTTGAAGAACCAAAAAAGAAATAGCAAGAGCTCACCAATGGAGGTGGGGCACGTTCAGTGCAGACAGAGAACGGGGTAGGAACCAAATTAATGGCTTGATAAAGTTATGTGGGCTAGCTAGGTTCGTTTTAAGAATAGAAATGTATATGCTCATCACCCAAAGATGGTTCAAGACTGGACAGACCAATTTCTCCTTGTCTGCCTCCATCTGTTGGGTTACAATGAAATTTCCAAAAAACACTCACATTATTGATTAAAGTTACTTGACTGGATGAAAAGAAGATTTTTTTTAAAATTTATATCACAAAATCACAAAACTAAACTATGTTTTTAATAATTCAACGTTATAAAAATATTTGCTAAAGGATACAGAGCATTATAAATTTCTTCAAATATTTTCATAAGCAACAGAAAACACTGTAGTTGGGGAAATAGTCAGGTTTGGTGCATTGGCTTTCTTTGATGGTCTGTTTGCTTCTTTTTCCTTTAATGAATGTGCTGTTACTGGCAAACAGAATTAGATCTCAGCTGGTGCAGATGCTTTTAGTCTGTCAGATAGCTTTAGGCTTGAGAGTAGATGCAGAAAGAGGACACTTTGAATAGCTCCATAGCCCTCCAGCATTTTCTGAACTCTTTTTTTTTTCTCTTTTGTTTTAAGGCATTATTTTTAGTTCCTTTTCTACGTTAACGTTAGTAAAACATGACAAAAGGAACTGCTCGGAATTTATGACATGACTAACACGGAGTCTGCGTGTGTGTTTAGCTGCTGTCCGTCGTTGTCAGTTTTCATTCTCCTTATATCTGCAGAGTCACTGAAATATCTCCAAGCTAATTCTCAAATTCTAGACTATTTCGAAGATCTCTTCCTAGTGCATATTTATTTATTTATTTATTTATTTAGCGTACATTTGTATCCCGCTGCTTCCAGTGATCAGCAGCGGTTTTACACTTGGTGATGTTGGCTGTACCGGCCAGAATTACGAATGCATACAATGTGATTAGGGATGGGAGGAAGAGCACAGCAAAAACATAGGGTTACAGTTTACAATTGATTGTTATTAAGGGTTCACACGGTGTACTTATATACATATTTAGTCATTTTTCCGTGCAGTACCATGCTTAGACATGACTGGAAAACTTACAATTACCCTCAAAACGTTAAGGAAGTTTTCAAGAGTTCTCCATAAATTTGGGTGATCTGTAATAGAAAAAAAAGTCTTCTGTGAATGAACCTTTACCAATTGCACACAAAATTGAAGCATCAGCCAGAATTTTTTTCCCTATATGTAAATCCACCTTAACTGATCCTGTCCTTACATTCCTCCATTGATTGATTCCCCACCATTTCTGCATTAAATTTGTGTACTCCCTCTCTTCTGAGGCCCTGTACTTTTCTGTCCCGTCCTACATTTCAGCTTCATCTTTTGGCATGTCACTGCCTTCCACATCTGTCTTTCACTTGCCTCCCTTCTGTTTTCACATTGGTTGCCTCAAAGCCTTTATTTTGCTATTCCCTCACGCCTACTTCCATCACACCAGGCCCACTCACTTTTCACCTCAAAGGTGCAACTGAAGATGCACACCTTCCGAGCTGCATATCCTCCGTAAACTTAGCACCTCCTTGGGAAGCTGTCATCACACCATGCCTGCACCTTCTCTCACTCTTCTTTCTCCTCATCAGGTTCTAAGAGCTTTGCTCCTGTATCCTTCTCCTGACTCATTTCTTTAAATTAGATATACCATCATTGCTACATGAACATTTAATGGAGTTTTAGAAGCCTTACTTCTTCATATGCACATCACAATCAGGCACATACATGTGTAAATTGCATCCACAGCTAAAGGGCCATTTTAGAAAGGCTCCAATTTGCAACATGGATGTCCTCAGTGTGTGGAGGTTTTGAGGGAGCATGTTGGGCAGGGCTGGCCCATCCATTGTGTGTGCTGGAAGTTAAAGGGCATTTCCTGTTTCCTGGTGCTCCATGCACCAGCTGGCTACATGAGAACACAGCTGCCGGAGCGAAGGAAAATGCCGTTCTTCACTCCAGCAGCTGTACAGTGCTGAGCCAGGGCCTCGGGCCTCCCCAGCTTCCTCTGAAGCTGGTCAGACAAGCGCAGGGCTCTTCGGTGGTTGGGGGGGGGAGTCTAAGGCTGGAAATGGGCTGATTGGGGGGGGCTAGGGCTGGAAATGGGTTGATGGAGGGCTAGGATAGGACTGGAAAGGGCTGATTGGAGGGGGGGGCTTGGATTTCTCCTCTGACAGTCAACAACACCATATACAGGTGTTAACATGCAGCCAAGCGAGACCCCTTTTCTTTCTGTCCCTCCCCCAACTCCCCCCCAGCTCACCCAAATTGTACATAGTTAATGCATTATAGTTATGTTATAAACTTTGTTAGTTATGTAAGTTGATCATTGTTCAATGTAAAGTTCATTGTTATGTAATATGTAAACCACCACTGATCTCTGGAAGAGGCGGTATATAAAAGCTTTTAAATAAATAAAAATGGGCTGATGGGGGGGCTAGGATAGGACTGGAAAGGACCGATGGGGGGGCTTGGATAGGACTGGAAATGGATGAGGGAGCTAGGACTGAAAATGGGCTGATGGTGGGGCTAGGATAGGACTGGAAAGAGCTGATGGGTGGGCTTGCTAATAATAGCTGCTATTGATTTCCATTATTTATGTTCAGGTCATCACAAGCCCTTTCATGACATCACTAATTAGTGACATTGTTAATTGTTTATTGTTTCTCTCTCCTTTTGCTTCTGGGGATTGGTCCAATTAGAATAATATCTATTTTCAGATCCAGTAACCTGTTTCCTTATGGTAACTTTTAGAATTTTTCTTTTTCCCTGAAGATAAAGAGCCTTACCTGAACTCTCCAGCGCTGCATCATGGTTCCTGCCATCTCTGACTTGCTGCTTCCGCCTCCCTTCTGACTCAGATGACTGGAAGTCTGTGTCGGAGGGGGGGCAGAAGTGGCAGGTCATAGAGGGCAGGAACCATGATGCAGCACCAGAGAGTTTAGGTGGGTGCTGTGTCATGATTTCAGTGCCATTGCCACCAGTGCAGGAGCCAGAGAGGGGTGGAGGCAGTGGCAATAGGGGCAGGGAGCCACAAGATTGAGGGCTTGCCTAGGGCATGTCTGATCTTTGCATCGGCCTACACACACACACACACACACACACACACAGTAATACAGACATATACAATTCACATACACCAGCAGTCACAACACAACTCCCCCAAAACCACCCACACTGCCCCTGCCACCCTCCTGAGGCACACTTTATTTATTTATTTTATTTTAGCTGTATTTATATCCCGCTTTTCACCGGGTCAAAGCGGTCAATTGGGAGATACATTTAACACGAGGGGATATGACACACATACGCTAATACTTACAGGGAACATGGGCAATGGAGGGTTAAGTGGCTTGCCCAAGACCACAAGGAGTGCCTATAGGACTAGAAATCCCAGTCCCTACCATATCTCGCTGCAGTGAGTCCCCACACAGAAATGTTCGAGTCTGCAAATGGAGGAAGGGGGAAATGCACCATCATGCCACAATGTAATTGTGTATATTTCAGCTATTGTTTAGTTTATTGAGGTCTTCAGGCACACATCTCCTTTGCCCATAGTCTCCCACCTTGTAATTGAATACAAAAACTATTGCTCACTCACCCAGCCATCCTTCCTTTCACCCTTTCCACAGTCCTCCACCACTGTCCTCTCAGCCTTGGGGAGATGCAAGTATTCTGCTTATGAGATACAGAAAGAGGCTGTTTGCACCTCAGTAATTGCTATTCTTTCTTCTTCCCCCATCATCATTCATTGCAGCTTCAGCTCTTGATGAGGGAGGGACAAAGAGCAGGCACTATGTTAATCATTCTCATCCTTATTCTCAATGGGGAACTTTTCCCTTCATGAAAGGACGAGCGCGGAGTTGAGAAGGACGCCGGTAACCGGGCGGTCGCCCCGGTCCCGGCCCGTGCTTCCGGCTTCGTGGGAAAGGGGAGGGTGGGTAAGCAAGAGAGCGGGGTTGGATAACGCCGGCAGCGTCGTTTAAATTGATTGGCTCCGCAGTGTGCGGGGAGCGGAGCCAATTAGAGCTGCCGGCGTTGGGAGCCGCTACAAAAGGAGGGCTCGCGATTTCCACCCCCCTTTTTTCGGCAGCGGTCTGGGTGTGAAGGCTTCCCTCCCTCCCTCCCCTTAACATGATATGGAGTGCGGGGTAGTTTTTGTCGGGGGTGTCGCAGTTGGGGGGGGGTGCAAGGCGGGATCCCGGAGGTTTCCAGGGTCCGGAGCCTTTAGCACATACTTGGGCGGGGGCGGGGTGCCCCTGACCCGGATAAGCCCTGCTGGCCTTTGCTAGTCACATGGCGAGGTCGGGGAAAGGGCAGTACGAAATTGGCCGGTGGTCGGACACGGCCTGAGCGGATGCGACCCCACTTTGCTAATTATGGCTGGTGGGGCATCGCTCCGCTGGTGGGGAGATTGTTAACAAAAATGTTTTGATATGTAAAGTTAATGGTTTAAAATATAATAAAGCTGCGACCGGTTGGTACTTCCAATAAGAAAATTGTTGTCTGTGAAATTTGTATGGTTGGGGCAAGGGGTGGAGGGGGGGGGGAGTGAGAAGGGGGGGGGTGATTTGAAAAGGATGGGCTTAGGGCACCGGATGCGGCCTGCCACGGTTACTGCAGTTTCTGCAAATCATCTAGAACAGGGGTTTCCAACTCCAGCCCTGGAGAGCACCAAACCAGGCAGGTTTTTGGGATATCCCTAATGAATATGCATGAGATATATTTGCATGCACTGCGCCCATTGTAGTCAAATTTATCTCATGTATATTAAGGAAAATACCATACTACAAAAATAAACTTGGTACTATAAAAATAACTTGGTAAACTTGGTATGGTATTTTTCCTTAACTGTAGTATTTGAAGAGTGGATTTTTGTTGATAGCTGTGGGAAAAACTGTTTTAGGTCTGTGAATTTGGTGTTGTACAGTTGGTTATTTTTTCCAGACCATTAGGGGTTTGTAGCTTTTGTGTTTATATGCATATTCATTAGGGATATCCCGAAAACCTGACTGGTTTAGTGCCCTCCAGGACTGAGTGTTCAGTTAGTGGTTTATGGGGTTTCAAAATAAGCAGACTACACAGTAATGGTATCTCAACTGACCTGTTTTTATTTACAAAAGTTTGCCAGCAAAGGATGCACTCCATAGGCTCGGAATGACCCCCACTGTGGATATCCAGAAAACCAGACTGGTCAGGGAATCCTCTAGAAAGGAGTTTAGGACCACTAACTTAGTTATCCTCAGTGGGCTTGTACCAGGATTTATCTCCACAGAGGTATACCATTCTCTGCTGGGGTTACAACAACATTAGAGGTTAATTTTCGAAATATGCTGACTCTGTGCTCCTACGTTCTGATGCATTAAAAAGGGACAGAGCCAGGGAGACAAATGTATGTGGCTCAGCTTAGCAACACAAATGCCAGGTCTACCTTTAGAAATTTTGGTTTAAGGAGTAGGCACCCATATTCAGAAAAAGGTTTAGGTGCCTTTCTGAATATGGGCTCCTAATTGTAACATCCTACCTAGATGTCTCTATGGACACTCAACCCTCTTTGAATACGCACCACTTAGTAGTCAGTGGAATATGAAGTGTTCATACATGAATGATGTTCCGTTTGTTTAAAATATTTCCCTCTCTTCCCAATGCTCACATTAGATATTTTCGAGGTCCTGGAAACAGCAGCAATCAACAGGGTTGGTAAAATATTTCTGTGCTTTTCTGTCTTTATCAGAAATAGAATCCTACTAATGTGCCTATCATTATATTAGAAGGTTTACTTTAGTTACTGCATGCTAGCTACCAAAAACCTTAGTATGATGCTTGATAATACTGTGACCTCATAATCATATTGATTATGCTGCCAATGCAATTACTAATATTGGATTAAGCCCTGTTGAATCTCATTATGAAGAGACTGTTACGAGTTTGCTGGCTATATTACATACCCTATTGATCAGTGTGAGGAACGATAATCTAGTCATTTTCCTCTCAATGAACTTTTAGCACAAAGGATGCACTTTATAATCAATAGCATGGAAAAGCCCAGAATCTTAACTGCTTATAAATACTAATGTAATATATACCAGAGTTTCTAGGCATATCTTGTGACAGAGTATATCTTGTATCATTGTAAAGTAGATATCATTTTATTGTTTTTAATCTAGATTACATCGCAAACCAATATATTTTCTTTGTCTCCCAGTAGAAACTTCAGTGCGCCTACTGTTTCGGACTGCATTCTTATGCAAGCTAAATATTTAACAAATGCATTAAATTTTCATTTTTGAATCCCACTCATGCAATGCATGATGCCTTACAGGCCAAGCATCTCAAGATCTGATTACTGAACGCTGAAAAATGAAATTAGCAAGGTTACTCATACGTTGCATAAGGCATTGATAATATCACGCTTGGAACGCTAGAGCAATCAGTCACGCAAGGAGAGGGCTGCCATTTTAAATCAGACTACAGAACTGAGGGATGTGTCATTGCAGGAAGGAATGACAAAGCCTAGGAGAGTCTGATTAGAGTTTACTGCAAATATCTTAAGGCAACAAAATCAAGAGAGAGCTGATGAATAGCTTATATTGTCTTGGGAGAGAAAAACAAGAGGAGGCAAACCGTCTTCCTTTTTAATGCATTTATTTTAATATTTACAAAGAAGATGAAACAGATTATCTTTTGAAATCTCAGCAAATAAAAGAAACATGAGAATCTTATAGCCTATAATAAAAAAGAGAAATATTTATGAAAACATGCCTTAAATAAAGATTGTAAATCTTCCTAGACCCAAGATGGCAAAAATAAAATGAATCCTATAGAAGAGTCATTCTCAACCTAGCCTCAGGACAGCCCTAGTCAGTCTGTTTTTCAGGGTATCCACAAAAAATATGCAAGAGAAAGATTTGCTTATGATGGAAGCAATGTATGCAGATCCTGAGAAGGAGTCTGGGCTGTAGGTGTCCTCGGTGCAAACCACTGCTATAAAACAATACAGTGTATTTAGAGAGCCCATCACATAATTTATTTGCAGCTCCCAGCCCATGTGGGAAGGACTTTTCAAGTTATGGGAGTATCTACATTGGACTTGCCAGGCAGACTCCAAACGTATTTGGCATTTGAAGAAGGAAGGGGTATCTTATTTCTTTCATACTGATGTGCAATGGCAAATATAGTGATGTTCAAGACAGTGAGTCTGTTCCATTTCTTTATCAATATGTGGGAGTGACAGGCTTTCCTCTTTATCCAAATGAGAAAACTCTAAAATCTCTGTGTGATTCAAGATTTCTAGTAGTGTACATACCAACTTTTATCAAGGAAGAGGAGAAGCACTTAACATCAATATTTTCTGAGAAAGCTGCAAAAGCAAACATCTGAACTAAAGGAGACTAGAGCCATCCCGGGGATCTACTGCCATGCTACAGAGGGGCAGACTATTGCACTACAGAAAATCCAGCTTTCATTTCTAGGGAAAATGAATACGTATGATTGCAGTTGGCCACAATGGGATTTACACCTGCTTTCTGCTGTAAAAAGGCACTCAAAGTGGGGTACTGGGATACTAGAGAAAGAATGAGAACAGCTTAGCAGTATGTGTGAAAGAAACCAAAGTTGTATTTTGCAGATGCTTGTAAGAGCTAGACAGAATGTTTTTGCTTGCAGGATTTTTCCATGAATAGAAGTGGTCAATATGTAGTGTTCAGCATGACCTGTAACTTGTAATTATAGATAAACAAAAAGTAAAGCAGAAGCATGACGCAGAGTAATAAGACAAAATTGTACAATATGGCAGTTTTATTCCTAATAAAAGAAAGTGCTGTGGCCAAGTTGGGGAAGGGTTTACAGGAGACTGCTCAGGTTTGCAGGCCTGTGAAATTCCTCGCTTAAAGCTTCACATCATGACACTGGTCATAATGCCAATGGGTGCAAACTCAGATATATATATACAGCCATGAAGCTTGGGTAGAGAGTCACTGAAACTCTTTCCACGCTTAGGTTTTTACAAAACGTCTTGGTAAAGCCAACCCTTTACAGGGCGGTTTAAGAAGTGATCCTCCTTAATTCCCCATTATTTGTCCAACCCCCCCCCCCCCTTTAAAGTTAAATTATATAGTAATAGTGGCATCTGTTATTTGGTGGAATTTATACATGTAAGTTTCCAAAATAGCCACCATGCACATGTAAGTTGTAAAATATGTTGGGTTTTGTGTTTACTACATTGATTTTTCCAACATGTAGACTTGCAAAATGACTCCCCCATCTTCGCGTGCATTCCTGCAACTTCATATTCTGTATTTTAGAAAAGATTCCATATTTAGGAGTATTTGCAAAACCACATTTTAGGAAAAGGTCTCCTTTGTATCAGTAAAGTTTGATTTGAAGAGCACTTTAACATGTAAAGACCTTTGTCAGTGTTCCTGATTCTTAGAGATCCTGGAACAATATCTTCTTCCACACATTCCACCCCTCTGCCCCCACTAGAGAAACCTACCAAGTCTGTGCTTTGTGAGAGCTGAAACATACCCAGTAGTGTTCCCCGTTTTCAGCAAGGAGCCAAGGAAGGTGGTTACTCATACTAGGCAAAAAAAAGTAAATTGAAACAAACGTACTTTCACTTTATTGCAAAATAGCCGTAAGGTCTCAGAACTCGGGCTGCCACTGACGTTTTAATATACCGTCCAGTGGACTAATTGCCACCATTACATCAACGACCTTGCTTTTTTTATATAATCACACGGCTATCGATGGTAAGATTTTCTCAAAATAGAGTTGATTCTGTGCTGTACATAATTAACGTTGAACATTCGGCATACTTTTCATTTCATTGTCGTTTTCATTGAAATAAATAAACAAATATAGTGCTTAGTTTTGAGCAGAGGAGTTCAGCAAATAATGCAATCCCGGCTAAGCACTATATTTGTTTATTTATTTCAATGAAAACGACAATGAAATGAAAAGTATGTTCCCGCAGTCCAGAATCGGGTCCTAACTGTCCCATCTTCCTTGGGGATGGCCCGAACGTCCCCCTTTCTGAATCAGACTCTTAAGAGATTCACAAAATACATTAAATGAAAATAAATGATTTTGGTGTGTAATGATTAAAAAGTTGATTGGTTCCTGCATTATTTTACCTTTAACCTCATTCTTTTGGGACAAACACTATTTATGAATACACTTTTTTCTTTTGATGTATATTTTGTATAAATTTTGGGTTTTCTTCATTCAAAAAAAGAGAAAAAAAATAACAGACCAAAGAATTCTAAGATTAGTCATGCTCCTACTTTATCAATAGCAGAGTATCTGTGTAAATCGGGAAAGGCAGGAACTACTTCTTGTGAGATCCAAAACCACTCCAATTGCTCAGGAGCAAAAAAATATACAGTTGCAGTCCTTATGATCTATTTTACATGTCGCAGGCGAAAGAAGCCCCCTATATTCTAAATCTTATTCTGTTTGCAAATCTGTTTAGTCCTTACCACCTCTTTAAAAGAAATAGGAGAAAATATTTTTTCATTCAGCGCATAGTTAAGGTGTGAAACTCATTGCCAGAGGATGTGGTAAAAGGAGTAGCTGGGTTTAAAAAGTACTTGGACATGTTCCTAGAGGAAACGTGCATAAACTGTTGTTAAGGTAGACCTGAGGAAAGCCACTGCTCTGCAGCGTGGAAACTATCTACTTTTAGAATCCTGCCAGGTGCTTGTGGCCTGGATTGGTCACTGTTGGAAACAGGTTCCTTAAAGGGCTGAAGGACCGTCTGACCCTTTATGGTATTTCTTATGTTCTTAGTTATCATACTTCCAGAAAAATGGATTGACTCATCTTGAAAATTGCTAATAAAGGAGCAAAGAAATGTATGAAGTCATATACTTGAAAGTATAAAAATGATCTATGATAGCATACAGATTTATAAAGCACATCTCATTCCTTTTTGGCGTTTCAGTTCCTTAAATGTAAACAAGGAATGGAACTTCAGAACCATGTCAGGAAATCGTAATTTAAATACATTTGTTTTTTATGTGACATGTTTGCATTCGGCTAATGGAAGTGTGATGCTTTAGAGTCCTAACAGGGTTACCTTACGGAAACATAAAATATACAAAATAACCATCAACACAGATGGAAAGGTTTTTAAAAATATAAAATTCTTAAAAAATAGGTCCAGTTGTAAAATGTTACCAGTTTCCATCTCTTTCTTTTCTTCCTTTCAGGGGAATGGATGTAGGATGCCATTAAAGAGTAAGGACCCGCTTTACAAACACTACAGTGAGGGTTATTTAGAAAACCATGAACGTAGAGGCAACAAAGAAACGGCTACAATAGAAAGGAAGAATCCCAGCTAGAGAGCTGCACAATAAATGAAGGAGAGACGAATGAAAGCTCCTGTTGCTAAACTCTCACTCACCCACATGCAAAACCACCTACTGCTAAGGAAATTAAATGTCAGGAGTCAGCGAGGGAAGGTGTCCTGAAGATTTCAGGGCATGATCCAAGGCTATCATGTGTGTCACTGAATGGCTTCCCTTCATTAGCTGCTGTATACTGAAGTGTAGAAACAAGTGAATGTTGAAAGAGAACCTTGAAAAAGCAATTAGCCCTCAGTCTAAGCATAGTTCTTATATCAAAACATATTACATGATATAGTGTATGAAGCATGAGGGATGATCAGTGTGGTTAATTTTTCCTTTTGGAGCCCTCGAACTTGTGCTGCTAGATTCTAATGAGTTATTCAAAATGCTACTCCATATATTAATAAGTTTTGTGACAGCTATTTTAATGCTTCCAAAAGCAATTTTGGCACTAGTAGGTTTGTGTCGGCATTGGAATGGTTTAGATAGTGTCAGTGCATGAGAACAGGTGGCCATCCAGTTTCTCTCCCATAATTTTCTTGTTGGTGTTTCTGACGTTATTACAATGATATCTCTTTTTCCTAGTCACAAAATGTAATTGCAGCTTAAACAATTTCTGTTATATAGCTTGATTTCCCAAGCTGCTCATCAATGCTTTATATTTAAGTCAATATTACAATTAATCATTCTACTGATTAGCAAAAGGAAATAATGTCATTTCAGAAAATTGCAGGAAATCATAGACATCAGTCACATACACTCACACAAGGGTGTTAAAGTCCTCCATTGTTTTGTTCTTCAAAACCCCAATAGATCATGTATCACCTGAGAAAATTTATACTGGATGGCTTAACAAATGGGTGAAATGAATCACTTAATAAAAGCATATAACTTAAGAACATAAGAAAAGCCTTGCTGGGTCTGACCATGATCTACAGAACCCAGCATTGTGGGTTAAGAGTATCCAGCAGACCCCAAAAAGTAGATTTATTTATCATGGTTCATATCGAAAGATAAGCAGTGGTTCTCTCAAGACTACCTGGCTATTAACTTTTTATGGACTTTCCCTCCTGGAACTTGTCCAAATCTGTTTTGATCCCTGTTATGTTGATCACCTTGACCTCATCCTCCAGCAACAGATTCCACAGCTACAATTGGTTTTCAATCTTCTGGTTATTAGAATTGTCCTCTTGTTTATATATGGTGTAGCTAGTTAAACCACCAGTCCTTATTCAACTATTCCATCACATTTATGATTTTATGAACTTCTATCATATCCTCTTTCAGTCATCTTTCCTCCAAACTGAAGGGCCCTGTTTAACCTTTCTTCATAAGGGAGGTATTCTATCTCTTATCACGTTTGTCACCCTTTTTGACCTTTTTTTAGTTCTCAGTGACCAGAACAGCACCAGAGAACCAACAGAGAGAAGTTCTCATACAACATTATTCTTTTTCTGAAGAGTGGTTAAAAGTAATGCTGCTTCAGTTTCTAACTTCTTGTAGCGTAGGCGATTGCAATTGTGTACAGTTCAAGCCTTTCAGCTCTTTCTTTCTGTCTTCTTGAGACTGTAGTGCAGCTCACTCCACTACATAAGCTATGAGTATCCTGACATTGTTTCTTCTATGCTTGTAAAAATCCGGTCGTAATCTTCCAAGTAGCTTCCAAAGAAACAATATAAGTTCTTCTGTATGCCCTCTTGTTGCATTGATACTATGCCGGCTTACAAGAGACCACATCGATGTGGTCAGCATTTAAAGCATCAGCGTTTTAAGAAATTTGAAAATGAACAGAACATGGGAGAATATCTCCTTATGGGCCAATATTCAGCCGCCTCAGTTGGCATTTTTAAAAAAAAAAATGATCGTGGTTGCCAAAAAATCTGGATCTTCAGTACCAGTATCGAGATAGCGGCTGGTGCTGAATATCTATTTTGCTGTCCTAACGTTAAATGGCTAATTCACAGGTCTGCGACTAAAAAGCTGTTTGATTATTTTCATCTAATTTCCATGTATTTTGGTGTGCTGAAAGCAAATAAAATATTGAAAAATCTCCTAGACGTCATGATTTGCCACAACATGCAAAATTGTCTTCAAATTTATCAATTTTTTTCAAATTACTATTAATTAATTCACATAAGTGCATTTAAGATATAAAATGCCAAAAAAACCTTAAAGGGGTTGTCTGAGTTATGTAAAAAAAAATATAGCACTGTAAATCTGATGGTCAGCAATATATACATAAGCTAAGCAAGTTTTAAGTCTGTGCTTCTAATGGTAGAAGGGGTTAATCTTTCCTGAAGAATCCAGTGGGAGGGAGACACAGGGCAGATAGCAGCAGCTCCGGTCAGTGCAGGGGGGCGTGGCCAGCACTGTGACGTCTCGTGTACAGACACAGAGCTGCTCTCTCCTGCATGCCACACTTGTGCACGAATCATCATCAGGTTCTTGGTTCTAGGCTGTTCACACTTTTTCATCGCAATTCGTGTTAGCTCGTCATTGTTCAACCGTTATGTTATGGTGCCGTGAAACTGTATTAATTCGCCAGACAGTTTCTGTTTCATCTGTGGTGAATATACAGTGTTGAAGCAACAGCAGAATATTACAGACTTTGTGAAAAAAGTATACTTTGCATACTTTGGACTAAAAATTGGAGATCAAGATAAAGTCTGGGTGCCTCATAAAGTGTGCAAACGGTGTGTTGAGGACCTCCGAAACTGGTTCAAGGGTAAGAAAAAATCTTTCCGTTATGGAATTCCTATGGAATGGCGAGAGCAAAAGAACCATAGTGACGACTGTTACTTTTGTTCATGCGATGTGAAAGGGTTTAATTCCAAATGGAAGCATTCCATTTCATACCCCAATCTTCACTCGGCAATTCGTCCCATCCCCCATGGCACAGATATACCAGTACCCAAGCCCCCTGCTACCTTGGAAGAGATACCTAGCTCCGATGAAGGTGAAGTCATACCTGAAGCAGATGACGAATCAAGTTCTGACTTTGAAGATGATACAAGACCAAAATTGTTTTCTCAGGAGGAGATGAATGATTTGGTAAGAGACATGAATCTTCCCAAAGATGCCGCTGAGTTACTCAGATCAAGGCTGAAAACAGTAATTTATTGTTGCCAGGAGTGTCATCTTCATGGTTCAGACATCGTGAAAGGAGTTCGTTCCTTACTTCGCCCAGGAAGACAAGTTGGTTTATTGCATCGATGTCGAAGGTCTGATGGGTCAATTTAAAATCCAATATGATTCAGAGCAATGGCGTCTTTTTATAGATTCTTCAAAAAGAAGTCTCAAAGCAGTTTTACTCCACAACGGTTTTTATGCTTCCATACCTGTAGGTCATTCCGTACACTTGAAGGAAACCTACGAGAACTTGGAATTGCTTCTTCGTAAACTTAAATATGAAGACCATGGTTGGCAAGTGTGTGGGGACTTGAAGGTCTTGTGCATGCTGCTCGGGCAACAAGCTGGGTATACCAAATATCCTTGTTTTCTGTGTCTATGGGACAGTCGAGACTGACAAAATCACTGGACCAAGAAGATTTGGCAGCCGAGGGTGCTAACAGTCGGTGAAAAAAATGTCCTCCGAGAAACTTTGGTACCTTCCCATAAAGTTCTTCTACCACCTCTCCACATAAAATTGGGATTGATGAAGCAATTCGTAAAATCACTTCCAAGAGATGGAGAATGCTTCAAATACTTGATCACCAAGTTTCCAGGCCTGTCGGAGGCAAAATTGAAGGAAGGTATGTTCGTCGGACCAGACATTAGAAGGTTTATAGTTGATCAAGAGTTTGTCAATACCATGACGGATCCTCAAAAAGAAGGGTGGATTGCATTTAAAGAAGTTGTACAGAAATTTTTAGGCAATAACAAAGATCCTCACTACAAAAAGATCGTCGGACGAATGCTGAAAGCATTTCAAGCTTTAGGTTGCCTGATGAGTTTGAAAGTGCATTTCCTCCAGTCCCACCTTGACTACTTTCCTGAAATTTGGGAGCTGTGAGTGAGGAACAAGGTGAACGATTCCACCAAGACATTAAAGAGATGGAAAAGAGATACCAGGGAAAATGGAGCATTACAATGATGGCAGACTACTGTTGGATGCTTCAGAGAGACATTCCAGATGCTACTCACAAGCGTAAATGCACCAAGAGGAGCCTCACAAGGAGGAAGAATCGAGTTTAGTGTGTGTAGGTGAGCTCATTTCAGTTCAAAAAAGGATTTTCATGAAAATATTGTAATAAAACTTTAATTTTATAAGTCTATTTCTATTTATTTATTTTTTATTTTATTTTATTTTATTTTTTTAATTTCAAACCTCTTTATTGAAGGTATTCAAAAGGTAATACAAACAATCATCAAAGTACATACAAGATTTATACAGCAAATAAAAACACCCAGCCCACAATATGGAGTGTGAAATACGAGGAAATTATACTAGAAACATCTCAAACTTAAAATATTGTAATAAAACTTTAATAAGTCTATTTCCATTTATTTTGAGGTATTGCCTTATTTAACATAGTTACCTAAATTGTCAGGAAACGTGATGTCCTATGACAAAATGGAGGTCATTTTCGGATTCAGCGCACCAAAAAACATAAAGATTACGTGGAATAACCAAAACTGCTCTCGAAAAAAATTTTTTTGCAGACCTCGGACGAGGGCAGATTTAATATCATCACTATCTGGATAATTCACTGCTCCGCCCATGGACTGCCCTGGCACTACCTGAACAGTGTAAGATATTCAGGAGCACTATCTAAATATTGCCGGATAGCTCCTCCCAGCGGCACTTATGCGGAGAGCAAGAGCTGCCTTTCAATATTTACCCCTTAGTATTCACTGTCCCAAGGTCATCTCTAAATCCGTCAGAATACGAATACTGGAAGGAATGGAGACAGCAGTTTTCCACTGAGCAGAAGATCAATAATGTCAAGGGGGACCGATGTGGGTTTGATTTATTTTGACCAACTCACAGGTATAACAGTCAGCAAAGAATTACATTTTTGCCACAATCAATATGGTTGCTAAAACCTTTTCCTATAATAATGGCAATCTAATGAATGGTAGTAGCAGACTCTGGCTAACATCTCTCTGGATTCAGGGAAATACACTATACCAAATAGGGGGTGACATTCATTGTATTAATTTAAATACCAGCCATGGCATGCAAATTAATCCATGTATTCAGTGCCTCTTTACATATAATTAGTGGCAACGAATAAATGTGTGGTGTAGTGACTGCCACCAGTGTGGGGGTCATTTTATAAGGAGGGGCTAAGAATACACATAAATGGCAGTACATTAGTTGCTTGTGTGTGTAAATTGCCAGATACACAAGTAAATGGCCTCCTGTAAAATACCGACCAAACTAACAGTACACACGTTAATCTGATGACACACAGGGGGTCTTACTAATGGGTGCTAGCTGGGAGTGCGTGCTCTGGCATTCACTGAAGGAGCACTGGGACACGCATCACCAGCTAACGCAGGGCCATGATAGGTAGCGCGGGATGATTCCCACATTAATTGTGCAACCCGTGTTAGGGGGAGTGGGTAGATTAAGGGCGGAGAGCGGGCATGATGAGCTCAACACAGTGCTCTATTCACACTGTGCGCTAACTGCATTAGTGCGGGTTCACCTAATGCCACCTCAGTAGGTGGTGTTAGGTGACCCACACTAATGCAGGATGCTCAAGGGGACAGGTCGCGTTAAATGCCAGGGAAATGCTTTCCATGCTCCCAACTGTTAACACGGTGGTGTTGAACCACGCCATAGTTTCGGCACTGTTGGTGCATTACTGAAACACCTTACCACCCATTAGTAAATACCCCTATAATTTCACAGTGGCATGCACTCAGGTAGAGTGTGGGTAGTGTGAGCAAATATGTGCATTAATTGTAATAATTTGTGTATGTACTTGCAAAATGAAAGCACCTTCACATACACCAGCTCTAGCACCTTAATTTAAGGCACATTCTCTGTGACACACACAACTATTGTGTAAAGACAAGTCAGTGACTACTTGTCTTTATAAAATAGGTTTAAGCACATTAAAACATACTTTAACTAGTTGCTCACCTAGGTTAATGAGCACTCTAATGCGTGTATTTTGCACCTATTGGCGTCGATGGTAGTAAACGCGCTTAAAACCTAGCCTAGAACTTGCTAAGTAATGATACTGTATAACTTATGTATGTAAGTTTGTGCTCAGCTTACACTCTGCCCAAGCTTCATTCCTTACCTTACCCACACCAAAAGCGTACATGTACTTATAGAATTGCGACCATCTAAAGCATGCACATAAGTGCCCATCCCCTGCGCGGCTCGGGGGCGGGAAGAGAGGATACTCCCACTCCCCCTCCCCCTGCAGCAGCCAGTCAGGGCCCTTCAGGACACCTCCAGAGACTTTTAAACGTGCTCGGGTGTGACTGCAGCAGTAGCACCCAGCCCTAATCAACGATCGGCAACAGGGGAGCGGGAATGGAGGAACTCCCGCCCCTTTGTAGCAGAGGCCAATCAGGACCTTTCAGGACATCTCCAGGGACTTTTAAAAATTGAAATGCATTCGGGCACAACTGCAGCAGTGGCAGCCAGCCCTGATCAGTGATTGGCAACAGGGGATGGGAACGGAGGATACTCCCGCCCTCCCCTGCAGCAGGGCCCTTCAGGACATCTCCAGAAACTTTTAAAAGTTCAAATGCACTCAGGTGTGTTTGCGCCTGAGAGCCTCACCAGAGGGCCCTTCGGCTTGACCCTTAGGAGCGGGCACTTAGAGGAAGGCCGCAAAACAGCTACAGAAAACAAACTAAAGTTGAGTGATCAAGCATTGGACAACACAAAACTGTAACATGCATAATGCCTGACCTATACAGAATTCTTCTCACCATTTGCCGCCTCATACTATCTGCATTATTCAGCAACACACTATGCCTCACCTGAAACCACGGTACCATTCCAGTCATCCGTGGTTACAGCTCACTATGCCACAAATGCCTGCCACACAGAAAGTGGCCAAGAAACAACTCCAGCTTGGTTCATATCCCTCTCCAGGAATATATAACTCTAGAAAATACCACCCAGACAACAGCAATCACAGACGACCTAAAATGCACTTTAATCAATGCCTGCTCTGCAAGAAACAAGATCCAGATCCTCAATGACTACATAATTGACAACAATCTAGACATCTGATGCATAACAGAATCCTGGTTCTCCAATACAGATACCATTCTAATCAACCAACTAAAACCACCAGATTATGACATCTTCTACTGCTCTCGTTCTGACCTCAGAGGTTGGCGGTGTCTGCATCTTGGCAAGAAGCAACTTGTTGTTCAAACTAACACAGGCTATCACCACAGATGGTCCTGACTTAAAATTAATATCAAACAGATGACATCATGTCTCACCTACCGCTCTCCTACAGCTAAGCACGATGACTTAACGACCATCCTAGAAACAGGCAGTACCTATGTACACCCATCTTCCTACCTCACACTAATGGGTAACCTGAATCTATCCTCTGTTCCGCTAAACCAATCTATACCCTTCATGGAAGCCATGGGGCACCTTCAGTTCACACAACTGATCTGAGCCCCAACACACACCAAGAGAAACACCATGGACCATATATTCGTCCAAACCCAACTCCTTGAAACCCATGCAATCCCCAATCTGCTGCTTACAAAAGTCCCATGGTGAGACTACTACACCATCACCTGCCACCTACCATATCACCCAACCCCGAAATCAAACGCTATTCACAATATATACCACCACCGTTTCAAGCCCTTCAACAAATCTACCTTCATTGACAAAGTTGTCTCCTCGCTTGATGCACAACCCCAGGATCTTGACCTCACAATGAACAAATGAGTAAGCACAATAAAACCTTTGCCACAGCACCTTCCACCAGACTCCAACATGATTTGTTTCCAGACTCACTCACATACTATTCTTACATCAACAGTCCCGTTTTCAGAACACAGAATTTGTTAGGGACCCATGGATTACCTCTTTCAGCACAAATAGCACATTTCGGCATATCCAGAATAAACACTATTGCTCTTCTTAATATTTCTGTAAGGGTGTTTATTAATGTTTCTTTACCTTACAACATTCCCTCACCTCTGCTTTCTGTTCTTTATCCTGTGTATTGCCAGACTGCAGTCACACCAGTTCAGCACATACTTGTCACAACCATTCTTCAATATGGGATGAATTGAAGAGCACAGTAGAATATTTTCTAAGTTCTGGCCTTATTCAACGTTGCAGCAGGATTAACGGGGACTTCGCGGGGATATTGCAGAACGTATACGGGCCTACGTGTGTATTCCCCATTTAATATCGCAATGCACATGTATGACCAAAATTGTCTCAATGAGATTTACAGCTGATCCCTGGTATCTATAGGTTTTGAAAAAAATGCTTGTATTAGCCAGCCCTTTACTGGAGGGCTATCCTTCTTAATTCCCAATTGCTTATTTCGCCCTCCAAACTGAAATAAGATAAAGATAGCAGCATCTGTAGTTAATTGGTGACATTTATACATGTAGGTTTGCAGAATCACCAACATAAATGTGTAAGTTGCTGAGTTTCCTCTGTTGATATTTCCCACGTGTAGATTTGTAAAGAGGGTTCTCCAGCTCTATGTACTGGCAAATACACATACACTCCTGCACTATTTTAGAAAAGAATCCACATGTCGTATAACCTTTTATAAAATACCACCAAAATCAACTATGTTCCAACCTCAACGTCTCAATTCCAATCTCTATGTGCTATCTAAAATATGCATTTTTCTATGTGAAGGTACATTTTAGAAATGATATCTAGGTGCAATCTGGGACGTCCAGATGAAAACATCTATAAAACGGCTATCCGTATGCAAGTTTCAACCTGATTTTAGAAGCTTCTACGTGCCTTAAATGGACAGCGGCAGCCTCGGCCACATAGATGTCCCCATGATCATGTCCTCATGTTGAACACACATCCCTACCTGCTATTTTGCAAATGGAGACATGCCTTAGTGTGCCGACCAGAAAACAACTGCCCCTGTTTCCCTTCTGTTCAATATTGTGACTATCAGAGTACCCTCTTCTCTACTCCTTCCAGGTATTCTGGCGGCAGATTGAGAGCCTTTCTGATGCCTATTCCTGCTCTGGTGCAGAAATAGACATGGAGGGTGGTGACATGCTTGCCATTTCCGAAAATGGCAAGTCTAATTTACCAGAATGCCCTCAGACACGCCTTCACCATGCCCCTGTGTGACACAGACGTTCTTGTGCTGGGGACATCTATAAAACTGGGTTCTAAAATGTCTCTGGGGAGGTCTCAATGATTTCCACATCTATGCACTCGTTTTTGGACATCCGTCTCACAAACAGAGCTTCTAAAATAACTACCATAGTGATAGAAATGTACAGATAGTGGAGTTATGTTTCCTGACCACCAGTAAATGTACAACTCTGTTTGAATATTGATGCCTTAGTAATTATTTTGGAACAAACCTTTGTACAGATCCTGTAAGTCGCGGTTAATGTATGTGGGAAGGAAGCAGGAATTAGTCTCCCAAAATCCACAGCAACCTTTGATGTTCTCCAAGATATATTAACCATATACAATGCACAAGCATTTGCAAATTCTATCTCCCCAGCACAAGCACTCATTAGTGGTGTAGCATTTTATTATGAAAAAGGAATTTTACAGTTAGTAAAGACATTTAGCTAGAAGCAGGGATGCCATTTCTCTCTGCTGCTTGACTGCTGGGCACATTGCTAGATCTTAATCTTTAAAAGGTTACAGACTTGATCAAAAATCGAATGGTACTTTACATAAATGTTGGATTCACTGCAAGAACTAACCACTTGAATAAACTGCAATTGAAGAGCATTGGGAACTCGTCTCATAAAAGTTAATAGGAGAACAAACCAATGAGCACCCTTCGAGTGTTTTTTTAGATGTTCTAAATAACATACTAATGATTTCATATCTTATTAAAGTGAACCAACCTTGAAAGAATGAGAATGAAGTCCTTGTCATTTTAGCCTACTTGACACCATTCAAAGGTTTATAGAGGGGAACATGGATGACATCGGCTACATTTGGGTTGTACTGTGTTTCATGGGAGCATATTTTACTGATCAACCAAAACCGCAAGCAGATAATGCAACGGTTCCACGGAATAGTTGTATAGAAAAAAATTAATAAATAAAAAACAAAAGGTACGAGTTGATCCTTTTTAATCGGACTACCCAAACAAATTTCTTTACTAGCTTTTGGAAGCTAAATCCCCTTCCTCAAGTCAGGACAAAAAGGACCTGAAAAGGAGAGGTTTTAGCTCCTGAAAATCTAGTCAAGAAATAGGTATCACCTTATATTTTGTAGAAGGGATTATTAATCTTTATTTCTGTGTATTCAAGAGCTAGGATGGCCATCGCACTAGTGTCAGAGTTCGTAACTTGCCTGTACTGAGCTATGATAATAATTTATTTCAAGAAAGAAGATTGTTGACAGTTTACATAGTGCACAGAAGCAGTTGGGATATGTTCAGACTGTTTTCCCCCTTTCTGTACCGACAATGGGGAAATTATAGACAAGTAAACAAGCAACCAGGGTTCGATTCCCGCTAGCACTCCTTGTGGCCTTGGGCAAGTCATTTAACCCTCCATTGCCTCGGAAGAAAGGCCTGGCAATCTACTTCCGGTGACACTGCCAAGAAAACCCAGGAGCTTCTGGGTCGCCAGGAGTCAGGACTGACTCGAAGGCACACATTGCATTTGCAAACTTTTATGGATTAGTTGAATTTTCACTCTACTGTATTGTATCAGTTTTGTCACAGATATAAATTGAACTGGGCAGCTTTTACAATGGTCGGTGAACTGCGTTTTCCCGTGAAAGTGCATTTCCCATGAGCTTCTTGTTGGAATAATTCTTTCGTGCATTCAGTAGTTCTAAGCCATTAAACCACTCTGCTTCATCGCGGTTTCCAGGTTGGTCATTCACATTTGGAACATTCAAAAATTTCTGGCAGAAAGATACTTGTTGATATGAATAAATATAATCACATCCTTTTAAAAACACACAGCTCAAAGGCCCTCTCTCCAGCATTCTGAATAATAGGCCTGATCCTCCTTACCCCTAGTCCTTATGCAATCATCTTCCTGATCTTACTCACATGCAGACTAGATAGGCCATATGGTCTTTTTCTGCTGTCATGTTTCTACTGTATATGTCTGTGTTTCTAAATTAAACAGAGGAAGCCCACTGGACAGACTCCCTCGATGGCAGCCAACATTATCCTCTAGGAGCAAGACAACACACAATACTCATCCAGAGAATTTAATTCAAAAAGGCTTGTCCACACCTCAGTTACCATTACGTCTCACTTAAATACGCTGGAATACACTTAGGAACTACAACACCCTAAGAAGCAATGTAAAATGCATAAATAAGAGAAAAAATTGAAATCTACAATGGCTGTTCCAGAGCAGTATGGGAAGGTTGACATAAATGTACAAGGCAACAAACTAGTGGTTGTTCCTCGCTGTATGCTTTGCCTTACACTGCACACCAAGGAGAAATATTCCTTTCACAAATCCCACATTTCAGCCTTTCACAGCACTTCACGCCTTCTAGGACAGCATGGCTTGACACTACGGAGCATATTATTCAGCCCAATTGCTTGCTAGTGCTTGTCACGCTTCCATTACGGTAATTGACTGACTCTGTTGAAAAGGTCATGTTTGTGCAACGACAGGCAACTTTGGAAGTTTTTGTTAAATTCCTGATCACAGTGCTTTTCATGAGCCCCTTCGTAGCTGAAATAAATCCAGGGTACAGTACTAAAGGGCTTTGAAGGATTTTCCTGCTTTCGGATATTTTTATTGTTAAAATATGCTGTTACATTTGTCTGGAGTTAATTCTGCTGGAATTCTGCACACTAATTCAAATGTTTATACTTTTTAGTGATATTTTATTTCACTGTACTGTATTTTTTATTATGTATCAAGCAAAAACAATATGCTTTGTTATTTTGACAAACAAGGCATGCTGAATTTGCATAATTCAAACCTTTTGGTGCAGAATTTTGAATTTTGTGTGCAGAATTCCAGCAGGAGTATCATTTCTATACCTCATCACTGTCAGAGTAGTTTATACTGATATACTGTACTCTAGGTAAAACACTATCTTTATCTCCTCTGGCAAAACATCTGTATAGCTTACAGTTTACTGCCGTATAGTGTGTATATACCACCTTATCTGAAGAAAAACAACTTACAATTTAAAAACTGACAAAAAATATATAATAGCCAAAGAAAAGAAAAAAATAAAAACAATAATGAAAACTATATACGTATAGAGAAGGAAAGAAGTCAAAGAAGTGAGTAATGAGGCCAGAAACAAGGTAGTGACTGTAGGCAGTAAAAAATGGTCAAACAATAATGGAAAGGAATTAGATATGAGGGAAAAACAAAGGAAGAGAGTAGTAGGAGTGTCTCAGGCCCACCCTTTTTAAAATTTCTTGAGTGAAATTTCTTCTCTAATGTAGAGGTAACGCATTCCAAAGACGAGGAGTCGTTCAAAACAATGGGGAGGAGCAAGTAGATTCTATGTGGGATCGCTGGGTTGTCAGTAAATGTGTGTTCTGGGGATGGAAGGTCCTACTGGGGAAGTACGGAATCAAATGAAGAGCCAGATAGGATGAAACGCCGGAGTAGAAGATTTTATGTGCCAACTTATGTCAAAATACAATGGGAAGTCAGCACATCCGATAGAGTTGGGCATCTAGCATGCTCTTTTAAAGGTTCCAGAGGGGACTAGGTGTCTTTATAAAATAGCTTTGATTTAGGAGCCAATTCATCCATTCCGCTAGGCAGCTTGTTATAAAATTGCCCTCTATGGGCGTAATCTTATAAAGCCATTAACACATATTTCCATGCATCTTTGGCCTCTTATAAAATGGCGATCTGTGTAGAAGAATGCACAGTGACATGATGGTGTGTTCTTTGCCAGCAGGCGTAGCTGGGAGTACAGCGCAAATGGAGCGTGGGCGGCATTCACAAGTACGCATGTTGATTATAAAATACCTAATTTATATGAGTACTTGTAAGCCTTTCACGTGTTGATTTTTACCTGCTAAAAAGCCAGTGTAAATGTCCATAACTTAATTTAAGATGTGATCTCTGCTGCGTACACTATCCAATAAATGAGCATTCTGTGCTTACAGACAAGTGATTTTATTGTATATCGCAGATCAGATTCCTTCTCCTTAGGCTGGCTGGTTCAAAAATAGCATTTGCAGTCTTTTAGGTAAGGAAGCACCAAGTACTGCTTCCTTCTTCGATAGTTCAGTCAGGAATTGAAACCATGTTGGAAGCAACTGGAAGAGGATTGCTACTGCACTTGATATATGGACCGGATAGGATGCGAGAGACGAGGGGATGTTGGATAATGGGGAAGAAATGGGGACACCTTGCAAGAGGTAGAGGACAACAAAGATTACAGCATTATATTTACAGTATAGCAGGGCTTTGGTAAATCTTAAACTGAAGGTCTTATTTAATAAAAACTCCAAAGATATAGAAATATAGTAACAGAGAAAATGGCAGATAAAGACTATACGGTAAGTCATACCAAGCTCTACAATCCCATTCTCTCCCTTAGAGATCCTCTGTGCTTGTTCTACACTTTCATGAATTCAGGATCTCTAAAGAAGAGGAAGCATTTGCAGCACTTGGTATGGATGAGCAGACTGAATAGACTGTATGGTGTTATCTGCCATCGCTTTCTATATATTCACATTGTTAAAATCCCCATCACAATTTAGAACAAGTGGCACCTTTGGGATTCTCCATAGAAGGCCACTGATGCAAAGACATGTATAGGAGGATGTTTACTAACTGTGCTGGCTGTTAACGCAGCAGATAGCGTACACTATCTGGTCATGTCAAAGAATGTAGATAACACAGCGACAGCGCTGTGTACGCCATGTAGCGCTATGCAAATGATAAGCAGGAGTAGTAGTAGTAGGTTTTCTGCAATCTGCATGAATGGGCAGGATTAGGGCAGAGAGTGGATGTGTCTGCAACATGCAGTTACGGTGGGCCTCAATAGCGCGTGGTAACCATAGGATTTGCAGAGAGCAAGGGTACAGCTCCATCTAGGCCGCTGCAGGACCATGCTGTCTGCATATTCAGTGCAGTATCTGCTGGGGAAAATGCTAGGCACGTGAAGGCACATTATACAAAGGACATCCAAGTGCAATCTGGGACGTCCAAGCCAGAATGTCCAAGTTCAGGCATGATTTCATAAATGTGGGCGTGCCCAGTATGGACGTCTATGGAGATGTCTACATAGACATCCCCAGAATAACAGCCCCAAAACAGGGCCATCTAATAGCCTAATGGTTAGAGTAGTGTATTAGTACCAGGGTGGCCAGGGTTCAAATCTCAGTGCCACTCCTTGTGATCTTAGACTAGTCCCTTAACTATCTTTTTTTTTTAAATGTAATATTTATTGAATTTTCAAATAACATCCAAGATATACTTGTACAGAAAAGAGATATCACAAGAAATCAAAATATTTCAGGAAATTTAAAGAGAAAACAATCCATAATATCCCTGTAGGGGAGGGAGAAAGAAAACATCACAGCAGGACAGGAGAACCCCACTGAGCATTAATAGGAAATTATAACAAACTTATTATCAAAATAAATAGAAGCAAGAGGCCACAAAGCTGAATTACGTATTATACAAACACACCCCAGTATCCTAACCAGTAGGAGATGACAAATCAGACATCCTGGTGCTAATAAAAGTTGACAAATCAATAGGTTGAACAAAACATATCTCTGCATTTTGTACATAACTAAACACAGGGAAAACGTAACTGGAACAAGGCACCAAGTTGCAGAACGCCAGATTTCAAAAGCAAAAACTGATGGTGCCGCTTTTGCATTTACCTAGCCACATCGGGGAAAATGGAAATTTTAACGCCATGAAATAACGAACATTTCTTAAAATAAAGTTTGAGTAACCAGTCTCTGTCAGAAGCAAGCACACAGGTCACCAACAAAGTAGCCACTTGAATTGTCTCTACAAAAGATGATTCCAGCAATTCAGAAATATTAAGAACATCCATTTTAACTCATGCCTCTATTACCCCCAACTCCCTCTTCCCTTGTGACAAATAGAATGCCTTAGATATTGGAGGAACTAAATCCTGTGGAACAGACAAAATCTCTAGCATATAGTTTCTAAACATATCAACTGCAGAGATCGCCTCTTTCTTAGGAAAGTTCAATACCCTCAAATTCGAAGCTCGAGCAGAATTTTCAAGCATTTCAACTTTAGAATGTAGTGCAATATTATCTTTGGTCAGGGCAGCAGTCAAATCAGAAACTGAATCCAGTCTCTGAGAGTTAATTTGTACCTTAGAGTCCAAAACAGCAAGTGAACTCACGCGAGTCCAAATTAGCAGTAACCTGGTTCACCTTTAATGAAAGTGCAGCTGTTTGCTGAGATATAATAATCGACAGGGCTGTAATAGTGTCCCAAATACAGTCTGGTGTAATAATCTTAGGCTGGGAAATCTGCAAGGCAGTCGGCATCAAGGAGGCAACCGGTAGCCCAATTCCACTACCCGCATTGTGGCCACTGGTCTGAGGTAAATCTGTGACCACCACAACTCCCTTGAGGGGACTTCCAGATACCAAGAAAGAAAGTGCTTGGCTCACTTGTGTCGCAACATCCTGCTCCTGCTCAATGAAGACTCTGACTACCAGCATCTCAGGAACTTGTGCAAACAGGAGGGGGGGGGGGGCGCCTTCCCCCAAAGACTGCTGCAGATGCTGTAGATTCAGAGGAGACAAAGTGATATCAGGTTCTTCCACTCCCATGGAGTCCTCCACAGCCCTAGGGTCTACTCCTGAATGAATCTCCCTCCTAACAGCATTGGGAACTACTACAAATCGATCCATAGAACCCGGCATGGGAGTCAAAGGCTCGGCATGGTAGGCCTTTGACTTCCCTTTTCTTTTTGGCATGCTAAGGCAATGCACTGAACCCTCAAGCATCCATCATGGTAAAGTCACTCCCCCAACTCTCTATCTTCTCTACACTCTGGATATTTTAAGGCTAAAACAAGCCCTTTTCTGGTACCTGTTCCTGCCTAGAGCAGGTCTAAATGTAGAAGGGTCGCAGCCGTTTTGGAAATCAAATGAGGAAATCTAAGTTCATTGCACCTCCCCAGGTCACCACCACACCCCCCGTGCACTTGGAAGCCCCTGCACCGGAGACATCTTTAAACGTTATTTGTAAAATGATTACAGATGTCTCCATGATTTCGACATCTTCGGACATCTCAGTCACAACTAAGACGTTTAAAGTAAGTCCCACTGCCAACAGATACCGCAAGGTTTTTGCAGCTAATGCCATGCTATTTGCACAAAAAAGGCATGTTAGCTGCAAAAGCCAATTGTGATTTAGTAAACCTACCCACCTTCTCACTCAAAGGTGGTCTCTCCCAAGCAGCATGGAGACATGTCGGCAAAGCGATGTTGGGAAGTTTACGATTATACTCCCGTTCTACACCAGCTCTGAACAAAAATGGTAGACTCCCATTTCCACTGCAGCTGCTCTGGCGCCTTTGTGAAATACATGTAAGGATGTGGATTTGCTGACACGTATAGCCGGAGGAGCCATTTTACAAATTGACAGGTGGGAAAACCGACCATAGACAACATGGCAGCTTCCGCATGGAAGTGCTGGGCCATTTTACAAATCTATACAGCTATGTCCCACCAGTTAAGTAGAGTGGCCATAATTTTGTAACTATCAGATTTTGGAGGAAGAAGGTAACAATGGGGAATTAAGAGGAATTACTCCCTTGATCCCTTTTGTAAAACCCTGACCAAAACAAGCGATTTGTAAAACTCTATTTGAGCTTCAAGAGCAGCTCTAAATCCCTACATGTAAATTTTTTGAGATACACATGGAACCAAGAAGCCATGTGTTGATTTTTAGCCTACTTTAGCTACTTGCAAACCATGCCTCTACCATGTCCCCTTGAAATCTATATGTGGTGTGGATCTCCATGTGTACATAGTGGCTGTCTAATATCTCAGTTACCCCAACAAATCTTTTGAATAATAGCCCCTTCATTCCCTTGAGTGAAAAATCTCTGTTTTAAAAGACAAAAACATAAAAACCTGTTTTTATCTTCTAAAACATTGATATATGATATCATAAGACATAATCAAGGTCAAGAGAGAACATTCCTGGGAGATCCCAAGGGGGCAAGATGGTGGACATCCAGGCCCTTGACTCTAATCTTGGACCCAGTCTGCAGGCTTTCAATTTCCTTGTTTCTGATGGCGAAATGCAAAGGGAAAATTCATATTTGCCCTGCTGCGCTTCTTTCTCAGCAACCTAGAAATCTAATAGACAGATTCATCATTCAGGAGCGCTCGGCAGCAGTGGCCAGGAGGACTCTGTAATAGGATTTGGCAGGGGAAGAAGAGCCACCAATCTCGCAGGAGGGTAAAGTCTCGCTTGGCCCATAGTTGCGTTTTTCATTGACAGACTTCACGAAAGAAGTTGAAAACAGATCCTGCGAAGTGTAGATGGATGAAATGGCTTAGCTGCAGGAGTCTGCTCAGCTCAGTGCAGTTGAAGGAATAGAATTACTTCGCCATATTGTAAACAGTATAGTGGGCTTAATGGACCTTTTGTTATGACCCAATATGATTCTTAAGTTCTTTTGTTAAGAGCTAGAATGAATCATCTCCCAGTGGAGGTAATTGGGACAGGACAGTATCTGAATTCAAGAAAGCAGGGGACAAACACAGAAGATCTCTAAAAGAAAAAAAGGAACTACAGTATAGTATTTGATATGGAAGAGCAGACTAGATTTTTTTTTATACTGCGCTCTTTAGAACCAGTGTGGTTTACATGTATACTAACTGGTACTTTTTTTTTTATTCACTTGTCCCTGAAGGGCTCACAATCTAAGTGTACCTGAGGCAATTGAGGGTTAAGTGGCTTGCCCAAGGACACAAGGAGTGGCCATGGGACTAGAGACCCCAGTCCCTCCAGCATGAAGTTGCTTGTCCCCATGTGGGAATTGAACCCCTGGCCTTCCAGCCTGAGGTAACCTGTCCCAACCACTGAGCCACTCCTCCCTAGATAGGTCATATGGGGGCTTGTTTACAAAGCCGCGGTAGCGATTCGCGGTCGTTATCGGAGCTGCGGCCCCATGGTCTTTTTCTGCTGACATGTTTCTATGTTTCTATCTTTGAGGGTTATTTTGGCTTAATTTCCCCCGTAGTATATATAATTAAGATGCATTCTGTTAGACAGGATCATACCAAGCCATAATTGCGCCCTGTGCTACTTAAATATCTGTCACACCCCCTCCCCCGCCCCCCAATACTTCCTCCATGTCCAGGCAGCTGCCTGTCCTTGCCCTGCTGCCGGCAATTTTTGTTTTCTCGGAGGCGACGGCAGCAATGAGGCAGACCCGACTTCAAATTAAAAAACAAAAACAAAACCTTTGGGTCTTTTCAACTCCGCGCTTGTAAGCAGGTCAGGTCCCTCCTTCCCTTCTCTGATGTAGGTCGTGTCAGAGGAGGGAGGGAATAGGCCAGCCATTCAAAAACAGGTATTCACAACTCTGCATTTCAATGGCTAGCCTGGTTCCTCCCTCCTCTGATGCGATTTACATCAGAAAAGGGAAGGAGGGACCCGACCTGTTTACAAGCACAGAGTTGGAATGACCCACTCGTTTTGTTTTCTTTCTTTATTAATTTGAACTCAGGTCTGATCTGCTCCACTGTTGCTAGTGCCACCGCCGCTGCTGAGATAACTAAAAGTGGCGGCTGCAGGGCAACAGCAGGTGGGGGGAGCTGAGACCGGTATCCCGAAATGCGCCCCTAATCCTTTTGCGCCCTGTGCAGCTGCACCGCTCGCACAGGGCTAGGTATGGTGCTGCTGTTAGATATATAATGAGCCAGCCCATCTAACTGCTTTCCTGAATTCCAGACCTGTGATGGTTCTTCCTGTGGTTTTAAGTGTTGCTGGATCCTTAAACTCTTAAAATATAATTTGTAGTCTGCTCAGTACTTGGTCCTACTCACTTTAAATGTTTGTGTTGCAACAGGAAGATGGCAGTTTTTTCCTAGTAATATGTTCTTGCACCATCCCCCCATCCCCCCTCCCTCCCCCCCCCCCCCCATACCCATGGACTGGGAATGTGGGGAATTCACTGTTTTCTTTTAGATCCCTTTTGGTGTATTTTTCGTATTTGTTGCTTTTCCTGCTCCCCTGTTGTCTTTAACAGGAATATTTATGGATACACTTTGAATTGCAAATTTAAAAAAAGGAGAGAACTCCTGAGGAGCACAAACCTTTCTCTGCTTCCTTTCATGATCTGCTTCCACTGTGGGCCTACAGCTGTTTTAAAAGCCCAATTCCATTTTCTGCTGTTGTGCTTTAGCTAATGTTTGGAGTCATGAGCGACTTTTCAAAACTCACCTGTCAAAGCACAAAAATAAAGCAGTACAAGAAGAAAACAAATCAGGGCAGTTTAACACAGCGGTGCCCACACAGACACTTCCCAACGCCGATCAAACTGACGGTGCGTCAACACTCAGTGTCAACATCTGACAGTCCCAATTGCCATGGCATTTAGAAACCCACAGCGGCTACACCTTTGGAAAGGAAGGCATCAGAATGCTAGAATGACCCTTCATCATTTCCAAAATGAGGCCGCGCCAGTAAACACCAGGGCACCTGAACCCAAGCCATTATCTCCCCAGTGTCTAAGCACGTAGTAGTACTCAGGCGATAAGATAAAATTACTACAGACAATATCATTTCTCCACCAGGTTATTTTCACACATCGCAAAAACCTGTTTCTCGGCTTCTCACTTAGACTATTTTTGGATTGGTGACTCAGGATGCTATGCAGTAGTGTATCTTATCATGCAGCTTAGATTCTGATGAGAGAATAACCCTAGCACATACTGTACCAGATGTGCATATGTATAGAAGTACTTTAACAATCTTTTTACTGCTATGCAACATTTCTGAATTTGTATGTGAGAAGATCATCCTTTAACTCTCCCAGTAAAAATGTTATGCCTCCCCTGAAACCATGTATGCCTCTTAATGTAATTTCAGCACAGAGTTGATATGAAGCCCCTAGACAGAATATCATACCATTATAAATCAGTCTTGAGTTGGGACTTCTTCCACTATACTTGAAATCAGCAATTGTAAGACCCATCTTAAAGAAACTTTCCTTGGATCCTTCACAGCCTACTAACTATTGGCCAGTGTCAAATCTGCCATATTTATCCAAGTTTATTGAGAGGGTGTATTTTTTACAACTCTCTGACTTCCTGTCTAAAAACAAATGTGTTGTACCCTAGGCAATCTGGCTTCAGAACCAAGCTTAGTATGGAAACCTCCATAACAGCCTTGATTAGTGATATAAGTGGAGCGCGTTTCCATAATGTGCATGTCCAGCAGGCAGACATGTCTAAATCAAACACGGGCCCCCTTTGAACCTACTTATGCATCAGGGGGGATAGGTGTTTTTCGGCAAGCACATGCAAGTGGTATTTAGCCAGCCCCATGCTTCGGACGCGGACAAAGGTTTGGACGTACCCATGCCCATTGTATTATGTAACGTTTCACATCCTGCCCATCCCCACGATGTACCCATGGATGCCACACCCCTCAGGAAAAACCATGCATCTTCTAAGCTGCTCATCACAGACAATAGTTTGCTGATGCACATAAATACCAATGAGAAATGACAGCTGCTGCAACCTAGACCATATACCAGACCTCATCATGAAAAGTGCTAGGTAAGACCAGTGCACCCCAATATCAGAACATAAAAGCAGAAGAAATGCCTTACTGGGTGAGACCAAGGTCCATCAAGCACAGTATCCTGTTTCCAACAGTGACCAATCCAGGTCACAAATACCTGGCAGGTTCCCAAAAAGGCACACATGTTCTACAATGCTTGTCCTAGGACAAGCAGTGGATTGTCCAGGTCCTGGTTTATGGACCTTTCCTCCAGGAACTTGTCCAAACCTTTTTTTAAACCCAGCTAAACTGACTATATCCTCTGGTAATGAATTCCAGAGTTTGATTACACTTTGAGTAAAAAAATATTCTTTGGGAACAAGCAGTCCTCACATACGGGTGACGATGGCGCTGACAGAGCCTGCGCAGAAGCTTCTCCCCAGCTTTCAAAGAAAGTCTTTGGGAGATGTACCAGTCATGCGTGATACACTTCCCACCCAAGGTTGCCATCTTGCCTCAGTCTTCTTTTTTTCCACGGAGCCCATAAGACACTGTCCAGTTTTCCCTGTAAAAAGTTTGATTTTTATTGTTCTCTTGTTGCATACCAGCGGCTTTAAAAAGCGTGACTGTTGGGGCAAAATGATGTCACTTACTGGCCCACACAACTTCTGCCTCCAATGTCTTCGCCTGGAGCACGACTCTGACTGCGAATGCTGCAGAACCATGACCTCAAAGGCCTTGAAGAGTCGTCATCAGCAGCAGATAAGTTTCTTTCAGAAGTCCAACTCCGTGCCAGAGTCTCTGGTGACACCATACTGCAGGGCCCCCTCCAAAACCTCGGTACCCCACGAAGCCAGAGCCTCTATGAAGTCTCATGGCTGCGGTTCCTCCAAGTGGAAATCCCCAGAGGTGGAGCACAAGAAGAAGAAATCCTCGAAGACCACCTCGGAGGATGGATCCTGGAAGAAGGGGAAATCCCACCCCAGGATCCACAGTCACAGGTGTGAGATAGAGGAGTCGGGGCAGGAGTAGCCCACCAAGCTGTCCCATAAGGAGTCATCAGCACCTGCTGACCGGCCTCAGACCTCCGAGGCCATCCTTATCGAGGACTCCCTCTTGATGATACAGATACCGGGCCCAAACCCTCAGTGCCCATGTCAAAGGCTGCGGAGCCAAATGGTATGGAGACCAGAATGGCAGCCCTAGAGAGCAGTATCTCTGCCCTAGTAGCCATGCAGTGGGTGTTCATGTCCAGCTGAACCGCTTCATCCACACTGACGACAGGACCCTTGACATCGAGGGCTTCCCCGGATATCCAGCCGGTCCTCGAGCACCATCGGCCTCGAGAGAGCCCCCGGCCCCAGATGAGGTCCTGCTTCCATTCCTTGGGACATTGGTCCTCCCTGGTGAACTCTCACGGCTCAGACCGATGATCCCCTGGAGATCATGGACCACTGAGTGCAGCCCTCGGCCAAGGTGATTGTGCAGTGTCGGGCTCATACTCGGACTTCGAGTCCAAATGGGAGACAGAGGATGAAGTGTCCTCAGACACAAGGCAGCACAGTGATGTGCCCTCGGACCAATCTCCCCTGATGACCCAACGCCACTCACCGCCCGAGGACGTTGCATTCCTCAATTTTGTGTGGGACATGACCAAGGCCCTCGCCATCGAGACCGAGGCCGAGGCCAAGGAGGACCCTCGCACCAAGGAATTGGAGATACTCAAATACGAGGCACCCCAAAGGAAACCCTTACAGTCCCAGTGCCCTCGATCCTCGACTGCCTCCTCTTCCAAATGTGGGAAACACTGGCATCGGTACCAATTGTTAGCAGGCTCCTCGATGCCATGTACTGCGTATGCCGAAGCCCTGTGTTCCAAAAGACCCAGCTTCCCCACAACTCCATGGTCGTGGAGTCGGCAATGCGCCGGCTCAAGAGCTAAAAGACCCATTTGTCAGTGTCACCCAGCAGGGAGGCCCAAACCCTTGATGCCCTTGGCCAGAAGGCCTTTCAGTGCTCAATACTAACATGCTAGATCGAGTTCTACCAGCTCTACATCGGCATGTATCTGAAGGAGCTTGGTGGATTCTCGGCAGGCCTCGAGAGGGAACCCCTTCAGAGGTTCAAGACCCTAACCTCGGCAGTAAAGGAATGCTCAAAGTTTTTGTCTCAGGCAGCCTACGATGGCTTTGAGTCATTGGCCAGGGTGGCCACCGCAGGCATCGGGGCTTGACACCAGACATGGCTGCAGTCATCTGGCCTGGAACAGTGGGTGCAGGACAAACTGATAGATGTCCCCTGCATAGGTGAAAACCTATTCAAGAAACCCATGGCGGATAAGGCAGTGGAACTAAAGACCGAGTATGTGACGAAAACCAGGCTCTCAAAAAAGACCTCTGTGCACCCCCGGAAGAAAGCCTCTGGGAAAAATCCCTTCTTCCCAAGTAAGAAAGGAGACTTCAGTGGTACTCTGCACTTCCAGGCCTTCTTGGCCTCTCAACAGGGCCAGCAACAAAAAGGACAGGCACTCTGTCCCATGAAACATAAAGCCCCGAAGTCCCAGATGCCAGCCCCGGCCCAGCCTGGGGGTAGCTTTTGACTGCCCATGCACGACCCTCCTATCCTCCTACCCCCAGGAGGTCATCTGCTGCCCATAGGGGGGTGCCTAGCAATGTTTGCCCACAGGTGGACAGCCATCACCACCGACACCTGGGTGCTACAAGTGGTCAAGGAGGGCTACCTCCTCCACCTACATCGGGCACTATCCACGTACTTCCCAGGGGAGCCCACCAGGCCTCTCTTTCACCAGGCCCTGCTCCTCACCAAGCTGGCAGGCCTAATCAACAACACAGCAGTCGAGCCAGTGCCGAAACATCTCTGGGGCACAGACTTTTATTCCAGATACTTCCTTGTCCCCAAGAGGATGGGAGGACCTCAGGCCCATCCTGGACCTGAGAGAGCTCAACAGGTTCCTGGTCAGGGAAAGGTTCAAAATGCTCTCTCTTAGGACACTACTGCCATTTCTTCAGCAGGGAGATTGGCTATGCTCCTTAGACCTAAAGAATGCCTACACTCACATCCTAATCCATCCCAGCCACAGAAAGTACCTCCCATTCGTGGTGGGAGGACAGTACAACCAATACAGGGTGCTGCCCTTTGATCTGGCCTCGTCGTCAAGGGTCTTCACAAAATGCCTTGCGGTGGTTGCAGCCCACTTCCGACTCAAAGGGGCCTTTGTCTTCCCCTATCTGAACGACTGGTTCATAAAGGAGTACATGGCTGCATAGGCACAATGCACCACTGAGCACACCATCAGTGCCCTGCAGCACCTGGGGTTTATCATAAACTACCCCAAGTCCCACATCACTCTGGCTCAGCACCTAGAGTTCATAGGGGCACAACTAGGCAAAAGCCTTCCTCACCCAGAATCGGTCAGAACACCTCAGGGAGGTAGCCGCAAAGGTACACCAATGCCGGACACTACCTGCTCGGCTCCTACTCTGCCTGTGGGAAACATGGCCTCCACGGTTCACGTGACTCCATATGCCCACCTGCACATGAAGACAGCCCAGTAGTGCCTCTACTCTCAGTGGACTCAAGCCACAGGCAGACTCAGGGACAGAGTGAAGGTGACCTGTCAGCTGGTGGACTCCCTTGGATGGTGGCAGAATCCACACCGCCTTCAGACCGGGATGCCCTTCCAGGCACCCAACCCCCAAAAGGTCCTCACCACAGATGCCTCACTAATGGGCTGGGGAGCGCATTGCGGGAACTTCCAGATGTCAGGTTGCTGGTCCCAGGAGGTATCCCGGCTGCAAATCAACTTGCTGGAACTCCGGGCAATATACCTAGCCCTCCGAGCTTGCCGCCACAAACTTCAGCATCTGTCAGTGCTGATACAGATCAACAATCAGGTCTCAGTGTTTTACATGAACAAACAAGGGGGTACAGGGTCATACTCCCTCTGCCAGGAGGCAGTAATCCTCTGCTCCTATGCTGCAGGCAGAGGGATGCTCCTAAGGGTGATGTACTTCCCAGGCCAAGACAATTCCCTGGTGGACAAATTGAGCAGGGTCGTTCAGCTGCACAAGTGGCACCTGGATCCAGCGGTAACCTTATGTCTTAAATAAAGGGAACTATCAATGAGTGCAGCACTAACGGAATGACGTCATACGCAGGTCTCCCACTCTATCCGAGCATTCAAACCTGTAGGAATGACAGTCTGAAGCGTATGAATCCATCGCTGTTCAGCATATAATAAAGTCTGTTCCTTAGTTCGACCCTGCTGAGGTCTCAATACTTGTGTTATGCAGAAACAGCGCAAATCCTCAAAATTATGGTGTAAAGACAGGCAATGCTCAACAATAGGAGCTTCTAATCGCTGACACTTTAGTTTACTTTTATGTTCGTTCATACGAATTCTAAACGAACGATTAGTTTTGCCTACATATAGTAGGGAACAGGGACACCTTATACAATAAACTACATTTGAGGATCTGCAGGAGGTATTAGTACGTAGCTGGTAAGTACGTCCTTTATGTGAAAAACTACTGCACTCTTGAGTAATGGAGCAAATCGTGCATTCTCCACAGCGCTTATGACCACCAAAGAAAGAGCTCTGTACATCAGAGGAGCGTAAAACTGTCGGGCTGAGTATATCTTAGAAGTTCTTTTGACGTTGCCACACACATCGTGTGCGATATTGTTGCAAGCCTGGTATAGTAGATAAAATGTTTTTATGCTGGTTCAAGCTGCTCTGGAGCTTCTTGCTGAATGGAGAATAAACCGTTATCAAATGTACACAATCTTCCACTTGTGATCTTTGGCCCGGGGGGTGCAAAAGCATATCCCAAAACGTGCCCTGGTATAGGCATCTTTGATGATTTTTCTCAGGTATCCCCGCTGATAAAAACTGTGCCGCAATCGGGCTGCTTGTTGTTTAAATTCATGCATAGTACTGCAGTTCCGCCGATACCGAATGAACTGTGAAAATGGAAAACTATTACGTAACTGCACTGGATGAGCACTTGAGTAATGCAGAAAAGTGTTTTTATCAGTGTTTTTTCGATAAATAGAGGTGTTCCAACCCGTGGAGGTCTTGCTTACTAAAACATCCAGAAATGAGATCTGAGTCTCATGACAGGTCAATGTGAACTTAATATTCGGTTCACAAGAGTTCAACAAATCAAAAAAATTCTGTAAAGAAGACCTAGTACCTTGCCAAATGACAAAAATGTCATCGATGTACCTCTTCCATACTTTCAGAGAATCTTGATATGGAGAATGCTGAAGCCATCGCAGCTCAAAATCCTGCATATAGAGATTGGCCACTGAAGGGGCACAGGTAGCGCCCATGGCCACTCCGGAAATCTGATGATATAATTGCTGTTCAAATGCGAAAAAATTATTAAACAACGTGAATTCTGCTAATGTAGACAAAAAATTAAGTAAAGAATCAGACAGGTCACCCCGACCTCGAAGAGCTTCCATAACCACCATATGAGCCTGTGCTTGAGGGATTACTATATATAGAGAGGTCACATCTAAAGTCACCAGAATCACTTCAGCTGCAGCTGTCAAATGTTCACAGTCATGTAAGATGTTTAAAAAATGAGTAGAATCTTTAATATAAGACGGTATAGAAGCCATCAAAGGTCGCAAGTAGGAGTCCAAATACATTGATATGGGCTCTAGCAAAGATCCGCGGGTGGACACTATCGGACGTCCTGGAGGCTGTTTTAGATCTTTATGTATTTTAGGGACTAAATAGAACTTAGACGGAATCGGATCCACAGGATTAAGAAACTGATACTCTTTCTTAGAAATCAGCTTATCATGTAGAGCCGCTTTATGGTTAAGCTTTTTAGCGATGAAAGTAAAGTCTAAAAGAACTGTTTTTACACTTTAGAGCTTAGCAATCTCCCCTGATGAAACCTTGAATGGTGAAACGCTTAGTGCCTGACAGCGTTGGGAACGACACTTCAAGCTAAGCATTGATAAAGACAAAGATATTTAAAGCTAAGCATTTTGTTTATTGCTCAATATTGAGAAAGATGTTTACAATAGAGCATTTTTTATAGTTCAGTATTGTTTCAAAAATACGGTGGCTGCATTGTGGTGGTCCTTGATGTTACGGCTTGGGCAATAAGTCAGTCTATTGATGATAGCCCGATGATACTGAGACCACGCGGCTACCTGAAAGAAAATTTAAGTTTAAATAATGCAAGTGTTATCAGTCTAGAGTTTGACTAGTACTACTTTCTAGTTGCCATACGGAGTTTATTGTATATTTATGGTTATAAACACTCTGTGAAAAAAAGACCGACTAAGTGAGTTGTGATCCACATTAATGGAAGGACTATAAAGGAGTGGCCTAGTTGTTGGGGCAAGTTACCTCAGGCCAGAAGGTTGGGGTTTCAAATCCCACTAGAAGACAGCAACCTTGGACCGGAAGGACTGGAATTTCTAGTCCTACAGGTGCTCCTTGTGGTCTTGGGTAGGCCACTTAACCCTCCATTGCCCATATTCCCTGTAAAATAGTTATCTCCGAGTTATAATGCCCTGTTCAATGTAATTTTAGTTTGTTCATGTAAACCACCTTGATATCATGGAAGGCGGTATATGAGAAATGTTAAATAAATAAATACTTTGGGTTGTTCTTTCCTAGGTGCATAACTTTGCACTTGTCCATATTAAATTTCATCTGCCATTTGGACATCCAGTCTTCCAATTTTTCAAGGTGGTCTTGCAATTTTTTTAATCCTCTTGCATTTAAACACCTCTCTTGTTATTTCTATTTCCAGGTCATTTATGAATATGTTAAAAACCATGAGAGACTTTTGGCAAAATTAAAAAGTCATGGGATAGGAAGCAGTGTATTATTGTGGATCAGGAACTGGTTAAAAGATAGAAAGCAGAGGGTAGGGCTAAATGGCCAATATTCCCAATGGAAAAATGTGAATAGTGGAGTACCCCAGGGATCTGTGCTGGGTCCGCTGCTTTTTGACATATTCATAAATGACCTGGAAATGGGAATAAAGAGTGAGGTAATCAAATTTGCAGATAACACAAAACTATTCAAACTTGTTAAAACCCATGAGGATTGTAGAAAATTGCAAGTGGATCTTGATAAATTGGAAGACGGCATCCAAATGGCAGATAAAATTTAACGTGGACAAGTGCAAAGTTATGCACCTAGGAAAGAAAAACCCAAATTATGGTTACATGATGCAAGCTTCCACATTAGGAACCACCTCCCAGGAAAAAAGATTTTGGCGTCATCGTGGATAACATGTTAAAACCCTCCGCCCACTATGCAGCGGCGGCCAAGAGAGCCAATAAAATGCTAGGTATCATAAGGAAAGGAATGGAGAATAAAACAAAGGATATTATAATGGCTCTATATCGTTCGATGGTGCAACTGCACCTTGAATATTGTGTGCAGTTCTGGTCGCCGTATCTTAAAAAGGATATAGCGTTATTAGAAAAGATACAGAGAAGAGCCACCAGATTGGTAAAAGGGATGGAAGGATACCTCTATGAAGAGAGGCTAAAAAGGTTAGGGCTCTTCAACCTTGAAAAGAGACGGCTGAGGGGAAATATGATAGAGGTCTATAAATTAATGAATGGAGTGGAATGGGTAAACATAGATTGATTGTTTGCACCATTAAAATATAGAAAGACTAGGAGGCATGCTATGAAGCTACAGGGTAACCTATTTAAGACTAATAAGAGAAAATATTTTTTCATTCAACGTGTAATCAAACTCTGGAATTTGCTACCAGAGGATGTAGTAAAAGCTGTTAGTGTAGCCAGATTTAAAAGAGGTTTGGACAATTTCCTGGAGGAAAGGTCCATAAACCATTATTAAAGTGGACCCAGAATATCCACTGCTTGCCCCAATACAAGCATTGTGGAACTTGTGTCTTTTGGGGACACTGCTAGGTACTTCTAACCTAGATTGGCCACTATTGGAACAAGATACTGGGCATGATGGACCTTGGTCTGACCCAGTATGGCATATCTTATGTTCTTAACCAGCGGGCTGCAAAAATTACTGGGATGCTACACTATTCACCTTTCTCCATTGAGAAAATTGTCCATTTAGCCCTACTCTATGCTATCTTTTAACCAGTTCCTGATACTACACTGCCTCCAATCCCATGACTTTTTAATTTTGCCAAGACTCTCTCATGAGGGGCCTTGTTAAAGGCTTTCTGAAAATCCAGATACACTATTATAACTGGCTCACCTTTGTCTACTTGTTTATTCATACCTTCAAAAAAATATAACAGATTAGTAAGACAAGACTTTCCTTGGCTAAATCCATGTTGGCTTTCTCTCATTAAACCATGGCTATCTACATGTTCAGTAATTTTATTCTTTATAATGGTTTCTACCATTTGTCCAGTACTGCCGTCAGGCTCACCAGTCTGTAGTTTCCCAGATCACCCCTGGAACCCTTTTTAAAAATTGGAGTTACATTGGCCACTCTCTAATCCTCAGGTACTACAAATGATTTTAATGATAGTTCACAGATTACTAGTAGGTCTGCAATCTCATCTCTCAGTTCTCTCAACACCTTTGTATGTATACCATCCGGTCCAGGTGATTTGCTACTCTTCAGTTTATCAAACAGTTGTAATACATTCTTCCAGTTTATCGATATTTCTTTCAATTCTTTCACTACATCTCCTTTATATACCATTTCAGGCATGGATAACTTCCCTACATTATCTTCAGTAAAGACCAAAGCAAAAAATTCATTCAGTCTCTCTGCTATGGCCTTGTCTTCCCTTAGCACCGCTTTTATTCCTCTCATCCAATGGTCCAACTGACTCTCTCACAGATTTTTTGATATGAATGTACTTTAAAAAGATTTTATTATGCATTTTTGCTTCCACACCAAGCTTCTTTTCAAATTCTTTCTTTGCCTGCCTTATCAATGTCTTGCATCTAATTTGCCAATGCTTATGTTATTTCTGGTGTTCATCATTAAGCTCCTTTTTCCATTTCTTGAAGGATGCTTTTTTGGCAACAATAGCTTCTCTGACCTCACCTTTAAACCATGCTGGCAGTTTTTTGGCCTTCCTTTCACTTTTCTTAAAGTGTGGAATATATATGGTCTGGGCTTTCAAGATAGTACTTTTAAACAATGCCCATGCCTGATCTTTATTTTTATCTTTATTGTCATTTGATATACAGCTCTAGGCAGCAAGGCATCAGAGCGATTTACAAAAATCTAAGTTAAAAATAAGGAAATGGAAAAGAACATCAATCATATATAGGACAGGACAGAAAAGAAAGAGAATGAAGAAGAGAGCAATGGGCAGACGGGGAGGAGAGGAGAAGAACTTAGACTAAGAAGGGAGCGAGCTAAGGGGGAGCCTGCTCAGGGGAAGGGGAGGGAAGGTCATAAGCCAACTGAAACATGTGTGTTTTGAGCTGAGATTTGAACCGGAGAAAGGAGGTCTTTGCACGTAGTGAGGCAGACAGAGAATTACATAAGGCAGGAGCAAGGAAAAAGAAAGTGGAATGAATTGTTTGCTCCAAATGCGCACAGGAAACTGAAGGGAGGGCCAAGCAGTGAGTGTGGAGCAATCTGAGGAGATGGTGGGAGGAGTGAAAATGAAGGTCAGACAAATCTCTTTAACCTTTGCAGCTGCTCCTTTCCTTTTTTTCTCATTTTATCATTGTCTCTCTTTTGAAAGTTAAAAGATAATACTGTGCATTTCCTTGCCATCTTTCATGCATTTATTAAATCAAATGCGATCATGCTATGATCATTATTGCCAAGTGGCCCAAAACCTTCATCTCTTGCACCAGATCTTGTGTTCCACTAAAGACTAGGTCCAAAATAGCTTCCCCTCTTGTCAGTTCATGAAAGAGCTGCTCCAAGAAGCAATCGTTTATTTCATCTAGAAACTTTATCTCTGTAGCATGTCCTGCTGTGACATTGACCCAGTCAATACCGGGCTAAATGAAATCACCCATTACTGTGTTGTAACTTTTGTTAGTTTCTCTGATTTCTTTTAGCATTTCATCATCCATTGTTCATTCTGGCCAGGCAATCAGTAGTGCAATCCCAATGCCGTCTCTCTCCGCTTTTTACATGGAACTTCTATACATAGAGATTCTACAGTGTATTTTGTTTCCTGTAAAACTATAATCCTATGTGACTCAATGCCCTCTCTAACATAGAGCATCATTGTACCCAGGTATCATAGTGCGCCATTGCTGTCCTCCTTCCTCCAGGTCTCTGAGATGCCAATCATATGTAACCTTTCATTTAGTGCTATTTATTCTAGCTTGCCCATCTTATTTTTTAGACATCTAGCATTTGCATACAGGCATTTTAGAGGTTGTATTATATTCATATTAATCTGGTTATCAGTTGATAGGTGTAATTTGAAATCTTTAGGCTCTGTATTGAAGGACATCTGGGTTACTTTCATCTTTGTTGGAACCTCTTTGTTGGGATGCCCTAATTTCCCTGTTTTGCTAGTATCCTTCAAGGATACATCTTTCCAAACCGTGTGCTCCTGGGTGACTGTCAGCTTTCCCTTAAGGTGGAGCCCATCCCTTCGGAAGAACCCCTCCCTTCCCCAGAATATTGCCCAGTTCCTAACAAATCCAAAACCTTCTCCTTTGCACCATCATCTTATCTACACATTAAGACTCTGGAGCTCTGCCTGCCTTTTGGGTCCTGCGCATGGAACAAGAATTATTTCAAAGAATGCTACCCTGGAAGCTCTGGATTTCAACATCCTACCTAAAAGCCTAAATGTGGCCTTCAGAACCTCCCTCCCCTCACTTTCCTATGCTATTGGTGCCAACATGTACCAAGACAGCAGACTTCTCCCCAGCACTATCTAAAACCTTGTCTAGGTAGCGCATGGGGTCTGCTACCTTTGCACCAGGCCAGCATGTTACAAGGTGGCCCTCACATCTACCAACCACCCAGCTATCTACATGCCTAATGATCAAATCACCAACTATAACAGCTGTCCTAACCCTTCTGTCATAGGCACATGGCCCTGGAGAAACTTCCTCATTGCAATAGGGTTTTATATCTCCCGAAGGACATGTCCTAGCTACAGAATCACTTCCTGCCACACCAAGGTGGTGCTCTCCTTTCACGTGATCTCTCTCCTCCATAGCAACTGAGAGGCTGCCAGTTTGGAAGTGGGACTTCAGTATTACATCCCTGTGGGTCTCGTCTATGTACCTTTTTGTCTTCCTTGTGTCCTCCAAGTCTGCTATTCTAGCCTCCAGAGATCGGACTTGTTCCCTGAGGGCAAAGAACTACTTGTACCTAGTGCACAAGTAAGACACCTTTCCAACTGGGAGAAAATCATACATGTGGATTGGTCCATTCCTTCTAAAGATGTTTGACACATTGCACAATGTCCACACGGACCATGTTGGCCAGTTCATTGATGACACACCTCTGATGTGAATAATCCGAATACACTAAAATGTCCTTAAGGTTGCATGCCTGTGTAAAGGCAATGCACAGGCCATTGTGGAATACAGAATGTAATTATGCCAGTGCTTGAATATACTCTGAGCTATTTCCTCTGCTTTATCCGAATAACGTAAAACTACAACTTGTTTGTCCATCTCACTTGAGCATTATTTTTGTAACAAGAGAGAACGATTGGCAAATTTTGCTCTCAAATAAGAACCTTGCATGACTTTCTTAGGGTATCCCTGCTATAGCAGTCTTTTCATTAGTGCTTTGGCTTGGTGATGAAAATCCTGATCATCTGAACAGATCTGGAACATCTGCAGAAATTGTCCTATAGGTAGAGCCCACTTCAATTTGAACAGGTGATGACTATCAAAATGTAATAGTTTGTTGCAATCTACAGTTTTCTTATATAATGTAGCGTGCGGGTAACCACCCTTAGAAATTACCATGACATCTAGAAATGATAGATGGGTCATGGTCATAGAGCTTGTCATAGTAAACTGAAGACAAGGATCTTGTGTATTTAACCAGCTTGCAAAATCTAATAGAGATTCTTGTGTGCCCAACCAAATGCTGAAAATGTCATATACTAAGCAGCATATATTAAGAATCCCTAGAAACACAGAGCATTATAACAAGGCCCATCATTGTTTACTTCTGGATTCCCTTTCACCCCATGGCCAACATGCATCCTTTTATTATCACATTTTTCTTGAATTCTGGTTTTATTGTTGTCACTACCACTTCCACTGGAAGGCTGTTCCATGAATCTGCCATCCTTTCCATGAAGAAAATTTCCTGCTGTATTCTAATAATGTATCATAGAAAGAGGGGCCAAATGTAGGTTATTTTCATCTCAGTGTGATCTTTATTTATATTTTTGTCTACCTCTCTTCATGCCTCAAGAAATATTCTCTGTTAGGTTTACGTTCTTCTCTAACCCTACTCTCACATCCTCAGCTTCCTCTTCTATATCCATCTGCTTTTTCTAGACAGCTACCTCCATTAGCCAGAAAGATCTTGACCTGCACAAATGTTATGTAGTAAACATAATGAACACGTTGATGACGCATATAAGTGCAAGGATTAGGAAGCCTCTGGTGTGATCTACTGAAGGAAACCTTTCAACAGACCAAAGGTTTGCTCGATCAGTGATATGGTAGAATGATGAGCATTACTGTACCACTTTTAAGATGGCAAATAGGGATGGAGAAAGGCAATTAGAAATCGGAGCAAGAAGGTGCACCTATCATCTATAAGCCCAGAATTAACATGGTTCACCATTATGTTCAAGCTATAAAGGCATCACTAATACAGAAGGCTACAACAGTTCCAGCATTTATACAGTAGAACTCCCTCCCCTAGATCCTATTCACAACTACAGTCTTAGAGAGGGCTGTGCCTCAATATATAGGTACTGAGGTAGAAACTAGGAAGTTCGGCCACCACAACCATCACCAGAAAGCACTGATCATGGCAGACATCAATGTTCAGATTGGTACTGCTTATGGCTCTGGTAGATGACTTCCTTGTCCCTTGAACGAACCAAATTCACCCACTTATTTCTTGTAAAAATAATTATTTCTTATTTATCTAGTTTCCTACAGGTCAAAAAGAATCCACCTTTTTACAGCCTGGCAGAATAATTCCTTTACATTTTTGGTCTTGTTGAATTGCGTCGTCTTTGCTTCTATTGGGTGTATCTTCATCCTTGGGGCTATGGTTCAGCACTTAATTCAGGATCTTGGAGAATCTTCCGCTGTCATCTTCAGTGTCAAGCAGTTGCAGATTCCACAAATGCAAGCAAAAACTGTAGCTGAGAAAACAGATATGTGACATCGAGCCTATAAAGGGAACATCTTGACATTTAAATCCAATTACCCTTTTATCTTTCCTAATGAGAATAAATCAGCCAGCAGAAAATTCTACCAAACCAACTTATTTTCCTGCCTATTAAAATGTTGGCACTCCTTTGGCACTAGAGTTTTTTATTTCTATCCCCACCAGTTTTATTTACCAAAGGAAAGGGTCAGAGATGTGCAAAAATAAAGAAAAATATATATTGTTGGAAAATATTTTCTATCTCTTTCTTAGCTGAAATTATTAATTGAGAAATTGGAATCAACTCCACACAAGGATAAAATGCTACTCTCTATAATAAATTAAACTGTCAATCATTCCAAGCATCCTTAATATCACAGTGTTTCCCCAGCTCCTAAATTACAGTCTGAATTTCATTTATCAGTCTGTTGTATGTGGAGCAGGATTAATTAAACTCATTCAAGTATTACGGTAAAGCTCAGTTTCTCTCAATACCAAAGAATAATTGACTCCAAATGAATTGAAAAGTGGGTAAGTAATTGTGGCTGTTATTATTCTGATGTAAATATTAGTTCTGTTCTGACATTTAAAAAGATTTAGTGGAGGTACTTTAGTGATAACACAGGCCATAATACCAAGCATGAAAGAAAGATAGCTAGGAAAGTATAACTTAGAATGATTGTATTGAAGTACTTGCAAAAAGTCAGTGGCATATATTTTTTCACATGTGGCCAGTCATAACTTGCCCCTTGAATGTTGCCTTTGATTTGCTGCAGAGAATAGAGGTAAATGGTCACTTTTCTCGATGGAGAAGGGTGACTAGTGGAGTACACCAGGGACCTGTACTCAGAATGGTGCTTTTTGATATGTTGATAAATGATCTGAAATTGGGAACAAAAAGCGAGGTGGTTAAATTTGCAGATGCCACCAGATCATTCAAAGTTGTTAAATCGCACGTGGGTTGTGAGAAATTGCAGGAGGACCTTGTGAGACTAGAACACTGGACATCCAAATAGCAGGTGAACTGTAAGATGGACAATATGGAGTGGAGGAGTGGCCTAGTGGTTGGGGTAAGGTACTTCAGGCCAGAAGGTCAGGGGTTCAAATCCCACTACAGGACAGCAACCTTGGGCCGGAAGGACTGGGGTTTCTAGTCCCACAGGTGCTCCTTGTGGTCTTGGGCAAGCCACTTAACCCTCCATAGCCCATGTTCTCTGTAAAATAGTTATCTCCAAGTTATAATGCCCTGTTCAATGTAATTTCAGTTTGTTCAACATAAACCACACTGATGCAGAATAGCACAGTATATAAGAGAATGTAAATAAGTGCAAAGTGATGCAGCTTTTTGCAAACTATAGATGCATGATGAGGTTCCACATTAGGAATCACTACACAGGAAAAGAATCTAGGCGTCTTCGTGGATAATACATTAAAATCTTCTGTTCGATATGCACCTGTGGCCAAAAAAGCAAACAGAATGTTAGGAATTATTAGGAAAGGAATAGAGAATAAAACAAAAATGTCACGATGCCTCTGTATCACTGCATAGTACAACCCATCTTGAGTATTGTGAATAATTCTGGTCTCTACATCTCAAAAAAGATATACGAGGTGCAGTCAAAAAGTATTGAGACTTGTTCAATAACACAAGAAGTATAACATTGGCAGTTATTGCACTCGGTCTCCTTCAAAATAGTCCCCTTCCAATAAAACACACTTCCTCCAGCGTTCCTGCCACTGCTGGAAACAATTTTGAAATGCCTCTCTTGTTATGCTGTGAAGCTGCTGTGTTGAATTTTGCTTAATGGTCTCCAAGCCATTGAATCTCCTTCCTGTCAGTGGTAATTTCAGTTTTGGAAACAAGAAAAAGTCACAAGGATGCAAGGTCATGTGAATATGGAGGCTGACAGACTTGCTCGATTTGGCGTTTGGCCAACTGCTAGACAAAATGTGAAGCGTGAACTGGGCGTTATCATGATGAAGCAACCATTTGCCATTCCTGTGCAACTCTGGCCTGTTACAATGAACGGCATCTCTCAAATGAGTCAGAACTTGAATACATTATTACTACTAATAATCATTTATATAGCACTACAAGGTGTCCGCAGCGCAGTACAGATATATATAAGAGATGGTCCTGCTCATCAGAGCTTACAATCTAATCAAGAAAGGCAATACAATACATGAGGATGAGGGTACAAAAAGAAGGTGAGGAGTCACAAAGGAAATAGGAGATTAGGATCCAAAGGCAGCCTCAAAGAGGAGAGCTTTTAACATGGATTTGAAAAGGAGAAGAGAGGGAGCCTGACATATCGATGGAGGTAGTGTGTTTCAGGCACAAAAAGCAGCAAAGTGAAAGGAGCGGAGCCTGGAGTTGACAGTAGAAGAATAGAGAGAAACAGGCTAGTAGAAAAGCAGAGTTCATGATGAGGGGGTGTAGGGAGAGAAGAGAGAGGAAAGATAGTGAGGAGCAATAGAATGAATGCATTTATAGGTCAGAAGAAGAAGTTTGAACTGGATACAGAAACAGAAGGGGAGCCAATGAAGTGACTTGAGAAGAGGGGTTATATGAGTATAATGGGGCTGGCAGAAGATTAGTTGCATAGATGAGTTCTAAACAGATTGAAGAGGAGAGAGATGAGACAGAGGGAGACTAACAAAGAGGAAATTGCAATAGTCTAGACGGGAGGTGACTAAAGAGTAGACAAATGTCTTAGTAACATAGAAACATAGAAACATGATGACAGAAAAAGACCACATGGCCTATCTAGTCTGTCCTTCCACATCAACAACTACAACAGTCCACTTTTTACCTTTAGAGATCCTCTGTGTTGGTCCCATGCTTTTTTAAATTCAGTTACTGTCCTCATCTCTACCACCTCCACTGGGAGACTATTCCACTGATTCACTACTCTTTCCATAAAGAAATATTTCCACATATCACTCCTGAATCTATCTCCCTTCACTGTCATCCCATGTCCCCTCGTAGCAGAACTTGCTTTCAATTGAAAGAGGCTCTCTCCCTGAACATTTATGCCACGGAGGTATTTAAACATCTCAATCATATCACCTCTATCCCGCCTTTCCTCTAAGGTGTACATATTAAGATCCTTAAGTCTGTCCTCATATGCTTTATAATGAAGCCCACTAATCATTCTAGTAGCCACCCTCTGCACCGACTCCATCCTGTTCACATCCTTTTGAAGGTGCGGTCTCCAGAATTGCACACTATACTCCAAATGAGGTCGCACCAAAGACTTATACAAAGGCATTATCACCTCCTTTTTTCTGCTAGCCATTCCTCTCCGTATGCACCCAAGCATCCTTCTAGCTTTTGCCGTCGCCTTTTCTACCTGTTTAGCTAATTTAAGATCATCAGACACAACCACGCCTAGGTCCCGCTCTTCTTTAGTGGACAAAAGTACTTTACCTCCTATACTGTATTGCTCCCTTGGATTGCTGCAGCCCAAATGCATGACCTTACATTTTTTAACATTAAATCCCAGCTGCCAAATTCTAGACCATTCTTCAAGCTTAGCTAGATCCCTCCTCATGTTATCTACACCTTCCTGGGTGTCTACTCTATTGCAGATTTTGGTATCATCTGTAAAGAGGCAAACCTTACCCGACAGCCCTTCCGCTATATCACTAACAAAGATGTTAAAAAGAATCGGACCAAGGACAGATCCCTGGGGCACACCACTGGTAACATTCTTCTCCTCAGAGTGAGCTCCATTTACTTGTACTCTTTGTCGCCTTTGTCGCCTCCCACCCAACCAATTTCTAACCCAAGCAGTAACTTTAGGGTCCATCCCAAGGGTGCTCAGTTTGTTTATAAGTCACCTGTGAGGAACAGTGTCAAAGGCTTTACTAAAATCTAAATACACCACATCTAGAGCTCTCCCTCGATCCAACTCCCTGGTCACTCAGTCAAAGAAATCAATCAGATTTGTCTGACAAGACCTGCCTCTGGTGAATCCATGCTGCCTCGGATCCTGTAATCCGCTGGACTCCAGAAACCTCACTGTTAGTAATGTGTTCAGAAAGGAAGGGGTGAATTTTGCTAATGTTGTAGAGAAAGAAACAATGCAGTACTCCTTATTGATGGTTTAGCCTCTTGGAGCATACTTATATGATGAACAATACCTGGTAATCAAAGAAATCTATTGCATGACCTTGACGTTGCTTCTCACTTGATGGGCTTTCTTGGGTCTGGGAGAGTTTGGCGTCTTCCATTGTGAGGACTGAGCCTTAGTTTCGGAGTTATAACCATAAACCCATGATTCATTACCAGTAATAATCTTTGTGATGAAATCTGAGTCATTTTCAACACATTACAACAATTCCCTGGCTGCAGACAGTCGCTATTCTTTTTGGTCAGGGGACAAGAGTACCGGCACAGGTTTTGCAGGCACACATCTTATCCCCAAATTGACAGTAAAAACAGACTGTATTGAACCAAAACCAATGTCCATGTCCTCAGCAAGCTCCCTGAAAGTCAATAGACAATTTGAGCTTATTGCGGCACGCACTGCTTCAACTTCGTCTTCATTCCTGCTCATCAATAGCCTTCAAGAACGTCTGTCACTGTCAACACTTTGGTAGCCCTCTTGGAAACGTTTGTACCAATCATAAACTTGAGCATGATTCGTGCATTCTTCTTTTTTTTTTTAATTTATGCAATTTTCAGATCTTTACACAAGAAAACAACTTGTTACAGAAATGGAAAATTCATAGAAGACAAAAAAGGGAAGAGAACAAGCCTCCAATCCAAAATTACCCAACAAAATTAAGTATAAGAAATTTTCCACTAGCCCACCACAATTCTAGGGAGAGCCAGACAAAATCAAAGGAAACAAACCTAAAAGAACAGAACACATACTGGTGCAATTAATCCTACTATGTGAGATCCTGATTTTCAAAGGGTTTTATCAAGGATTCTCAGACTTCAGAGGTATACTAACACTTTTACTGACAACAAACTGAGTTAAATGAGAGGGATCAAAAAATATATACTGTAGTTAACACCCTGGTATTTTATCAAACATTTGCATGGGTAACGCAAGAAAAATACCCCCCCCCCACCCCCCATTGCAGAACCTTTGGACACAGCAGCAAAAACAGCTGTCTACATTTCTGGGTGGCCTTGGAGACATCTGGAAACGTATAGGAGCTCCCATAAATAACTCATCTTTAGCCTTAAAGTACAGCCTCATTAACCAGTCTCGATCAGGCTCCAAAGCCAGGGTCAGCAGGAGTGTTGTTCGCTGAATAGCTTCAGGGTCAGAGGTCTCCAGAAATCCAGTCAGATCCAATGAATCAAAAGATGGTTTTTGAAATGGTGAGGATGAAGCAGCCGGCAAATAGAAAACCCTAGCAAGAGGAGGAATCGATTCTAATGGTATCTTTAACACAGAAGTGAGATATGAGTGGAAAAGCTCCTTTGGGGAAATAGTAAGCATCCTTGGAAAGTTTAACAACCGCAAGTTCCTCTTCCTTACTGATTTTTCCAGCGACTCGATCTTCAAATGAATATTTGACAAATCTTTAGTCACAGTACCTGACACAGGAGTAATGTCCTCCAATTTCACCTCTAGCTGGGTCACTCTAATTGTCACTGCAGCCACTGCTTACTTCTGCTGATCCAGAGCCTGAACATACCCATAAAACAGGGCTTGAAATGAAGCAAACTGGGAAAGAAGTGATGACTCCAGTGCCTGCAGGCTACCCTACAGCATTTCCAGTGTGGTAATTGCTGGCTTCTGCAATACTGGTTTCAACTCCTGAATAACAGACACCGACTGAGTAATGCCAGAGTGTTCCCTAGCAGAAAGTTGTAGTACACTCTCCTCCCTGGAATCCTTGGCCCTGTGCCCTACAGCAGGAACCGCAGACACCGAAAAGGCAGCCACGGCTCACTCTCCCTCCAACAGTGTTCCAGTTGAATCCCCCAGCTTACAAGCAGAGTCAACCAATGATGAACCAGTGTCAGGGAACTGAGGGCCGTGCTGGAGCTGACCTCACCTCTGGGCTGAGAGAGACACAAGGAGCTTCCTTCTGCTCCCGCCATCCCCAGAGAACCCTCCTTCTCCAGAGCTACTGCAATCATACTAGCGGGCCAAACGAAAGCATTAACGGCCCCTTAACCGCAGGTGCGCTCCTCAAAGGCTCCCAAACTTTGGCTTTCTGATTGTGAGGCATATTGCAAGAAAGGTAATAAGCAATTTAACGCCAAAAAAATAGCTGTTGGGAGCGCAGGTAGCATGCATCCGCCATCATGGCCTTCCTTTAAGCCTCTATCTTATCCACAAAATGAACTTCAAAAAGAGATAGAGACGACTCATGCGTTAATCGCCATACACTTGCTGTAACTTGTCATAAGTCTCTTTGCACGAATCTCCCAGTTTCTGGCAGAATTTAATGCAAATTTGCTGTTCAATTTTTTCACTCATCATAAATCTGACAAACTACTTTTAAACGATACTAGATATCACCTGATTAAAAAAATTCAGTTGTGCTGCAGCCATGCTACACTCTGCACATGCAGATCACATAACTAGGTCACTGCATGCTTAATAGCATCGTGGTGAGATGCAATGTTATATATCTACACAACAAGTCTCGATACTTTTTGATCACATCTCATAGGAAAACAATGGGCAAAACTGAAAGGGGATATGTTGAGGGTGCCATCCTTTTTGTTAAAATGGTAAATAAAGGTAAGAGGAAAAGGAGACTGCTATGGTTTTTGAAAGAATTAGCTTAAAAGGTGGAGGCCTTCATAAAATACAATAGATCACAGAGAGAGGAAGACAGGCATCTATATTTGGAAAAACTTAGAGAAGCTAGCAAAGTAGTCAGGAAAGCAAAGATTCAAAAAGAGGAGGAAATAGCCAATGCAATAAAATTGGGGGATAAGACATTTTTCAGATATGTTAGTGAGAAGAGGAAGGGAAAAAGTGGTTTTGTCAGACTCAAGGGTAAAGGGGAAGAACATGTAGAAGCTGATGAGGATAATTGCTTAACAAATATTTCTGTTCTGCATCCACAGATGAAGAACCAGGAGCAGGACTTCAGAAAAAACCCACAAACAGGAACAGAAGTGAGGGGCATCTTGAACAATTTTCAGAAGACTGTGTTCGTGAGAAACTAGCCAAACTTAAAGTAGACAAAGCAATGGGATTGGATGGGATACACCCTAGAATACTGAGGGAACTTGGGGAGATTCTAGCAGCTACACTGACTGACCTTTTCAGTGCCTTGTTGGAGTCAGGAGTGGTGCCAAAGGACTGGAGAGAGGCACATATGGTCCCTTTACACAAAAGCGGAAGTAAGGATGTGGTTGAAAACTACAGGCCAGTTAGTTTTAACTTTGGTGGTGAGTAAATTATTGGAAGCAATGCTGAAAGAAAAAATAGTGAGGTTTCTGGAGTCCAGCTGATTACAGGATCTGAGGCAGTATGGATTCACCAGAGGCAGGTTTTATCAGACAAATCTGATTGAATTCTTTGACTGTGTGACCAGGGAGTTGGACCGAGGGAGAGCCCTGGATGTGGTTTATTTAGATTTCAGTAAAGTCTTTGACACCATTCCTCACAGGCGACTTATAAACAAACTGAGCACCCTAGGGATGGACCCTAATGTTACTGCTTGGGTTAGAAAATGGTTGAGTGGGAGGCGACAATGAGTACAGGTAAATGGAGCTCACTCTGAGAAGAAGGAGGTTACCAGTGGTGTGCCACAGGGATCTGCCCTTGGTCCGATTCTTTTTAACATCTTTGTTAGTGATATAGCGGAAGGGCTGTCGGGTAAGGTTTGCCTCTTTGCAGATGATACCAAAATCTGCAGTAGAGTAGACACCCAGGAAGGTGTAGATAACATGAGGAGGGATCTAGCTAAGCTTGAAGAATGGTCTAGAATTTGGCAGCTGAGATTTAATGTTAAAAAAATGCAAGGTCATGCATTTGGGCTGCAGCAATCCAATGGAGCAATATAGTATGGGGGTGAAGTAATTTTATCCACTAAAGAAGAGTGGGACCTAGGCGTGATTGTGTCTGATGATCTTAAAGTAGCTAAACAGGTAGAAAAGGTGACAGCAAAAGCTAGAAGGATGCTTGGGTGCATAGGGAGAGGAATGGCCAGCAGAAGAAAGGAGGTGATAATTCCTCTGTATAAGTCTTTGGTGCGACCTCATTTGGGGTATTGTGTGCAGTTCTGGAGCCCGCCCCTTCAAAACGATATAAACAGGCTGGAGTCGATACAGAGGGTGGCTACTAAAACGGTTACTGGTCTTCATTATAAAGCATATGAGGACAGACTTAAGGATCTTAATATGTACACCTTAGAGGAAAAGCAGGATAGAGGTGATATGATTGAGATGTTTAAATACTTCCATGGTATAAATGTACAGGAAGAGAGCCTCTTTTGATTTAATGCAAGCTCTGCTACAAGGTGACATGGGATGAGGGTGAAAGGGGATAGATTCAGGAGTGATATGTGGAAATATTTCTTTACTGAAAGAGTGGTGGATCCGTGGAATAGTCTCCCAGTGGAGGTGGTAGAGATGAGGACAGTAACTGAATTCAAAGAAGCATGGGACAAACACAGAGGATCTCTAAATGAAAAATGGGGACTGTTGTAGTGGTTGATATGGAAGGACAGACTAGATAGGCCATGTGGTCTTTTTCTGTCGTCATGTTTCCATGTTTCTATAGTGGCATTAGAAAAGGTACAGAGAAGGGCAATCAAAATGATAAAGGGGATGAAACAATTCTCCTATGAGGAAAGGCTGAAGTTTAGCACTCTTCAGCTTGGAGAAGAAATGGCTGAGGGGAGATATAATGGAGATCTATAAAATCCTGAATGGAGTGGAACGGGTAAGCACAAATAGATTGTTTACTTTTTCAAAGAGTACAAGGACTAGGGGACACGCCATGAAGCTACAAAACAGTATATTTTTAAAAAGCAGGGGAAAATATTTCTTCTGTCAATATATAATTAAGGTTTGGAACTCATTGCCAGAGGATGTAGTAAAAACAAGTAGTGTAACTAATAACAGTTATAAGACAGTAATAATAGGTAATTTCAATTACCCCAGTATTGACTGGGTCAGTGTCACTGCAGGACATGCTAGGGAGGTAAAGTTTCTAGAAGAAATAAATGACTGTCTCTTGGAGCAGCTGCTTCATGAACCAACAAGAGGGGAAGCTATTTTGGACCTAGTCCTTAGTGGAACACAGGATTTAAGACCACTTGGCAATAGTGATCATAGCATAATTTTATTTGATTTAATAAATGGAAGAAGGATGGCAAGGAAATCCACAGTACTACCTTTTCACTTTCAAAAGGGAGACTATGATAAAATGAGGAAAATAGTTAAGAAAAAACTAAAAGGAGCAGCTGCAGAGGTTAAAGATTTATATCAAGCATGAGCGGTGTTTGAAAATACTACTTTGGAAGCTCAGAGCAGATATATTCCACACTTTAAGAAAAGTGGAAAGAAGGCCAAAAAAACTGCCAGCATGGTTTAAAGGTGAGGTCAGAGAGGCTGTTGTTGCCAAAAAAAAGTATCTTTACGGAAACAGAAAAAAGAGCAAAATGATGAAAACGGGAAACAACATAAGCACTGGCAGGTTAGATGCAAAGCACTGATAAGGCAGGCAAAGAGAGAATATGAAAAAAAGCATGAAATGGAAGAAAATGCATAATAAAAACATTTTCAAAGTACATTCGTAGCAAAAATACTGTGAGTGAATTAGACCATTAGACCACTGGATGATAGAGGGGTAAAAGGGGTGTTAAGGGAGGACAAGGGCATAGCAGAGAGACTGAATGAATTCTTTGTTTCAGTCTTTACCGAAGATGATGTAGGGAAGTTACGGTTTAATGGGAGAAAGCCAAAAATGGATTTAGCCAAGGAAATTCTTGTCTAACTAATCTATTATATTTTTTTGAAGGTATGAATAAACAAGTAGACCAAGGTGAGCCGGTTGATATAGTGTATCTGGATTTTCAGAAAGCCTTTGACAAGGTCCTGCATGAGAAACTCTTGGTGGAATTAAAAAGTTATTGGATTGAAGACAGTGTACTGTTGTGGATGAGGAACTGGTTAAAAGATAGAAAGCAGAGAGTAGGGCTAAATGGTCAATTTTTATTAATGGAGAAAGGTGAATAGTAGGTAACCGAGGGATCTGTGCTGGGCCTACTGCTTTTTAACATATTAATAAATGACCGGGAAATAGGAATAACTGGTAAGCTGATCAAATTTGCAGATCACACTAAATTATTCAAAGTTGTTAAAACACAAGAAGATTGTGAAAAATTGCAAGAGGACCTTGATAAATTGGAAGACTAGTCTTCCAAATGGCAGATGAAATTTAATGTAGACAAGTGCAGTTATGCACCTGAGAAAGAACAACCCAAACTATGGTTACATGATGCAAGGTTCCACATTAGGAACCACCACACAGGAAAAAGATTTGGGCGTCATTATGGATTTGTTCTGTGTTCACAGATGAAGAACCAGGAGCAGGACCTCAGAAAACACCCACAAATAAGAACAGAAGCGAAGGACATCTTGAACAATTTTCAGAAGACTGTGTTCGTGAGAAACTAGCTCAACTTAAAGTAGACAAAGCGATGGGACCAGATGGGATACACTCTAGAATACTGAGGGAACTTGGGGACGTTCTAGCAACTCCACTGACTGACCTTTTCAATGCCTCGTTGGAGTCAGGAGTGGTGCCAAAGGACTGGAGAGAGGCTCATGTGGTGCCTTTACACAAAAGCGGAAGTAAGGATGTGGTTGAAAACTACAGGCCGGTTAGTTTAACTTCGGTGGTGAGTAAATTATTGGAAACGCTGCTGAAAGAGAAAATTGTGAGGTTTCTGGAGTCCAGCGGATTACAGGATCCGAGGCAGCATGGATTCACCAGTGGCAGGTCTTGTCAGACAAATCTGATTGATTTCTTTGACTGGGTGACCAGGGAGTTGGACCGAGGGAGAGCTCTAGATGTGGTGTATTTAGATTTCAGTAAAGCCTTTGACACTGTTCCTCACAGGCGACTTATAAACAAACTGAGCACCCTAGGGATGGACCCTAAAGTTACTGCTTGGGTTAGAAATTGGTTGGGTAGGAGGCGACAAAGAGTACAAGTAAATGGAGCTCACTCTGAGAAGGATGTTACCAGTGGTGTGCCCCAGGGATCTGTCCTTGGTCCGATTCTTTTTAACATCTTTATTAGTGATATAGCGGAAGGGCTGTCGGGTAAGGTTTGCCTCTTTGCAGATGATACCAAAATCTGCAATAGAGTAGACACCCAGGAAGGTGTAGATAACATGAGGAGGGATCTAGCTAAGCTTGAAGAATGGTCTAGAATTTGGCAGCTGGGATTTAATGTTAAAAAATGTAAAGTCATGCATTTGGGCTGCAGCAATCCAAGGGAGCAATACAGTATAGGAGGTGAAGTACTTTTGTCCACTAAAGAAGAGCGGGACCCAGGCGTGGTTGTGTCTGATGATCTTAAAGTAGCTAAACAGGTAGAAAAGGCGACGGCAAAAGCTAGAAGGATGCTTGGGTGCATACGGAGAGGAATGGCTAGCAGAAAAAAGGAGGTGATAATGCCTCTGTATAAGTCTTTGGTGCGACCTCATTTGGAGTATGGTGTGCAATTCTGGAGACCGCACCTTCAAAAGGATGTGAACAGGATGGAGTCGGTGCAGAGGGTGGCTACTAAAATTATTAGTGGGCTTCATTATAAAGCATATGAGGACAGACTTAAGGATCTTAATATGTACACCTTAGAGGAAAGGCGGGATAGAGGTGATATGATTGAGATGTTTAAATACCTCCGTGGCATAAATATTCAGGGAGAGAACCTCTTTCAATTGAAAGCAAGTTCTGCTACGAGGGGACATGGGATGAGGGTGAAGGGAGATAGATTCAGGAGTGACATGCAGAAATATTTCTTTACGGAAAGAGTAGTGGATCCATGGAATAGTCTCCCAGTGGAGGTGGTAGAGATGAGGACAGTAACTGAATTCAAAAAAGCATGGGACCAACACAGAGGATCTCTAAAGGTAAAAAGTGGACTGTTGTAGTTGTTGTTATGGAAGGACAGACTAGATAGGCCATGTGGTCTTTTTCTGTCATCATGTTTCTATGTTTCTAATATGTTGAAATCCTCTGCCCATTGTGCAGCAGTGGCCAAAAAAACAAATAGAATGCTAGGAATCATAAGGAAAGGAATGGAGAATAAAACCAAGGATATTATAATGTCTCCGTATCATTCCATGGTGTGAATGCACCTTGAATATTGTGTGCAGTTCCGGACACCATATCTTAAAAAGGATATAGCAGAATTAGAAAACATACAGAGAAGAGCCACCAAGATGGTAAAGGGATGGACGGATACCTCTATGAGGAAAGGCTTAAAACGTTAGGGCTCTTCAACTTGGAAAAGAGCCAGCTAAGAGGAGATATGATAGAGGTCTATAAATTCGCACAAATCATCATTCACACCACATGCGTACCACCATGGGGGGGTAAAGATCTTGGGTAGAGGATCGTTGTACAAGTGGTGATTTTGGTTTATGCTGTTACAGTAGGTATATTCTGTGTGGTTGGAAACATGCCAGCAGTAATATGGATGGTGTAGTATCTGTGCATGTTTTGAATTGTGACAGCTGTGTTTTTACTGACTGTAAGCGACATCAGTTTGCACTTTTAGTAACTGCTTGGTGCTTCAAATTCTGATGTTGGGTCTCTGTGGGTTCTTCTACTGCGCAGGTGCAGCGTTTTCCATTCTAATATGTGGTTGAGATATGTATGCGATCTTGGATATGGTGGCTTCTGATGTAGGCATAGATGGTTCATCAGTCTGAGTAGCTGCTAGTTATATTAGTTTGTGAATATGCCTATATGAGTTGATTTATTGTGTGGTATTTATTTGCCTATAGATACAGTTTGGTCCCTGAAACTTTTGGATGCCATTGGAGACCGCTTAGTGTATTATCTACAGTTTAGCTCCCTGAAGCAGCTTTATCAAAACACCCAATGTCGGAATTAGACCGATTGGGGTTTCTGATTAAACTTAAGTGACTCTGTTTGCCATAGGGATAAGTCAGTTATAAACTGTGAATTTGGCAGTTTTTGAATTGAAATTACTGGAGTTTTTTTCTGATCAACAATGTTTGGTGGTATATTAATTCACTGATTTGAGTTGGTAACGGCCATTATGGAGTGAACTCTTTATTGTACATCATCTATGCCAGTACGTTGATGTTGGTTACCCTGAGGTCTTTTTCCTCCAGTATTTAATTGTGTTGTTCTTTTACTTGAACAGGTATTTTATCTTCTTTCTCTTTGGTCCTGTTTTTGTACAGCATTTACCTTTGGGATATGCCAGGTACTTGTGACCTGGATTGGCCACTCTTGGAAACAGGATACTGGACTTGATGGACCTTTAATCTGACCAAGTATGGCAGTTCTTATGTTCTTATTTTCTATAGGTTTTAAAAGAACCCTATTGGCTCACCTGACATGTAAATATAACCCTTAAGAACATAAGATATGCCATACTGGGTCAGACCAAGGTCCATCAAGCCCAGTATCCTATTTCTAACAGTGACCAATCTAAGTCACAAGTACCTAGCAGGTTCCCCAAAAGTCACAGGTTCCACAATGCTTGAATTGGATCAAGCAGTGGATATTCTGGGTCCCCTTTAATAATGGTTTATGGAACTTTCCTCCAGGAACTAGTACAAACCTTTCTTAAACCCGGCTACACTAACAGCTTTTACTACATCCTCTGGTAGTAAATTCCAGAGTCTGATTACACGTTGAGTGAAAAAATATTTTCTCTTATTAGCATTAAATAGGTTACCCTGTAGCTTCATTCTTTCCTTATAATACCTAGCATTCTATTTGCTTTCTTTTGCCTCTGGCTCATTTGTTTGCTGCTGGTAGAAGGATCAAGATTCATTAAGGTAAGATTTTGGCTGCAATTTTTGTATTAGTGCATGAAAAGGAGATTTCCCAACCATTCCTTTACCTCTGACCATGTCACAATTCAGGTACTAAGTTACAATAAGGCTCAGATCACATGGGGTTCCAGCATGCAAAGGAGCATGCCAAAAGAATGTGTTTGACATATGCAAAATAAGCAGTAGCATTATCCACACATTCCACGCAATACATATTGCAAAGAGAACTCTATTTGGATTGATTAACTTAAGCAATCGCTTGATGAATAGCGGGATTTGAGCAGTGACAGTGTTAGAGTTTCCGGCAACCCCTGCAACCTATAAATCAGCACACCCTCCCCTCTCATGTCCAGCATCTCATCTCTCCTTCTCCCCCCCGGCCTGCCACCGTTACTACCCTACCTCTGCTGCTGTAAGTACTGCTTGATTCTCTGTGTGTGTGCAATGCAGAAAGAAACTCAGTTGCAAGGCTCGTAGTCTTCAGTCTCGCAAGACTTGCATCAGTGCTCCTTTCTGCATTGTACTGCTTAAAGCTAAGAGCCTAGCTGCAGGGTAGTAGAAAGGTGCTCAAGGCAATTTTTGGTACCCCTCCATATGGCAGTGGCCCCAATCTGTGCTCCTCATGCTTACCGGGTTGCGCTGGCCATTGATTTGGGGTCTGGTGATAAGCACGTTGCTGGAGGAATTAGTGGAGGACTGAAGGCTGTGCTGAATGGTTGTGGTTGCCAACATTGTGTACTGGTTTGAGATCTTATGCTGTTTTGAGGTTATTGAGTATGATGAAATGTTTAGGTTTTTTATTGTTTTGGGGCCCAATATTCAAAGGGCAGTCACACGGTTTACAGCCCTGTAAACTGTGTAACTGCTGCTGAGAGGAATATTCAACAGTACTAATACGGTTAGGCTAAATATCCCCATTCTTCTTCCTTACATGCCCCGATGCTAACCGCTTAGCACTGAGGCATGCTGGGGGCGTTCTGGGGAGGAGTGGAGGCGGAGACGATTGATAACCAGGCGGCAGCGATATTGTATTCTGCCTAGTTAGCAACCTGTGCCTAAAAGATAGACGAGGAAACCCCCAATTCCAGGAATATACAGGCAAATATCAGGGTTACGATCACACCCTTGGAGGTTTTCCTCTGGAACAGTTTAATCCTGAGACTCTGGCTCCCAGATGGAGGAGTGGGGTGGGGTGAAAGGAACAGTTGCCCCAGGTATCACGTCTAAGGGTAGCATCACCAGCAGGGCTGCTTTTGTCTGTGCATAGCTAAATATTCCTGGAGAAATTCTGCACATTGCAGAATTGGTAAGGAATTTCCTCTTCCCACAGAAATTGTCGATCTCTCACCAAACGTAACCCGCAGCCCAGAACGAATAAAGCAAAAGCTGTTCCTGGGTTTTCTGTGGTTGCAGTGCCAGAACAGCTGAAACATTGCAGCAGTGCACAGCTCTCCAGGGCATTGAAGCCTTGCAGGGCCTCTGTTCTTGCGAGCATGAGAATGAGAGCTCAGCACAAGAATGCAGCCACTGAGTGGCTCAAGCGTACTGAGAGCTGTGCGGTGTCTGAACATACAGTAATGACTGTTCCAGATGCTGCAGGAAGACTATAGCCATCGAGCAACGCAAGAGGAATGAACTGAGAAGTCCTGTGGCATTTGATTTTTTGGATGCGCGCCTATTTGCTTGAAGAGGGAAGAACAAACTTGCTTGGAGGAGGGGGCGCAGCCTGACTGCCTGGGATATCAACTGGTTGTCAGTTTGTGGGGAAATCAGGGATGCAGGCTAAATTGCAGCTTGAGAGAGAAGGCAGGTTGGCTAGTTGTCTGCTTGAGGAAGGAGAGGCGGGCTGACTGGTTTGGGGACAGCTGGAAGACTAGCGATCTGGCGATTGGGGAGAATATGTTGGCTTGATGGGGTGCATGGCTGGCTGGAAAGAGAGAGTGTGTGTTGTAGGGGGAAGAGAGAGTAAGGTGAGAAAGGTTAGAACGAGTGGTTTACTGCCATCTGATGAGGCTTCTGTGTTTTTGTGGATTTAAATTTGATGGTCCATGGAGCTCAAGAGGAGCTCTGAGCTGCCAACAGCATTGAGTTCATGAATCTGCAGACATTTTTGGCAGTGAACCTCTTTAGATGGAGTGGCAGTCGTCAACTAAATAAACACACCAGACACCACTGAATTACCTAAGTTATTGGCAGCTGAGAAAATATGGCACTACCCACAGCTCAGGGCTTCTCTCAGGTTCAGTGGATTTATAAAATTCCCAAAATCCACAACCTCTAGATATGATACTTTGAAAATAAGAACATAAATATTTGCCATACTGAGTCAGACCAAGGGTCCATCAAGCCCAGTATCCTGTTTCCAACAGAGGCCCATACAGGTCACAAGCACCTGATAGGTTCCCAAAAGGCACACACATTCCATGCTGCTTGTTCAGGGATAAGCAGTGGATTTCCCTCAGGCCACTTTAATAATGGTTTATAAACTTTTCCTCCAGGAACTTGTCCAAACCTTTTTCAAAGCCATCTACACAAGCAGCTTTTACTACATCCTCTAGCAATGCATTTCAACCCTTAACTATATATTGAGGGAAAAAAATATTTTCTCTTGTTTGTTTTAAATGTCCTACTTAGGAACTTCATGGTGTATCCCCTAGTCTTTTTTCTTTTTGAAAGCATAAAGAATCGATTTGTGTTTACCTGTTCCATTTCACTCAGGATTTTATAGACCTGTATCATATCTCCCCTCAGCCGTCTCTTCTCCAAGCTGTAGAATCCTAACCTCTTTCGCCTTTCCTCCTAGGAGAGTCGGTTCATTCCCTTTATCATTTTGATTGCCCTCCTCTTTAGCTTTTCAAATATCACTATATCTTTTTTGAGATGTGGAGCCCAGAATTGCTCACAATACTCAAGGGAGCGATACAGAGGCATTGTGATAGTCTTTGTTTTATTCTCTATTTCTTTCCTAATCGTTCCTAACATTTTATTGCTTTTTTGGCCGCTATCACAACTGAGCAGAAGATTTCAATGTATTGTCCACAAGGATGCCTAGATACATTTCCTGGGTCTGATTTCTACTGTACAACCTATCATTATGTAGCTATAATTTGGGTTCTTCTTCCCTATGTGCATCACTTTGCACTTGTCCAAAAGCCCACTGAGCAAACCAAAGCCCTCTGCTGCCTGGTCCATCCCTCCATCTTTCAGGCAACATCTAGGGGACAGGCTAAAAGGGAATGAGTCTGAGGTTAGAGCCAATAGTGAAGTGCTACTTTGCACCCTAATTCTGTCATTCAGGGAACAAGAGGGAAAGGTTGGAGTGGACAGAGCAGAGAAGAGAAAGACAAGATACTCAGCCCTCCAATCCATCCCCTCTTCAATTATTCCCCCCCCACCCCACCCCACCCGTACACACACACTTTTTCCAGTCTGCAGAGAACAGAATTGGAGGGGCTAACACCTAGAGATTTCTCAGGTGTCTCTGGAGACCTGGAGCTTTCACTGAAATCTGGAGAGTTTGGGATATGAGGGTACTGAGGTAATAAGATGAAAAATAATGCAAATTACTTCATTATTTACTACTATGTAAATAAAACAGTGCCAGTATTTATGAAAGCATATTAACTCAAAAAACTGAGTACACGTCCAGAGCTGTAGTTAGCTTTGGGGCATGTTTACTAAACTGCACTAAGAATCGGCAACTTAGTGTGCATTTAGTACCAAAACTTAGCCCAGGAGGTATGAGCAACCCACGCTACCTGCTGGATGCATCCCTGGCAAGTTCTCATGCAGTTAGTATAGTAGGAAGCACCTCACCACGCTAAACCTGCAACCACGATGAACCGCAAGATTGATGATGATTAGCGCACGCTAATGACACCTATATTAATCGCAAGAAATCTCCACACTGCACTCCTGGCCTGCCCAGTCCCACGCTAATCAATTAGTGCAGGATTTTTACCTTGCTGACATTTTTAGCACACAGTGATAGTTACTACAGTCCCTTGCTGTTTACTGAGTACTAAACCCTAGAGGGGCAAAACTGTTAGCACACTTCAGTAAACATGCCTCTTTGCATATTAATGCACAAGTTAATTTGCATTCTCTGGCATGTTTTGCCTATAATCATTACTATTATTTAATTATAAGCCACTTACTTAACAGAAATTCTAAGTGAGGCACAATCAAACATTTACAGTATAAAACCATACGTTCTCAATACTGCGTCAACATGGCTTTTGATGTGTTGAAATGGGGTGTTAATGCATTTCTTACTCAGCCTATTAAATAGACCCCATAGCCTTGCTAGCTAGAATGGAGCAACTGTATATTGTGATAACTGGACTTCTAAAAGACATAATTATCCTGGTGCTCAAACCACAACACAAGCTGTATAATCAAGTTGTAAGATGAAGTTGAATTGGGAGTTCTATGAAATGCAAGTGATCAAGGGACCCTCGGGCTTCAGTCCACATAGTATTAATGCAGAAGCTGGAATGGCAAGGTAGTCTAAGAGGGAGGTTTCTTCAGATCTTGCAAGTGTACAGTCCAAATGCATTTCATCTTACCCCACCTGAACCTCAGTGGTACTCAGGGAGAAATAATGTATGAATATTTGTAACACGATATGAATCCCAATGCTGTACCTGAAAGAGGGAGAGACAATGAAGCGTGCAGGTTCATAAATTATTTGCAACACCCTTTTGGTTTAGGGGTTTGATTTCTAGCGTTACAGGTTAGTGAATAGCATCTTATGTCTAGACACAATTCTCCAACCTGGTAATCCCACGTGTTGTACATCACTGGCGTTTGTCTGTGCTTCATGAACCAAATCTTTTTCCAGTAGAGGGATTTCCAATATAGAAACAGGCCTGAAATGCACCCAGTTGATTTCAAGACATTCTCCTATCACGTAGTACATCATTCCAGATATGAATAGCAGAGAAAATAGAATACGGCTGAATATGCCTGTCATTTCATTTGCACTTCCGAGTAATCACCTTTCTTCACGGTCTCCTCACATAACCGATTCAGGAGGCTGCCCAGAAAGAAAAGTGTAACAATGTCTGGCAGGCTGCGCCTTCTTTTTCTAGTTCCATTTTGTGATTCTCTCTCAAGTGACACATCATTGCCTAAGTGTGCAGAGCTGCCAACGTTCAATTCCGTCAAGTCTACACGCGAAGGGCTTGATGTTCTAAAAGTGTGCAATGAGTCCCTCTGTGCCTTTATAAAATAGCCCCAGTAGCACCCAATGGCAAAGCACAAGTCCATACAGCTCTGAGGGGGTTCTTTTATAAACCTTTGTGCAAACGATCTGTATTTTACCAGCTGAAAAAGGCTTCTGTAAAATTACTCCGGGATTACATGCAGAGAAAGGTCGGGTCCGAGTGCAGTTGTGCTCAAAGGAGGAGTTTAGATTGTGGGTGGAATCGTGAAGTACATGAGCTTTTTATGCACATGTATATTTACATCAACCCCCAAGCGGTTCTGAACGTGCACTTCTGCATTTACTCGTCACTGTTGCAGGTATTCTGGAGCTATTTCAGACTCCCGCTTCCATCCTACTACTTCTATTTAGCACTTATAAAGCGCCACGCATGCAGCGCTGCACAGCTAGCCTACAAGAGGTGGCTAACATACAAGAGACAGTCCCTGCCCATCAGAGTCATGCTTACAATTCATCCTAGGTGACGTTATAAAATTACCCTCCAGAAGTACAAAAATACAAATATACTCTGTAGATGTGCATGAATATTTTATAAAAGGCATATGCAGCTTGCAACTCTACCCCCATTACACCCAGTCTCCACCCCTGGGAAAGCCCACTCACAGGGTCACGTAAACGTAGCTGCACACTTTCCGTGTGTGCACTTTTTACAGGTGCATGTGATTGTTCAAGTCCATAAAAGTCTTTTTTTCTACACATAAGCCAGGCTTTACATGCTGAAAAGATTTGATAGAATTGCCCTCTATATGGCCTTTTTCATGTAATTGTTGCGTTGCAGGGGTATCCAGCTTTCACCCTGAGTCTGCATCTCTCACCTCCCCGTCCTCCAGAGTTCGACCACATTATAGCCACGCAGTGTTACTAAGTTCCACATGCCATCTGGCACAGAGTTCTGTTGAAAGCTAACAAAAAGGCAAGAGTTATTGTCACTGGGTAATTGAAGGGATGTGGGCAGAACAAGTAAGTACTTAAAGGGCAGTGATTCATGTGTGCTTTTATTTCCAAGTGCAATTTTAATTTAAATCTGCCCTTTTTTTTCAAAATTAAATACAGCATTCATACCTCAGAGGAGGTGTTGCATTCCTAGGAGACACTCAGCGTTTCCACTTCTTCCTCGCAAATGCCATTTTATTATTCACTAGCACAACCCTGAACCAGTCGGGTCAGGATTTAAAATGAGTTTCTGGCTCAATGTACCTAGCTAACTTAAAAAGCAGAACCACTATTAGAAGGAAAAATGCAAAGGCAACTAATCACAGCTCAGCTGCCAATGGGGTTATAGGTGACAGGAAAAAACTCGCCTGCCCATGGCATACTAGCAAGCATACTCCGTAAGCTAGAAAGCCACGTTTGTAACTTACTTGCCAGCAGAGAGTCATTTAACGATTTTAAACTGATTCCAGAGGAATCAGCCATTAAGATACAATTATTTTTGCTCCATGAACTATACATAAATGTAAATGTGATTATTCGACTGAAGAAATATGAATACGTCAGTGTTTTGCATCACGTTATCATACCTAGTAATAGTAGATGGAAGTACATACGAACCGACTGAATCAGCCCTGTCTGCCAGGACACATCCCAGCCGTCAGGCAAACAGCTTTGACCGCATGCAGTGTATCACACTTTATGTAAGCTTAAAAGGAGCATTAAGAACCTCCTTCTACATGCTTAGAGGGTTAAAATTATATAACTTCACTTCAAAGTCTACAGACCCAGAAAATGCATCTTCTGTATAGTTTAAGCACATCTTGATTTGATTGTTGCCACCAGAAAAATTATTCTCAGAGATCTGAGCCTGCTTGCTCTGTGGGTAAGTTTTCTGTTGGAAAATAGATACACTCAGATCTGTTTACTAAGGTGCATCATAGGGAACTACGCATGCTATGCTGCCATAATGCAGCTTTAATGAAAAAAATCAGACCCAAAATCGCACTAAAAAGTATGAGCTTTCTCATATGCAAATGCATTGAAAGCAGCTCATTATTATTCAGATGCAATAAGTGGCTTGCACTGATGTTGGCAAACTGTTTTTATTGCTAGAAAGCTAACTACACCTCTGAGGGTCTATCCAGATTGTTCCCCAACAGCATCAAATGGCAAACATGTGGGACTTAATTTCCCCTGGAATAGGACACAATACTTTCTAAGAAGCCAGACGTGAGCTAGGGGAAGAGAAAAGCATATTGTTGTTTCATTCTGCCTTCTACAGGCTTGCCTGACTGTCTGAATAAGGATTTTAATCTGGTTGACCTCAGTGGCCTGCACTGATTTTATTCTGCAGACAAGCACGAGGAAAAAAGCCATCAGGGACTGCCAGGCCTCCTGACTGAAGATACCAGGAACTAACTCTACGAATGCCAGAAGTCTGAAAAATAAGATGGGATTAGACGGCACTGAACAGATCCCTGGTGGGAGGGCACACTGGGAAGCCCACGTACAGCGCTCCCCGCACAAACGCTGTGTACGTGCAGGGAGCGCTGGTGGCAGAATAGGGCTAGGGGTTTGAGCATGGGTTGGACGTCCAGCCCGCATGTCCAAACCCCGCTATTCATGGATCAGAATGCCCCTTATTGTATATAAGTTCCATGAATGTTGTTGTTAAGTGCCGTCGAGTCGAAGTCGACTCATGGCGACCCTCTGGATAGCTATCCTAAATTGTGCTCAGTCTTCAGTCAGGCGGCTCATTGTTGACAGACTGGTACCCATAGCTGCTGTTATTGTATCGAGCCATCTCATTGCTGGCCTTCCTCTTTTGCGTTGACCTTCTATCTTGCCAAGCATGATGTCTTTCTCTAATGATCTCTCTCTTCGCATGATGTGTCCAAAGTATGAAAGTCGAAGTCTTGTCATCTGAGCTTCTAAAGAAAGCTTAGGTTTGATCTCCTCTAGTACCGACTGGTTTGTTCTTCGGGCAGTCCATAGCATACACAGTATTCGCCGCCAGCACCATAATTCAAAAACATCAATTTTCTTCCTGTCTATCTTTTTCACTGTCCAGCTATCATATCCATATGATGTTATTGAAAATACCATGGCTTGAACAAGTCGAATCTTTGTATGGAGAGAGACATCTCTGCTCTTGAGAATCTTATCTAGGTCTTCCATAGCCATTCTGCCAAGAGCAATGCGTCATCTGATTTCTTGACTGCTTGTTGCTTCTTTATTGATAGTTGATCCAAGTAGGTTAAAGTTGTTCACGATTTCAATTTCTTCTCCTTCAACGATGAACCTGTTGATTATGCCAGTTGTCATGATCTTTGTCTTCTTTACATTAAGGTGCAGGCCCATTTTGAGACTATGTTCTTTGATTGTGAGAAGCAAATGTTTCAGATCATCTTCACTTTCAGCCAGTAATGTGGTGTCATCAGCATAGCGAAGGTTGTTGATGAGTCTTCCACCAATCGTCACACCTCTGTTGTCTTCATACAATCCTGCTTCTTTGATGATTTGTTCTGCATATAAATTAAACAGGTAGGGGGAAAGTATGCAGACTTGTCGTACACCTTTGCTTATTTTAAACCGTTCTGTTTCTCCTTGTTCCATTCAAACTGTTGCTTCTTGATCAATGTACAGATTGTTCAAGAGTACGATCAGGTGTTCTGGTATACCCATGCTTCTTAATATAACTATATGAATATATTATTTATTTAGTTTATTTTTATTTAGCTGGGCTTTTATACCGCTTTTCACCTGGTCAAAGCGGTTTACAAAAAAAGGGGGGGATGCATTATAATAGGATAGAACAAAAAAGGGGGGGATACATTATAATAGGTTAGAACATATTTAACTGGGGAGGGGGATTGCCATCACCAGGGGGGGGGGGTCAAACATATATACATTTCGGAAGAGCAGCCAGTCCGATCTTTAGTCTGCCTCTCAGTCTCGGTTTGTCTCTTGAACCGCGCGGGAATGTTTCATTGGTTGCTGTTCTTTTCGCATCGAGGTGGATGGAGAAAAGGTGGGTTTTAAGTTGTTTCCTAAAAGAGGAAAGTTCCTTGTTGCTCCGGATGTTGGCTGGGAGGGAGTTCCATAATGTGGGGGTGTATAATTCAAATGCGCGGTTACAGGCTTGTTGGTTAAACTGAGTCCTTTCATGTGGTACGGTCAGCAAGTCGCTTGTGGCTTGATGTGTTAGTCTTCTAGCGTTCAGTTGGGGTAATAGGGTACTCATATGTGTGGTTTGTTGCTGATGGAGTGCTTTATAGATCAGAACCAGTGTTTTATACTTGATCCGTGCTTCTAGAGGGAGGATGTGGAGATTTCTCAGGATGGAGGTGGTATGGTCAAATTGGTTTATATGTGTCTCACAGACGGATGCTAAAACTAGATAAGCATTTGACCAAATTACCTTAAGGTTATTATATGCATATTACTAGGATCCCCAAGGCTTAAGAAATAAAACCTGATCCTATAGTACACACCAGAATTGCTCAAGATAAAAATTAATCTGAGAATACATCCCTATATTTTGCTCTGCTGAAACTAGAAACAGAAAATCAGCTGCATAAATATTAGTAGATCAGCACAACCCCAAGAGAGGCCGAGGCTGCAATCTCAAGGTCTCTGAATAGTCTCAGTTTGAAATCTTCATACTGGGAACGTGTAACTGCAAGTAGTTTAATGTGCTTTGCATGAAAACATAGATTTGAAAAGACTGCATGCAGATATAATTCATTATCACATCCCAGTGATGAAAAGAGGAGACGTATGGTCAAAGCAAAAAGACCGGCGTATCTTGCCATGCTCAGAAGATTACAGTCTGTTCCTACGATACCTCTGAGAGTTGCAAAGAGTACTTATTAATGCCATGATTAAACATCTAAAATCAAACAGTAGCAGCTAAAATCTAGTTCATGCTTGTGTACATTAAGTAATATTATATTAGGTTTTACTCTTACCCACCCTAAGCCTCTGATTGGACCGGTGCTTTATAAATGTAAACAAATAAATAAAATATTAATACCATTAGAGGTACTATCTGCCGATATTCAAAGGAAGACATCGTCAAAGGAAATTCGAAGGATAATGGCGTTGTCATCTGGATATTTCCCTTAGCCACCACTGTCCACAGATATCCGGAAAATGCCACTGAGAATCCTTACAGACTCTCCCAAGACTATCAGGATAATGTCACGGCAGAACCTGGGTGGGACATTAACACAAGTTCATTTAATGACTCCTCTATGGGAGACATTTGAGCATTAAGTGCATTAAGATATTAATATCTTTTATTCTTTTCTTTCTTATTTCCATGCTAAAAAACAGTCCTATAGTTATCTGGATAGCGGTCTGAAAATCGTCACTATCCTGATCGCAGCGACGCTCACTGCTCTGTCTGGATATTTAGCACCAGATACTGATAGTGAATATCCAGCTTATATTTAAATGCCATAGCCGTCAGTTTAAAAAATGCCGATCGAGGTGCCTAGATATCAATCCATATAGTTTTGGATTTGCATTTTTGTTCTCCACTTTGAAAACATTGTGGAAAGATGAGCTAGTAAAAAAAAAATAAAAGCATATGCATATATAAAGCAATTAGTCAAACATATGAAACTATGGAACGTTTTGCCGACAAACATAAGTAATGGTATAGTGCTAAATACTAAAAGAAAATTACATTTATGACCCAGGTCACAAAGTAGGTCAGGCCATACTGGAGGAGTTCAGTCTTTCCAATGCTGTTGTCCTGGGTACTGTGATTACCTAGCAGAGCTCACTTGTCTCTGTAACTTGAAGTGATCTAATACAAGGGTTGAACTGTGCAGTTGACTCTCCCCACAGGGTTGCAGTCAAGAGAGCTGTGATGAGATCACTGAGAATATAAGTACAGGGGTTTAGGAGGGAAGTGAATGCTTGTCTCATTTCTGTCTCTGAGAAGTAAACTGGGTACTCAAAGAAAGGAGCTTCAGACTTTCTGGACCTATAAGTACCAGAACAGGGCTTTGGGTAATGGAAATTGTGCATTTGGGGCTCGCCCTTTTTCTGCCTCGGAAAGTAAGTGAAGTGTGTAGCCAGTCACAGACGGGAAATACTCACTGGAGTATGTACTCTGAATGGAGTATCAGAGATGAGGTAATTTGGAGAAAGGAAAATTGAAAGTATGGAAGTGTACTAAAACTCTTGGGATGTTCCTAAGTTTGAACACTAATAGCTCCTTTTATTAAAGCCCACTAAGGTTTTGCACTTAACATGCAAAACTAATGCACATTAAGTGTAAAGCCTCTGCATTAGCTGTCGGGGGTATGATAGGAATAAGAATATAAGAAATGCCATACTGGGTCAGATCAAGGTCCATCAAGCCCAGTATCCTGTTTCCAACAGTGGCCAATCTAGGTCATAAGTACCTAGCAGTCTCCCCAAAAGACACAGGTTCCTCAATGCTTGTCTCAGGGTAAGCAGTGGATTTCCCGGGTCCTCTTTGGTTTATGGACCTTTCCTCCAGGAACTTGTCCAAATCTGTTTTAAACCCAGCTACACTAACAGCTTTTACTACATTCTCCGGTAACAAATTCCAGATATTGATTACACAATGAGTGAAAAAAATATTTTCTCTTATTAGTCTTAAACGGCTTACACTGTAGCTTCATTGCATGTCCCCTAGTCTTTTTTTGATGGAGTAAACAAGTGATCTGCATTTACCCGTCCCACTCCATTCATTAATTTGTACACCTAGCACTTAATGCTCAAATGTCTCCCATAGAGGAGTCATTAAGTGAACTCGTGTTAAGAGCCACATTGCCACTGCGTGCACGGCAATTGCCTTGGCACTAGTGTGTTCTCTACACCCGCACTATACCCATTCCCCACCCCATTGCATGATGATCTATTACTGTACATTTTAACGTGTAGTGGCTGACATGCTCTCGTACATTAGTACAAGGGGCCCTAAGTTGGCTGGCTGAGTGGAGGAGTAGCCTAGTGGTCATGACAACAGCCAATACCCAAGAGACCAGGGTTTGATTCCCACTAGCAGTCCTTGTGACCTTGGGCAAGTCACTTTACCTTTCATTGCCTTGGAAGAAAAGGTCTGGCAGTCTTATTTCTGGTCATACCTTGCCAAGAAAACCCAGGGACTGCAGGGTTGCCAAGAGTCAGCATTGACTTGATGACACTTTAGGAAAAAAGAAAAGGTGTTTGATAAACTGGGATCACAGTGGGTCCAGGGAATTGTTACCAGATGAGACGAGGGAAGATGACAAGTGTCAAGAAGTATTTTTTCAGGATCGAGAGTTTTTTAAACTCTTTAAATGTGCTGAAATAAGAAAAGTGAAGCCTAGAGTCTTATTACAGGTTCCAAGGAATATCCAGAAAAATGAGGAGTTGTGCATGAGAAGCAAAGAATGAAAGAAGTAGTAAAAGACCCTGTGTTTTTTCTTTATTATTTTTGCTGTTTTGGTTCTACCTAACATCTGTCAGATTAACAGATGGACTGTAGCTATTTCTATTTCACCCAGTAAAGATTTTTTTTGTTGTTTACACATAGCCTTCAAGAAAGTAGAGCCTGTGAAAGTGGTTCTTTGCTCTGAGATGAAGAGTGACTAACTCTGACAGAATAAAGTCTATACTCCGTGAACTACAGCCTCGAAAACCAATCTTCCTCTCAGCCCTCACGACCCCAACATAATGAAGTAAATAAAAGGTTTTCCCCCCTACACTTACATACTCCAACAATCTGTGGATTTCTGGAGTTGCCCATGCACCCCACATAATCCACACAAGGACTGGCGACATTGTCGAAGGGAAAAGATATTTTGGTACTAAGGTTTGGAAAATCATATTTGTGTTTGTAAAGAATTTGGGGAAAATCAATGCTTATATCTGTGAGCCAGCAACAAGGAATGAATTTATTCACTGTTTATGTTTATTAAAACTTGATATACCGCCCTTCGGGGGGGCATCAGAGTGGTTTATAATAAAATAAAATACAGTCAAACCTCGGTTTTCGTTGGCCCCGGTTTTCGTACGTTTCGGTTTTCGACGTCTTTTCTGACTGAGATGTTGTCTCGGTTATCGGATATCGCCTCGGTTTTCGTTGTGCTGCCAGATCTGAAAACTGTACAACTCCCAACTCCTGAAGAAGTGTCAACCTCGCGCTGGTCTGTATACACTGCCCGCCCAGTCCCGGCAGCACTACCCCCGGACTCACCGATAGCGTGTTTGAAGCGAAAGTCAGCTGAGCAAGAGTCAGAGTCAAGAGCCAAGGATTGCACAGAGAGGAAGGCCCCGATCTCTCCACCGCCTGCCTGTTCTCTGGAGCGCCCCCCTCAGGCTCGGAGGTAGCAGGGTAGCTGTCAAGAGCCAAGGATTGCACAGAGAGGAAGGCCCCGATCTCTCCACTGCCTGCCTGTTCTCTGGAGCGCCCCCTCAGGCTCGGAGGTAGCAGGGTAGCTGTCAATGTAAGCAGGAGATGTTGAATGAATGTGGGAGGCAGTTCTTTCTCTTGCAGGGTACGCTTGCAAATTGCTGTTGAGACGGAGTCAGCGATCAGATTACAGTGCCGTACAGTACAATATCTGTGTGTTTGCTGTCCTGTGGACGATCGGGCAGGTGAGAGAAGTGACAGGAGCTGGGTGTCTGGAACGGATTAATTGAATTTACATTATTTCCTATGGGAAATATTGCTTCGGTTTTCGTACGTTTCGGTTTTAGTCAAACTTCTTAGAACGGATTAATAATGAAAACCGAGGTTTGACTGTATAACATTTAGAAGAACAAAGTGAACTCCAATAAAATATCAGAAAGCAAATAGTAAACATGGACAAAGGAAAGTAGAGGAGAAGGGGGGGTGGAAGGAAGAGGGAGGGGGAACAGGCAAGTGTAGAGAGGAGGTAGGCAGGGGTAAGGGTGGTCAGAGCAGGATGTCAAAGGCTTTACAAAAGAGATGAGTCTTGAGCTGAGCCTTGAATTTGGGAAATGAAGGTTCCAATTAGAAGTCTGGGGGAGTCTATTCCATAGAGATGAGCCGAGAAAGTAAAATGCAGAGCAACGGGTAGATTACAAATGAGCCTATGAGGGGATCAGGAGATGGAGCCAATTCTTGTGGATGGAGCGGAGGGCACAGTGTGGGGTGTGCAGTATGATATGTGCGGAGAGATACGGTGGAGTACCAAAATGGAGAACTTTGTGAACCAGGGTGAGGAACTTAAATGGAACATGGTATTGGATATGGAGCCAGTGTAAACGGATTAACAGGGAGGTGACATGATCAGAGCGGAAGGCATAAAATAGCAGTTTAGTGGCGGTGTTCTGGACAAGTTGTAAGCGTTTCAGTTCATATTGAGGAAGGCTGGCGAGAACAGAATTGCAATAATCAAGACAAGCGAGGACACGAGAGGCAAGCAGAGTGGTCAGAGCAGATGTGGGCAGAAAGGAGTGATGTGGTGCAGAGAGAAATAAGAACGCTTTATGACGGAACTGATGTGCTGATGAAAAGACAAGGAGGAATCTAAGATGTCACCAAGATAATGGGAGAAAGATGTGAGCGGGATCTGATGGCCATTGAGCAGGGGTGAGACAGAGGGAGGAGTCAGGGGACCAGAGAGCCAGGTGCCGTCGTCTTGGAGGGATTGAACTTGAGATGATATGAACTTAACCAGAAAGTGATGTGAGCAAGACAGTTGTTGAAAGGGATTTGGTCAGGGGAGGAGTGATCTGTATGGAGAAGCAGTAAGATATCATCGGCATAATAGTAAACTGAGATACCAAGTTGCTGTACCAAAAGTGCGAGGGGGATGAGGAAAATGTTGAAAAGAAGGGAGGCTAAGACAGGGATCTGCCAGGCGCTTCTTAGTAACCCAGATCAGCCACTATAAACTGAGCTTGAGGGACCTTTGGTATGACCACCAGCATGGAGTGTCTTAGGCTCTTTTGTAATCTTTACTACTTCAGAATTTGTTGCAAATTCACATTTTCCATTGTCTATATTACTATGTAGAGAGAGAGAGAGATGCAGAGCCATGAAGGGGTTGGATACAATGGCCTTCTATCATCTCTAGCTGAACTATAGATCTACGTATGTAACTGTCCTACTTGTTGCACTACTTGCGATAAATTAATCTAATGGAAGCAACAAACTCCTATAGTTCTATTAATATATGTTATTCTTTTCTTTCCTTTTTTTTGGACAACACCCCCCCCCCCCCCCCACTGAAGGATACTATAACCCTACATTTCTAGGGTCTATATGTTTGAAACTCCCCTTGTCTTTCTAGGTTAATTCCTATTATCAGGTACCATCTTTGAGATAAAGACTGACAGCTATAGTGCATTGGTTCTTGTTATGAGTGTAACACTGGGACCAGTTTTCAAACCATCTGAAGCCTTTCCCTCTGAAAATTGTTCACAGGCACAAAGAACCCAGGGACCTGCAATTTTTATGTAATATAACCTACATAGATTCCGTCACACAGTGTAATATAACCTACATAGTTCCGTCATAAAAGGGAGGAGTAGCCTAGTGGTTGGGGCACGGTACTTCAGGCCGGAAGGTCGGGGGTTCAAATCCCACTAGAGGACAGCAACCTTGGGCCGGAAGGACTGGGGTTTCTAGTCCCACAGATGCTCCTTGTGGTCTTGGGCAAGCCACTTAACCCACCATTGCCCATGTTCCCTGTAAGTATTAGTGTATGTGTCTCATATCCCCGCGTGTTAAATGTATCCCCCAATTGTGTTGTGACCGCTTTGATTGAAGGATAAGGCGGTATACAAAACTGTCTAAATAAAATAAATAAAAAATAGATCTAAAAGCATATATTCCCTGATGTTTCTAAACAAACTCAGACTCGGAGGAAAAGCTTTTTAGCTCTTAAGTCCAGAGTCCTTGCAAGTGGTGCTACATTCTTTTTAAAATTCCCTTGCAAGTGTTTGATTACCTCAGGGAAATCCTCTTACGTGTTTTTTGAACCAATCCAATTAGAAGAATTTCTGAAGTCCTGTGGTGGGGAATGATTTTTAGGTTCAATCTTGGCTAGTTAGATTTAAAAAGGGATTAAGAGAATTTAAGAGGGTAATGTCTCGCTTTTTCTTTTTTGATGTTTCTTAGCTTTGTTTAATTTATATTGTATGCTGGGTATGCTCCCCCATGATGTGGGCTTGTGCTTCTTTTTCTGTTTTTTGTTTTGGTATTATTTTCTTATTTGTAATTCTTTGTATTGAAGTTTTTTCCTTTCATATTACGTTGTAATATTGATGAAAAATTTATAAATAAAAAATAAAAAAAAAGCACAATTCATGCGTATTTGTCTTCCTATCCTACCCAGAATATACGTTCAGGAATATCTTTCCGTAAATCCTGCTAAAGGTACATGCATTATGGAAGAACATAAGTAATTTTAAGCAGATGTGGGGGATGCAGTTTCAAGATAGCCAAGTTGTCCAAGTTAATGACTTTGCAAACTGCCCTCTTCATGTTTTTCAAATTTAAATAGCTGTCTGAAAATAATGACCATAAGTTCACTATTCAGCATGCAATGATTGTGCAATTTGATATGTCTAATCGAGGCATTTTCAAATTGTACTTAAATTCAGCAGTGCTGTCCATTTAGATTAACCATCAAAGTAAGACATTTCAACTTAAACCTGCTATTTGTACAGTCCCTTGGCTGTCTAACTGACACGTGTGGAGAGTAATTTTATCACAGGGTACTTAGGTTAATAGAGCAGGAAGGCCCCTATTTTTAGCCTGTTTATAAAGATACTTGGAGTCCCACTCCGGGAGGGGACATTCAGGCCGTCCGGACGTCCCCGCTGAAGATGGCCAGAAGTGGGCCCGAGGACAGCCCAGCATGCCCCTCCTGCCTGCAGGGATGACCTCCCAGCAGGCGCCCCAGACATTTGTGGTTCCAGCCCCCCAAATCCCTGTCTGACCAACGGCTGGCCTCCCATGGCCTGGATTGGGCAGTGGGGACCCCCCGCACACGGCCCCAAGAGTGACTCCCCTGCCCCGATCTGGCAAAAAATGCTGCTTATACTGCCTCTGAGATGGTATAAGCACCACACTCCAGCATGCCCGGCAGCACATACAGGGCTGTGACCTGAATTGGCCCTGTAAGTGCTGCCAGGCGGCCCGCCCCCCCGCTGGCTCTCCCCATCCTGAAGTACAGGACGTATGACAAGAGTTGGTGGGGGAATAGAATCTAGGTGGATTGTGGGTCTGCACGTCCCGGCAGGACATGCAGCTCCGCAATCCACATTCTAGAATGAGGGCCATAGGCAGCTATGTTTCTTTGTAAAATACTATCACAGATCCTGAAGAAATCTCACCTAGACCCAAGGCACAGACACTACAGCTGCATGGGAGCAGGCATAACTATGAGGGCACCCTTTAGGCACGTTCACCCATGCTCCACCATAACGCCTCACCTGAGCAAGTACACGCTACCTTGTACCACGCCTACTTTTAGGCATGACTAAATTTGGTAAGAGGCCTTTTCTGCGCAGAAAACATTTATAAAATTACCCAAAATCCCACCCTCTTTTTGGATGGATAGTTTTGGCCATAAGAAAAATTTTACATTTTACAATGATCCATTCAAGTACCACCTTTAAATTAACACAAGGTATCCCTCAAGGATCAGCCCTCTCTGGATTATTATTCAGATTATTATTCTCTGGATTATTATTCATTATACATTCAACTCATCTGTAATCTACTAAGAAAATGGAACATGCACTTTCATCTCTGCGCAGATGATATCATGTTTTACATGCCATTCGATACCACCAACCCAGATTTCACGGCTTCACTGCAGTTACAAACCACCTTGCAGACATAAACCTCACAGTAAACAAAAACAAAACCAAAGCCCTACTCATATTCCGAGATCAGGAATTTAAGCCCCCAAAAGAGATCATAACACATACTTTGGAAATATTAATAAAGAAAGAAATCAAATATCTAGGTATAACCATTGACAGCAGCCTCAATATGTGTGCACACATTAAAAATACAGCAACAGCTTACTGGAAGTTGAAGCTTCTCAAGCCCTTATGACACTTTCTACAGTACAATGATTTCAGATCTGTAGTGCAAGCCATCATCACACCCCACCTGGACAATGGAAGCATTATCTATAGAGGTCTCCCAAAACATGCACTATATCCGCTACAGCAAGTACAAAATACTGCTGCCAAAATTCTAACAGCTAGTGCAAACCGACAACAAATAACACCAATCCTGAAAAGTCTACATTGGCTTCCAATCGCCCAACGGACAAAACACAAAGCCATCACTACAACATTCAAAATCCTTCACAACCTCTCATCTCCCTGTCTCACTGCTCAGATCACAAAAACATCCTGTACAAGACCAAGAAGAGCTACAAACCAGAATCTCCTGATCATCCCTCCACTCAAGACCAAGACCATACAACAGATAAGTAACAGGGCGTTCTCACTATATGCACCCACAATTTGGAACTCCCTGCCTGAAACCATCAGAGCTGCACAATCAACTAAAGATCTGATAAAACTACTAAAAATGCACCTCTTCAAGGAACATTATGGGCCTTATGACAATACCTAACTATAACTTTATCATACTATCATGATCAGTCATCCAAATCAAACCTCCACAATTATCCCTCTCTATAATATAAATGATCCACCCCCCCAATACTTGATCCTTTGAACTGTGACCTATTCTCCTCCCCTTGTTAGCCCCATATTTATCCCCAAGTTATTTCTCCCTGTTTATTGTAAAACAAATCCATTGAGATTGTTATGTTGTTCGATGTAAACCACCTTGGACAAAGGTGGTATAGAAAAACTGATAAATAAATAAATTAAAATTCATATCTTGCTTCTATCCATTAAAAGTATTTAAGGTAGCTTGCAAATGTTCAGTTGTTAAAATCACAATAAAATCAAACATTTCAACAGTCCATATCACTTATCTTTGCTGCCATAAGAACTAGTGAAACTCGAAACTGATCCACATTAAATCCCCTGAAGAACCCCACTAGGAGAAACGCTCCGAAGGCGCTGGGGGGAGGCGTCGGGATCAGTTAAGAACTCGGATCAGTTAAGAACTTGGATCAGTTTCGAGTTTCACTAGTTCTTATGGCAGCAAAGATAAGTGATATGGACTGTTGAAATGATGAGTCCTTCAAGTTATATGACAGCTTCTTTTCATATTCATAAGAAGATTTAAGGTTGTTCACACGGAGCTCGTCATATGGATATACTGCTGTTAGCTACTGAGGAGGTCATTGATGCTATTTAGCATATCTTTTCCCGTGTTTGACGTTCTAGTCTATGGGATAGATGCTATCGTAAGTCTGAGACCACCCAGTAGTTGTTAAACATAGATTTTGTAATTGAACAAATAGAAGAAATAGAGATCTTTATTTTTTGGATGTATTTCCCCGTATGTTACATTGAACACACAAACCTCAGTAGATAGGCCTACTATACTTGTTCACAATAAATGATTAGTAGTAGTAGTAGTAGTATTTGTGGCAAAGTTGTGTGTGGCTAATAATGTTTTCTAAGATTTCCAAGTTTTCAGTCTTGCTTACTGCTCGGAAAGTTTCATACTGGCTTCTTTGTGCTGCACGAGAAGATATACCAAATGATGCATCACTCAAAGTTGCTCATGTCTGCCTCCACCTACTGGCAAGGAAGCATAACCCACTCGTCTGAAATGGTCTAGCACAAGCGTGGCCAACTCCGGTCCTAGTGCACTATGATCCAGCCTGGTTTTCAGGATGTTCCTAATGAATATTCATGCGATATATTTACACACACTGGGGAGGCTGTGGATGCAAATATACCTCATGAATATTCATTAGGGACATTCTGAAAACCAGGCTGGATCGTGGTGCACTAGGACCGGAATTGGCCACCCCTGGTCTAGCGGGATTCAAGAAAATTAAATTTATCAAGTATGTAAAATGTATCCTTTCTGTGTAGATCAACATAGGCTTTCTGCTTGTACAGCTTTGACTCACTGGAATGAACTTAGATGTGATGTGGAGTCTGCTAATCTGGTCAAAAAGCATTTGCCAGTTTGGAGAGAGCTATTGGCAGGGTGAAAAATGTATCACACGAGTGAGAAAACATTAATTATCTTTTGAGCTGAATTATCTCCAGGAGGATTAGCTCTAACCAATTCCAAACAGTTTTATTTTAAATGGTTTCTCCATCCATCTATAAGATCATAAATAACCATAAGAAGTCTCAGGCCTTGCAGGCTGGCAATCGGAGATCTTTCCTGTATTATCTCAGTTTCAGCTTTTGTATAGATTTTATGGTCTGTGGTTTTAAAGAAAGCATTAACAGCTGATTGCAACTACTAAGAAAATTCACACAAGTACCTGTAGAATCAGTGCAGAGGGTTCTAGCAATTCCATGTGTGCAATTGGAAATCACTTGCAAGGACTCTCCTTTAAAACGAGAGCAGTTGAATATGGTAAGGATTTGCTGGAACCTTGTTTGAACTGCAGCAAATTGCTTCCCTGTCCCCAAGTGCAGTCAGAATTGAAGATAATGGCCACCACTGGTCCCAACCCCATATTTATTTTTACAAAAATGATCACTTCTGTTCTTCTATTGGGTCTGTCTCCGTGCCTATCCAGATTGGTCCGGTAGACGTTCAGCCCTTAGTGCATGGGTGATTTCAGCCTTAGCTGGGCTTTTGGCTGACTCGTTGTTTGCCTGCATTTTCTCCTGATCTGATTCTGACATGATCATGACCTTGCTTTGTCCCTGTCGGACTTGACTGCCTGGACTTTCTGGTTCATACATTTATGAGTAGATATTCAGCGGTGGCAGCCAGCGCTTGTAAAGCGACTAGCCATCACTGCTGAAGCCTAACCCACATATTCAAGGATGGGCCATATCCAGCTACTAGCACTGAAAATCCAGGTCTCCGCAGAACCCGAAAGCTAACAGAGCAGCAGCGATATTGAGACGCTTCCTGGTTGGCTTCCATGGGTAAAGCAAGGCCAGCATTTGCCATGCCTTACTTTATCCGCATATCACTAACCAGGCAATGGCTTAATATCACCACTGCCTGGTTAGCGATGGGTGCCATCTCCGCTCCACCCTAAATTGCTCCTGGAATGCCCGATGCTAATCGCTTAGCATTGGACCATGTAGCGGCCCCACCCGCGCATATTCAGTGGCACTAACCGTGAGGGCCAGCCCTCTGTGGGCGCCCATTACCGCCACTGCCAGCCCTCACTGGCACATACAGCAGCGACAATGGCCTGAAACAGCCCCACAGCACTTACCTTAAAACCGGCGCCACAGGACTGACTCTTTCCACCCCCACAAATGCCCTCTTCCGCCCCCATGCAAACAGGAAGTCAGCATTGGGCATCAGTGGGGGCAGAAGCAAACATTCCCATGGCACCAAAGTTTTACAGTAAGTGTCATGGGGCTCTTTCAGGCCATTGCTGCCATTGTAGGTCCCAGTGAGGAGCGGCGGCATCAGCAGTGGGCACCCACAGAGGGCTGGCACTCTAAGCAACCACCTAGTTCACCTAATGGTAGCACTGTCCCTGTGCCCACTCCTCAATGCTCTACTGTGCATGACCCAGCTAGAGGTCCTGACAGTTAGCCACATATGTTATGATGAAGACTACATAAATAAATATTTATTTAAAATCCATACCAATATTGCAGTTGTGAAGCAACGCATGCTGTCTAGAACCTCCAGTTTTTATCAGCTTTAAGCAAAGAGGGTAATTTTGTGAAGTCCTGCACAGGTAATGCAGACTGCCACGCGCTTATGTGGGGCCTGTTCTATAAAGTAAAGTAGGAGCAAACTTTATAGACTAGGGGCATAGCTGATGTGTCTGAGCCTAGCCTGCAAAACATTTTGTATGGTCCTGACCTGAGCCAGAATTCATATTTTATTATGCTTCATGACAAAATGAATTGTGAATTTATGAAAAATACCTAAGCAGAAGCAATTTCACTCTAGCTTTCCTGGGTAAGTAGCTACATTTGTTTTCTGTACCATCTTTATCTCGAAAGTTAGCTGATCTCAGTCCTTAGTAAAAAAACAGTTTTCAGCAACGATCATAGTAAAAGCAGTAGAATGTTTTAGGTTAGAAGAGCAAACACGGCAAATCTTTCATATATTAGGTACAGCTTTGTTCTTTTAGTGGTAGCAAATGGCAATAACACAAAGACTTCACAATTACTTTCTCCACTTTTGGGAGCAGACTCTTACCTCCGCTTAAGATCGTCAAATAGACCAAAGCCAGAAAATGTGTAATAGAATTATTCTATGTGTACAAACGTATTATTCTCTCTTGAAGTCAGTAGATCAAAATATCAGGTATATTTCAGTGTCAACTACTGTATGGCAATGGTACAGTAGGTGTGGAGCCTGAATGCTGAGATTTAAGCATATTGTCCACGGATCTCGTTCTTTTTCCCTTCCAGATCTTACTCCAAAAAATGAACTTTATTTTGCTGCATCCTTAGGATCATATTTTATTCTCTGTGGAGCATGTTGACGAAAAGCGTGGGTTTCATCACGCAATAAACGGTAAATGCAGCACCGCGGCAGCCATTAGCATGTGCTACAATGGTCAGTGTGGTAAAAAACCCACACTAACCACTGAGCATGGGCTTGGGCGGGGACGTGGTGGGTTAGGGGCGGAGAGTGGCTGTTGCCTGCACAGTGCGATTAGTTCAGGCTTCAGAGCGGTTAGCATGGCTGTGCGCAGTGGGTGGTGGTTAAGTGCAACTGCGTTAATCGTGGATGTACGCTTAACGTGCTGTGGTGCTTCCCACTGTCCTAATTACATGGAGACTGGCCAGGAATGGTGGCAACAGCACAGATTGGCCACCACTCCTGTGCTAAATTTTGGCTCTAACTGTGTGCTAAGATGCCAGTTCTTAACACAGTTTAGTAAGGATGCCCCTATCTGATATATTCACATTTTTAAATTATATATAGAAAGATATATATATTTATACACACGTACATACATGTGTGTGTACAGATATATAAATATTGATATATAGATTATACATACACAGGTGTGTCTATGCAGATAGCAAGAGAGAGAGATGGAAACGCGTGTACAGTAAACATCTGTCTATTCACTACAGTACCGAACAGACAATAAATACGAATCAAGTCATTATAGGGATTGGAATTAATTCCCAAAGGGAATGCTTTCTTCACGTAAATGACTTACTCTTTGCTGCACCAACATTCCACCGGAGGAATCAAGGTCTGCTCTTTTGATTACCTCAGTTTTTAAACTAACTAATGAAAGCAGCTACAGTAAGAGTTTGTTTTCAAGTGAAGGGAAATAAACTTTTGATTTAGATTTTCTCTCAAAGCTTTCAGGAAGGACCTGACTTATCAAGGTTTTTCCTTATAGAGATGGAGAGGATAATTTTATAACAGGGTATCTTGTTTAAGAGGGCAAAAAGGCACTTACTTAGGCACTATTTTATTACGCCATATAGGCATCTATGTGTCTTTATAAAATGTTAGCGCAAGGAGCAGACATTGTGCCTTAAATGCAGATGCAGACCTTTACAGGTGTGCACCGCTTTTTCTGACAGCACACTCTTTTTAACGCAGTTGTAATTTGTATACCATTAGTTTAATGCATCGGGAGCAAAAATATTTGTTAGCCTGTGGAGGAGCAGCCTGGTACTTGGGGCAAGTTGCTTTGGGCCAGAAGGCTGGAGGGGCTAGGGTTTTTTGTCCCACAGTTGGCCTTGGGCAAGCCACTTAACCCTCCATTGCCTCCAGGCTCACTGGTCTGTAGTTTCCCAGATCACCCCTGGAACCCTTTTTAAAAATTGGTGTTACATTGGCGATCGTCCAATCTTCAGGTATTAGAGATGATTTTAATGATAGTTCACAGATTACTAATAGCAGGTCTGCAATCTCATATTTAAGTTCTTTCAACACCCTTGGATGTATACCATCCGGCCCAGGTGATTTGCTACTTTTCAGTTTATCTAATAGTTGTAATACATCTTCCTGATGTATTGATATTTCCTTCAATTCTTCCACACCTTTAAATACCACTTCAGTCATGGGTAACATCCCTACATCTTCCTCAGTAAAGACCGAAGCAAAGAATTCATTCAGTCTCTCCGCTATCGCCTTGTCGCCTCTTGGTGCCGTTTTAACTCCTCTATGATCTAATGGACCAACTGACTCACAGGTTTTTTGCTACAAATGTACTTGAAAAAATCTTTATTTCGTGTTTTTGCTTCCGCAGCAAGCTTCTTCTCAAATTCTCCCTTTGCCTGCTTTATCAATGCCTTGCATTTGACTTGCCAGTGCTTGTGCTGTTTCCAGGTTTCGTCATTTGGCTCTTTTTTCCATTTCCTGAAAGATGCTTTTTTGGCTACAACAGCCTCTCTGACCTCACCTTTAAACCATGCTGGCAGTTTTTTGGACTTCCTTCCACTTTTCTTAAAGCGTGGAATACAGCTGGACTGGGCTTCCAAGATAGTATTTTTCAACAACACCCAAGCTTGATGTAAGTCTTTAACCTTTGTAACTGCTCCTTTTAGTTTTTTCTTAACTATTTTCCTCATTTTATCATAGTCTCCCTTTCGAAAGTTAAAAGGTAGTACTGTGGATTTCCTTACTATCCCTCCTCCACTAATTAAATCAAAGGCGATCATGCTATGATCACTATTGCCAAGTGGCCCCAACACCCTTATCTCTTGCACTGGATCTGGTGTTCCACTAAGGACCAGGTCTAATATGGCTTCCCCTCTGGTTGGTTCATGAACCAGCTGGTCCAAGAAGCAGTCATTTATGTCATCTAGGAACTTTATCTCCCTAGCATGTCCTGCCGTGACACTGACGCAGTCAATACCAGGGTAATTGAAATCACCCATTATTATTACCGCGCTGTATCTTTTGTTAGCTTCCTTGATTTCTTTGAGCATTTCATCATCCATTTGTTCATTCTGGCCAGGCAGTCGATAGTACACCCCCACTGTCATTGCATTCCCCTTTTTACATGGAATTTCAATCCATAGAGATTCTACAGCAAATTTTGTTTCCTGCAAAACTTTAATCCTTTTTGACTCAATGCCCTCTCTAACATAGAGCGCAACCCCTACACCAATTTGATCAGCTCTATCATTACAATATAGTTTGTACCCAGGTATCACAGTGTCCCACTAGTTGTCCTCCTTCTACCATGTCTCTGATATTCCAATCATATCTAACCTCTCATTTAGTGCTATATATTCTAACTCTCCCATCTTATTTTTTAGACTTCTAGAATTTGCATACAAGCATTTTAGAGACTGTATTTTATTCATATTAATTTGGCTATTCGTAGACATGGGTAATTTGGGATCTTTAAGCTCTGTCTGCTCCATACTCGAGGGCATTTGGGCTACTTTACTCTTTTTTGGAACCTCTCTGCTTTTGGTAGTATCCTTCAAGGATACATTCTTATGAACCATCCGCTCTTGGGCGACTGTCGGCTTTCCCCTATTATCTAGTTTAAAAGCTGCTCTATCTCCTTTTTAAAGGTTAATGCCAGCAGCCTGGTTCCATCCCGGTTAAGGTGAAGCCCATTCCTTTGGAAGAGCCCCTCCTTTCCCCAGAATGTTCCCCAGTTCCTAACAAATCTAAAACCCTCATCTCTGCACCATTGTCTCATCCACGCATTGAGACTCCGGAGCTCTGCCTGCCTTTTGGGTCCTGCGTGTGGAACGCTACCCTGGAAGTGCTGGATTTCAACTTCCTACCTAAAAGCCTAAATTTATCCTCCAGAACCTCCCTACCACATTTTCCTATGTCATTGGTACCGACATGTACCAAGACAGCAGACTCCTCCCCAGCACTATCTAAGACCTTATCTAGGTGGCACGTGAGGTCCGCTACCTTCGCACCAGGCAGGCATGTTACCAGGAGATCCTCATGTCCACCAGCCACCCAGCTATCTACATGCCTAATGATCAAATCACCAACTATAACGACTGTCCTAACCCTTCCCTCATGGTCACATGGCCCTGGAGAAACTTCCTTGGTGCGAGAGGGTTTTACATCACCTGGAGGACAGGTCCTAGTTACAGGATCACTTCCTGCCACACCAGGGTGATGCTCTCCTGTCACGTGACCGCTCTCCTCCATGGCAAAGGGGAGGCTGCCAGACTGGAGGTATGCTCCTAACCTTCCCACCAAGCTGTGCAGGACTCCTCCTCCTGTGCTGCTGCTGCTAGTAAGGGGGGGGGGGGGGTGCTGTGATATTGTGCTTTTACGTGCAAGGAACAGCTTGGCAGGAATGTTGGTGTCCCCTATGCTTATTCCTGACTTTAGAGAAAATAATGGGGCTTTTGCAATAACTTGGATAAAATATTAATGCATATTCATAGATCTAGTCCTAAATTTGTATCTGAGAAAATGAAGGGCAAAATGACTTTTCCAAGATTACAAGGAACATCACTGAGAGAAGGGCGATTTAGGCCTTGAGTTCCCTGGTTCTCAGTCTGCTCCTCTACTCCATTTCACATGCAAGGTTTTGCATGTTTGTTGATTTTGGATAAGAAATAAGAACTCATCACATTTCTGGCACTAGGGCACCTTCTGCAGTTTTGTAGAGTTAATAAAATTCATCATATCGAAACATTTGTTCAGATGTGGAACATTGTCTTTGCTCTCACATCTCCACGCCTACTTTTTTAATTCACAAATTTGCATCCTCAAACTTATTCCAGCCCGGATTCCCGGGTCTACAGTTCACTATGTTATTAAGACGTTTTCTGCTCATGGAACTGTCAAGAACCTCCCGGGACATGGTAGGAAGAGGAAAATTAATCCAAGAAGTCTTCAAAGATTAATGCAAACTGTTGGAAAAACACCACATACAACATCCAAAGAGCTTAAGGCTGACCTGGAGCAATCTGGAATGGTGTTTAAACCCACACCATACACCGAGCACTAAAAAATAAGGACTCCATGGGCGAAAACCAATGAGGACCCTGCTGCTCAAAGATAGACATAAAAAGGCACACCTGATCTTTGCCCAAACCCACCTTGAGATACCACAATCCTTCTGGGAAAATGTTCTGTGGACAGATGAAACCAAACTTGAGCTCTTTAGCAATGCAGATCAATGATAGATTTACAAGCGAAGAAATGAAGTTATAAGCAAAAAAATACTACTGTTAAATATGGTGGAGTTTCCATAATGTTGTGGGGCTATTTTGCTGCTTCAGGAACTGGAGGCCTGGAATGTAGAAACATAGAAACACAGAAACATGACAACAGAAAAAGACCACATGCCCTATCTAGTCTGTCCTTCCATATCAACCACTACAACAGTCCCTTTTTTCCTTTAGAGATCCTCTGTGCTTTTCCCATGTTTTTTGAATTCAGTTACTGTCCTCATCTCAACCACCTCCACTGGGAGACTATTCCATGCATCTACCACTCTTTCCGTAAAGAAATATTTCCTCATATTACTCCTAAGTCTATCCCCTTTCACCCTCATCCTATGTCCCCTTGTAGCACAGCTTGCTTTCAATTGAGAGACTCTCCTGTGCATTTAGCGAACAGAGGTATTTAAATGTCTCAATCATATCACCTCTATCCTGCCTTTCCTCTAAGGTGTACATATTAAGATCCTAAAGTCCGTCCTCATATGCTTTATAATGAAGACCACTAACCGTTTTAATAGCCACCCTCTGTACTGACTCCAAAATGTTTATATCCTTTGAAAGTGTGGTCTCTAGAATTGCACACAATACTCCAAATGAGGGCTCACCAAAAACTTATACAGAGGCACCATCACTTCATTTCTTCTGCTGGTCATTCCTCTCCCTATGCATCCAAGCATCCTTCTAGCTTTCGCCATCGTCTTTTCTACCTGTTTAGCTACTTTAAGATCATCAGACACAATTACACTTAGGTCCTGCTGTTCTTTTGTGGACAGAAGTACTTTACCTCCTATACTATATCACTCCCTTGGATTGCTGCAGCCCAAATGCATGATCTTGTATTTTTTAACATTAAATCTCAGCTTTCAAATTCTAGACCATTCTTCAAGCTTAACTATATCCCTCCTCATGTTATCTACACCTTCCTGGGTGTCTATTGCAGATGTTGGTATCGTCTACAAACAAGCAAACATTACCCGACAGCCTTTCTGCAATATCACTAACATAGATGTTAAAAAGAATCGGATCAAGGACAGATCTCTGGGGTACAACCATTGGTAACCTCCTTATCCTCAGAGTGAGCTCCATTTACCTGAACTCTTTGTCATCTCCCACTCAAACAATTTCTAGCCCAAGCAGTAACTTTAGGGTCCATCCCTAGGGTGCTCAGTTTGCTGATAAGTCACCTGTGCAGAATGATGACAAAGGCTATCCTGAAATCTAAATACACCACATCTAGGGCTTTCCCTTGGTCCAACTCCCTCGTCACCCAATCAAAGAAATCAATCAGACTTGTCTGACCAGACCTGCCTCTGGTGAATCCATGCTGCCTCGGATCCTGTAATCCACTGGACTCCAGAAACCTCACTATTTTCTCTTTCAGCAGCGTTTCTAATAATTTACTCACCATCGAGGTTAAACTAACCAGCTGTAGTTTTCAACCACATCCTTACTTTCACTTTTGTTTAAAGGGACCACATGTGCCTCTCTCCAATCCTCTGGCACCACTCCCAACTCCAATGAGGCATTGAAAAGGTCAGTCAGTGGAGCTGCTAGATTGTCACCAAGTTCCCTCAGTATTCTCAGGTGTATCCCATCTAGTTCCATCACTTTGTCTACTTTATGTTTAGCTAGTTTCTCACAAATACAGTCTTCTGAAAATTGTTCAAGATGCCCCTTGCTTCTGTTCCTGTTTGTGGGTGTTTTCTGAGGTCCTGCTCCTGTTTTTTTATCTGTGAACAAAGACCAGAAATATTTGTTAAGCAATTCTGTTTTATCCTCATCAGCTTCTACATATTCCTCCCCTTCACTCTTGAGTCTGACAATACCTCTTCTCATTAACACAGTAACATAGTAACATAGTATATGATGGCAGATAAAGACCAATATGGTCCATCTAGTCTGCCAAGCAAGGCGGCAAAAATAGGTACACTTGCTGCTCCATGCAGTTCACACCTTCCCATGCTCTTGTTTAGGGGTGCACCCATCACTCCATGTAGGTCACCTCTATTTGTTCAGATATAAGAGATAGTTATGCTTATTTTGATTTTATCCTGTTGCTATAAAGGAATCCACCGTGTCTGTCCCATGCCATTTTGAATTCTGTCACTGTATTTGCCCCACCACTTCCATCGGGAGGGCATTCCAAGCATCCACCACCCTTTCAGTGAAAAAGTATTTCCTGACATTGCCTTTCAGTTTACCCCCTTGCAGCTTCATGTTATGCCCTCTAGGTTTACAGCTTCCCCATCTTTGGAAGAGGGAGGTTTGTCCATTAATACTCTTTAATTATTTAAAGGTCTGAATCATATCTCCTCTGTCCTTCCTCTCCTCCAGAGTGTACATATTTAGGTCTTCAAGTCTCTTCTCATACGTCTTCTGTCGCAGGCTCCAAATCATTTTGGTCGCCTTCCTCTGAACTGCTTTCAGCCTTTTTATATCCTTTGCAGGTATGGTCTCCAAAACTGAACACAACATTCCAAGTGAGGCCTCACTAACAACTTGTACAGTGACATTAGTACCTCTTCCTTTTTGCTGGTAATTCCTCTTTGTATGTAACCCAGCATCCTTCTGACTTTTGCCACTGCCTTGTCACACTGTTTCGTCACCTTGAGATCGTCAGAAACAATCACTCCAAGGTCCTTCTCCTGGACCATGCACACCAATCTCTCACCCCCTATTGCATTCAGTTCCCTTGTATACAGCTCCCCCTATTGCATACAGTTTCTGCTTCCCAAGTGCATGACACTGCACTTCTTCACATTAAATCTTAACTGCCAAGCATTAGACCATTCTTCCAGCTTTTGTAGATCTTTCCTCATGTTCTCCACTCCCTCAGGGAAGTCCACTCTGTTGCAAATGTTGGTGTCATCTGCAAAAAGACAGACTTTTCCATTCAGCCTTTCAGCAATATCACTCACAAATATATTGAACAGTACCAGTCCCAGGACCAAACCCTTGGACACACCGCTAATCACCTTCCTTTCATCTGAGTGAGTTCCATTTACCGTCACCTTCTGTCGTCTGACAGTCAACCAATTTCTGATCCAGTTCACCATCTTGGGACCCATCCCCAAGCTGTTGAGTTTATTGATAAGCCTCCTATGAGGAATGGTATCAAAAGCTTTGCTGAAATCTAGGTAGATCACATCCATCGCATGCCCTTGATCTAGTTCTCTGGTCATCCAGTCAAAGAACTCACTCAGATTTGTTTGGCAAGATCATCCTTTGGTAAAACCATGTTGCCTCGGATCATGCAACCTGTTGGTTTCGAGGAAGTCCACTATTCGCTCTTTCAGGAGTGCCTCCATTACTTTTTCTGCCACCGAGGTAAGGCCTGTAGTTTGACACTTCTTCCCTATTACCACTTTTGTGGAGAGGTACCACATCAGCCCTTCTCCAGTCCTGTGGAACTTCACCTGTCTCCAAGGATCTATTAAAAACATTCTTTAAATGCCCTACAAGAGCCTCTCTGAGCTCTTTCAGTATCCTGAGATCTGAAAAATGTCTTATCCCCCCATTTTATTGCATTGGCTATTTCCTCCTCTTTTTGAATCTTTGCTAGCTTCACTAAGTTTTTCCAAATATAGATGCCTGTCTTCTTCTCTCTGTGATCACTTGCATTTCATGAAGGCCTCCCTCATTTTCTTCACCTTTTCAGCTACTTCTTTCAGAAACCATAGTGGTCTCCTTTTCTTTTACCTTTATTTACCATTTTAACAAAAAGGTTGGTTGCTCTTAAAATATTTCCTTACACTGTTTTTCTACATCCCCCAGCTGTTTCCATCCTGCTGATGATTCCATCAGGTATTGGCCCATCTTGGCAAAGTTAGTTTTCCTAAAGTCTAAGACCCTCGCTTTTGAATGGATTTTATCAGCCCTAGTCCCAATGCTGAACCACACCATCTGGTGATTACTGGATGCAAAATGATCTCCCACTATAACATCAGAAACACTTTCACCATTGGTAAGCACCAAGTCCAGTATGGCCCCTTCACGTGTGGGTTCTGTTACCAGTTGCCTGAATAGTTCTCCCTGTAGAGAATCCAGGATCTCCTTACTTCTAGAAGATATTGCAGCGGGGATGTGCCAATCAACATCTGGCATATTGAAATCCCCTATCAGTAGCACTTTCCCTTTCCTGGCAATGCTGTGTATCTCTTCAATTAACTCTCTGTCCACCTCTTCTCCCTATGAGGGAAGTCTGTATATCACGCCAATGCAAATAGATTTCTCTTTCCCTCTTTCTACAGTAGTTTAACCCACAGTGCCTCCTCTCTCCCTGTTAAGCCTATATTTCCATAGCTTTAATATTATTTTTTACATATACTGCCACTCTTCCTCCCCTTCTTCCTACCCTGTCCTTTCTGAATAAAGTATAGCCTGGTATGGTTACATCCCAGTCATGGTTGTCCGTGAATCATGTCTCTGTTACTGCCACTAAATCCAAGTCAGCCTCTCCCATTAAAGCCTCAACATGTGGGATCTTATTTCCCATGCAACGGGCATTTATACACACTGCTTTCCATATGTTGCCTCTTTTCCCCATTTCCATAAAGGTATTTAATGTTTCACTTACCTGGGGACTTTCACTTACCTGGAGGCTTTCTTCACCCATCCTGAACGAATCTTGTTTAAAGCCATGTTTAGTGGGTTAGCCAGTCTGCTACTGAAGACAAGTCAACCTTTCTTGGACAGATGGACGCCATCTCTGCTCGGAAACCCTTGGAACAGTATTCCGTGGTCCAGGTAACCAAAACGCTCTCGACAACGCTCATCTACAAGTTGTGTATGGAAAGTGTACTTTTATTTATTTATTTATTTATTACAGGCTCTTATATACCGCTCTATTCAGCATCAGCGCGGTTCACAATATAACAAGAGACCAGAACAACAACTGTTTGGTTTTACAGAGAACAGGTCGGAGAACTTGGATAAAACAAGGGGAAGTCATTACTGCAACTATTTACATGAGTATTTACATGTATATACACAACAGGATTTCTTAGTTTGGGTAGTGTTCGAGATTGGTTGGATGGTCTAGTAATATTGGGGGAAAAGGTGGGATTTGAGGGCCTTTCTGAAAAGAGATAGATCGGTGATAGGTTTTAGGTTGTGGCAATGAGGCTGGAACGACAGGGGATCTCTCCTACCTACAGAAGATGGCAAATGGGATAAGAGGTCTGGTGAGAGTACACGGTGGGTTGGGGGGGCCTGAGGAAGGGTAGCTTTTTCTTTTTTTTAAATAACTTTATTGGCAGCAGCTGCTTGATAGGGAGAGGGGTAGTAAGACAGCAGATGGCCCATGTTAAATTAAAATGGTGGCCAAAATGAAAGAAAATGAGAAATGAATATTGCATTTGTTTTTTATTTTGTATCAGAAAAACTGATTTATATTCTTCTTCTCTCTTTGGACTCCTCAGACAGAGTAGCAGAAGGTTAGATTTCCCCATCCTCCTCTCTTGCAGCTGGGCATCTGGATGGCACCTGGGTGAACCTGCTAGATTAACTGATCTCTTCCTCCTCTGCTCCAACTCCACACAGTAACTCTCCAGCATTCTCATTTCCCAGCTGAAACTTTGACCAGGGTTTTCTTCCATTGCAGCAAATTCCAGGAGTGAAATATGCAGTATAGGAACAGAATGCTCCGTGAAATGCCAGGAGCACAACACGAAGAACCATGCAACCTACTGTAAATCAGGCACATGAAACTGTCTTTCTCCTTCTACTAGGTCCTCTAATTCCCCCCAGAACCTTCTCTTGAGTTACTCACTGCACTTTCCAACTACAATATGTCTTCCAGTGAGAAGAGCAAATAGCCTAGTAAAGGGACCCTTTTACTCTGCAGTTAACGTGCAATTTGGGCGCATTAACTGTGAGCTCGGGCCCACGATAACAGTTATCACAGGGACATGACAGTTAATGATTGCCAATTTTTTTGCGCTGCCATTCAAATGTTAAGGTCACAAATGGGTAGGCATAGTGAGCACATTGCAGTTAGTGGGGGGAGGGGTACATATCACATGTTGCCAGTGTTGCCATCAGCACAGGTTCACCTAACACCACCCCAGTAAGTGGAGGTAAGTGCACCCACGGTCAGAGTGCTGGGTCTTAGGGTTTGCACCCGCAAGGTTAACTGTCAGGAATATACTAGCCACATACCCAACAGTTACCGTGGAGGTTTTGCACTTAACACACCAAAGAAGACCGCATTAATATTTGCATTAAAAACGCATTATACCCGTTACTTAAAGAGCCCCAACATGTACATGGGCTCTTCAGACATGTTTTTTTGAATCATATAAAGTGAATTAGCATGGGAGATAATTGTCAACATTATCTTATTTATTTATTTTTATGTGGTTTTTTTTATTTTGTTTTATTTGATATTATATTTTTTGTGATTGTCATATAATTGTGTGATCCGTTTTGTACGTCCTATGTGGGTTAAAAGGTGGTGGTAGATAAGTGTTTAAATTAAATTAAAATTAAGCTAAATTAAATACATACAATACATATAGGGTTACCAACTGGCTCCAGATGCACCCGACAGGCTTGATCCAGTCCTGTGTTTACCCCATTGCATGCAGGGACTTGTAGTCTTGCTTTTTCTTATGGAATGCAATGGAGAAATCAGAACTACGAGCCCCTGCATGCAATGGAGTAACTCAGGACTGGATCAAGCCTGTCGGGCGCATCTGGAGCCAGTTGGCAGCCCTAAATACATGCTACAATATAGTGCTGTAGACTTGAAGAAGTAAAAAATATCCTTTGGTTCTCTGCCAGTTTGGCAGCATTTCAGTGGCATACCTTTTTAAAATGTTGCTAGTGCCTTGTCTTTTTATTAAAAACAAATCTTTTAATCTCACTTTGGATTATGATCCTACCAATGTACTGTTTGTAAAATGATTTATTCTTTTGGATTTCATTATTATTGATTTACTACAAAATTTCAGCAATGTACAATGTGTTGTCCCATCTTGCAATCTATTCCCAGTCAGACCAAAGAAAATTAGCTTTTAATGGTTTTCTTTGCCCCCTCTCTGTTTCACACACAGGCAGGTCTCAGAAAAAGATGCATTTTTGTCAAACTGAACTCCCAAGACTCCTCTCGTAAAATATAAGGATCATGTTATGCCTACAATTTTGTATATAGACATAATTCATTAGATTGGGCTTCCTTCCATGTGTGCAGAAGGGAGCTCAGACAACTCAGAAGCTTGGGTAAATAATAACAGTTGATCGTAGTATTATCTTAAAAAGAACCCTGACTATAGACAGCAAATTTTCATTTGTGATTTTCTCAAATACTGTCATTACAAAACAGTTTATACCCCCACCTCTGAGAGCATCCAAATTTTACTAAATGGTACACTCGTTCTTTCTAATGGAAAGCTCCAAGCTGCCTCCCTTTGCCAGACTCTTTTCCTTGGTTTAATGCAGGGTCCCAGCACTCCAGAAGCCGAGTGGTTCAGGTCTGCTGACTTAGCTAATTGATGTCTGGCATTTTTACAAGGATTATAAGATGAGAATTCTCAAGGCTTTCAAACACTATGAGGGTCATTTTAAGAGCTTTAGTCATGATTTGGACATCTGCAGACATGCACGTGGATGTCAGAATCAGACACATCTCCGTAACCATTCCATAATGACGTTCACAGACGTCTCCAGTACCAGGACGTTAAAGTAGGCATGTGGGTATGGCAAAGACCTGTCCAGGGAGGGGCAGTGGACTTACAAGTCCCCATTTGATCCCAGAAGCAGCAGAGCCGGTACATGTTTTTTGCAACTCCAAGCACGAATAGGTATCAGGAAAGTGTTTGTTTTCAGCTTAAAACATCCAGAGTGTAGAATTAAGCGACTAGTTTTAGATTACAAAGTCCCACATTGGGATCTTAAGCCACTACTCTAATCATTATGCTAGTTGACATCTTGGTTCTGGAATGATCTCTTGGGGTCATCTATTATAGACATTTGATACCCGTGCATATTGGGCCCATCCACGTTTCTGGAATTGTGCCTGAACTTGCATGTGCCTGCCTTTCTTTTCAGACATTCTGGCTTCGACGTCCCAGACTGAACTTGGACGTCCCATTTGGAATGTGCCTCTATGGGGGTAATATTCGGTGGTGCCGATCGCCATATTAATTTAAATACCATAAATGCCTGCATGGTATTTAAATTAATAGATATGTTCAGCACTACTATGGGGGTTATTTTAGAAGTCTAGTTTGTGCTTTTGACATCTGAAAACAGGCATCCAAGGCTGAATGTGGGCATATCTGGGGTAGTCCCAACTACCTGGAGGGCATAGAGAAGGAGGTACTTTACTACCCCCTATATTTTTTACCGATGATAACAAAAATGTCAGGGAAACTTAGGACACTTGATTGCAGTTCAGATGATGCACATCCCCATTGCAAAATAACTTGCTTTCAGCATAGGACAGATGTTCCCGACCCTGGTTTTTCTAGCAGGGATGTCTATGTGCCGTCAGCACAGCCGTCCATTGTGGGGACTTCCATGTTTCCAAAATCGGAGCAAAACTTAAATGTCCCTGACATATTTTTGGATGTTTTGCCCTGGACACTCCAGATTTCACCTAGAAGTCCTTTCTAAAATGCCACTTGTGAGGAGGAGAGTATGGCTGAGCCCATGGAATTGGGAGAAAATCAGACATTTACCTTTAAAGAAAGAGACAGGCAAGGAATCAGTAGCTCTCAAACTGCAGGCAGAGAAAAAAACACGCAGCTACTGAGGACAGGACACACCCAAGCTCTGCTAATCCAAGGGCAGGCTTGGAAATTAATGAGAGACACCTGGGGGAAGGGCAGTGCCACGGTAGTTCAGAGACACTCTTATAAACCCAGGGAAATACTGGAGGAGGGGGCGGACAGACAGACTCAGCTTGAGAAGGGCAGCACCACGGGAAGAGAGTCTCAGCCTGAGAGAAGGCAGCACACGAAGCGACACCCTGGAAAGGGAGAGACAGGGAAGCAGCACGCTGGAGAATTCAGTGGTGAGAGACGCACCAGAGAAAGGCCCAGAGAGTTCACCGTGGAGGAGAACAGTGGAGACTTCCGAGGGAATCTCAGAGGTGAAAGACCTAGTCAGAAGGAAAGCCAGGATTGCAGGGAAACTGCAATTGGTTTTAAAACTAGGAGAGCTGGGCCAGAGAGAAGTGCTGATAAGGGTCAGGCTGCAGTGCCAACCATTCCTGAACCAGCTAAAGAGCTGCAACTTCCAAAAAGGTGCGTGAATAAAAGGGTAGCCAAAAGTGCCATAAGCCAGTTAGAGGCATTGTGTCATTTGATGCAAGAAAAGAATCTCCACGTTCCTGGTGGAAACCCTGTGCATAGGGAAAAGCCTCAGTGGAGAAAGGTTCTGGAACTTTTAGAGAATATTAAGCCTGAAGTTTTTCATGTTGGCTTAAAGCCAGATTTACCGGACACAGGTCCTGAGGAAATGCAGATAGACTATTATGAATCTGATGAGGGGGTCTGAAGATTTAGTAATGGATTGTTCTCTGTGCCAGAAGGCAGAATAAAAGTTCTTGGATAAAAGAAGGGAAAAGCCTATAACCTGAATGTCCTAGAAGGCAGTGTGGAAACAGTGAGAAGTGTGTTTAGCCAGGAATGCTAAAGAACCCTGTTGCTGACAAAAGGATATTTCTTTTGGGTTTGAAGAGAAGCCTTGCTTGATTGCTGAATGATTTGAAAAACAGCGACACATGTTAAAAAGCTACATAAAGCAGTTTCATTGTTTGGTTTGGTATAAATGCCTATGGATTATTGTTTGGAGAAAAGAATCCTGTTTGTTTTGCGTTGAGCCTTAATGCTCTTTAGAAAAAGAAATAAATTCCTGTGTTTTGCCTTGTAAACCCTCGGTCTCCACACTACTTTTTTTTTTCTAAACAACACAACTACAAATCCCAGCAGCCCCGGTGCTGGATGAGGAAGAAAACTCTATAATTAAAGGACTAACAAGTGCAGCCCTAGGCTTATAGGCTGTTGCCTGGGCCAGGGGCCTCCACACACTTCACATGCGTAGTTAGCGAAACTGGATATATGCGAATATGGTAGCCATCGCTGCCATTATATTAGCAGGTCATACAGCTGATCAATTTAGTAACTGAATACTGCCCTTATAGTGGTCATTTTGCTCACCACCTCTCCACTATATAAGGGTCAGAGTGCTTAAACATATTTTCAGTCCAACACCGTCCACCTAGTGGCTGAAAATATCTGGGTAGCAGAGTTGTATGGCAAATGTATAGTTCCATTTGAAAATTGATCTTGCCACTCCAAGCTGAAGTAAAGCATAGTACTTTTGGTGCAAAACTTCAAGTACAACAGTGCTGCAAGGTCCTTCTCTATAGCAAGAGTATCTTTTCGCACTGATGGAACTTTCTGCTGAAGTCACGTGCGTTGGGAAATCTAGTGCAGGAACAGTTAGTCATACATCATAAAAATACGAGATGCCATAGGGCAATGTTTCTCGAACCCTAGCATCTCTGATTTTCAGGATATCCACAATGAATCTGTTTAAAGTAGATTGGCGTGCTCTGCCTTCATTGCATGCAGATCTATCTCATGCATATTCATTGTGGATATCCTGCAAATCAGACTAGCTAGGGGTTTTTCCTAGAATGGCTTGAGGAACACTGGCATGGGGAAGGGAGGGAAAGAATTTGGGGTTTTTTTAAGGGCTGCCGAAGCTGCTGAATTATCACTTTCTAATACTGATCTCATAGCAAAAACTGACCCCTACAGAGAAGGCAACATGTAGTTGTGCCAACCAGGTGCTGAGGTTTAATTAGAGCACAGAGCTGTGGGAAATAGATTGCCACCAACAGTCTGTCATACAATCTGGAGCGTTTCTGTCCTGCTTTAAGATTCTGAAGGAAGCCAACAGTATAGAAGAGAGACTGGAAAGAGACTCCTATCCCAACACTGTTTGTGGAATTTTTCTGTGGCAAGGATTATGGGTTGTTGGTAGTTGAAAGACTGAATATGAAAAGGACTGCCGTTGCGTTCTTTCAGCTACCAAAAATCAGCTTGCATTTTTTCTGAGTTTCAAAAATCAGCCATAATTTCCCGCTGTCAAAGCCTGCATCTTTAAGCACAAACTGAGTACATGGAAGAATGTTCTCAAACCACAATACCCAGAGGTTGGAGTTAGCCCAGAGCATTGCAGAATGCATTGTTTCTGGACCAAGTTTAAGTGATCATATATGTCCGGTGTGGGAGTCACTGCACTGCTTACTAATTTGTCAGAGAACCGAGTTTAAGATCTTGTTAATGACTTGGAGGTTGGTCAATAAGACAGCCTCTTCTACTACCTATCTGTATTTTGGGTTGTACTCCACACTGAGTACACGCTCCTTCCAACACACCCTCTTTCAAGTCCCAGTTGCTCTTTGGTTAGTCGCAACAAATGAAAGGGCCTTTTCATGTGTGGGGCCCATTGTGGAATACAAAGTTGTGGGGGAAGCTGCTTTATTTTCAGAAAATTTGCCAAGTGTGACTGTTTGAGCATGCTTTCAATGTGTTCATCTGAGTTAATTTTAAAGTTTGTTTTGATATTGTACTAGGAATGCATATTATTTTTATGAACCACCTTGTAGCCTCCTCAGGAAAAGTCATATAAGCTTGTTAAATAAATAAATGTGGAGCCAGTCCAACTCATTTTCAAATATATCACACAGTCATGCACTTCAATTGGGGATTTAATATGCACGTCGGAATTTTATCTAGTCACACACTGAACCATGTTTAGCGTGCTGCTTATTGCGCAAGCCCCATAGCACAGGTTAATATTCTGAAGGCAGATGTGTAACTGGAAGTTGGGTAGAAAGACAGATGAACAGTGACCTGTATATATTGGTAAGGAAAGAAATGCTATTTCGGGGAAGATTTAAATGTAAATTTGAGTTAGGTCAGAGAGATGGTAAATCATTAACCTCTCAATGTTTTCAGCAAGGTTCCATATAATTATTGTACTTTCTGCAAATAATTTTCATCGCCAGTTATATGGGTAAATATTGATTGGTCTGGGTGATATAGCCTGTCTGAAAATTGTTCCCGTTAAGTAACAAAAAGTCTGCTTGGAGCTGCGAACATGCCGTACAAGGGCATTCCTTTGACTGTAAGTTCTCTGGAGACAGGAAAATACCTGAATGATACATCCAAAATCGCTTCACCTTCCCTTTCAGCATGCTTAGGTTAGGGGAATAAAACAGCACATGTACTTGGCACTCTTAAAAGTATGTGTGCTATTTAATCCGACCCTCCCTTCGTGCCTCACCCACACAAACAGCAGAATACATGGAGGAGATGTTTGACTTCCCTATGTGCCACTTTCTTCTTGCCCCATTGTACTTCCAGCTCATTTCATAATTGGGGCTTGGATCTGTCACTCTGAGCCCCCATTTGCAACTAACTGGATATTTCCACAATTGTTATATCCTCTGCCTCGCCCCTTTCCCTACCATCACCACTAAATACACCTCATCAGTCCTGGCAATGTACTGGGACTCCTTCCAGAATTGTGCAGTCATGCGCTCTGAATCTGAACAGTACATGTTACCCTTAGGCTCTGATCATAACTATCTGCTTCCAAAGGGCTGTGAACACAGCCCCCTGCAGCATCCCAGCCAACCCAGCAAGCATTAGGTCTGATTCAGGGATGGAACTGGGGACTTTCCACATGGCAATCCACAGCACGCCGTTATTCCCAAGCTTTTCTTCTCTAAACTATATTCTTTTTATAGCGTTCTTTATTTTGCTGACAGCCTATCAATTCTGCTCCTCCTTCCCATCAAACCCACGTACATGCTGGATCTATCCTATCGTTGGCTTGGGAGACTGTGTGAGAGAGAGAAAGAGGCGGCCCATTGGGCCCTTGTGGGTGACTCCAAGAATGGTGAAAGAAGAGAAGGGAGGCTGCCAGGTCAGACATACAAGGAGGGTGATTCTGGGGTAAAAGCAGGTTGGAGCATGCCCTGCCCATTTTTACTTGTCATAAGGTGAAGGGTTGAAATTCCCTCCTCGACCAACATGTAAGCTAGAGTCAGGGTGAATTACAGAGAATGCACCACAGAGGGTATATTTTAATGCACCCTTAGTGAAGTATATTGCATAGGACATTAAATGGGGGTTTAATGTGTGCATCAGAAGTGTATCTAGTTGCACACTAAAACATTCTTTGCATGAGTTTTATTGCATAGATCCCATAGCATAGGTTAGTATTCTGAAGGTAGATATGTAAATGGAAGATGGGCAGGAAGATACTGTAACATAGTATGGTGGAGACCTATTCCCTACTGGACATCCAGCCCCTGTATGGCCCTCAGAATCAGGTCTACTGGCTTGTACGTGCAGGCTGGGCCCCAATTCTGAAGGGCCGCATGTCCAGCCACATCCACGTCAAACTCCTTCTGGCTCTGTAATGGAGCCATAGTGCCAAGGCATCTCATTGCCATGGTAACACAGTTCCATTACAGAGCCGAGAAGGTCCTATCTCCAGGAACAAGCAGGAATGTAGTCTTCACATATGGGTAACGTCGGTATCAATGGAGCCTGCGCGGGAACGCTCCCCAGCGTCCAATTAGAAAGCTTTTGGGAGCATCCCACAGTGCCTGCGTGCTGCCTTCCCACCTTTCCCAACTGCCTCTCTCCAGTTCTTCGTTTTCCGTGGAGCCAGCAGGTCATCATTCCTGTCACCGCAGAAGATGTTTCCTTATTGCCCTTCTTTTCTGTGGTCGCGTCTGCCTTCCTCGACACTTTACCGGTACCGCCAGTTCTTCTTTCTTTCTTTTCTTTTCTTTTAGGGAAAAAAAATATATATATATACTTAGTACTTTTTTCCAGGTGCACGCACCATTTTGGGCCCTAGGCCTAAAATTCCTCCACAATGGAAAAACCCACTTCGGGTTTCAAAAAGTGCACAAAGTGTGGCGGTACCATCTCCATCACCGACACCCATGAGTGGTGTCTTAAATGTTTAGGTCCTGACCACTCCATCACGGAATGTATGGCCTGTGCCATGATGTCCAAAAGAGGTCGGCAGAACCGAACTGCTAAGCTCAGTACCCTGCTTCCCTCTGATGCAGCCTCGGTGGCATCAACGTCTTCCAGGGCTTCCTCTTCCTCCCGTGGATCTCAGGTAACTAAACACAAGTCTAGCCGGTCCTCAAAGGGTAGATCTCCTTCTAAGCATCGAGATGCCTCTGGCGTTGCCCTTGAGGATTCTGCACCGGCAAAATTGCCCCGGCGGGAGGCTTCGGCTTCCAAAGCATTATCGGGGCTCCAGGACGTTCTCGAGGCCTCAACCTCGGCAGAACTACTGCTGCCATGCTCTGGGGTACCGGCTGATTTCTCCGGTACCGACATCCAAGCATCGGCAGCGTCAATAGACCAGAGGTTCCTGGCTATTGAACACAGTCTGGTGGCTCTCCTTGCGGCATCGACACCCTCGGAACCGCGTCAGACAGTTCAGCCGGTACCGGCACCGACTCCGGCACCGGTATCGGTACCGGCACCGACTCCGGTATCGGTTCCGGCACCGACTCCGGTATCGGTTCCGGCACCGACTCCGGTATCGGTTCCGGCACCGACTCCGGTATCGGTTCCGGCACCGACTCTGGCACCGGTATCGGTACCGGCACCGACTCCGGCACTGGCACCGACAGCATCGGCATCGACATCAGTGTCCGCATTGCCGGCACCCAGTCATGCGATACCCTCCAGTACCGATACACTGGTACCGATTCCCCCAGGTACCGACTTCGGTCGGTACAGGTATCGGGCTTTTCAAGAGCATCCGGACAGAAGGTACTTCGAGTCCTCAGAGGAATCTGAGGATTCTGACAGTTCTGTCGGTACGGGAATACTTCTCCCAAAGGAGCCTTCCTCCCCTAAATGCAGGATGTCTCCTCCAGAGGATATTTCCTTTCAGGACTTCATCAGGGAGATGGCTCGAGGTCTTTCCATTACTATGGCTCCTGAAACAGAGCCCAGAGCAAAGGAGTTGGAAATTTTACAATATCCCAAAGCTCCTAAGGAGGCAGCTACTCTACCCTTCCAAGAGATCTTGCATGATCTCATGATAAGAATGTGGGAGACGCCTCTTACCACCTCTCCTCACTTTTGTAGACTGGATACTATGTATCGAGCCCCTCCTTGTCCTGGTTTCCAGAAGACTCAGCTTCCTCACCACTCTATTGTAGTGGAATCAGCTATGAGAAGGATCAGGAGTGCAAAGAGACATGCCTCTAATCCTCCAGGACGTGAGTGCAGAACTTTGGATGCTTTTGGACGTCGTACTTTCCAAGCTTCCATGCTTTCTGCCAGGATCAGTTCCTATATTTTATATATGGGAATGTTCCTGAAGGAAATCACAGGAGATTTAGAGGTTTCGAGCCCTCTTCTTCCTGAGGATAGAAGGCAGGATTTTCTCACATTGGTCAGACATGCCCAGGATGTTTCTAAATTTGTCAACCGTGCAGCTTTTGACTGTTTTGAGTGCATAAGCAGAACCTCTGCCATTGCCATAGGTGTACGTAGAATTGCCTGGCTCCAGGCATCTGATTTGCAGCTCTGGGTACAAGACAAACTGAGCGATATTCCTTGTACTGGTGAGAACCTGTTTGGCAAAGATTGGCAAGAAAAAGCCAATCAGTTGGATGCTGACAACTCCACCTTGTATAGATTATCCAAGGCCACAGCTGATCCTGCAAGAAAGAAATCTTTCAAAAAAACATTCTTTTCCAAAAAGAAAAGGTTTTATCCTGCTTATTCCCAGCAGGGACGCTCTGCAGGTCAACCTGTCCGGAAAAGTCAGCAACCACCCAAACAAAGGAAAGGAAAGACTGCTAAGCCTCAACCGTCTCAGCAGTCTCAGCCTCCACAAGGCCTTTGACTTTCATCTAGAGAACTTAGCCTTCCTGGCTCTCAATGGACCAGAGCCTTCCACCATTCCAGGAAGGTCGTGTCACTTTGCCCCCAGATGGGGGCAGATAACAGCCAGAGCATTGGACTCTCTCCATCATAAAAGAGGGGTACAAGCTCCATTTTTCGAGCATAGAAACATAGAAACATGATGACAGAAAAAGACCACATGGCCTATCTAGTCTGTCCTTCCATATCAACAACTACAACAGTCCACTTTTTACCTTTAGAGATCCTCTGTGTTGGTCCCATGCTTTTTTGAATTCAGTTACTGTCCTCATCTCTACCACCTCCACTGGGAGACTATTCCATGGATCCACTACTCTTTCCATAAAGAAATATTTCCGCATATCACTCCTGAATCTATCTCCCTTCACCGTCATCCCATGTCCCCTCGTAGCAGAACTTGCTTTCAATTGAAAGAGGCTCTCTCCCTGAACATTTATGCCACGGAGGTATTTAAACATCTCAATCATATCACCTCTATCCCGCCTTTCCTCTAAGGTGTACATATTAAGATCCTTAAGTCTATCCTCATATGCTTTATAATGAAGCCCACTAATCAAGACCTCTCCACCCAAGGCACTTGGACTCCACAGGAGACTCATCTACATATCAATCTCTTAGAGCTCAGAGCAATCTTCCTTGCTCTTTGAGTGTTCCACACCATACTCAGCTGCAAGACAGTCCTTGTTCACACGGACAACCAAGTAGCGATGTTCTACGTCAACAAGCAGGGAGGAACAGGCTCTCTGTCGCTTTGCAACAAAGCTTTGTGACTATGGGCCCTGACCAGAGAGCATCAGATTCATCTCCTGGCAGTGTATCTTCCAGGCATACAAAACTCTTGGGCAGAGTTCTGCTTCCACACGAATAGTCGAGTTCTGCTTCGCATGAATGGTCTCTACATGTTGACCAGCTGACCAAGATTTTTCAAATTTGGGGAACCCCGGACATAGACCTTTTTGCAAGTCCGTTGAATGCCAAACTTCCCCGGTTCTGTTCCAGAATCCCGGCTCAGGGCTCTCAGGCCAAGGATGCTTTCCTCCTTCACTGGGGCCAAGACTTCATTTATGCCTTTCCACCCATTCCCCTAATTCCCAGGACCCTATTCAAGCTTCAGAGAGACAGAGGCCGTATGATTCTCATAGCTCCTCATTGGCCTCGACAAGTGTGGTACCCTCTGCTTCTACATCTCTCTCAAGCTCCCTCCCTGGGGTTAGTGTCTGCTCCAGATCTCCTATCTCAGGAGAACGGAATGTTATGGCATCCCAATCCCCAGTCTCTGCATCTCAGAGCTTGGTTGCTGAAGGCCTAGATCTCCATGATCTTAACCTCCCTCAGCAAGTAAAGGATATCCTTTATGCTTCCAGGAAGCCTTCCACAAGACGCTCTTATGTTTTCAAGTGGAAAAGGTTTACCATATGGTGTTCACAGAAGGGTCTTAACCCCCTTGCGGTACCTCTGGAATCATTACTGGAGTATCTCCTTCATTTATCCAATGCAGGACTTAAGACTAACTCAGTGAGAGTCCATTTGAGTGCTATTGCAGCTTCCTTCAAGCCTTTAAATGGACAACCTATTTCTTCCCATCCTCTTATAGCAAGATTTATGAGAGGCCTTCTGCTAACTAAGCCTCCCATTAGGCCACCACCTGTGGCATGGGACTTAAACTTGGTTCTTGGTCAGCTCATGAAGCCACCGTTCGAACCCTTAGCTACCACCTCCTTGAAATTCCTTTCTTGGAAGGTTATCTTTCTCATTGCAATTACATCAGCACATCGCATCAGTGAGTTGCAAGCACTAGTGGCTGATCCACCTTATACAAGGTTCCATCATGACAAGGTAGTCCTTAAGACTCATCCACACTTTATGCCAAAGGTGGTCTCGCCTTTTCATCTAAACCAAGCAGTCTACCTACCTGTGTTCTTTCCAAGCCTCATGCATCAAATGCGGAAAGGAATCTTCATACTTTGGACTGTAAAAGAGCTTTAGCCTTTTACTTACAAAGAACACAGCAACATAGAAAGTCCTCTCAACTCTTTGTTGCTTTTGATCCTTCTCATTTGGGACTTCCAGTCTCCAAGAGAACACTGTCAAACTGGATTGCTCAGTGTATTTCCTTTGCCTATCAGAGTAAGAATCTTCCTCTGGAGGGCCATGTCACAGCTCACAATGTGAGAGCCATGGTAGCTTCAATGGCTCATCTACACTCTGTGTCTATTGATGACATCTGTTGAGCAGCCACCTGGGCCTCCGTTCATACCTTCACAGCCCATTACTGCTTGGACAAGGACTCCCGCCGGGATGCCTTGTTTGGTCAGGCTATTCTCCAACACCTGTTCCATACCTAATCAACTCTTACCCACCATCCCTGGTTGGATGCCAGAGATCCATGGGGGAAGTTGAGCCCTTTCTCAGGGACACACAACTTCTGGGGTCTCTCCCTGGCATCTAAAGCTAGGGAGTCCCCATATGTGAAGACTACATTCCTGCTTGTTCCTGGAGATAGCATAGTTACTCACCTGTAACAGGTGATCTCCGGGAACAGCAGGAATTTAGTCTTCACAACCCACCCACCTCCCCTAGGAGTTGTATCTCTCTATCTCTTTCTCTTTCCCTCACTCAACTGGAGAGAGGCAGTTGGGAAAGGCAGGAAGGCAGCATGCAGGCGCTGTGGGATGCTCCCAAAAGCTTTCTTTATTGGACGCTGGGGAGTGTTCCCGCGCAGGCTCCGTCGGTACCGACGATACCCATATGTGAAGACTAAATTCCTGCTGTTCCCGGAGATCACCTGTTACAGGTGAGTAACTATGCTTTTCCTGCAGCCAGACCCCCTGATCCAGCCACCCTTGGCTAGGGTCCAGCTGCGGGAAATCTCCTGTATGCCTCCCTGCTTTGTCCCTGCTGGCCGCCATTGCTACCCCGCATCGAGAGGGACTTATTCCACCTGTAAGGAAGAATAATTCCCCTATCTAACATGCCCTGGACATACAGGGCCGTCACTGTTCCCTCTAAGCTGTGCGCGTGTGCGCGCGCACACACCTCGCCGAGCGAGCGCACATACTTTACAACAGAGCGCACAAAAATTACGGCTCTGATTCTGATAGAAATCAACACAGACGTCTTAAAATTTAAAAGTTATGATTATAATTACTAGAAATTTCCCTTTTCATTTAATTTGATTAAAATCAATGTGGTGTACATACTGTATTCTGACGTGTAGTCAAATTTTAAAGTACATAACTCCGAGTGTCGTTATGTGGCGCACAAAAATTTAACCTTCCTTCAAAAGCTGCACACAGCTGATATTTTATGCGCACACAGCCTACAGAAAATTAGAGGGAACATTGAGGGCCGTCCTCAGAATCAGCTCTGTATGTCCAGGGTGATGGCCTGCCCACGCACCACCCCCGCTCTGCCTTCCACCTGCCCCCTCCCACCACTATCTAAGGCTCCCCATACAACTCTGCAGTTCATACAGGGAGCCTTGCATGAGGACAGCAAGGGGTTCAAATAGTGGGGATGTACATCCAGGCAGGGCGTACATCCCCGCTATTCTTGTCTCGGAAATGACCCCCATAGTGTATGACGGCAGATAAAGACCAGTATGGTCCATCTAGTCTGCCCAGTAAGATGGCTAGAGTGGTTGTAACCGCTGCTCCATACAGTCACCCCCCCCCCATTCCTTTGTTTAAGGTTGTACCCGCCACTCCGTGCAGGTCACCTCCCCCCACCCCCCTCTATTTATTAAAGCATAAAAGATATTTAGGTTTGCTTTGATTTTATCCTCTTGCTATAAAGGGATCCACTGTGTTTGTCCCATGCCATTTTGACTTCTGTCACTGTATTTGCCTCCCACCACCTCCATCAGGAGGGTATTTCAAGCATCCACCACCCTTTCAGTGAAAAAGTATTTCCTGATGTTGCTTTTAAGTTGCTTTTAAGTTTTTAAGCTTTTAAGATAGATGAACAGTGACCTGTATATATTGATAAGTTAAGAAATGTATTTCAGTTAAGATTTAAATGTGAGCAGGTAGACCATTAGAAGGAAATGAAGCAGGTTAAGCGGTTCTAAATGTCAGAAGTGAAAGAACAAAAACTGACATGTGAAAATCAGGGGCGGCCCAAGGGGGGTGCGGGGCCATGTGCGGAGACTCGGTGCAGGGCCTCATTTGCATAAAGGGGCCTCATTTGCATAAATATTTGCATAATGTTACCATATACCGGCTTTTAGTAAACGTGCCTCTTAATGAGTGTATGGATAAAGAAAGACTAAAAGATTTCTACATTACTATAATCCAGTGCCAACTGCCAGACACATTAGGAACTACTACAAACACTGCCCATTTAGAACCCATAGGAAACCCGCCGTATCCTAACAGCACTACCAGGACTCACAAAGCACCATACTCTACCAATCAAAAGGCAACACTGCAAATATTAAACCAATACATTTCAGAGAACAAGAATACATGACCTACTGGGGAAAGAGAACAAGTGGCAATGTCAGATAGGAATTATATAAATAGAACACCTCAGCTCAGTTACACATGCAGAACATAGACCATCACCAAACAAGTAATCACAATTTAGAAACAGGAAGACAATAATTAAACTGGGAATCCCAAAAGCCAAACTTGGAATGTACAACACTGTAGAAATAAAACTTTACATTAATTTGCTCTTGTACTAAACAAAGCACAGACGTTAATGATGCACATTTACCAGAGCTGACATATTCCAATTAATAAATTCAAAATAAAGAGATATTTTTCTACCTTTTGTGCATTTTTTTTCAGCTGCACTTGCTCCAGCCACTTTCTTCTGGTTTCTTCGTGTCTTCAGCTAACTCTCCATCGTCTGCTGTCCATTTGTCCTTTCTTCTCTCTTCTAGTTTTTTTCCATTCTCTCTCTACATCTGCTTTAACATACTAATCTTTCTCCTTTTGCTCTTTCCTCATTCCTATTTCATCCACTCAAATTTTACCCCTCCATCCTCAATCCCCACTTACTCTCCCAATACCCGGCCAATTGTAGATTTTTTATCCCTCCCACACAAAATATTTTTCCCTTCTCCATTTTACTCTTCCAGCCCCATCCCATTCTAATCCTCCCCCAACATCAGCTCCCTTCTAGTTCCAGCCTCACCCAGCATCCATTCCCTTCTAGTCCCTGCATCAGCCCATTTCCAGTCCTAGCCACCCATCAGCCCATTTCCAGTCCTAGCAACCCCCCCAACCCATTACCAGTCCTAGCCCCCCCATCAACCCACTTCCAGTCATAACCCCCTATCACCCCATTTTCAGTTTAAGCCCCCCCTATAACCCATTACCAGTCCTAACCCCCCATCAGCCCACTTCCAGTCCTAACCCCATCAACCCATTTCCAGTCAGCCCCCCATAGCCCACTGCCAGTCCTAACCCCCTTCCCCCATCAGCCCACAGCCTATTACCAGTCCTAACCCCATCAGCCCACCTCAAGTCCTAACCCCTCCCCATCAGCCCATTTCCTGTCCTAGACTCCCCATAGACCATTATAAGTCCTAACCCCCCAATAGCCCATTACCAGACAGCCCCCATCAGCCCACAGCCCATTACCAGTCTTATCCCCCCCATAGCCCATTACCAGTTCTAACCCCCCACCCAACAGCGCGAATGCCATTACCAGTCCTTACCCTATCAGCCCACCTCAAGTCCTAACCCCTCCCCATCAGCCCATTTCCTGTCCTAGTCCCCCCATAGTCCATTATAAGTCCTAACCCCTCCCCCATCGCCCAGTACCAGTCCTAACCCCCCCGCAGCCCACAGCCCAGTACCAGTCCTAACCCCATCAGCCCACCTCCAGTCTTAAGCCCCCCAGACCATTTCCAGTCCTAGCCCCCCCCATAGCCCATTACCAGACAGCCCCCATCAGCCCACAGCCCATTATCAGTCTTAACCCCCCATAGCCCATTACCAGTTCTAACCCCCCCCTACTGCCCTCAGGCCTTTACCAGTACTTACCCTATCAGCCCACCTCCTTTTTTAACCCCCCTAGCCAATTTCCAGTAATACCCCCCCCATAGCCCATTACCAGTCCTAACCCCCCCCCCCCCCCTCCCATCGGCTCAAGTATTAAAAAAAAAAAACGCTGGCTGCTACCGCTGCCGCTGCCGCCGCAGCAGCAACAGAATGGACTGTCCCGCGGGGCCCCCTCTGCCCGGCTGAATCCCTCCCTCCCTCCCTCCATCCACGATGGCTGAGCCCCTCTGTGCCGGCTTTGAGAGTCGCGAAGGGAGAGTGTCTCCCTCGCGTCTCTGTTAAGCCCGCAGGGGTTGATGGGAAATTTCCCATCTGCCCCTGCAGGCTTAACAGAGACGCGAGGGATTTTCCCATCAGCCCCTGCGGGCTTAACAGAGACGCGAGGGAGACACTCTCCCTTCGCGACTCTCAAAGCCGGCACGGAGAGGCTCAGCCGTCACGGAGGGAGGGAGGGAGGGAGGGATTCAGCCGGGCAGAGGGGGCCCTGCGGGACAGTCCATTCTGTTGCTGCCGCGGCGGCAGCGGCAGCGGTAGCAGCCAGCGTTTTTTTTTCTTTAATTTAATTTTGAAAAAAGCAGAATGTTCTTCGCACGGGGCCCCCTGAAACGCGGGGCCCTGTGCAAAAAATATTCTTGCTCAATGGACGGGCCGGCCCTGGTGAAAATCAAGAATAAATTTAGGAGGGAAAGGGAGAGGACCAGACTGGCTTGATGCATGACGCCTAGTGCTAAATTTAAAATACACTTAATGAATTATGATCAGAATTTTTTGTGTTTGTCTGTTCTTTTTTGATTACCCACCTTTCGAAGGCACAGAAAAATGGGATACAATTAGTACAAAATTTAGCCATTGGTGGTCTTATTTCCCTAGAGCTAATGAGGACAATTTTCAAAAACCATTTACCCAGGCAAATACCTATTGTGAGGGGTAGTTACTAAGCTGCAGTAAAATAATGTGTTTTACCGTAGCAATATTTTATTGCATGAATCACTGTCAGTAAATATCAAGAAACATAGTGTGTTTCAAGCTGCAGCAGCACAGCCAGTGGACCCTGTTGAGCCCGTTATCATTTAAAGAAACTGTTGGTGGAATAAAGTATACCCCACCCCATAGCTTTAGCATAATTGAGCCCTCCCCCTAGCCTTGACATGATCAGGCCCCCCATTTGTACCTCGCCAGCCCCCCCCCCCAAACAATTTCAGGATGAACAGACCCCTTCTAGCTTTCCACGCTCCTGACAGTCTTGGCATGATTGGGCTCCCCTCCCCCCCCCCCCTTGCCATGCATCTCCATCTCTCCGATCCCACCCTCAACTTCAAAGGTAATCTCCCTGGTTTCTAGTCATGGGCGGAAGTGACTCCCAGTCACTCCTGCCCCATTGGTTCCTGTCTTGCAAATGGCATCTATCACCACTAGCAGTAATCTCACAATACTACCATTAGGGGGGTCAAGTAAAGGTACATCTTGACCCCTGGTGGTAGTACTATGAGATTCCCACTACGGGTAAGAGGTGACATTAGCAAGTCAATGGGAGAGGAGCAATGGGATCACTCCTGCTCCCCTTAGATACCAGGAAGATTCCCTGTAGGTTCTGGAGTGCAGTCTAAGGGTTTGGAAAGGCGGTTGAGATACTTTGGGGGTCCCAATCATGCTGGGGCTTTCAGAAGGTGAGGGGTCCAAAGGGGTGTTGAAGGATGGTGGGGTACAGGAAGGGCCTGATCATGCCAGTACTGTCAGGTGGTGCGAGGGGTGGGGCTCGATTGTGCTAGTGCTTTAAAAGTCTTCAAAGGAGCATCAAGCCACACATTAGCAGTTCGATGTTCCTGGGGGAAAAGATTACAGCAGCTCAAACTCGCATTATTTTTTCCAGGAATAATTCAGATTGTGAAGTTAAATGCTGTTGCATTATTCAAATTGCAAGATAATATTCATGCACATAAAACAATGTTCTAATTATTGCCCAATTTGTGCTACACTGTGTGAGTAATTTTACCCTCTTACATGGTCATTTATCTCATGGAAAAAATATATTCACTGCACCTTCAGCTTCTGAGAAAAGGACTGGGAGATGTCTGAGCATGGGTGCCAACTTTTCAGCTGAACACAATATAAATTACACTTCCTTGGACATAGCGAAGGAGATTTGTTTATTATTGTGGGTGCTCAGCACTCTCTGCACCCACAGAGCCGTCACCTATGGGTCAGGGGAGTAAATATACTTGACTTTTGTTCTTCTCGGTTTTGATGCCCTTACACTAGTATACCTTATATTTAATTTAAGGAATATAAGCAGCAAGTATCTATAATTAAATGTAATTATTTTTCCTGACAGAATGCTGAAGCCTTCCAATTCCACAAAAGCGCCGCTTTTTGTATTACAAGAGCGGATGCAGAGCTGTGAGGCAGTTCATTTGGCAGAAGGTCTTATTCCTGGCTGCAAAGCACTGGCTGTTTTCGTTCAGGAAAAACCTACGAAACTAGAGGAAGCTTTTCTAATATAGTTGATTCAAAGAATGGTTTTGGCAAGGTCAATTCTGAAGGTGTATACTTTGACTCTTTGGCATGGTGGATACAGATAAGATTAAAGGTTTGGTTTCACAATTTGGTCAAGGATTATGTACTTTCAAACCCATGTCCATCCTAGCTATTCTAACATCAGACTCCTTATTGATATTTGTTACTGATATAGTCTGTTCCTCCTTAAATTCAGGAGAGGTCCCTTTAGTGCTAAAGCAAGCCCAAGTGAGACCTCTGCTGAAGAAACATAACTTGGATTCAAAAACAGAACTGTATTATCCACCAATATCTAACTCTCTCCAATACAAAATTAATGCAAGCCATACAAATGGGCATTAAAACCCACGCTGTCCAGTGGTCCGCGCATAGCAAAAACAAACTGATACCGGCTGAGTTAAGAAGTATCAACCTAACAGGAAAACAGCCTATTACCATTGGGTGTGACTCACAATAAAGCCACACATGGGGCAAGTAACATTACCCTTCACAGTATTTATTTATTTAAAACATTTATGGCTTGAACTATCTACAATTCTAGGCTTATCAAGGTGCCTTAAAACATGCTTTAACTAGGCACCCTCTTATAAAATTAACCTCCGCAAACATTTTATAACTTTGGGCCCTCTTATTCGAGGGAAACATTGACCAAAGACCAGTCAAGTCAATTTGGAAATCTTAACCGACTAGGATTCAGGATGTTTCATTTAGACAGAACATATCAAAAAAGTTTTTCAGGAATTGCAGTGACAGCATGGAATAACCTACAGAGGAGCTGAAGACAGAAAATCTTAGCTGGCCTTTCATCACTACTGAGAACCAGTGTGGGGTTTTTGATGCGAAAGTTGAGTTTGATTTTTGGCTTTGTATTGTTTGATTTTGTTATATGTAACAATTTATTTTGTATTCCACTTTGTGCAATCCATAGAATTAAATGTCAGATTATTAATATTGGAATTATGGAAAATTTGCCATATTTTCCCTTCCAGTGGTACTGCAAATCAATTAAGATATACTTTGCACTATTTTCTTTTTGGTCTTGCCATTTTCTCCCTAGCTGAGTTGGAAATGGGGCTGGGATATTGCCTCATGATTCTTCCCATCAACGTTTTGACCCCCTTCCAACTTGCATGGTCCAGTCACTGCAGGGACAGTCCTCAGTCACAGGGCCAGACAGCAAGGCTCCTTCACAAACATGGGCCCTCAATCCAGACACTATGGGGGTCATTTTAAAAGGCTTAGTCATGATTTAGGAAGTCTGAAGACATGCACATGGATGCTGAAATCACAGAGACATCTATAAAGCCGTTCCACAAACGACATTTACAGGGATGGTCCAATTAGGCAAGGGGACGTGGTGGATGGTAGCAGCAGCAGGTCAGAGGAAAAATGCTGGATGGGGAGGGGGGGGGAGGCAGGGGGACAGATGCTAGCCAGGGGGGAAGGAGAGCAGATGGGGGCTGCAGGGGGGAGGCAGAGGGCAGATGCCAGCCATGGGATGAGGGGAGCAGCGTGCAGAAGTGGTAGAGGTGCAATTGACTTACACATCTCCACTCAATTTCAGGAATGGCAGAGACATCTGCAGGCATGTCCATGTTTAGACCTGCTATAGGCACGAATAGAATCAGGAAGGTGCTTGTTTTGGCCTTAAAACATCTAGAGAAGTTGGCGAGTTAAGTGACTAATCTAAAATCACAAAGACCCAAACTAGGATCTGATCCCTGGTCGCCCTGTGCCCAACCCACTACTTTAACCATAATGCTATTAAACATCCATGTTCTGAGATGCTATTCTAGGGATCTCTATATAGACGTCTCTATAGATGCCCATATTGGGTACATCCATATTTCCGAAATTGTGCCTGCTTTTTTTTTTTACTTTGATGTCCCAGATTGCACTTGGAAGTCCCATTGTAAAATGTGCCTTCACGTGAATAAATGACTCCCTCCCCTTGGAGCCTGTGAGCATTGCCTCTGTAGCAACCCCAGCTCTGGCTGGCCTGGAGAGAAGATCTCAGCTGGAAATTCAAATCCAGACATAGCAATGCACTGAGCCGCTGGATCCCCCCCCCCCCATCTTTTCATATATTATTCTGAGCTCATAGCCACCTACAGCAACTGTCTTAGAAGAGATGAACGGTCTTTACGATCATGGCTGATGTCAGCATCTTTGTTTTGCACATGATCTGGCCATGGATGTTACCTGATCTACAAATGAAATTATCTAATCACTGGTGGCCCAGTTCAGATGTGCAAAATTAATTTGCTTATTAAATAAAATGGGTTTTCAAAATCAAATCCTTAGTCATCTGAGCTGTAACCTTTTGTTCAAGTGGAATGTGTAAAGCTGCAGTATCCAGGTACTAGATAAATGCCAAGGTTAGAAGGAATTAATGATACATAAAACCACCCTTTTCATTTTCCTGACATATATGTCAAATCACGAGCTCAAAAAAGGAATTGGTGGCACCTTCTGGAAAGGCTGCCTTACAAAGCTGTAAATCTTTATTGATAGAAATAACAAGGAGATGTGTGAACATTTCATGATGTCCAGTTTCCTTCTTTGGTACAGACATTTGCACAGGCTATGATTGTGTTCATTATGTAAATTTCTATCTAAATAAGTGCAACATTAGAGATGATTTTTCTCTGTGGGAAACCATGCAAGAAATAAAGTCAGCTGGTAGCCAAAAGCACTAACCGAAAGCAAGGCAACTTGAAGCCAGCCAATGGCAGGACAGTTTTTAAAGTGCTCAGTGATATCCAAAATGTGCTGTAACTTCCCTGCGGTTCAAGCTGAACTGATGCCCTAAAGAAAACAAACAGAAGGGATTCTAAGGGGGTCTTTTACTAAAGGGCGTTAGCTAACAGTGCGTGTTCTGGCACACGCTGGGATACAGGTTACCAGCTAGCACAAGGCAATGACAGCACGGGATGATTCATGCGCTAACTCACGTTTGTACTCCAAGCTGTCAGTGTCAGGTTCGCACCGCGTGCTAATTGCATTAGCATGTGATCACCTAACACCACCTCAGTAGTGGTATTAAGTGCACCGACACTAATGTGGCTTGTAGTAAATGTTAACTGCCAGAGAAATACTTTCCACACCCCAGACAGTTAACACAGTGCAGTTGCACCTAACACACCATCGTTTTCGGTGCTATATGCCACCGAGAGCACATGAAAAGCAATCTCCAGGAACAAGCAAGAATGTAGTCTTCACATAAGGGCATCGTCGGTACCGACAGAGCCTGTGCGGGAACGCCCCCCAGCGTCCAATTAGAAAGCTTTTGGGAGCATCCCTCAGCGCCTGCGTGCTGCCTTCTTGCCTTTCCCAACTTCCTCTCTCCAGTTCTTCGTTTTCCACAGAGCCAGCAGGTCATCATTCCTGTCACCGCAGAAAATTCTTCCTTATTACTTTCTTTTTTTTTTGTGCTCGCGTCTGCCTTCCTCGATGCTTTACCGGTACCGCCGGTTTTTCTTTCTTTATTTCTGTTCTTAAAAAAAAAAATATATATATATATATATTTATTTACTTAGTATTTTTCCCCATTTTTTCCAGGTGCACGCGCCATTTTGGGCCTTAGGCCCAAAAGTTTTTCCAACAATGGAGAAACCTGCTTCAGGTTTCAAAACGTGCACCAAGTGTGGTGGTACCATCTCCGTCACCGACACCCATGAATGGTGTCTGAAATGTTTAGGTCCTGACTACTCCATCACAGATTGTATGTCCCGAGCCATGATGTCTAAAAGAGGTCGGCAGAACCGAGCTGCTAAGCTCAGTACCCTGTTTCCCTCTGATGCAGCTTCAGTGGCATCGACGTCTTCTAGGGCTTCCTCTTCCTCCCGTGGATCTCAGGTAACTAAACATAAGTCCAGCCGGTCCTCAAAGGGTAGATCTCCTTCTAAGCACCGAGATGCCTCTGGCATTGCCCTTGAGGATTCTGCACCGGCAAAATTGCCCCGGTGGGAGGCTTCGGCTTCCAAAGCATTATCGGGGCTCCAGGATGCTCTCGAGGCCTCGACCTCGGCAGAACTACTGGTGGCATGCTCTGGGGTACCGGCTGTCTTCTCCGGTACCGACATCCAGGCATTGGCAGCATCAATAGACCAGAGGTTCCTGGCTATTGAACGCAGTCTGGCGGCTCTCCTTGCGGCATTGACACTTCAGAACCGCGGCAGACAGTTCAGCCGGTACCGGCACCGACTTCGGTACCGGTATCGGTACCGGTACCGATAGCATCGACATCGGTGTCCGCATTGCCGGCACCCAGTCACCCGATGCCCTCCGGTTCCGATGCACCGGTACCGATTCCCCCCGGTACCGACTTCGGTCGGTACGGGTATCGGGCTCTACAAGAGCATTCGCACAGAAGGTACTTCGAGTTCTCAGAGGAATCTGAGGATTCCGATAGTTCTGTCGATACCGGAGCACTTCTTCCAGAGGAGCCCTCCTCCCCTAAACGCAGGATGTCTCCTCCAGAGGATATCTCCTTCCAGGATTTAATCAGGGAGGTGGCTCGGGGTCTCTCCATTACTGTGGCTCCTGAAACAGAGCCCAGAGCAAAAGAGCTAGAAATTTTACAATATCCCAAAGCTCCTAAGGAGGCAACTACTTTGCCCATCCATGAGATCTTGCATGATCTCATGCTCAGAATGTGGGAGACCCCTCTTACCACCTCTCCTCATTCTCGTAGACTTGACACTATGTATCGAGTCCCTCCTTGTCCTGGTTTGCAGAAAACTCAGCTCCCTCACCACTCTATTGTAGTGGAGTCAGCTATGAGAAGGATCAGGCATGCAAAGAGGCGTGCCTCTAATCCCCCAGGACGTGAGTGCAGAACTTTGGATGCTTTTGGACGTCGTACTTTCCAAGCTTCCATGCTTTCTGCCAGGATCAGTTCCTATATTTTATATATGGGAATGTTCCTGAAGAAAATCACAGGATATTTAGAGGTTTTGGAGTCCTCTTCTTCCTGAGGATAGGAGACAGGATTTTCTCACATTGGTCAAACATGCCCAGGATGTTTCCAAATTTGTCAACCGTGCAGCTTTTGACTGTTTTGAGTGCATAAGCAGAACCTCTGCCATTGCCATAGGTGCACGTAGAATCGCCTGGCTCCAGGCATCTGATTTGGAGCTCTGGGTACAAGACAAATTGGGCAATATTCCTTGTACTGGTGAGAACCTATTTGGAAAAGATTGGCAGGAAAAGGCCAATGAGTTGGATGCTGACAACTCCACCTTGGACAGATTATCCAAGGGCACAGCTGATCCTGCAAGAAAGAAATCTTTCAAAAAACCATTCTTTTCCAAAAAGAAAAGGTTTTATCCTGCTTATTCCCAGCAGGGATGCTGTGCAGGTCAACTTGTCAAAGAAAAGCAAAGAATGCTAAGCCTCAACCTCCGCAGCAGTCTCAGCCTCCACAAGGCCTTTGACTTGCATCTAGAGAACTTAGCCTTCCTGGCTCTAAATGGACCAGAGCCTTCCACCATTCCAGTAAGGTTATGTCACTTTGCCCCAAGATGGGGGCAGATAATAGCAGAGCATTGGACACTCTCAATCATAAAAGAGGGGTACAAGCTTCATTTCTTGACCATGCCCCCTCCCACAATAGTAAAACAGTTCAATTCTCAGACCTCTCTCATCAACCTGTTAGATCAAGAGGTCACCATGCTTCTTGCCCAAGGGGCAATAGAAGAAGTACCCATTCTTCAGCAGGGTACAGGGTTTTACTCCCCCTATTTTCTTATCCCAGAGAAAACAGGAGGTCACAGACCTATTTTAGACCTCAGAGAATTGAACAAATTCCTGTTCAAGGAGAAATTCAAAATGGTTTCTCTAGGAACTCTGCTGCCATACCTTCAGAGTCAGGATTGGCTATGTTCTCTAGATCTCAAGGATGCGTACACTCATGTTCTCATCCATCCATCTCACAGAAAATTCCTTCGGTTCCTTTTTCAAGGGAAGCACTACCAATACAGGGTGCTCCCATTTGGCCTGGCCTCAGCTCCAAGGGTGTTGACGAAATGCATGGCTGTAGTAGCAGCATTTCTCTGCACTCTATTCGTCTTCCCCTACTTAGACGATTGGCTCATTCGAGCCCCATCAGAGTCAGAGGCCAGGATAGCTCTATCTTGCACAATGCGTATCCTTCAATATTTGGGTCTAGTCATAAACATCCCAAAATCCAGCCTAACTCCCACTCAGTCTCTAGAGTTCATAGGAGCTGTGTTGGATACCAGAAAGGCAAGGGCCTACCTCCCTCAGAGCCGTTGCCTTCGCATGGTGCAGTTAGCTTCTCAAGCAGTGGTAAAGTCCCATCTCACTGCTCGAGAGATGTTACAACTACTAGGCCACATGGCTTCTACGGTGCATGTGGTTCCTTATGCTTGCCTCCATATGAGAGCAGCACAATGGACTTTATCCACACAGTGGACCCAGGCATCAGCATGCCTGTCAGACAAAATTGTAAACACAAATCGCCTTATTTTGTCGCTTCAATGGTGGCAGTCCACTCAAAACCTGTTGCTGGGGTCCCCGTTCCAACAACCTTTATCCTAAGCAACTCTCACAACAGATGCTTCTCCAATGGGTTGGGGAGCTCATCTACAGGACCTCTCCACCCAAGGCACTTGGACTTCACAGGAGACTCATCTACATATCAATCTCATAGAGCTCAGAGCAATTTTTCTTGCTCTTCGAGTGTTCCATTCCCTGCTCAGCTGCAAGACAATCCTTATTCACACAGACAACCAGGTAGCCATGTTCTATGTGAGCAAGCAGGGAGGAACAGGCTCTCTATCACTCTGCAACAATGCTTTGCGACTATGGGCCCTCACCAGAGAGCATCAGATTCATCTCCTGGCAGTGTATCTTCCAGGCGTACAAAACTCTTGGGTGGACAGACTCAGTCGAGTTCTGCTTCCACACGAATGGTCTCTACATGTGGACCAGGTGGCCAAAATTTTTCAAATTTGGGGAACCCCGGATATAGACCTCTTTGCAAGTCCGTTGAATGCCAAACTTCCCCGGTTCTGTTCCAGAATTCCATCTCAGGGATCTCGGGCCAAGGATGCTTTCCTCCTTCTCTGAGGCCAAGACTTCATTTATGCCTTTCCACCCATTCCCCTAATTCCCAAAACCCTGTTCAAGCTTCAGAGAGACAGAGGCCTGCTTCTACATCTCTCTCAAGCTCCTTCTCTGGAGTTAGGGTCTGCTCCAGATCTCCTATCTCAGGAGGACGGAATGTTATGGCATCCCAATCCCCAGTCTTTGCATCTCAGGGCTTGATTGCTGAAGGCCTAAATCTCCATGATCTTAACCTCCCTCAGCAAGTGAAGGATATTCTTCTTGCTTCCAGGAAACCTTCCACAAGACGCTCTTATGCTTTCAAGTGGAAAAGGTTTACCATATGGTGATCGCAAAAGGGCCTTAACCCCCTTGCGATACCTCTGGAATCTTTACTGGAGTATCTCCTTCATTTATGCAATGCAGGACTTAAGACTAACTCAGTAAGAGTCCATTTGAGTGCTATTGCAGCTTCTTTCAGGCCTCTGAATGGACAACCTATCTCCTCTCATCCTCTTATAGCAAGATTTATGAGAGGCCTTCTTCTAGCTAAGCCTCCCATTAGGCCACCGCCAATGGAATGGGACTTAAACCTGGTTCTTGGGCAGCTCATGAAGCCACCTTTTGAACCCTTAGCTACTACCTCCTTGAAATTCCTTTCTTGGAAGGTTATCTTTCTCATTGCAATCACATCAGCACGTCGCATTAGTGAGTTGCAAGCACTAGTAGCTGATCCACCTTATACAAGGTTCCATCATGACAAGGTAGTCCTTAGGACTCATCCACACTTTATGCCAAAGGTGGTCTCGCCTTTTCATCTAAACCAAGCGGTCTACCTACCTGTGTTCTTTCCAAGGCTTCATGCATCAAATGCAGAGAGGAATCTTCATACCTTGGACTGTAAAAGAGCTTTAGCTTTTGTGGTGATGAGCTTACTGATAAGCATAGAAAAAGAGCTGGTTTTAAAACTTTTTCTTCTGAGTTGGAGCAGGGCTCAGATAGACAGTCATTTAAAACAGCACCTAGAGAGAAAAGTTACAGGGTTGAGTGTGCTGAGTACAAGCCACGCCCTACCTCCATGGCAACACAGATTGCAAAGGGGAATCACCTGGGGAGGAGGGGCAGGCAAACGAGCTTCACGCTTAAGCATTTAACCTCTCAGAGTCAGAGGCAAAAGGAGGCAGGAGGAACACATGCAGGAGATTCACATTCAGGATCAGGGAGAGCAGAAGCAGGATTGGGCTTGGAACAGAAACAGAGCTCAGAGCATGAGCATGAGAAGCAGAAAGAAAGAGAAAGTCTGAGGAATCTGACCAGGGGCTTTGGAGCACGGCAGAGAAGGGCTGACTTTCAACACAGAAGGAGTTCTAGCAGCAGCTCTCTCAGCCAAGACAGACATACAGAGTTTGCAAGCCTTGGTAAAGGTAGGAAACCAAACTCTGGGAAACTGGTGGAATACAGTTCAGATAGCAGTGAAGCTATTGAGGATTCAGAGGGGGAGTTTTATTCCTCTAAAAAGCCTGCAAGGAAATCTGTTCCTAGAGCCCAGGGAAGACAGCTGAAGCAAGTGACTGTTTTACCCAGAGATATAAAACCCTGCAGCTCACGTGTTAAACCTGAAGGGAGAAAAGGTAATCCCTGGGAGAAACTGTTTAAACTAATGCAGCAGTTAAAACCTGATAATGTAAGTAAAAGCCCAGAGCTGTTTCAGAGTGAATGTGAGGATATGGAAACGGACTTAGATGGATTGGAGGAGGACACAGACTCTCCAATGGAATGTTCAACAGCCTTTATTGCATAGGAGAAAGGCTGACTTACCAGCTGAAAGGAATGTTTCAGGACTGTGATATATGCTCTGAGTTTCCTGAACCCTGAAGCCAAAGGGAAAGGATTATAAATGTGTTTTTTTGAAGTTTGGTTCCTGTATGCTGAAGGAAGCTATATGAGTTGATTATTGTTCTGTTACTACTTGTTCATACGCTTAAGAAGATTTGTTTTTCTGAAGTTTGGTGACAAAAGATAAAAATAATAAATTTCCTGTGTAATGCCTAAAAACCACTCGGACTGCTTACTGACCACAACTACAATAGTCCCAGCAGCACATGCTCTAGAGTTAAGCAAATACAGTTGGCACGCTGCCCCTTTTAGGCGACCGCCTAGACGGCCTGGTAGCGCCACACTTTTTACTTACAAAGAACACAGCAGCATAGAAAGTCCTCTCAACTTTTTGTTGCGTTTGATCCTTCTCATTTGGGACTTCCAGTCTCCAAGAGAACACAGTCTAACTGGATTGCCCAGTGTATTGCCTTCACCTATCTGAGCAAGAATCTTCCTCTGGAGGGCCATGTCACAGCTCACAATGTGAGAGCCATGGCAACTTCAATGGCTCATCTGCACTCTGTGTCTATCGACGATATCTGTCAAGCAGCCAACTGGGCCTTGGTTCATACCTTCACAGCCCATTACTGCTTGGACAAGGACTCCCGCCGAGATGCCTTGTTTGGTCAGGCTGTTCTCCAACACCTGTTCCATACCTAATCAACTCCTACCCACGATCCCTGGTAGGATGCCAAAGATCCATGGGGGGAGGTGTAGCCCTTCTCGGGGACGTACAACTTCTGGGATCTCTCCCTGGCATCTACAGCTAGGGAGTCCCCATATGTGATGACTACATTCCTGCTTGTTCCTGGAGATAGCATAGTTACTCACCTGTAACAGGTGATCTCCGGGAACAGCAGGAATTTAGTCCTCACAACCCACCCACCTCCCCTAGGAGTTGTATCTCTCTCTCTATCTATCTCTTTCCCTCTCTCTGTCTTTGTCTCAGCTTTAAAACTCAACTGGAGAGAGGCAGTTGGGAAAGGCGGGAAGGCAGCACGCAGGCGCTGTGGGATGCTCCCTAAAGCTTTCTAATTGGACGCTGGGGAGCGTTCCTGCGCAGGCTCCGTCGGTACCGACAATACCAGTATGTGAGGACTAAATTCCTGCTGTTCCCGGAGATCACCTGTTACAGGTGAGTAACTATGCTTTACCAAGGAGCTTTAATATCGGAACAAAATTGTCAGAACAGTTCCAAAGATATTAGGAGATAGACACACAGACATGATGATTTTCATTATAGGAAACCAGGCTAAAAGCTGTAAGTAAATATTAACCTTTTTTTTTGTTACAAGAAGTAAATAAAAGAAAGCAGATAACATGTCAAGCTTCGTTCAGATGTTCACCTTTCTTGAGGATATAATAAAATTAACAGCCAGATCCTAGCTATAAAATTGAAGCTCTTCTTGCCAATGGAAGATTGAAAGGAATTCTATACACAGAATATAGGCCTTTGCAGGGCCTCCTTAGTCATAAGGCAAACTGGGCATAAATTCAAATGATAGGCCCCCAAGCAAAAATTTACTGAGGAATCCCCATGATGGTGGTTGTGACAAGAACTATTCCCTGTCTCTCTAACCCCCCTGCCCAACCTCCTGGCCCCTGAAAACCTAGAGACAGAGTGACAAACATAACTTTTCACAAAATTGCTGTGCCGCCTCCCTTAATGACCACATTCTCCACCTTGCCTCTGACAGCTAGCCGGTCTGTCCGGTTTTTCCATGGCCAGGCCGGCTGCCGGCGCAGATGTAAAACCGGCCCTTGAAAAGACGTTTTTTTGCTCTGGCCGCAAGATCGGGAGCAGCCAGAGCAAAAAAATGGCTTTTCTTCCGACCCGAAGTCCAAAAATCAGAAGACCCAGGGCCAGCCCGCACACCGGAGGGCTTCAGAGGGAGCTGGGGAAGCCCGCGCGAGGCCCCGGCTCCCTCTTTACAACCGCCAGCATGAAGATCCTTTTCCTTCACGCTGGCGGCTGTTTCTGTGAAGCCGCGATTGCTGGAAAAGGTTAAAGGGCAAGGTTAAAGGGCCGTGGTGCTGGTTGAAGGGGAGGCCAAGGACTACAAATGGGCTGTGATTTGGTGGGGGGGGGGGGGACCTGGACTACAAATGGGCTGTGATGGGGGGGGGAACTTGGACTGGAAATGGGCTGTGATTAAGGGGGCTAGGACTGCAAATGGGCTGTGATTGGGGGGCGGGGGGCTAGGACTGGAAATGGCCTGTGATGTGAGTGATAGCACTGGAAATGGGTTGATAGGGGCTAGAATAGGACTGGAAGTAGGCTGACAAGGGGGCTAGGATTGGAAATTGGCTGATGGGGGGACCTTGGAGTGGAAATTGGCTGATGGGGGGCTGGAATAGGACTGGAAAAGAGCATATGTGGGGCTGGGATGGGAAATGGGCTGATGAGGAGCTGGAATAGGACTTGAAATGGGCTGATGCGGGGGCATGGGAGAATGGGACTAAAAGGGAGCGGATGCTGGGTAGGTCTAGAACTATAAGGGAGCTGATTTTGGGGGAGGACTAGAAGGGATGGGGATGGGGATGGGGATGGGGAATGAGAATGGAGAGGGGGAAAAGATATTTTGTGTGGAAGAAAAGTCTACGATGGGCCGGGTATGGGGAGAGTAAGAGGGGACTGAGAATGGAAGGGTGAAATTTAAGTGGATGATAAAGGAATAAGGAAAGAATTGGGGGAAAGAGCAAAAGGGAAATGATCAATATGTTAAAGCAGATATAGAGAGAGAATGGAAAACATCTAAAAGAGAAGAAAGGACAAATGGATAGCTCGCAGAAGACGCGAAGAAATCAAAAGAAAGTGATTGGAGCAATTGCAACTGAAAAATAAAATGCCCAAATAGAAGGTAGAAAAATACTTTTTATTTTGAATTTATTAACTGGAATATGTCTGGTCTGGGAAGTGTGTATTGCTAACATCTTTGCGTTTTTGTTTAGTGCAAGAGGAAATTACTTTATAGTTTTATTTCTCCAGTGTTGTACATTTCATGTTTGGCTTTTGTGGTTCCCAGTTTAATTATTATCTGACCAAGGGAGTTAGCCTACACGTATCCTCGGTAATTTTTGTGGGTGGGGCTGGGGGCGGGGCAGGGGTGGGACTAGGGGCGGAGAATGGGTGGAGCATGGCGAGCCACAGGTGTCGGGTTTTTCTCGGTGAAAAAGTTGGCAACCCTACCAGAGAAGCGCATAAGCACCTCACCTCCTGCTGCTGGGCCAAAGTCTTCTGCAGCTGTTACGACCGACCGGACTTCAGGGGGGTGAAATGTCTATGCGTGTCTGCAGTTGTTGGGGGCAGGGCAGAGAGTGCTGTCATTGAAGGCAGAGGTGTGGCAACCTTTTGAAAGTCAGTGCTGTTTCCTGTGTTCTCCCTCTGCGGCCACATTGCTAGATTTCTGGGTTCCCTCCTTGATACACTCAGTCATCTGGGGTGCAGCAAAGAGCTGCTTCAGTCAAAGCAAAAGAATCAGTCCTGACAGCCAGACAAACTCAAAGAACCATCAGTGCATTCTTTTCCCTAGAGGGAAGAAGGGACTTTTTTAAATAATCCAGTTGCCTGGATAAATAGATATTTATCAGAGTAGGGTTGCCACCTGGCCAGTTTTCAGCTGGCCTGGCAAGTTTTTATATGGCCAGGCTGGCTGCCAGTAGATAGCCAAAACCAGCCATGCAAAAGCCATTCTTTTTTAGGATGTTGTCAGAGTGAGACAGCCACCCAGGCGGCAAAAAAATTACCCGCAAAAACAGCTCAGCCACAGCCGCCTCACCCTGCTTTGATCTGCTGCTGCTGCCGTCATCACTGCCTCTTCTCCTGGGTCTGCACGATGCGACATAAATCATCTCCCCCGCCCCTCCCCAAGCCAACAACAAACATCAGCAGTTGCTTAGTAAAAGCGCATGGTCCCTATTCCAGCACACTTGTAAGTCTCCACTGGTCCCGCCCCCTTCTGACACAGAAGTATGCATCAGAAGGGGGCTGGACTGGTAATGGACACTGTGCTTTTGCTTGTGTTTTTTTCATTTCCTGTTTTACGCTGCTGTTGCCTCTCGACATCGGCGGCAGCAGCAGCGGCTTTAAAGAGGAGTAAGGAAAAATCACAAGCAAAAGAGAAGGGGACCCAATTCTAGCATGCTTGTAAGTCTCCATTGGTCCCACTCCTTCTGACGTGGAAGTATGCATCAGAAGGGAGTGGGACTTAGAGACTTACAAGAGCACTGAAATAGGACCCTGCACTTTTACTAAGCCGCTGCTCCTGTTTGTTGCTGGCTTTGAAGGGGTGATTTATGCCACTGTGTGTAGGCCCTGGCGAAACGGCGATGACAATGGCAGGGAGGCAGATGGTGGCTACAGGGGGGAGGCAGGAGGCAGATGACAGCCATGAGATGAGAGGGGTAGTGTGCAGGAAGGATGGAGAGCAGATGCTAGGCATGGGGGGAGGGAGGAGAAATAGGGGAAAAGGGCAGTTACTGGGCTTAATGGGGGCATAGGGGAGACAGGGTGGATGCAGGATATGGAGGTATGGAGGGCAGATGCTGGGCATGGGGGATGCTGATAAGCGGCACACTGAGGAAAGATGCTGGACATGAGGAGGAGATAGGAACCCAGAGGGGAGATTTTGGACAAGGGAAAGATAGGGCCATAGAGGGGAAGTGCTGGATTTGGGGGGAGAAGGATAGCGACAGGAAACAGAGGGGAGATGATAGACATGAGGAGGATAGGGATAGGGATAGGGACATAGAGCAGAGATGCTGGGTATGGGGGGAGAGAAGAGGAGAGTTAAAGGCTGGGGAAGGAGAGAGAGAGAGAGAGAGAGGGAATGGGAAGGTTGGGGTGAGGGAAAGAGATGGAAAGCTGCAGCTAAATACAGTAAAAAAACAAAAAAAAAAGTGAAAAGTGGTTGGTAAGAAGGAGGAAAATAATCAGAGGAAAACTGAAACGAAGAAATTGGTGTTAGAGACTGACCTAAGGGAGTAAGTGAAGACAGGAGGAGAGAGAAGATATGGCAAATGAATAAGAGACCATGAAAGGAGAGGTAAGAGAAGACAGAGGAAAACAGACACTAGACTAGGACCAAAAACAATTTAAAAAATAAAATGACCCAACATCAAAGGTAGAAAAAATAATTCTATTTTTATTTAGTAATTGGAATATGCCAGTTTTTTGAATGTACTGCACATCTGCCCGGATTGGTGTTAGATATGGCTGGGACCCAGCCCAGGCAAAAATTTGGAGCGGATCCTAAACCATACTAGCAAGTTGTTCCTTCTTCAGCATCAGACTGGTTTGGGGGCCTTCTCTGTCTTGAGTGTCCAGAGCAATTGCCCTGGTTGAATTCCTCCTAAAGCCAGTCCTATCATGTGCAACCAAGGCTGGGTATTCTGTTAGCATGTAATTTATATTTAAGAACGTGTCGTAATCTAGTTTATTCAGCTTTCCTAATAGATTTACTGATGTTCTATGGCCCAGTGCATTATTTACAGTGCTGCCTTTTCCATATAGAGTCCTTAGATGTGTTTTGGCAGTTAGTGTTGGCATGGTAGATTTGCTCTTGGCTCTGAAGGATTTTTTTTTGTATTAATTTCCAATAGGCCTGGTACTCGGAGGGTTCATATTGCTGTTACAGAGATCTTTGCTTTGTATGGGGAAGTGGCCTAGATTATTGGGGAAGGAGTGGAGCGGGGGAGTCTTTGGATGCAGAATATATATTTGGATTTAATACCATATGGGAGAGCATGTGCGTATTGGCGGTCTGTGATTGAATGGATATGGAGGAATGCAGCCTCTTATACTGTCCCCACCCTTCGATATGGCCTGCAAATATTAAAGTCTGCACTGCTACCCTCTCTGCAGTTATTTTTTGGGGGTGGGACAGGGCAGGGGGGCGGAACAGAAGGGGGGCATTAGCCACATGTGGCGGGTTTTTCTCTTTCAAAAAGCTGACAACTGTATGTCAGAGCAATAGCTTCTGTGATTTGCCCTCACTATGGATATACATGTGAAACAGAGTTTAATATTTAAAAGCGTGGGAGGGAATTTTAGAAGGGACGTCCTAGTGCAATCTGGGGCGTCTAAAAATAAAAGCAGGCAGGATTTCACAAATGTGGACGTGCCCAATATTAAGGTTACCAGATTTTTTTTAGGCAACTCTGGGACACACCCAAAGTGAGGAGGGGGGAGGAGGAAAGGACACCTTAGTTCCAGGTTTGAGCAACAAGGCATGGAGATGGGAAGAGGAATCATTACCCTGCCCCCCCCCCCCATCCATCCCATGACAGCAACAATATCACTTCCATGCAAATAGAAACAGTGATGTATTTCCCCCATACTATGTAAAATCTAAAGATAATCAGGGTCATTCCAACCCACGAATAGCGGGGGTAAACGTCCCAGCGACTGATGATCTTAAAGTAGCTAAACATGTAGAAAAGGTGATGGCAGAAGCTAGAAGGATGCTTGGGTGCATAGGGAGAGGAATGGCCAGCAGAAGAAAGGAGGTGATAATGCCTCTGTATAAGTCTTAGTGCAACCTCATTTGGAGTATAGTGTGCAATTCTGGAGACCGCACCTTCAAAAGGATGTGAACAGGATGGAGTCTGTGCAGAGGGTGGCTACTAAAACGGTTAGTGGGCTTCATTATAAAGCATATGAGGACAGACTGAAGGATATTAATATGTACACCTTAGAGGAAAGACAGGATAGAGGTGATATGATTGAGATGTTTAAATACCTCCATGGCATAAATGTACAGGGGGAGAGCCTCTTTCGATTGAAAGCAAGCTCTGCTCCGAGGGGACATGGGATGAGGGTGAACGGGGATAGATTCAGGAGTGATATGCGGAAATATTTTTTTACGGAAAGAATGGTGGATCCGTGGAATAGTCTCCCAGTGGAGGTGGTAGAGATGAGGACAGTATCTGAATTCAAAGAAACATGGGACAAACACAGAGGATCTCTAAAGGAAAAAAGGGGACTGTTGTGGTTGTTGATATGGAAGGACAGACTAGATAGGCCATGTAGTCTTTTTTCTGTCATTTTCTGTGTTCACCTAACATGCCTAATACCCGGCAGCAGCCTTCTCTCTAGGGTCTTTAAGGTTCAATTGTCAAGCAGGTACCTGAAATTTATGATATGAATAGTTTTTTTAGAGATTTGAAAGTTGCCTTTTAAACAGCTTTTTTGGTTCACTAAGAAGTTTCTTCTAAAATATAAAAGGAATTCTAATTTGAAAAGAGTTCTGATATAGAAAAAGAATTGGTATCAATAAAGGACCTGCCAATTAAGTCGTTTTTTTATTTGCTGTCACTTATACAGAAAACTGTTGGTCTCATAAGTCACTATGGATTACTTATATGTTTACTGTTGTGTTGCTCACCCAGCTAAATATCAACCTAAGAACGTAAGAAATGCCATAGTGTGTTAACAAGCCTAGAACCCTGTATCCAATAGTGGCTAATCCAGGTCACAAGTACCCAGCAGGATCCCGTAAGATAAACTCAGTCTTTCGTGCTTATAACCAAGGATAAGGAATCACCTTCCGAGGTTTACCTGGCCAATAGTGGTTTATGGTCTTTTCCTTCGGGGGAACTTATCTAAATCCCTTTTAAATTCAGTTACTCATATTAACTGCCATCAACACATCCTCCGGGTATAAATTTTACAGTTAAATAGTTGATGAACTATTTTGTCTGATTTGTGTTAAAAGTGCTAGCTATTAGTTTTATAGAGCATCCCCTACTCTTAGTACTATTTGAAAGGTAAATAAGCATTCCCTATTTACCCATTGAACCCCATTCATGATTTTATAGACCACTATTATGCCTCCTCTCGACCTTCTCCACAATAAAAGCATTTCAAGCACCTTTATCATTTTATCATTTTGGTTGCTCTTTTCTGAACTTTTTTCTAGTTCATCTATATCTTTTTTGAAACGAGGAAACCAGAAATGCACACATTACTCGTCTCAAGGTACAGTGTCAGCATGGATCTAGAGGTTTATACCAAGCCAAAGGACAGATGAAAAGGGGTGTGCTGGCATGCTATTAAAATCCATAACTGACATCAAGATTTTAAAAGTTAAAATTGTATTAAAAGTTGTAACTTCTTTACACCCTCTGGATGTTTAAGGACAAAAGAAGCACTTTCTTGATGCCTTTTCATGCCTGGATCAGTCTAAACATGGACGGGTTTGCAGATGTCTCTGACATTGCCAAAATCGAGCAGGGCTGTCTAAGTTCCTTGCACCCCCCCCCCTCCCCCAGACTTGCCTCTGCCATGCCCCCTGCCTACTTGGACATCCCCGCAGCAGAGATGTCTTTAAAAGTCATCTGTAAAATAGCTCCGGGGACGTCTCTGTGATGTGGATGTCCACGTGCACATCTTCAGACTTCCAAATCATGGCTAAAACTTTTAAAATGACCCCCATTGTGTGCACATATTTACACCTGCTCTGAATTAACTATTATTGTTTATATGTTTATGCTCATTATGTATGTCTCTGTTGTCCATGTTGTTTTTTTATGTTTATTGTAACTTTTCTATTTTACTATAAACTGCTTTTGAAAAGCTTTTTGTTTGATAAAGCCATATATAGCTTTTTGAAAGCTATATTTGGTGCATAACTTACTAAGGCCTCTCTTCCAGTCTGTGAGTGTAGGAAACTATCTTGATGAATCAGGCCCATAGATTAGATCTAAATCCCTTTAGCTGTTAGTGCATGGTAATTTCTCAGTTACAGCTACTCCTGCTGGAATTCAGCAGACAAAATTCTAAATTCTGTGTCAAAAGCTCTGAATTTTGCAAAATTCTACATGCTGTTTGTCAAAATAGCAAAGCATATTATTATTGAGTGATGCTTAATTTAAAATACAGTATAATACAGAAAAAAATTTCACCAAAAAGTACAAAATTTGGAATTATTGTGTGCAGAATTCCAGCGGGAGTAGCTAATGCGGGGAATGGGTGGGACTGCGTCTTACAGTTAGCATATAGTAACATACTAAATGATGGCAGATAAAGACCAGTATGGTTCATCTAGTCTGCCCAGTAAGATGGCAAGAGTAGGTGTGCCTGCCCCATGTCTTTGTTTAGGGGTGAACCCACCGCTCCGTGTAGGACACCCCTGTTTGTTGAGAAATTAGATAGTTAAGTTTATTTTGATTTTCTCCTGCTGCTGGAGCACAGCTAACGTCTCCTGGACAGATGCACCTAACTGCATCTCTCTATCTGATAGCACATGGTTTCTTTGCATTAACTGAATGTAAAAATGTTAGGAATGCTACCAACAATTACTGAATTACCGCAGAGGTTCTGCAGTTACCACACATGAATTTTAGCCATTAACCCACAATAAGAGCTAAATCATATCATATCCTAGCGAATAGGTCCCACAGTGTTCAAACTAATAAGCACTGAGGAAACTTCAGAGTCAGGAAGTTCCTGAGAGCAGAGACATTAACAGGCAATTTCTCAGGCAGTAGTTTTTCCTCCAGGTTAAGAAAAATGTAACTAAAATATTTCTACTTCTAATAATGGCATATTTCTAAAGGGCAGAGGATAAGAATGCCTCAGTACGGCAAGAATGTTAATGGACATGTCAAACTCAGAAGAGAAAAGATTTGACACAAATTGACTGGCTGCAGTAGCTAGAGGCTGGGCAAATCCAATTTCTCATGGTGAATGGTTCCTCAGTCTCAAGAGAGGGCACCGGAAAACATGCAAAGACTGGAAACTAAGAAAATCCCCAAGTCAATGGTTCAAACAATTTCTATTTTCTCAGCTATATATCAAAATGAAATGAGCTGCCATGGACCAGCCTGGTTGCCCAGCAGCAGTGCTATGCAAAGGGATTCCCAACTCAAGTCTTCCACTCCCAGGGTCGGCCAGGGCTGGGAATGTCACAGAGGCAGTATAAGCGGCACAGATCCTCCCCATCTCTCCGTACAAGTTCCCCCCTCCCCCACCCCCACCCCCAACTGATTGGGAGCTTGACTTCCTTGCTAGGCAGTCCAAGGCAATATTTGTAACTCAGACATCCAACGGGACAGGAGCAACCTCAGAATCTCTCCTGCCCCACCTCTAGAGATGTCTGAAAGTACTGGGGGGGGGGGGGGGGGATCGTGTTCCAGGGAGGATCTTGTACTGGGGAGGTGTGAAGGGATTTATACTGAGGGGGATCATTTGAGAGGAGATTTGAGACTTGTTTAATGAACCAGCCCCTTTAAATAGCTCCCTAAGAGCATTGGACCATACTGTATATTAGGTGCCTGATGCTTCCGGAGAGAAAAACTAACATCAGCTGAAAACTCCGAAATAATGCAGCTTGCGAGGTTGCACACGAGTTGCATTATTTATTTATTGTGGGAATTATTAACATGAGATACTGAGTTACTGCAGATTAGTGGCCTGTGATAAATTAAGCTGCAGTAGAATGTAATATTTTACCTAGCTTAGTCACTATCCCTGAATGTAAAGACCCAAAAAAGTAGGAAGAAATTGCCAGGTCAAAAAAAGGTAAAAGAAATGGAATTCAAGGGGTTGAAAATTGTTTGAAAATCATGCCTCACCTGTGTGGTCTTAAAAACTAATGGGCAGAATGGTAAATGTATTTAAATGAATTTAGTCTTATTTTTTATTTTGCATTTGTGATAAGCCAGAAGTTAATGTCTTCCAAATGGATAATGACAGAAACAAAAGGAAAAGCAAAATATTTCACTGTTGTTGCCCAGTGTAGCTTTTCCTTTCCCCAAATGTAATAAAATACAAACATAAAATCATAAAATTATTCCTTTTGCCCTTCCCTCCCACTGCCTACCTACAAAGCAAAGACATACAAAAAAAAGGTTGAATTTGCATATATTCCAAATCTTATGCTAATTCAACGCCTTTAAGTGTAAATTACCAGGTGTCCAAGATATGCACATGCATTTCTGTGTAGTATTTGGAAACCACACTCTGCTTATGTCCTATTATTTTGTTTAGCTGAATAAAAATGTATTGCAGAGATCATGTCCTACTGTCGCTACACTTAAGGTCATTTAGAAAGCAGCTGCATAATTACTAGATTCACTAGCCTGAATACGTCAGTCTTCATTAAATTCCATTAGATAATACTGGGAAAGGACAAAAATATTTAGCCCCTTACGTAGAATGTCTTATGAAATAAAAAGTGTTTGTGTTTTTGATTTGTCCATCTGATTGTCTATGACAGTGATGTCACAGGGAGGGAGGAGCAGCAGTCAGTGAGGCTTGCAGTGTTCTCCACACCACTAGTTTATAGACCTCTATCATATCTCTCCTCAGTCATCTCTTTTCCAGGTTGAAGAGCCCTAACCTTTTAAGCCTTTACTAATAGGGATATCCTTCTACCCACTTTATTATTTTGGTGGCTCTTCTCTGTACCTTTTCTAATTCCGCTATATCCTTTTTAAGATACGGTGACCAGAATTACACACATTATTCAAGGTGTAGTTGCACTTTGGAACGATGCAGGGGCATTATAATATCCTCTGTTTTATTCTCCATTCCTTTCCTTATGATTCCTAGCATTCTATTTGCCTTCTTGGCTGCCGCTGCACACTGTGCAGAGGGTTTCAACATGTTATCCACAACGATGCCTAAATGTTTTTCCTAGGTGGTGCTCCTAATGTGAAACCTTGCACCTACCCTCTGCTTTCTATCTTTTAACCAGTTCCTCATCTACAATAGTAAAATGCCTCCTATCCCATGACTTCTTAATTTTACCAAGAGTCTCTCATGAGGGACCTTGTCAAAGGCTTTCTGAAAATCCAAATACTCTATACAGACCGGCTCATCTTTCTCTACCTGTTTATTCACACCTTCAAAAACATATAATACGTTAGTAAGACAAGACCTTCCTTGTCTAAATCCATGTTGGCTTTCTCCCATTAAACCATGACTATCTACATGTTCACTAATTTTGTTCTTTGTAATGGTTTCTACCATTTTGCCCGGTACTGACATCAGATTCACTGGTCTGTAGTTTCCCGGCTTACCCCTGGAACACTTTTTAAAAATTGGCGTTACATTGGCCATTTGCCAGTCTTCCTTGTTTTATCCTCTACTTCTTTCCTAATAATTCCTAATATTTTCTTTGCTTTTTTTATCTGCCACCGCCGCTGTACACTGGACAGCAGATTTCAACATATTGCCCATGATGACACTTAGATCCTTTTCCTGAATGATGCCTGTTAATGTGGAACTCAGCATTGTATCGCTATAATTTGGTTATTCTTTTCTTTCGGTGCATTACTTTGCACTTACCTACATTAGGACAGTAATGTTATAAGCAGCTGTGTAAAGATACATGCCATTTACACAAACAAATCTCCTATTTTCAAGGATTTACATGCTTGAAGGGGCACTTACCCAGTTGCTATTCTGTGAGCACACGCATTAGACCAATAGTGCATACTTTTTCTGTGAGCATGTACATCGGCAAAGCTTGGCAGAGCGTAACGTTACACGCATAAGTTATATAATGCTATCACTTATGTGCATTTTTTAAAAATGGCCTCAGTGCCAAAGCAACTGGACGCCATGGCGCTGCAGCTCCATTCAGGAGCTTGACTGAGTTAGCTGGGCAGGGACCTGTACGTGCAGGCTGAAGGGAATTGGGTCCCAGCATGCACGTACAGGCCTTGTCACGATTCTGATCCTGCAGGGCCAGATGTGCCCCGCGGGATCAGAATCGTGTCTGCCCCTGTGCATCCGATTCCGATTGGGCGCACAGGGGCCTGTATGTCCTGATTGGAATGACCCCACCTTTCTCACAAGGCCCTCCTGCTATTTCTCAGAATCTGCATGCAATTTAACAACTTTGAATAATTTGTATAATTTCTGTAAATTCAATGACCTTATTCATTCCCATTTCCAGATTGTTTATAAATACATTAAAAAGCACAGATCCCAATACAGACTACTATTCATCTTTAGCCACTGAGAAAACTGATCATTTAAGTCTTCTTTCTGTTTTTTCTCTTTTAACCAGCTCCTTACCCACAATAGGACATTTGCTCCTATCCCTTGACGTTTTAGTTTCCTCAGCAGCCTTTCATGGGGATTCTTAACCTGAGGCTTTCCAAAAATCCAGATACACTAGCTCACCTTTATCCACATGTTTATTCATGCAGCCAAAAATATGGAACAGATTGGTTAGGCAAGATTACCCTTGATTAAAGCCATGTTGACTTTGTCCCATTAAACCATGTTTATGTGTTCAGTGATTTTGTTCTTTCTGAACACATTCCTAAAACAATTATCCTTTTCTTAATCACCTCCCGTCTAGACTATTATAACCTACTCCTTGCTGGTCTCCCTGTCTCTCTCCCCTTCAATCTGTTCAACACTCTGCTGTGCAGCTAATCTTCCACCAGCCTCGTCATGCTCATATTATCCCTCTTCTCAAGTCACTTCATTGGCTCCCTATGCATTTCCGCATCCAGTTCAAACTTCTGCTACTGACCTATAAGACCAAAAATTAATCCCAAAAACAGAGATACTTAAATACACCCAACTGAAAATCCCCAAACAAAACCTCTACAGTGAAACCCTATATTTTAATCGTTTTTGTCGGATTACACCGAGGGAGGACAAGAAGTATAACTTGACCCCTCCAGACAGGTGTATTCCTTTTTAATCATAAAATAGTTCTTTGGTAAATGCTCATGAAAAAATACCTTATCTTAAACAATGATAGAAGAATAGCCCGACTACTTGCGTGTGCAAACACCAAAATCCTGGGACACGACATGCACGTTTCGGGCCACCAAAGCCCTGTATCAAGTGCTCCTACAAAAATCAAACAGGCGTTAGTCTTCTTGCAATGGTGAATAAATGAATGAATTGCCGGTTTTTAAAATGCTGGGAGTTCAGCGATCTCCAATCACTAAAGAGGATTTAAGTTGTTCTGATTGGCCACCCAGTCCCATTCATCAAAAAGGGAACAAATCACAGGTAAAGGGCCGTCCCCCAACGAAGCCCTAACCGGATTGGATGAAATCTCAATGATGTAATGACCAAGCCAGCCTGCCAAAGAACAACCAATCGCGAAGGGGATATCCCACTAACAGAGGGAACCCCTCAGCTGATTGGGCCTCACGTAACACTCAACCACTCGATTTCATGATTCAAACCACGAGGGTGCACGGTGTCCAAAGCATAAATCCATCTCTGCTCACGACGTTTGAACTCTTCATTCTGTGAGTTCAAACGTCACGCTCGGGATTTAAAGCAGCGATTGCTAGCTCGGGGGTATCCCCTTTTGGTTGTCAATCAAGCCTACAAGCACGTTCGGTATACCCACCGGGATTGGCTTTTGTTGCCTATCTCCGCACATTCACGGGCTTCTGCTGACAAACGGATAGTGGGGGGTTTTCCCTACATGGTCCGGAGCAATGAGGTCAAGGGGATCCTTCGCAAGCATTGGCCCATTCTTTCAGTGCATTCCAGTCTGGCTCATCCTTTTATGCCTGCATTTAATAAAGCTTGGAATTTACGTGACATGTTAGTGAAATCTACTACGGTGTCTGACAGACCTACAGCTCCGGGTGATCTGAGGGGTCATTTCCCCTGTCACAATTGTAAAGTCTGTTTCAACACCATGTCCGGGGTTTCTTGGACCCATTTTTCAACAGGGCATATTTACCACTGTAAATGGTTCACCACCTGTACCTCCGTATTTGTGGTTTACCTGATCCAGTGTGACTGTTCTTTATTTTATGTGGGATGCACTATACGCTCTATTAGGGTTCGCATTGGTGAACATGCTTCTCGGATTCGTCAGCGGGTCCTTTCGGTTCTGATTGTGGAACATTGTATCGAGTGGGGTCATTCCTTTGAGGATTTACACTGGACAGTGATTGACCACATTCCTGAGGATCCCAGAGGGGGAGACAGGGAGTTCCGTCTACAACATTGTGAGCAGAGATGGATTTACGCTTTGGACACCGTGCACCCTGGTGGTTTGAATCGTGAAATCGAGTGGTTGAGTGTTACATGAGGCCCAATCAGCTGAGGGGTTCCCTCCGTTAGTGGGATATCCCCTTCGTGATTAGTTGTTCTTTGGCAGGCTGGCTTGGTCATTACATCATTGAGATTTCATCCAATCCGGTTAGGGCTTCGTTGGGGGACGGCCCTTTACCTGTGATTTGTTCCCTTTTTGATGAATGGGACTTGGTGGCCAATCAGAACAACTTAAATCCTCTTTAGTGATTGAAGATCGCTGAACTCCCGGCATTTTAAAAACCGGCAATTCATTCATTTAATCACCATTGCAAGAAGATTAACGCCTGTTTGTTTTTCGTAGGAGCACTTGATACAGGGCTTTGGTGGCCCGCAACGTGCATGTCGTGTCCCAGGATTTTGGTGTTTGCACACGCAAGTAGTCGGACTATTCTTCTATCATTGTTTAAGATAAGGTATTTTTTCATGAGCATTTACCAAAAACTATTTTATGATTAAAAAGGAATATACCTGTCTGGAGGGGTCAAGTTATACTTCTTGTCCTCCCTTGGTGTAATCCGACAAAAACGATTAAAATATAGGATTTCACTGTAGAGGTTTTGTTTGGGGATTTTTCAGTTGACTGACCTATAAGAGCCTTCATTCGGCTGCTCCTCACTACCTTTCCTCTTTTATCTTTCCCTAAACCCCTCCTCAGGAGATCCACTCTTCTGACAGGTCCTTTCTATCTGTGCCCATCTTTTCCACTGCCAACTCCAGATTCAATCTTTCTACCTTGCTGCTTCTTATGCCTGGAACAAACTACCTGAGTCGGTACATCAGGCTCCATCTGTGGTCTTGTTCAAATCCAGGCTAAAATCTCATTTCTTTGAGACTGCTTTTGTATCCTGATCCCCCTAGTCTCCTGTTTACCATCCGTGTGTTTCCTTAGCATTCCCCTAGATATATCCTAGTCTCCACTTGTTGTGCTGCTTGTCTTGATTAGACTGGAAGCTCTTATGAGCAGGGACTCTCTTACATGTCTCTCTAGAGGGCTGCGTATGCCTTGTAGTGCTATACGAATGATTAGTAGTAGTAGAGTACTCTGGGGTGTATACCATCCTGTCCGAGTGATTTGTTGCTCTTAAATTTGTCAATCTGGCCTATTATTTCTTCCAGGTTCGCTGAGATTTGTTTCATTTCCTCTGAATCACCACCACCATACCATTTCTGTAAAGACTGAAGCAAAGAATGCCCTTTTCACCCCATTGATCATCTAATGGTCCTATTGACTCCTTCACCAGTTTCTTAGAAAGTAGCTGAAGAAAGATTTTCTTATGAGCTTTTGCTCCCACAGCAGATTTCTTTCAAATTCTCTTTTTGCCTTCCTTAGCAATGCTTTGCGTCAAATGTGCCAGTGCTTAAACTGTTTCATATCCTTTTTCAATGAACTTCCCATTGCTTATGCTATTTCTTGTTCTTTTGGCTAAGATAGCCTCTTTCACATCACTTTTTTTACCATCCCATCTGTCATTTTGCCTTTCTTCCCACCTTTTCAAATACATCAAAAGCATCTGGTCTGTGCTTCCAAGATGGAATTGGTGATCAGTGCCCACACCTGTTCTAAACTTTTAACTTTTGCAGCTGCTCCTTTTGGTATTGATTTTATTACCATTTTCATCATTTTGTCATAGTCTCCCTTTTGAAAATTAAATGCTACTACAGTAGATTTCCTTAGTTTCCTCACTCCAGTTATTAAGTCAAATTTGATCACGTTATGATCACTATTGCCAAGTGGCTTGAACACTATTACCTTTCACACCAAATCCTGTGTTCTACTAAGGACTAAGTCTAAAATAGCTCCCCCTTGTTGGTTCTTCAACCAGCTGCTCCATAAAGCAGTCATTTATTTCATCTTGGAACATTACCTGGGTACAAAACTATATCGTAATGATAGAGCTGATCAAATTGGTGGAGGGGTTGCTCTCTATGTTAGAGAGGGCATTGAGTCAGAAAGGATTAAAGTTTTGCAGGAAACAAAATCTGCTGTAGAATCTATATGGATTGAAATTTCATGTAAAAGGGGGAAGGCAATGGCAGTGGGGGTGTACTATCGAGCGCCTTGCCAGAATGACCACATGGATGATGAAATGCTCAAAGAAATCAAGGAAGCTAACAAAGGTTACAGTGCAGTAATAATAATGGGTGATTTCAATTACCCCGGTATCGACTGGGTCAGTGTCACGTCAGGACATGCTAGGGAGATAAAGTTCCTAGATGAAATAAATGACTGCTTCTTGGAGCAGCTGGTTCATGAACCGACCAGAGGGGAAGCCATATTAGACCTAGTCCTTAGTGGAACACCAGATCTAGTGCAAGAGATAAGGTTGTTGGGGCCACTTGGCAATAGTGATCATAGCATGATCGCCTTTGATTTAATTAGTGGAGGAGGGATAGTAAGGAAATCCACAGTACTACCGTTTAACTTTCGAAAGGGAAACTATGATAAAATGAGGAAAACAGTTAAGAAAAAACTAAAAGGAGGAGTTGCAAAGGTTAAAGACGTACATCAGGCTTGGCTGTTGTTGAAAAATACTATCTTGGAAGCCCAGACCAGCTGTATTCCACGCTTTAAGAAAAGTGGAAGGAAATCCAAAAAACTGCCAGCATGGTTTAAAGGTAAGGTCAGAGAGGCTGTTGTTGCCAAAAAAGCATCTTTCAGGAAATGGAAAAAAGAGCCAAACGACGAAACCTGGAAACAGCACAAGCACTGGCAAGTCAAATGCAAGGCATTGATAAGGCAGGCAAAGGGAGAATTTGAGAAGAAGCTTGCTGCGGAAGCAAAAACGCGAAGTAAAGACCTTTTCAAGTACATTCGTAGCAAAAACCTGTGAGAGAGTCAGTTGGTCCATTAGATGATAAAGGGGTTAAAGGAGCACTAAGAGGCGACAAGGCGATAGCGGAGAGATTGAATGAATTCTTTGCTTCAGTCTTTACTGAGGAAGATGTAGGGATTTTACCCATGACTGAAGTGGTATTTAAAGGTGCGGAAGAATTGAAGGAAATATCGATACATCGGGAAGATGTATTACAACTATTAGATAAACTGAAGAGTAGCAAATCACCTGGGCCGGATGGTATACATCCAAGGGTGTTGAAAGAACTGAAATACGAGATTTCAGACCTGCTATTAGTAATCTGTGAACTATCATTAAAATCATCTCTAATACCTGAAGATTGGAGGATCGCCAATGTAACACCAATTTTTAAAAAGGGTTCCAGGGGTGATCCGGGAAACTACAGACCGGTGAGCCTGACATCAGTACTGGGAAAAATGGTAGAAACCATCATAAAGAATAAAATTACTCAGCATGTAGATAGTCACAACCTAATGGGAGACAGCCAACATGGCTTTAGACAAGGAAGATCTTGTCTTACTAATCTGTTATGTTTTTTTGAAGGAGTGAATAATCAGGTGGACAAAGGTGAGTCGGTTGATATTGTGTATCTGGACTTTCAGAAAGCCTTTCACAAGGTCCCTCATCAGAGACTTTTGGCAAAACTAAAGAGTTATGGGATAGGAGGCAGGGTACTATTGTGGATCAGGAACTGGTTAAAAGATAGAAAGCAGAGGGTAGGGCTAAATGGCCAATTTTCCCATTGGAGAAAGGTGAATAGTGGTGTACCCCAGGGATCTGTGCTGGGTCCGCTGCTTTTTGACATATTCATAAATGACCTGGAAAGTGGAATAACGAGTGAGGTTATCAAATTTGCAGATGACACAAAACTATTTAAAGTTGTTAAAACCCAGAGGATTGTGGAAAATTGCAAGAGGATCTTGATAAATTGGAAGACTGGGTATCAAAATGGCAGATGAAATTTAATGTGGACAAGTGCAAGGTTATGCACCTAGGGAAGAACAACCCAAACTATGGTTACACGATGCAAGGTTCCACATTAGGAACCACTACCCAGGAAAAAGATTTAGGCGTCATTGTGGATACTATGTTAAAACCCTCGGCCCAGTGTGCAGCAGCGGCCAAGAGAGCAAATAGAATGCTAAGTATGATAAGGAAAGGAATGGAAAATAAAACAAAAGATATTATAATGCCTCTATATCATTCCATGGTGAGACCGCACCTTGAATATTGTGTGCAATTCTGGTCGCCGTATCTTAAAAAGGATATAGCGATTTTAGAAAAGGTTCAGAGAAGAGCCACCAAAATGGTAAAGGGGATGGAAGGATACGCCTATGAAGAAAGGCTAAAAAGGTTGGGACTCTTTAACCTGGAAAAGAGACGGCTGAGGGGAGATATGATAGAAGTCTATAAATTAATGAACGGAGTGGAACGGGTAAACTTAGATCGATTGTTTACCTTATCAGAATATAGAAAGACTAGGGGACATGCAATGAAGCTACAGGGTAAACTATTTAAGACTAATAAAAGAAAATATTTTTTCACTCAACGTGTAATCAAACTCTGGAATTTGTTACCGGAGGATGTAGTAAAGGCTGTTAATGTAGCTGGGTTTAAAAAAGGTTTGGACAAGTTCCTGGAGGAAAGGTCCATAAACCATTATTAAGAAGGGACCCAGGATATCAATGCTTGAACCAATACAAGCATTGTGGAACCTGTGTCCCTTGGGGAAACTGCTAGGTACGTATGACCTAGATTGGCCACTGTTGGAAACAGAATACTGGGCTTGATGGACCTTGGTCTGACCCAGTATGGCATATCTTATGTTCTTACCTCCATAGCACGTTCTGATGTGGAATTGATCCAGTCAATACTGGAGTATTTGAAATCACCCATTACACAGGTACACTACCAAAAAACTGCCTCCAGTTTTGCAACTGATTCCTATAGATTTTGGGGTGCTGAATCCAGGAAAAATAGCCAAAATGTTCCATCACGTCACGTTTTCTTGCAAAATTAGATTTCTTACCCATATAAGGAATGTTCACATAATTTCTTTTTAGCCGACTGCAGTTTATTTTCTTGGCCCAAAATAGAGGTTGTAATGGTTAACTAACTAGAAACACTCCCTCATGATATTTTAGAGTGTTTTGTATTCATTTTATACATTAACCAGACAATTGGGAGGCGGGGGGCTAAATCCAGTACTCGCGCTGGCGCATGTTCTTTCCTGTTCACCTCGCCTCGTTCGCTCGCTCGCTCAAACACGGTGGTTACGACATGAACGTTCCTGTCAAATTTCAGTTTCTTGCAAGTTCATTATTACCTTTTGTTTGCTCAGTCGTAATCCAGCTTTATTCCGAAGTGGTTCACTACAGTTGTAGTTTGCAGTGCTGTGTATTTGTGATGGCTCACAGAGCCAGAGGTTGCGTCAACTCTCTGGACAATTTTTGTTTTATTTGTGGGGAATATACCGTGAAAAAGCGGCAGAGGAACATTTCTGCATTTATTTAAAAAGTATATTTCGCCTATTTCGGTTTGAAGTTAGGCGATCAAGACAAACCGTGGGCTCCTCACAAAGTGTGCAAGACATGTGAGGAAGATCTACGCTTATGGATGAAAGGTAAAAAACAAGCATTTCGTTTCGGAATACCTATGATGTGGCGTGAACAAAGAGACCACAGCAGTGACTGCTATTTTTGCTCTTGCATTGTGAAGGGATACAACTTAAAAAATAAGAACGTAATAAGTTACCCCATCCTTCCCTCAGCAATTAGGCCTATGCCTCATAGCAACGAAGTACCTGTGCCTGAACCACCAAAATCTTTGGATCATATTTGTGTGGACAGTTCTGATCATGATGAGACTCATCAGATGGCTTTTCCTGATGAGTCCAATACTTCCGAGTTTGAAACTGAACCAGATCCGAAACCTGAACTTTTCTCTCAAGCTGAGTGAATGATTTAGTCCGGGATTTAGGACTCCCAAAAGATGCTGCCCAACTGCTAGGTTCTCGGCTTAAACAGAAAAATCTATTGTCACCAGGAACAACTTTTTATTGGTACCGCAACCGCGAGACACAATTTTTGAAGTATTTCAGCAAAGAGGAAGATTTGGTATTTTGCAACGATATATACGGAGTGATGGAAAAGTTTAAACTCAAGTATGATCCTGCTGAATGGCGGCTGTTCATTGATTCGTCAAAAGACAGCATAAAAGGTGTTCTTCTTCATAATGGCAACACATTTGCTTCAGTTCCTATTGCTCACTCTGTTATTCTCCAAGAAAAATACGAGAATTTGGCCCTGATTCTTCAGAAGATTCGTTATGATGAGCATAAGTGGATGATTTGTGGAGACTTTAAAATTCTATCCATGCTATTAGGGCAGCAATCTGGTTTCACCAAATATCCCTGCTTCCTTTGCTTGTGGGATAGCCGGGCCCGCGACCTACACTGGGGGAAAAAAGACTGGCCAATTCGGGAGTATTTGAGACCCGGTGAGAAAAATGTTCTTCATGAGAGCTTGGTACCTCGTGATAAAATTCTATTACCACCTCTCCACATTAAGTTGGGTCTCATTAAGCAATTCATCAAGTCCCTTCCAAAAGATGGTGAGTGCTTTCGGTATCTTTGCTCAAAGTTCCCCCGACTTTCTGAAGCAAAGCTAAAGGAAGGAGTGTTTGTTGGCCCTGATATAAGGAAACTCATTTCAGATGGAGCATTCGCTGAAACGATGTCTGAGAAGGAAAAAGAAGCCTGGTTTTCCTTCAAAGATGTTGTTCTCAAATTCTTGGGGAACAGGCGGGATGAGAACTATAAGGATATTGTTGCCAGGATGCTCAATGCCTTCAAAGAACAAGGCTGTAACATGAGCCTGAAAGTCCATTTCTTGCACTCCCATGTGAACTACTTTCCCGAAAACCTGGGGGCGTACAGTGAAGAACAAGGTGAAAGGTTTCACCAGGACATCAAGGACGCAGAGAGAAGGTACCAAGGAAGATGGAACACCACTATGATGGCTGATTTCTGCTGGTTGCTGCTGCGGGAAACCCCAGATGAAAAATACGCCAAGCAGCGCACCAAGAGAAGCATTCGGGGGAAGAAGAAACGGGCCCACCAGGAGATTGATTGACCCAAGAATGACTTTAAAATCTAAACTGTGTTGACAAATATCGTGTTTTTACTAAACTTTGAAATAAAAATTTGCTAGTTATTACCACAGTGTCGGATCTCATTTATTAGAATTTTATTTTCACACCATCGGGTGTTTGTCTTCATGTATTGCAATGGTGCGGTTTGCGTTTTCTATTCTTACATACATACCTGTACAACATTTTTTGCACATTTCTTTGCTTTGCTTTGTGTCTAACCTCGCTCTTATATGCTCAATGTTTGTGCACATGTATGTGGCTGTTTTAAGTGCAGACAATTTTGCTACCATCACAGTGTGTTTTGTTGACATTACTCTATTCTTATGTGCTGCCTTGTTACAATTTTCTTTATTCTTATTTGAATAACTACTAAACAATTAGTATAAAGAATTCATCCAAGAAACTTTTATCTCGATCGCACTCAATATGAAACGTTCACCTCAAACTGCTAACCCAATGTAGCAAAAAATCTGTACGTGATGGAGCAAATTGGTTACCAGATTTGGATTCAGCGCACCAAAAAACGTAAAAATCAATCGAAACATTAGAGGCAGTTTAAAAAAAATTTTTTTTAGTGTACCTGTGTTATTATTGTGTCGCCAAATTTGTTAGCTTCTCTAATTTCTGTTAACATTTCATTATCTGCCTGTTCATTCTTTCCAGGTGGGTGGTAGTATATCCCCAGCACTATTCTCTTTCCCTTCTCACATGGAATTTCTATCTATAAAGATTCCATGGTGCATTCTGTTTCCTGCAAAACTGTTATTCTGTTTAACTCAAAGTTGTCTTCAACATACAGAGCCACTTCTCGCTAATTTGATCTATGCTATCGTAATAGAATTTGTATCTTGGTATCACAGTGTCCCACTGTTTATCCTCCTTTCACCAGTTCTCTAAGATGCATATTATATCTACCTCTTCATTCAGCGCTACACATTCTAATTCTCCCATTTTATTTTTAATCTTCTAGCATTTGTATGCAGACATTTCAAAGTATTTTTTTGTTTATATTTATAACCTTCTTAGCAGTTGACAGTCATACTTTGCAGTCTTTCAGCTCTGTCTGCTCTTTACTTAAAGATCTAAATTGCAACACTCTATTGAGAAGCTCTCTGCCACTCCTGGCCTCCTCTCTTTCCCTGTCCTCCACCTACCTTCTCTGTGGGACCTCCTGGGATGAGCTTCAATGATGATGAGCTGTGGCTTCTGGTAATCCATTCACACACCTCCCATTCTTGATTCATGTCCCTTTCACACCCAGCACACTCACTGCATGCTGAAATGCAAACAACCAAACCAAATATATAGAAATGAACGTCATACCTCAGCACACTCTTAGCTCACACTTCTACTTAAAGTCCACGCACATCCTGAAGCAAATTAACTGATGCTTCTCTCACTCCTTCCATCTGGCCGGTCCTCTCAACCTTCCTCACAGCATAAATATTCATGCAAAAGACGTCTCTCCTAGTTAAAATAAGGTTTGGACAAATCCTTGGAGGAAAAGTCCATAAACCATTATTAAGATAAATCTTGTGAAAGCAATTACTTATTCCTGGGGATAAGTACAATGGAATCTGGGTCCTTTTGGGATATGCCAGTTACTTATGACCTGGATTAGCCTTGTTGGAAACAGGACATTGGGCTTGATGGACCTTTGGTCAGACCCATTGCGGCAGTTTTTATGTTCTTATAGGGTGGAGGGGAAAGGTTGAAAATGCAAACATGTGGTCAATTTCTGCATGTCAGCACAAGGGTACATCTATCATACCAGGTGGTAATTATTACCATGCATTAAATGGCTATTACGTCCTTGATGCACACACCCCCATCGCAGCCAAAACCTTTAGCACCCCTGATTCCCTGCTACTATGTGTTAATTTTTGCCTTTAAAGCATGTTAACAGCAAAAATGTACCGCACCTTAGTAAAAATGCCCCAAATGCAGTGCATAGTAGATGACAGTGGAAGCAAGGTTAGAGCAACTGATGAAATCAGGTACGAGTCTAGGCATCTATTTCAAGTTCTAAAGTATACAAAACGCGATAAAAAAAAAACAGGTCAGCAGTAGAAGAGAGGGAATTAATGGTTAAACTCGATGAAGTCTACAAGTAGATCGGCTTAGTCAATGTGCAGGGCAAGTAGAATTGCACACCAGCAGGTCAAGAACCAATGTCATAATGCAGGACTAGGGTTAGGCAGCCTTCAAGCCCTCTTTCCCTGTTTCCAGCAACAGCTTTTCACTGGTTCTCCAACTAATCCAGCTGTTCAGAAGTATGGTTTAATTTAATAAGCTATACTTGGACATGAGGGGGAAGTAAGATGGCGGCAAGAGATGCATTGCTATGAGGCTGCTTGTGTTCCTTTTTCCTGAGAACCAGGATGCTGCTGCTGCTGCTGCTACTACTACCGGGATAATGGGGCAGAGGAAGCGGAAGCGGAAGCAAGCCGGCTCACCCCCGGGACAGGCTTTGGCGAACATACCAGGGCAGCAGAATTTACTTCCGGTGCCAGGGCAACATCTTTGGTGAGGCCATCAGGCGAAGTGTCGCTCTGAGCACATCAGATATTTGGCTTTCTCCAGACCAACGAACCAACCCTCCCCACACCATGACACAGAAGTAATCTGCCGACTGGAGAAGTGCTTCCCTCCGGCCTGCCGACGAGCACACCATTGAAAGGGAGTGAAGGGGACTCTCCAGAGGCACCAGTAACCACTCTTGGCCCCACACACAGCAAGCAGTGGCTGTGGGCCCAGTAACAGCAGGTATGGAGACATCAGTGGTGAGGTCTCGTGAGATGATAGCTCCCGGAATTTGTGAGATAGTGAGACCTGCGGTGATAACAATGAACGTGCTGTGGGACGGTTTGGCGGCTTTGAACACTTCCCTAAGCTTTTTGGTGGGATTTGTAAACAGATTAATGGCAGAACTTTCTAGGAAGTTAGAATATCTGGAAAATCAAGCTCGTAGAAGTAATCTTTGATTCCTGAATTTTCCCGGGTCTCCATTTATGTCAGCAGTGGAGATGGTGAGGAAGTACTTTGGAAAGATTTTAAGGATTCCTTCAGAGCATCCCCCCTTGGTCAGAGCACAGTATCTGTCTTTGGATACAGAGGACCATTGTGCTGTTACTGCTCCTGTCTCTCTTGGGGTGGCTGACCTTACAGGGTTTTTGGAAAACTCCCTGGAGGTCATCGCTGATAGAGCTACCCTTCTTGTGTCCCTTGCCCTGGAGTCAGATAAATCTTTAATTCTTAGCTCATATTTTAAGAGTTTCAATGAGGGTCTTTTTGGGTTCACAGGTGAGAATATTTCCTGATTTGTCTTGTGTTTTCCAGTTGAGAAGGACTGATTTTTTTTGGGCCTTGAGGGCCGACTTGTCAATTAAATTTTTCTGTTAGATGTTGTGTTTGTTATAAAGAGAAAGTTTATTTGTTCTTTGAGCCTAGCTGCTAGGGAAGAAGTTTTAGTGGCCTCTTACAGCTGATGCTTAAGTCTCTACCTGCCTTGTAGTTTTGGGCCGTTTTTATTGTATTTTTTTTCCTGGTACCCCTCTTTAATTCCTCTATTTGTGGGCTAAATTGAAATGGTTAATTTTTTCTATGAAGTTTGTTTGCTATGATGTGTTAAATACCATACATAAATGTAAATGCTAATAAATATAAAATAAAAAAAAATAAGCTAGGCTTGGGGCAATTTCCAATGGGGCTTTGGTTTTTCTCCTGTTTTCTCAGATCAGTTGATCAGTCCTCCATCCTGAGCCATCCCCAGTTCAGATCCTACAGAGGCCAGGATCCGAACTTGTGATAAAGCACTGAAGAAGCAGTGTTTGAGCAGAATACTGAAACGTTAAGGAGATGAAAACCCATGGATCAAGGAGCAGCAAGAAGAATGATGAGCAGTGTCAATGAGCGAGCATTAATGGAAGTGTGAAGGTGTTTGAGGATGCGAAGGAGACAAATTGTGGAGAGTGAGAAGGGGTGAAGCCAGACTGAAAGTAGACAAGGACATTGAATAAAGGAAGAAAATCCAGGGTCTGCTGGTAGAGTGCCCATTCGAGAATTGTACAGAGGAATGGGGAATGAGAAATAGATCAGAACAGGTCACGAAAAGGCTTTTTGTGAATGGAGCAGATTGCCAGAGATTTAAATGTTTCAGGGTGAACACTACAGAACAGAGAGGAGCTGAATAATAGAATAAAAGGAAAACACGGTCCGTGTTTCTAAGCAGAGCAGGTATAGCAACATGATGTGCAGGAGAAATAATAAATAGCTCAGTGAAGGATAGAACAGAGTGGTATAAACAAAGTAAAGGAAAAGGAAATGGGAAATCGGCTAGAAACAGCTGAGAGAAGGGGAGAAATAGAGGGCAAACATTTTTGCTATGAAGCTCAAGAGAAATAGAGTAATGGAAGCAGGAATATGGGCACAAACAGGATATAGAAGAGAATTAAAGATAGACAGTAGGTCAAGAATAAACTTGGGGTCAGTGCATCTGTCTGTCTGTCCGTCCATATACATCTGTTTTCATCTTCGAAAATGGCACTGCCAAACAGACCTCATTGCTTGCCAGGCTCCCTAGGGAGGGCCAGGACCAGGACTGATCCTCATATTAATTGCATTCAGGGGTGGGCTTCAGATTTCTATGCCTTCCAATGGCTGAGGCTAGGGGGAGCAGCAAAGGGGCCTTCCTGCGCACTAGCCAGCAGAGAGGGGAGTCAGGGGGCCTTCATGTACTCAGAGAGATGTTGTCACATAGTAAGGCTGCATTTTACAACTTGTTATATCTTCACTTAGCCTGTCACAACTAGTGGCTCAGTCAGGACTGTAGTTTAGGACAGGTCTAACCAAAAAGGGAAGAAGGACAGCATGCGCCAAAAGAAAACAGGGTGAGCAGAAAGGGCTTTCATTATTGCAAGTAAAATGCTGTCTTACCTATGGAAAGGGCTTTTATGCTTTTTTACCCACCCTATACATGAGCAAAAATCATGCACACATGTCAAAAAGCAGTACTTTTATGGGGTAATGTCTCCAAATGTATCAATTCTGTGCATAATGTATTGCAATATAAGAACATAAGATATTCCATACTGGGTCAGAATAAAGATCCATCAAGCCCAGTACCCTAGTAGCTTAAAAAGGATATAGCGATTTTAGAAAAGGTTCAGAGAAGAGCCACCAAAATGGTAAAGGGGATGGAAGGATACTCCTATGAAGAAAGGCTAAAAAGGTTAGGGCTCTTTAACCTTGAAAAGAGACGGCTGAGGGGAGATATGATAGAAGTCTATGCATTAATGAACGGAGTGGAACGGGTAAACGTAGATCGATTGTTTACATTATCAGAATATAGAAAGACTAGGAGACATGCAATGAAGTTACAGGGTAAACTATTTAAGACTAATAAAAGAAAATATTTTTTCACTCAACGTGTAATCAGACTCTGGAATTTGTTACCGGAGGATGTAGTAAAGGCTGTTAGTGTAGCTGGGTTTAAAAAAGGTTTGGTCAAGTTCCTGGAGGAAAGGTCCATAAACCATTATTAAGAAGTGACCGAAGATATCAATGCTTGAACCAATACAAGCATTGTGGAACCTGTGTCCCTTGGGGAAACTGCTAGGTACATATGACCTAGATTGGCCACTGTTGGAAACAGGATACTGGGCTTGATGGACCTTGGTCTGACCCAGTATGGCATATCTTATGTTCTTATGTTCTGTTTCCAAAAGTGGCCAATCCAGGTCACAAGTATCTGTCAGGTTCCCAGAAGGTAGACAGATTCCATGCTGCTTATCCCCGGGTTAGGCAGTGGATGTTCCCAGTCCACTTTAATAATGGGTCGTGGACTTTTCCTCCAGGAACTTATCCAAACCTCTTTTAAACCCAGCTACACTAACAGATTTTACTACATCCTTTGGGAACAAATTCCAGAGTTTGACGTATTAAGTCTTAAATGTGCTACATTGTAGCTTCATTGCGTGTCCCCTAGTCTTTCTACTTTTTGAAGAGGTAAACAACCTATCTACATTTACCCATTCCACTCCATCCATTATTTTATAGACCTCTATCATATCACCCATCAGCTATCTCTTTTTCAAGCTGAAGAGCCCTAACCTTTTAAGGCTTTCCTTGTAAGAGTATCTGTTCAATCTCTTCTCTGTACCTTTTCTAATTCCACTATATCCTTTTTAGATATGGCAACCAGAAGTGCATACAATATTCAAGGTGCGGTCGCACCATGAAGCAATAGGCATTATAAATATCCTTGGTTTTATAAAATGGATGATACTATGTCCATATGGCAAGATCTACAGTATGTTCATAAAACTATTAGACAATTCAGATCACAGTTAGCCAAACACAGATACTGCATTAAAAAAAAGGTAGAGACCCCATTAGTGCTTCATTATATTGAAGAAGGGCATGTTTTTGATCAAGGTCCAAGCATTAGCTGTGGTGAACATCAAGGAAAAGCTCTGCTGAGGTTAGAGCAGAAGTGAATCTTTCTGTTATGTATGACGGGGAAGCTGTAATAGTAGAGGGCATAATATGAAGCTGCAAGGGGGTAAACTGAAAGGCAACATCAGGAAATATGTTTTCACTGAAAGGGTGGTGGATGCTTGGAATGCCCTCTCGATGGAAGTGATGGGGGCAAATACAGTGACAGAGTTCAAAACGGCATGGGACAGACACAGTGGATTCCTTTATAGCAACAGGATAAAATCAAAGTAAACTTAACTGTCTCTGATATCTCAACAAGTAGAGGTGACCTGCACAGAGCAGTGGGTATACCCCAAAACAAAAGCATGGGGAGGGGGGACCTGCACGGAGTGGTGGGCGCACCTACTCTTGCCACCTTGCTGGGCAGACTAGGATGACCTTGCTGGTCTTTATCTGCCGTCATATACTATGATATAGCCAAATGAACTAAATAGCCATAACAACTGGAGAGTTTTTATTTAATTATGGATGACTTTTGTAAATATTTCTACGAATGAGCTTCAATTCTGATTGGAGAAAAAAACATGTAAATAGCATTCTGTAAGATCGCTGGCAGATTCAGTTCTAGTGTTTTGGATAACAGCAGCCGCTATGCTTGGTTATAGAGAGGTGCTGAAGAGCTGTCATCAAAGAACGGCTGTGTAAACCCCTGAAGCTACAGTCAACATGAAATGCAGGCCTTCACTGGGAGGTGAGATTGTGCAGTATGATGGGATGACATGGCACAGTACAGATGAATATTTTAAGAATTTATTTCAGTTATTAAAATTATTGCACATTGTTTAAAGCAGTTTAGAAAACTGTTTCTGCACAATTCTAGAAGGTATTTTTAGACCTATGGCTGGAAATCAAGCCTTGTTATGTTTCTCAGAGTTTCCGATAGGCAGTTGAATTCTGAGGTCTTTTCCTCTTTTTTTTCTGTGGATAATGGCAAATGTTTTGACTTGGCGTATCTGATTTAAGTGTGTGCGTGCCATGATACCTCACCCTTGTGCCAAGGTCGGAGGTGATCGTGCTCTCTCTCAAATTCACTGCTCATCCTTCTGGAGTTCATCTAGTTACAAATATTTTCTTGTGTGGGTTTGTTGGCATTCTCACGGTGGGGATGTCAGAGGGACACCCATAATTTTGCCTTAAATAAAACCTGCACAAATCTGTATGGGTACATTAGTAATGACAAATCAAAACTACCCATGGGTTTTCCACTGCCAGTTGGTGCAAGGATTTCGGATGCCCTATGTGAACCTGTAGCCTTATATCCCAACCCCCACCCAAAAGGTTTGATAATTAAACTCAGCAGTCATGAACCTCCCAACACTATCCATCCCACAATTCTATAAAAATGTACAAATGATCACCATACTTTTAAATATTCAGCTTTGCTTTGTGTGTATTCGTACACCCCCCTCCCTACAGATAAAAGAATGTGTTGAAGGCTCTTTGAGTTTGTCTGATTTTCAGGATCAGGGCCAGTGTTAGGAAGCAGCAAACAGGGTAATTGCCCTGGCCTACCATACTACCGAGGACCCCTGAGTTTGCCTCAAGCTGAAGAAGGCATAGCCTGCAAGCAGACTTTGGGAGCCCCCTCGCCAATTTCAGCCCAGGGCCCCTGCATGTCTAACACCGCACCTGTTCAGGATCTATTGTTTTCCTTTGACTGCTGCTGCTCTTGCTGCCCCCCCCCCCCCCAATATGAAACTGCTGCCTTAGGTTACTCCCTAGGTTTGCCTAATGTTTGAGTCAGTCCTGGGTTTGCCTGAAGGCAGCAGTTTGATTATCTACCTCTTAATAGTAGAGTTAAAGAGAAAAGTTACAGAACTAACTTCCCTGGAGTTGCCCTAGTCAATGAATATTCAAAATGTAATGGAGCTTATTGCATTGTGGGCATTTCTTCAGGCCTATGATGATCTCAGTCTCTGACATGCCTTGGCATCATACATCTGTCATCATTAGCACATATATGAACCGAAGTGCTGAGAGGATTAGTGTATGACGTGGATGAATTTGTTTCTTACCTGTATACCAAAATAGGGCCAGGAGTACAGAAGTGTTAGAATCCCCTTGAAGTTGACATCTTGCCATTTGCCAGGTGGGCCACTAGTTGTCCATTGCATATAATTCCAGGCAGTTTTTATGCTACATATGATATTTTATTCTGTTCTTGGATGTGTACAAAAATAAATCCCTTTCTCCCAAGGGACCCAAAGAGGCTTAGAACAATAGACTAAAATATAAAATAATCCAAAACAGCAATACAACACTACAGGAATAATACATTCTAAAATACAATTAGTATAAAACCATCAAAAATATCCATGAATGGTATGCTATAACCCAGTCCGATATCTCAGAAACTTACAATCCCTCTCTCAGAAAGGGACTGGAATCGCTACAAACCTCAACTTCCTAGCAACAGAGTATAGCTATGAAATAGAACGAAGATATAATGAAGTTAATCTGAATAGCCTACTCCCAAGATGGCTTACTGCCCTCAGTGAACTAATAGAATTAAACCAATGCATGATGTAATTGCGGGGGGGGGGGGGGGTTTACCATTGCTCCTGGGCCCGAGAGACAATACAGCAGGACATCAAAGGCAGCAACAGGGTCACGGGATGGCGAGCAGTTAGGCAATCTTCCCTCTCCCGCCATAATGGGATTTAAACTTGTGCTGCAGTGCAGAATTAGTAATACTCACTCCTACGCTGCAGGTAGCCTCAATGTATTCAACAAGGAAAATTCTATTTACAGGGCCCATTAAAATGACTAGAAGCTTCCTTTAAAAGGGAACCTCACTGTGTCAAAGCACATGGGCTGCTGCGTCTTCACCAGCCTTCAGCCTGCCACTGGATCACAAGGGATTTGTAAGATTTTGTAAATTTTATCAGGAAAAGGAAATGTGAGCATCACCTAATGCACTCGACCAATGGCTCGATTTATTGCTGTCATAACAAGTTGAAAGTGAACCTTCCAAAAGAAATAGCATGCAATCCAGCTCTAAACCCTACAGTGACAGAGCTGCATGAGGCAATGAAATCCAGCTCTAAACCCTACAGTGACAGAGCAGCATGAGGCAATGTCCTTGTACGCCTCTTGACCCCTGCCGAGAAATGTCATTCAAGCCTAGTAAGTGTCGGGGGGGGGGGGGGGGGGAAACAAACAGAAACCTCAGTTGGCACATTGCTTGTCTGGCTACAGCCCTTCCACACAGTCCACGCTTTCAGTTTTGTACCCACATGGACAAAGCTTAGCACAAATTAGATCTGTTTCCGATGCATTTGAGTAGGTGAACACAGATCGTTTCTCACAAAGGCTGTCTCCTACAGATTATCATTTCTAATTGCAGTACACCATAGAACAGCGTTTCCCAACTGGTGTGCCACAGCCGTCCCAGGAAATATTTCCACCAGCCGGAGCCGCCAGTAAGGGAAAGAGCTGCTGCTGGCCAAAGCTGCCAGCCACAGCAAAGTTTTCACTTCTGTCCTCCTGCCACACAGGATCTTCTATTTATTTGTAGTATTTAGCTCATTCCTTTCCAGTTTAAGGCAAGTTGCAGTCAGGTACAGTAGGTCTGTATTTCCATGTCCCCAGAAAGCTGCTAATCTAAGTTGGTACCTGAGGCAATGGAAGGTTAAGTGACTTGCCAAAGGCCACAAGGAGCAACATTTAACTCCTGGTCTCTTTGGGGTTACCAGGCCACTACTCTAACCACTAGACTACTCCAACCAGCGGGGGGAATTATACCTACTGCTGCTTGTTCTTCCTCTGCCAGCTTCTCTCAGGTCCAGCATGGTTCAGACTGCAGAGAAGAGGAGGCAGAGGAGAAAGAAATTTCTATGGGGCAAGTGCTGTTTAACAACATCTGCTGGTTTCAGGATGGGAGAGAGAAGCGGCAGAGGGTTTCTCCCACAACATGTTGGAGGGAGGTAGACAAATGCCTCTGGGAAGGTTTAGGGGGATGAGAGATTATTGCTCCAGAGAGGGGGGGGGAGGGAATAGAAGACAAATGATTGCCTCAGGGAGATGGGGAGAGAGGCTAGAGAAGATAATTACGAGGTGTGATCAAAAAGCATCGAGACTTGTTGTGTGGCTATATAACAATTTGTCACACCACGATGCCATTAAGCATGCAGTGACCTAGTTATGTGCTCTGTATGTGCAAAATGAAGTGTGGCTGCAACACACCTGTGCTTTTTTTATTCACGTGATGTTTGGTATTGTGTAAAAGCAGTTTGTCAGATTTATGATGAGTGAAAAAATTGAACAGCGAATTTGTATTAAATTCTGCCAGAAACTTGGAGATTCATGCAAAGAGACTTATGACAAGTTACAGCAAGTGTACGGCGACGAATGCATGAGTTGTGCTCGAGTTTATGATGTTTCCAAGAGGACCGCTAAAGTAACAGTGATGAACGTTCTGGAAGGCCGTCTATGAGCAGGAATGAAGACAAAGTTGAAGCAGTGTGTGCCAAAATACACTCAAATCATCAGTTGACTATCAGGGAGCTTGCTGAGGACATGGACATCAATTTTGGGTCAGTACAGTCCATTGTTACTGTCAATTTGGGAATGACATGTGTATCTGTAAAATTAATGCCAAAACTCCTGTCTCCTGACCAAAAAAATGATTGACTGTCTGCAGCCTGAGAGTTGTTGCAATGCATTGAAAATAACTCCAATTTCATCAAAAACATTATTACTGGTAAGGAATCCTGCATTTATGGTTATGACCCAGAAACTAAGGCTCAGTACGCACAATGGAGGACTCCAGACTCTCCCAGACCCAAGAAAGACTGTCAGGTGAGGAGCAATGTCAAAGTCATGCTTACGGTTTTCTTCGATTAGAGTATTGTTCATCATGAGTATGCTTCAAAGCCCAAGCCATCAATAAGGAGTACTACGTCCAAGTTCAGACTCATTTGAGTGATGCAGCTCATCATAAGAGGCCAGAGTTGCACATGAATGGTGAATGGTTGCTTCATCACGATAACGGCCCAGCTCACACATCACATCTTGTCCATCAGTTCTTGGCCAAACACCAAATCGAGCAAGTCCATCAGCCTCCGTACTCACATGACCTTGCACCCTGTGACTTTTTCTTGTTTCCAAAACTGAAATTACCACTGAAAGGAAGGAGATTCGATGACTTGGAGACCATTAAGCAAAATACGACACAGCAGCTTCACAGCATAACAAAAGAGGCATTTCAAAATTGTTTTCAGCAGTGACAGAAATGCTGAAGGAAGTATGTTTTATCGCAAGGGGACTACTTTGAAGGAGAGTGAGTGCAATAACTGTCAGTTATACTTCTTGTGTTACTGTACAAGTCTTGATTGATTTATTTATTTTATTTAGACAGATTTGTATACCACCTTATCCTTCAATCAAAGTGGTCACATTACATCACAACTGGTGGGTTACATTTAACATGAATGGTGAATGGTTGCTTGAAGCCAGCAGTCCAGCAGCTCCCCCGATCGGGGGTAGAGCGCCCGAACGGGAGAGGAAGCTGACTCTCCCGATCGGAGGCTCCTGCCCAATCGGGGCAGTAGAAGGCGGAGCTGAGCTGGCATAAAAAGGCCCGCTCCAACGAAGGAACCAAGCCAGCAGTCCAGCAGCTCCCCTGATCGGGGGTAGAGCGCCCGAATGGGAGAGGAAGCTGACTCTCCCGATCGGAGGCTCCTGCCCAATCGGGGCAGTGGGAGGCGGAGCTGAGCTGGCATAAAAAGGCCGGCGCTGCCCAGCGCGCCCGTGCCTGACGGGCCCGTGCCTGAGGGCCTCGCCAGAGGGCCCTTTGGCGTGGCCCTTAGGCGTGGCACAAAACACAGGAAACAGAAAACAGCAGTCCAAGCACCCCAACAAAAAGAGAGCAACAGCAACAGCACCAAAGTCCCAGACGCCTACACATCATTGGACACTGAAGCTCCCCTGATTGGGGTTGAGTGCCTGGGCAGACAACCACACTCCACAGATGCTCCTGACCAGTCGAGTCAGTGGGAGCAACGGTAAAGAAGACAACAGCTCAACAAACTACGCCCACAACAACAACTGCAACAAACGCATCAGCAGCGGAGCAAAGTAAGTGTAACCCCTCACAATGGTCTGATGGGTAAAACATGTACACAACCATGATCCTACCCGTCTGCCTCCTCCTCACCCACCTCCTACCAACTCAGGCACACAACTACAACCTACCCACATACACATCATGGCACCCAACACCACAATACACACATCCCCAGGAGACACACTGGATCAATCACAAGAAACCCAAGCACAAGAAACAAAAAAAGCACAAGTCCAACATGCACGCAAACACAAACGAAACACAGAGACCACTAGATACAGCAGCCACACTCTCAATAGAGCTCATCAACGCCAGATCCATAAGAAACAAAATCAACACAATAGTGGACCACATTGAAGATAGACAACCTGACATACTGTGCATCACCGAAACATGGCTTACCCCCACGGACAACGTACTACTCAATCAACTAGTGCCAACGACATATGCAGCATTCAACTGCCCACGCACACATAGAAGAGGAGGAGGAGTACTGATCATCGCAGAAGACAGCCTAAAATTCAAGTCTCAAAGTGCATCAAACACAAGCCAATGCAACTCCTTCACAGTCGAAAACAAACGGATGGCACTTTGCCTCACCTACAGAGCCCCCCACGCAACAACAGATGAACTAGCCTCCATCCTAGAAGAAGTCTGTGCCATCAATACAAATCACAAACCCCTGCTAATCTTAGGAGACTTCAACCTCAAATCCACCAACACAAAGGACGCAGAGGCATTCTTACGAGCTATGGGATCATTACAATACACCCAGCTGATTAATTCCCCGACTCACAGAGATGGAACCTCACCAGACCTCATATTTGCATCCAACTATCTAGTAAACAGCGGTAACATATCAACACCAGACATCACGCCCGTACCATGGACAGACCATCACATAATCAACATAAAATTTAAGCCACAGGAGCGAAAGCAAAACACAAACCAGGACAGCACAGCAACCCAAAGGAGATTTAAGAGCTTCAACAGCGAACAATTTCTTCAAGACACCCTACCCAATTTGAACACTGAAGCAGGAGATCTAAATGAACAAATCAGTAACTGGAACAGCACCATCAATACGGCTGCCAGAGCCACCGAATTAAGACACAAGAAAAAACACCGAACCAATGCACACCACACACCATGGTACTCAAAAGCCATAAGGAAGGAGAAGAGAGAACTCAGGAGGATAGAAAGGCGTTGGAGACACACCAAGTCACCCGACGTCCAGGCACTATATCTAAAAAAACAAAAAGAATACAACAAACTCATCAACCAAACGAAGAAAGATTACCACACAAACATCGTACTCAGAGCTTTTCAAAATCGTAAGGAACCCTCGCCAAGGAACAAAAAACTGAGAACGAAGTACAAATAGAACCCCAAGCATTCGCAGACCACATCAAAGAAAAATTCAACTCAACACCACAACAGAAAACAAACACAAGCATCAAAGCAGCCTCCCCCCCCCAGGAAAGACATGGGACAAATTCAGCACCCCTTCCACAGAGCAACTCTCACATATCTCCACCCTCAATACAAGCACCGCCCCAACAGACCCATGCCCAGTGACCTGGATTAAGGCAACAAAGTCAAACTTCATCCCAACCATACACAACATAGTGAAAGGTGCACTAACGCAAGGAATAATGCCGGAACAGCTAAAACTCGCCACAATAAGACCTATACCAAAGAAATCCCCTCTCGACAAGGGCAATCCAGCAGCATACAGACCGATTTCAAGCATCCCCCTCCTCGCAAAGATAATTGAAAAGGCAGTACAGCATCAGCTCCAAGAACACATAGACAACCACGCTCAGCTAGACATCAATCAACATGGCTTCCGCCCCAAACACGGAGTCAAAACGCTCCTGTTAGACCTATTTAACGACATACTACACACCATAGACAACAGAAAGCATGGAGTTCTCATGATCTTCATCGACATTTCATCAGCATTTGACACAGTGGACCACGGAACCCTACTAGCAAGACTACAGAACATCGGACTGCACGGAACCACACTCAGGTGGTTCCAATCCTATCTAACAGACAGACAGATACAGGTTAAGATCGGAACCAACACATCCCAACCAATAAAAGTCACACAAGGAGTACCGCAAGGATCTGCCCTATCAGCTCTCTTATTCAACCTCTACATCCAGCCCATATGCAACATTATAAGAGACCACAAGATAAAATACACCATATATGCTGATGATATAATGATCTACATCCCATTCATGCTCGACAACCCAGATCACACAAAGATAACAGAATGCCTCCGTCACATGAACAGATGGTTCCAAAACAACATGACCATAAACGACAACAAGACTGAGGCCCTAATCATCACACGAAATGACAATTTCATCCCTCCAATCAACATCAAGATAGACAACACAACCATACCCATACAACCAGAAGTGAAATACCTCAGAGTGACGCTAGACAAAGAGCTGAACCTGCAGGCACACATCAGCAGAACCACCAAAAACGCATATCACAGGTTGAGCCTAGTACGACGCCTCAAGCCCTTACTGTCACAGGAGCACTTCTGCACAGTATGCCAGGCTCTAGTAACCCCAATACTAGACTTCTGCAACCCAGTATATCTTGGCCTAACAAAGCAGACCCTAAGACCGCTACAGCTGGCACCACAAGAAATGAACACATCACACCAACTCTAAAAGATCTCCACTGGTTACCAATCAGCTCACGCATCAAATACAAAACAGTCATTAACATATTCAAAATCAAACACCAATTATCAGCATTCAGCCTACATCCACTCATCCAACCAGAAAACAGTGCAAGACTGAGGAGGAGGGGCACAGCCAACCGCGTTAACACACCAAAAGACATAAACAAGATACACAAAAACACTGAGAAATGAACCATATCAACGGCAGCACCTTCAATCTGGAATTCACTCCCCGATGAACTTCGCTCAACAACAGACATTAAAGACTTTAGGAAGCTGCTCAAGACTACCCTCTTCAGGGGAGCTCAACGGGGATGTCACCTAAGCAACCCAATGGGCAACAACAGAATCAAACCCCCATCCTCCCCCCAACACACACAAATTTGAATGCAAATTTATGTTGTAAATTTATGTTGTACATAGTATTGTATATAGCACACACTGTAAATAGACCCACAAGAATCAATGACACACTATAACTACACACACGCACCGACCATTGCATGCCCACACTTAACACATTGTCTGTCGCTTGTTTGCTGTGCAGGCCACCTTGATTGAAGGATAAGGTGGGATAGAAATCAATTTAAATAAATAAACAAACATGTGGATATTTTACAACATTAAACATGTAGGTGCTTAACAACATTTAGACATGACAACATGTGGGTGCTTAACAACATTGATCGCACCTCGTATGTGCGAGCAAGGAAAGAAGAGCTGAGGGGTAGGGGGAGAGGAATAGGATTTGTGCCATGGATAAGAGGGGAGAGAGAAAGGAAGGTCATTATGTCAGGAGATTTGAGGAAGAGTGAAAGGAACAGTAGGTGACTGTGTAAGGGGAAGGCAAGTGGTTATACCAGGAGGGAGGGGGGTAATGGCATAGTAGGGTTTGAGTGGGCCTCTAGTGGAAAAATCAAGATGGGACCCCACATGGCATGCCACCACCACCACATCACAGCCCCTATCCATGTTTATAGTATTATAGTCGTTTATAATCTATACGCATACTTGTGCATTCTGGTCATGCTGCACCCAAAATCCACTTATGTGCACAGTGCACCTTGATGCCAAAGCACATAGTTAATCAATGGTTTGTATTTAATAAGCGGTCATTTACATGCATATGTGGCTGCATAAGGGCTGGAAAGAGGATTTTATGCAGGCTTTTCTGATGACAAGAAGGTGCGTACTTGTACATAACATGCTTGGGACTATTGTTTGGGGGAAGCCCAGGCAGATTCACAGACTATGTACATTGGTTATAGGCATGTATTTCTATCCTCCCGAGCCGGTGTGCATGCATGCAACTCCATTTTACGGTGCCATGATTTCTGTAGGTTCTGTGTGCTACCAGGTTCTGTGCACACCACGTTTGCCACAGTAAAAAGTATCACATGCTGAAAAGGGTGCGTGCTAAAAATCCCACTCAACCCAAGCAGCATGGTTTGGGTTGGAAACTGGGTGGTTCTTGGGTAAAGCATCCACATTGTGGATAGCATGGCACTTAGTGCGGATGCTCTTACCACTACCCCAGTGTGTGGCATTAAGTACTCCTGCACTGATCGCAGCAAGCCCAGGGGCAAGCTGATACCCGCACTAGTAACATGGGGACATCCCGGGCACACCTGCACGTACTAGCGTCGTCCACCCGCGTTTTCAGGGGCCATTCATGCACTGGCAGTGAACGCTTAATAACCATTCCCCATAGGCTCATGTTTCTTTATAAAATAGGTTTAATATAGATGCCTACTTTGACTCCCAGCCTTAGCATCCTGTTATAAAATTACTCTGTGGGTGTTTTGGGGGAGGAGTAGGAACGTCACTTTTCTTCTGAGGGCATTTACCTGTCATGTGTTCTTTGTGTTGCTTTGAATGGCATGTGACAAGATGTATACACGATGTGATTCCAACATCCATAAACCCAAAGCAAAAAAGCAATTGAATCCATAACCAGAGGCTGATAAATAGGGTGGCCTCGCGAGCTTTGTTGTAACTGTTATATGGGGAACAGCTTGCTTCCCAATCATTATTTTACTGTGGCGGATATGTCAAGTAATGAAGACTCCATGCTGTTAGAAGCCTAACCTTTGATTGCTGGCACATTAAAAAATGATATATTGCCAGTTGAAAGACAGGAAAACAGTAATTACAAACATGTTTGGCAGTGTGTTAAACTAAACGTTATCAGCAATTTTCATGCAAATAAATGATACACATAAGAGCATTGAAGAGGAGAAGCTACTATGCAAGCTAGCAAAGTGCTTTCCACTCTGTGGACGTTATCCTGGGCTTAAGCGAATCTTTCGTTTTATGAAATCACATAGGAAAGAGCTCCCTCCTTGTCTCTGTTGTGACATCGTTCTAACAATGCATTCCACTTTCCATAGAAGGCACCGAAAATATTGCTTGTGGAAAGCTGTCAAAATGAGCTAAAAAGTGAATGCAGAAAAAGTGCACACTTCAGAAGATACATAAGACTCTCCTGAACAGTTTTGGCATTAGCCAAATGTACAGTATATTAAAACCATCACATTCATAGCATGCCAGAACTGGGCTGATTTCTTGGCTAGGACTCTGTTTATGTACTGCAATTCCTTCTCTTGTCAGGAATCACCATGAGAATTTGACCAATCACAATTGATTCCAGTGTAAAGCTGAAATGGTATATAGTTGAAGGATCCAAAAATTAGTCCAAAGTTTTTACATTTTAGAGCACACTAGTCTATATTTTGGTTGCTGCTCCACTGACCGGAGGCATACAGTAAGCTTTTAGCTGCCATTTTGATAACATAGAAAAATGATGGCAGATAAAGACCATATGGTCTATCCAATCTGCCCTTCCATACTAACTACTAAGTTTTACCGTCCCTTTTCCCCCTTAGAGATCCTCTGTGTTTGTCCCATGCTTTCTTACATTCAGATATAGTCCTCATCTCTACCACCTCCACTCTTTCTGTAAAGAAATATTTGCTCAGATTACTCCTGAATCTATCCCCTTTCACCGTCATCCTGTGCACCCTCATTGCAGAGCTTTCAATTGAAAGAGCCGTACCCCCTGTGTGTTTACAACATGGAGGTATTTAAACATCTCTCTCATATCTCCCTTCTCCTGCCTTTCTTCCAACGTATACATATGGAGATCTTCAGGTTCATCCTCATATACCTGTTTGCACGGCAAGTCGGCATCTGGTGTCAGAGAGCAGCAGAATGAAACACCGCCACAGCGCCGAACCTTGTACGTAAGCTCCGCGGGGCAGTTTGTGGCTATTGCCACTGCCGGCAATCTCGGAGAGGGGTGGCGATGGGCACCCCCAGAGGGGGAAGGGCACAAGAGACGAGGTTCACTTAGGGCATCTCAACACCTTGTGCCAGCCCTGGCAACATGACTTGCCCAAGGTCAGAAGGAGAATCAGTGAGAGAAGCAGGACGCGGATCCTGGTTTTCCTGCTTCTTTGGCCACTGCTCTAACCACCAGGCCACACCGTGCTTTGGGAGAGAGATATTATTTGTTGCAGAAAGAGCAGTGTTGGATTTATATGTTGGATACTCTGAACCTTTGTGTTCTAAATCAGGAGACTGAGAGGCGGGTATTCTTTTAGCTTTGCATTTATTTGGGGATATTAAAGTTCATTCTCTTTTTTCATAGGGCAAGATGAGCGCTTGATTTCCCCTCCCCCTTTTGTTTTACCCCCTTTTTTTGAATGGGGGTTGGCTGTTGCAATCAGGTGATAGAAAGGAGTTTGTTTTAAAATGATTGAGTAGTTTGGGCTAGACTTGAGCCACTGAGATGAGCCTTTACGTAATGCTGTTCCTGAATGGGAAAGATTTTATATAGGTTTTTGGTAAGTTTTTTGTAATTAAGTTGATTTTGGTAGTTTTTGTGGGTTAACAGTCAAACATTTTCTTCTCCTTGCTTTTCTTGCCATCATTTGCAATATCTTGTGGTGGTCAACATTGCCACAAAGTTGGGTGGGAATCCTCCACCCATGCTGCCGCCATCGGGGGGAGATGCTGTGATACTGGAGCCAGTTGTCTAAACTACAATAGGCTTTTGCAGCTAACGCACCAGAAAGGTGCAGCTAGCATGCCATGCGCTATCTTTTGGGGCGTGCACAACAGTTCCCCGGCAGATAATGCATTGAATGTGCAGAGAACGTCATCAGGCGGCATCGCAGATGTAGCCAGCACCACCTATTTACATGGCATTAGCTGCACGTGCTCTGTCTGCAAATTTGACGGTTACCAAATGTTGTTGTTGGACTGCGGTAACCGTGAGTTGCAGACACAACCACTATTCACCCTAATCCCCCCCCCCACTCCTGCAGATAACGCACTTCTGCAAATAGCATAGAAAATTGCTACGTTAGCTGCAGTTGCCCCGCGTTAACTGTTGCTGTGTCCAGACAGCATGCGCTATCTGCCATGTTAGCAGCTGACGTGGCTTAGTAAACTGGTCCCGTTGTGTTGTCAGTCACTGCTTGCTCCTTATGACTAAAAATGTGATATTGCAGTACTGTACCTTCCCCCATCAGCAGCAGCTCCAGTGGAGGATTCCCATGCAGCTTTTGTGGGAATGTTGTTTCCTTTTAGTTTGTAAGTTTGTTTTGCTATTTACTCTGGTTTGTTCTTGTTAGGTAAAAAGTGTGGGCCAGATATTCAGCGCCGGCAGCTAGTGCTACTAACATGGCTAGCCGCCAGCGCTGAACAGTAAACCTCGATATTCGATGCCAGCGTCATATCCGGCCCTGACGCTGAATATCGAGTTAGCCGCATAGGCCGATCGGTAACTGACAGTGGCAATATTCAGCCCACTGGAAATTAGGTCATGCTTACCTGCGCATGGCTTTCGCAGCATTTCGCTAACCGGGCAGTGGCTCAATATCGCCGCTGACTGGTTACCCATCGGCTCCACTTCCGCTCCACCCTGGAACATTCCCATATGCCACAATGCTAAGAGATTAGCATCAGGACAGGTAGAGCCAACCGTTCACCTCGATTAACGCGGTTAGCAGCTCTGCTAAGCACATTAAGCATTTTGAATACTGGGCCCCGTGTTTTTTGTGAAGGATCGGCCTTTTCCTTTCTCAGGTGACAGGGGGGCCATCTGGTGGTATATTGTCTGGAAATTCTCTGGGTTTCATAAGCGGTAGTTCTCCACTAATCTATTGCTGAATATTGCACCTTTGTATGACTTGCAAACTGCCATATCAAAACACTAAATTCCACCATTTTCTCCACCAAATCTTCACTGTGATATAGCATCACTGAGAGAAGTTACACAAACAATTTCCACACATAACCCAGACCTTTTTGTTAAGGGAATGTCAACACCTTGTTTCCAGAAACTCTTTTTGGTCCCATGCTAAATTCCTCTCAAATCACAAAACTGAGAAAAATATTGGAAAATGCATAGAATAAGCTCAATATGTAAACATGGCAAATCTTCCTAAATGCAAATTACTAAGAGACTTCTTTACTAAAGTATGGTAAGCTTATCGCGCGTTAGGAGCAAACCCAATGCGTGGTAAGTTCAGAAGCTGTGAGGTAACTGTCAGGGGTGCGCTCAGCTTATTCCCTGCACTTACCACATAGGAAAGTCCCTCACTGTGCATTAGCTTCATTCATAATTTTATTTTATTTATTTAATAGCTTTTCTATACCACCCCTTCCAAAGATCAAGAGCGGTTTATGTTGACTGAAACACAGTAAAGTTACATTATAACTTTATAAATGCTACGTAACATGTTAACAGCTGGTTATTTACAGATAAGATATTTATATTCAACATATGTACAATATGGCAATGTCAATTATCCATTTGAATTCCTGGGTAGTAATTATCCTGGTAGGTAGTAGTTATCCTGGTAGGTATGATGAATTGGGGTTATATGTAAAATAAATGCAATAGTTATTTTAGTTTCCCTCACTTGGTTTGCAGCTTGTCGTGCTGTGAGGGATTGTGTGCATCAGTGATGCTGAGTTTACCATTATATGTGGTAGAATTGCGATGACGGAAAGTCTAATAGTGAAGAGGCTAAGGAGTCCTAAATCAATAATATTTCTATGTTGGGTATATATCAGGGTTGTCAGTCAAATTACCATAATATTCTATGAACAGGAGTGTTTTGATCTCCTTGTGGAATATTTGGAGATCTTTAAGAGCTCTTAAGTTATCCAGGAGTGTATTCCATAGTAAAGGGGCAATGTAGGTGAATGCCCTATTACTTGTGGAGCGATCAGTGTTACGGAAGTGATGGGGAATTTCAATGGTGTTTTGGGAGCAGCTCCTTCTAACGCTTGTATTGGAAGGCGTGATGAGAACGGAGGATAGATATGATGGGGCTATGTTGTTGAGAAGTTAAAGACTATCATAAGGAATTTGTGTTTTATTCTTCTTGTATTGGGCAACCAGTGAAGGCTATGAAGACGTGGGGTGATATGGTTTGAGTGGTGAACTTTGTAAATGATGCGTGCTGCGAGGTTCTGCGCCATCTGGAGTTGAGTTATTGTTTTCTTAGGCAATCCTTGCAAGATACTGTTACAGAAATCAAAATGTGGAAAGATTAGAGCCTGAAGGACAGATCTAAAGTCATAATTATCTAGTAGTGGTCTTAGATGTTGAATCGTGCGTAGATTGAAGAAGATAGCTTTAGTGACTAATCTTATGTGTGTTAGCATGTTAAATGACCGATCAAGGGTGACCCCAAGGTATTTCACCTCTTTTTTGACATCAAGCTCAATCCCCTGGATGGGGAATTTTGGCGGTGGGGTAAAATTTTGGTTTCTGGATACATAAAGCACTTCGGTTTTGTTAATTAGCTCTATGCCTCCTCTAGAAGCAAACTGCACTGTGCAGTCCATGCGCACTCTGTACCCAGTCCTTACTCCATTGCATGCTAAGCACTTCATGTGGAATTTATTCCATGCTTGCTACTTTTAACACACAAGAACCATAATCATGGGCCCGTGCTGCTACATGTTAAAACGTGCATTAACTACTTAATGCACTTGAGTAAAAAGACCCTAAAAAAACCATGGACATCCCTATATTAAATATGAATTGGACATAATCACTGCAGCCATCTCGTGCATAAATGGCATATCAAAAGTTCTCCAACCTGCAAGTATGGAGACATATTTTCAGCCAATTCTAACTTAGCAGATTTGTGACTGAAAATTCATTTGAAACTAGCCAGAGTAAATTTGTCCAACAAGGCCTGCTACTTCTTCAGATACACTTAACTAGTTAGGGAGTGATTTTACACATGAAGAATGGTTTGTAAAGCATGTTTTGGATATGGGAAATGCCTGTTATAACCTCAGGCAGGTGCAGGTTAATGCAGGTCACAATAGGGGTTCCCAGAGGCAGTGTTTAGATAGAGGCGATGTAGAGCATGCATGTACGCTATAAAATATGCTCAAACCTGGCATAGCACTTGGAAAAAGTTACAGCTGCCTCTGAGCAGGTGTAACTTTGGGCAAGAACATTTATGCTCTGCTGGGCTTATTCTGAGTCTGTTTAAAAGGCACAGAATGTTGCCTTTATAAACTATCTAAATGTACAGAAATAAATCAAAAGTTCATCATTTAACACCACTGTACCAAGACAGCGCTTTCTTAAAAAGGACCATCTGTGTGGCAGTATACCCACTTAATGTTTAATGCGGGGGTTCTCAACCCAGTCCTTGGGACACATCTAGCCAGTCGGGTTTTCAGGATAACCAGAATGACTATGCATGAGAGAGATTTGCCCACAATAGAGGGCAGTGCAAGCCTCATGCATATTCATTGTGGTTATCCTGAAAACCTGACTGACTAGGTGTGTCCCGAGATCTGGATTGAGAACCCCTGTTTTAAAGTATGACTTCACCACAGTTTCATCATCAATCCCATTAATTCACTTTTTCAAGATATTTTTAGCAAAATCGTATTACTGTATATCAAATCTCAGGGAGAAGTTTTATCATTTATAGTCCTTCCCCTCTAATTCAGTCCATGAGTCTCTCTCATATCAAAAATAGTAAGAGTAGGGTGAGAGAACATCTTGGTGTGGGAGCAGCCGCGGTATTTTTTCCTGCCACGGAGCAACGTGGTCGGCTGGAGCCGGGTGCCTGCCGAGTCAGCTGCAGGCAGAGAGTGGTCGACCCTGGAGTGGAGGACCCCCCCACGAGCCCAACAAAACGCCGCTGGTATAGAGCCTTGCTGGTGAGAGAACATCTTGGTGTGGGAGCAGCCGCGGTATTTTTTCCTGCCGCGGAGCAACGTGGTCGGCTGGAGCCGGGTGCCTGCCGAGTCAGCTGCAGGCAGAGAGTGGTCGCCCCTGGAGTGGAGGACCCCCCACGAGCCCTATAAAATCTTAGTGGGGCTACATGCGGCCGCGTGTTCGCGGCCTGCGGGGTCACGTTTTAAGGGGCGCGGTACAAGGGGTGAGTTTTGCTCCTTGTGTGCTCCTTTGGTGCTTCTTTGGTGGTCCAAGGAGTGCCAGCAGTTGTGTGCTTTCCATGGGGAAGCAGAAGGCGAAGTCATCAGCCAAAGCACCGTCAGTGGAGGGAGGTAAGGTGTCCGGTCCCATGGATAAGCATGTTACTGCCCTTCCACTTGCTAGCCAGTCTCAGGACGGGGCTTCTTTGAGCCCAGATGTCCGGACACCGCCTCCTTTCCCTCAGCCCACTCATGCATCTACTCCTTTGAAGATACCTTCGCAAGCTATATCTCCTGTATTAGTCCCTGTGAACCTTGCTGCACCTGATAATGATTTACTACCATCTAAAAGTGAGGTGACTCTTTCTGATATCTGGTCAATGCTTCAGAAAATTGAGACACGTTTGACTACCACTGTTACTTCTTTGTGCAATTTTTCACATGATGTTGTCACTAAAGTTAAAGTAATTGATGATCACATGGCTGTTTTTGGTGGTTCCTTGACCCTGATGGATTCTCAACTCCAATCATATAAAGATTCTCATCTTGGTTATCTTAAAGATATTTCCTCTGTTTCTTATCGTTTGGAGGTTCTTGAGAATCATCAGCGGGCAAGGAACCTTCGTTTTCTAAATTTTCCATCTACTCACTTGCTTTCTCCTGAGATTTTATTGAAAAAGTATCTCTCTGAAGTTCTACATTTGACTGAGTCTGTGGAAGTTGTGCAAATGTATTCTTTTTTTCCTAAGACTGGGACCTCGGGTCAGGCCAGGGATGAACTTCCTTCGGTTGACTCGGTAGGCCCCAATCTTACAGAGTTTTTGCAGGATTCACTCGATATCATCCCAAAGCGGTGTACTTTGGTGGTGACTTTTGGGTCTGAATCAATTAAATTGAGAATTATGCGTGCTTATTTCAAATGTAAGGATGTGTTATTTTGTGGATATAAACTTCAAGTTTTTCCAGATGTGGGTAGGGTCACTCAGGCTCGTAGGAAGCAGTTCCTCGAGCTCAGAGCTAGAGTGGTGGCTCTGGGGGCTTCTTTTTTCCTGAAGTTTCCCTGCCGTTGTTTAGTAACTTACGAAGGTCATGATTATGTTTATATTGATGTGGCTGCTTTACGGCAGTTTCTTCTGGATAAGGAGAATGTTTAGTGGGCAGGAGGGTATTTAGGTGGGTTGGCTTAATTTTATTGGCTCCCTGATTTGGAGTTTTATAACTCTTTTTTTCTTCTAATTTTCTTAGTCTCCCTTCGGGGAGTGTGTGGTGCTCTCTCCCTCTTGATGTGTTTTGTATAATGAGCATAGTATTTTGTTTTTGAATGCATTTGGTGGCTGGATTATTCTCTTGTATTTCATTTTTGCATTCAAGAAAATTTAAATAAACAATATAAAAAAAAAATAGTAAGAGTACAAAAATGTATCTTTATCCTCTTTTTCTTCGCTTCCATCTTTGATCACTTTTACGTCACTCAGACATGATATCGTTTCAAAAGCAAAAAAAACAGATTGTAAATAACCTCACTGTAACTTCACCTGTCTGTAAATAATTGTATATAGTTCTCCCAGTTACATTTCCATGTTACTTTCCCTGTTTTATGTAAAGGCAGGGCAGAACTTCCCCTGCCCTGTAGTCAAATTGTTGTATGTAAACCGCACTGATAACAAATAGCGCGGTATAGAAAAGCTATAAATAAATAAAATAAAATAAATAGGATAACGATTTTTGAAATGTTTATAGGTGCCCCTATGCCCTGTTATAAAATTCCTCCCTTAGTGCTGAAAATCTATACTGATCACATAAACTGAAATTCCACACAGGGAATATACTAAGAGCCACATTTTCCTAAGCAGCTATGTTTCTATGCTTTCAATTTTAGGTGATGAAGTGGTGGGGTGTAATTTTTAACCTGTTTGATAGACAGTTTCTTTCATGTTCCACACCACAGATAGATATTGAAAGTCAAATGCTTAAAAAGCAGTGGACATTATGACCAGCAGTGCTGTGATGGAGACCCTACACTTTCCCCCTCAATTTGCAGCTTTTCACAGCCAAGATCCTGCTGTGACTGACTTTGAAATCTGATGGAAAGATGGGATTAAGCGGACAGGGGTTTAGGGAGTTATATGTAAACGGTGTTAAGAAATAGCAATAGATCTATTGTTCAACCAAAGTTGATGTGGTATATCTTTACAAATATTGGTTTGGGTTTTATTTATATGTAATATCAATATATACAAGAAAACGGAACTATTAAAATGGCTTCTGGAAGAAGGGGGATGGGAAGGTTATCTGTATCAGAGTGTCCAGTGGTATCCAGAGTGTATCAGGGATGCCCTTTTTAAATGCCACATCACACATAGGGGTCTATTGAATAAAATGGTGCTGTGGTTCTGATTTCACACAGAAACCGCTAGTGCCCCTTAGTGAACAGACCCCTAGTTGTGAAGTGGCATTTAAAAAGGGCATCCATGAGCCAGCTGGGACATCCAGGGCAAAACATGCAGGAAAACATCAGGGATGTCTGTTTCAGCCTGATTTTAGAAACATAAACGCTCCCCGCCCCAACATGGATGCCTGCAGTGGCATCCACATAGATGCCCCCACTACAAAAACCAGGGGCAGGGATGTCTATCGCATGCTAGTTTGCATACAGGAACATCCATCAGCCTGGTAAGATGAAAACACCAGGCCTCATTCCCCTTCAGTGTTCGTTGTCAGCATGGAAATATAGAAGAGTGGAGTATATCTCCTCCTCCTCCATACCCTCCGGAGGTTTGACCTGCTAAAATAAACACTTTTCAGATGCCTATTCGTGCCTGCAGCAGGTACAGTTGTGATCAACATTATTGGCATCCTTGCACTTCAACCCTTTAATGTCCAATATCTCCTTAAAATAATGTGGCCAGTGAAATGACTTTGGATTATATACGTACACATATTTGACGCATAAAAGAATCAAATAAAACAAGACTAATTAAAAAAGGATATAGTAGGAAATAATATAAGAACTGGAAAATTGCCAGGACATCATTATTCTTCAATGATTAAAACCCGTGCTTATCCCCACAATTCACTATTATAATTAATTATTAAAGGAATAATGAAACCTACAAAAAATTTTGTCGTAACTATTGCCATGAAGATACTACCTTCTCATGGCAATCCATTCCTTTTTATTCTTTTATCAGGGACGCAACCCTCAACAATCCCCAACAGCGTAGCAAAGTGCTAAAAGTCCTCTCAACATATGCAACTCATAGACTATCTTGAGAGGACTTTTAGCACTTTGCTACGCTGTTGGCTAGAATATAGCCCTTTAGATGAATGGCGGAGGACTGCCATATAGTGGTATTATGTGGTTTCACAAGGATTGTTTGCCATGCCGATTCTAGGGCTGAAGTATCATCATGGACAGCTAAGTGCATTTTGCTTTAGTTACAAATTCCCTTTCCCGGTTTTTACCTAAGGGGTTTGTGTATCCCTTGGGGATTGTTGAGGGTTGCGTCCCTGATAAAAGAATAAAAAGGAACGGATTGCCACGAGAAGGTAGTATCTTCAAGGCAATAGTTCCAACAAACATTTTTTGGTAGGTTTCATTATTCCTTTAATAATTATAATAGGACATCATTATTGGCACCCTTATAAACAATTCAAATCAGTTTGAACCGAAGAACCACATTCCCATTGCAGTAAAATTAGACACACCTGTGATCAATTGTCAGTACTCACATGACTTGAATCAACCAATGAATGATGGCTCTAATGTTTAAAATGGCCACATTCACCCCCTGTTCCATTTTTACAATAGCAAAGACAAGAGTGCTACCTGAGACCATCATGAAATCCATTATCAAACTTCAAAGGGATACAAGGCCATCTCTAAAGACCTTAAGATTCCTGTGTCTACAGTTCGCAATGTTATTAAAAGGTTTTCTGTTCATGAAACTGTCAAGAACTCCCAAGACATGGTGGGAAGAGGAAAATTAATCCAAGAAGTCTTCGAAGGTTAGCGTAAACTGTTGGAAAAACACCACGTACAACATTCAAAAAGCTTAAGCTGACCTGGAGCAATTGGAGTGGTTGTTTCAAATCACACTATACACTGTGCACTAAATAAAGAAGGACTTCATAGGCGAAGGCCAAGGAGGGCCCCACTGTTCAAAGACAGACATAAAAAGGCATGCCTGATCTTTACCCAAACCCACCTTGAGAAACCACAATCCTTCTGGGAAAATGTTCTGTGGACAGATGAAACCAAACTTGAGTCTTTGCAATGGAGACCAGCAATAACATTTGCAGGCAAAGAAATGAAGCTTATAAGGAAAAAAAAAACACCCTTCTTACATTAAGTATGGTGGAAGTTCCATAATGTTGTGGGGCTGTTTTGCTGTCTCAGGAATGGGAGGCCTGGAATATATTAAAGGAATCATGAAGTCAGAGGACTACCAAGGTATTTTGGAGCAAAATGTGCTACCTAGTGTCAGAAAGCTAGGTCTGGATCAAAGGTCATGGGTCCTCCAACACGACAATGATCCAAAACTCATTCAAAAGTACAAAAGAATTGTTAAAAGGGAACAAATGGGTCCTGCTCTCAATCCAATCAAGAACCTTTGGAAAGATCTGAAATCTGCCATTGGTAAAAGGAATCCTGGAAACATTCATGAGCTGGAACAAACCTCAGTTGAAGAGTGGGAGAAACTACCAGCAGACAGATGTAAGAAACTTATAGATGACTACAAGAAACGTTTGGAGGCTGTCATCACTGCCAAAGGTTGTGCAATCAAATATTAATAAAGGGTGCCATTAATCCTGTCCAGGTCATATTTATTTATTTATTTTTATTTTATTTATTTGCAGTCTCTTTTATACCGCGCTATTCGACATCAGTGCGGTTTACAATGAACATAAGAGTTGCACATCTCAATTTCGTGATTTGTGCTTACAGTGAAACAGGTATAATAACTTGGGTATACATTAAACATTTAGCTTTTTTTCTCAGAAATTACTACATCTAAGATGCACAGATGCCTTCCTTTTTTGTTGTATATGTTTGAACATACTATTAAAATATTATGATGATATTTCCAATTATCTCTCAAGATATTATACACAACATGCCTAAAATGCAAAAGTGCCAATAATGTTAACCACAACTGTATAACCTATGACGCAGCTTGGGATGTCCAGGATGTTTCGGAGATCGAATGAGAATATTTAAATTCTTGGAAACACCCCAAGCATGCCTACACCACACCTCCGTTCCAACTTGGAGATCCTCATGCTGGGGGCATCCACAGACCTGGCTTCCAAACTGTCTCCAAGGACATCTCTGTGCTTTGGATGTCTCTATGATGATTTTCAGACATCCAAAGCACAAGTAGATCTTCTAAAATAACCTCCATATAGTTTCAATTATTGCTTTATTATGTAAAGTTGGATGTTGTACACTTTTGAAGGTCTATGATGTCATTCTATGTAAAATCTATAAATATCTAAATTTAAAAAACTATATGAACATAAATAGAGTCTCCCAAATTCCAGCTGTGCTGATAAGCCCTCTCATATATGGGATGCATATTAACACATACAGAAAACTGTTTGGATTTGTACAATTTTGAAAGTTACGAGTGGTAGCGCCATTCGTCAGTTCTTCAATTTTTTGCTACTGACCATTCACATATCTTTCATAACTGCCTTTGTAAAGGATTATTGAATTCACGCACTTTCTAGGAATTTAGTCAGAGACTGCTTGGTGACAGGGGCTACCTGTGACAGATGGTGGGGACAGCAGTGATATCCAGCAATGAACAGATAACAGGGGGGGGGGGGGGATGATACTGCAGGAGCAGTCCCTCCTCCGTTTGCTGGAAACATTGGAAATCATCCATCTTTATTCCAACACACAACACAGAAGCACTATGTTTATGGTTTTGGGTGATTCTTTGTTTGCGGCTGTGTGCTTATCCCACCCCAATTGCTAGAAAACATGCATTCTTCCATACCTCCAACCTCCTATTTATCAATTGATTGGTTGGTTGACTGATTTGATTATTCATTTATGTTCAAATCTCTTTATTGGGAAAATTCACCTCTACTGTCAAGCAGTGGAGTACAAACTTCACCACAAAAACCAACACAAGCAAATCAGCATGTCTTCCCAATAAGGAATGCCATTAAATCTCTGCAGTATTGAATATTCATTTAATCATTTAGTTAACTATGTAATCATTAGTTTATTTTATTTGGTTACATATTTAATTGATTACACAGGTACACTAAAAAAAATTTTTTTTAAACTGCCTCTAATGTTTCGATTGATTTTTACATTTTTTGGTGCGCTGAATCCAAATCTGGTAACCAATTTGCTCCATCACGTACAGATTTTTTGCTACATTGGGTTAGCAGTTTGAGGTGAACATTTCAGATTGAGTGCGATCGAGATAAAAGTTTCTTGGATGAATTCTTTATACTAATTGTTTAGTAGTTATTCTAATAAGAATAAAGAAAATTGTAACAAGGCAGCACATAAGAATAGAGTAATGTCAACAAAACACACTGTGATGGTAGCAAAATTGTCTGCACTTAAAACAGCCACATACATGTGCACAAACATTGAGCATATAAGAGCGAGGATAGACACAAAGCAAAGCAAAGAAATGTGCAAAAAATGTTGTACAGATATGTATGTAAGAATAGAAAACGCAAACCGCACCATTGCAATACATGAAGACAAACACCCGATGGTGTGAAAATAAAATTCTAATAAATGAGATCCGACACTGTGGTAATAACTAGCAAATTTTTATTTCAAAGTTTAGTAAAAACACGATATTTGTCAACACAGTTTAGATTTTAAAGTCATTCTTGGGTCAATCAATCTCCTGGTGGGCCCGTTTCTTCTTCCCCCGAATGCTTCTCTTGGTGTGCTGCTTGGCGTATTTTTCATCTGGGGTTTCCCGCAGCAGCAACCAGCAGAAATCAGCCATCATAGTGGTGTTCCATCTTCCTTGGTACCTTCTCTCTGCGTCCTTGATGTCCTGGTGAAACCTTTCACCTTGTTCTTCACTGTACGCCCCCAAGTTTTCGGGAAAGTAGTTCACATGGGAGTGCAAGAAATGGACTTTCAGGCTCATGTTACAGCCTTGTTCTTTGAAGGCATTGAGCATCCTGGCAACAATATCCTTATAGTTCTCATCCCGCCTGTTCCCCAAGAATTTGAGAACAACATCCTTGAAGGAATCCCAGGCTTCTTTTTCCTTCTCAGACATCGTTTCAGTGAATGCTCCATCTGAAATGAGTTTCCTTATATCAGGGCCAACAAACACTCCTTCCTTTAGCTTTGCTTCAGAAAGTCGGGGGAACTTTGAGCAAAGGTACCGAAAGCACTCACCATCTTTTGGAAGGGACTTGATGAATTGCTTAATGAGACCCAACTTAATGTGGAGAGGTGGTAATAGAGTTTTATCACGAGGTACCAAGCTCTCATGAAGAACATTTTTCTCACTGGGTCTCAAATACTCCAGAATTGGCCAGTCTTTTTTCCCCCAGTGTAGGTCGCGGGCCCGGCTATCCCACAAGCAAAGGAAGCAGGGATATTTGGTGAAACCGGATTGCTGCCCTAATAGCATGGATAGAATTTTAAAGTCTCCACAAATCATCCACTTATGCTCATCATAACGAATCTTCTGAAGAATCAGGGCCAAATTCTCGTATTTTTCTTGGAGAATAACAGAGTGAGCAATAGGAACTGAAGCGAATGTGTTGCCATTATGAAGAAGAACACCTTTTATGCTGTCTTTTGACGAATCAATGAACAGCCGCCATTCAGCAGGATCATACTTGAGTTTAAACTTTTCCATTACTCCGTATATATCGTTGCAAAATACCAAATCTTCCTCTTTGCTGAAATATTTCAAAAATTGTGTCTCGCGGTTGCAGTACCAATAAAAAGTTGTTCCTGGTGACAATAGATTTTTCTGTTTAAGCCGAGAACCTAGCAGTTGGGCAGCATCTTTTGGGAGTCCTAAATCCCGGACTAAATCATTCAATTCAGCTTGAGAGAAAAGTTCAGGTTTCGGATCTGGTTCAGTTTCAAACTCGGAAGTACTGGACTCATCGGGAAAAGCCATCTGATGAGTCTCATCATGATCAGAACCGTCCACACAAATATGATCCAAAGATTTCAGCACAGGTACTTCGTTGCTATGAGGCATAGGCCTAATTGCTGAGGGAAGGTTGGGGTAACTTATTACGTTCTTATTTTTTAAGTTGTATCCCTTCACAATGCAAGAGCAAAAATAGCAGTCACTGCTGTGGTCTCTTTGTTCACGCCACATCATAGGTATTCCAAAACGAAATGCTTGTTTTTTACCTTTCATCCATAAGCGTAGATCTTCCTCACATATCTTGCACACTTTGTGAGGAGCCCACGGTTTGTCTTGATCGCCTAACTTCAAACCGAAATAGGCGAAATATACTTTTTTAATAAATGCAGAAATGTTCCTCTGCCGCTTTTTCACGGTATATTCCCCACAAATAAAACAAAAACTGTCCGGAGAGTTGACGCAACCTCTGGCTCTGTGAGCCATCCCAAATACACAGCACTGCAAACTACAACTGTAGTGAACCACTTCGGAATAAAGCTGGATTACGACTGAGCAAACAAAAGGTAATAATGAACTTGCAAGAAACTGAAATTTGACAGGAACGTTCATGTCGCAACCACCGTGTTTGAGCGAGCGAACGAGGCAAGGCGAACAGGAAAGAACATGCGCCAGCGCGAGTACTGGATTTAGCCCCCCGCCTCCCAATTGTCCTGTTAATGTATAAAATGAATACAAAACACTCTAAAATATCATGAGGGATTGTTTCTAGTTAGTTAACCATTACAACCTCTATTTTGGGCCAAGAAAATAAACTGCAGTCGGCTAAAAAGAAATTATGTAAACATTCCTTATATGGGTAAGAAATCTAATTTTGCAAGAAAACGTGACGTGATGGAACATTTTGGCTATTTTTCCTGGATTCAGCACCCCAAAATCTATAGGAATCAGTTGCAAAACTGGAGGCAGTTTTTTGGTAGTGTACCTGTGTTATTTGCTTAACTATTTGTGTAAACCCCTCTCCCCTTATTTTATCTCAGTCTCTCTCCATCTTCTTCACTCAGCTAGCACACACTCTTCTCACCAGGAAGCAAGTTGTTCATGGGGCAAAGGGAAATCTCTTCAAGGCTCTTGGTGCATAAATAGACTTCCGCAAGGCTCTCAAGACCCTTCACTTCATCAAGGCCTGTGAGCAACCACCTTAAGTTGCCAAGCACTAGATACCATCCAAGTGGCCCACCAGTTACCCACACCACATGGTCCCAACTACCCATTCCCATTTAGAGCTATAAGCAGATAGCCTTTACGTGTGTGTGTCGTATCCCCTCCTGTTAAATGTATACCTCCAATTGTGTTGTTGACCACTTTGATTGAAGGATAAGGCGGTATACAAAACTGTCTAAATAAATAAAATAAATAAATTAAGATCTTGACTCTGAATTGGGTACGCCACTTCCCTCTACTGCAAACAAAATGTCCAATTCAAATAGTAATGAGCACATGAGATCTACAACAAATACACACTCTTTGGTGACATGGGTCATGTCCTTTCTGAAGTATTTGCCTCTGTGATCCCAGTTAAATATTTATCATTTCTATTGCTGGCAGAAGGATCCTGGGTTATGGCTCCTATGCAGCTAATAGATTACAGTGCCTTTTCTCCTTCCTCACTGAGATCTTATCCCTCTAATCCTTTCTGTGTACTTTGTAAGTCACCCTACTGTACCTCTTCCAGCAAACCACTCTTCTGTACAGCAAACTCCTCTGTTAGACTCGGATAACAAGTCAACCCCTTCAATGTGACTCCTGGCTTTGTATAACAAGCCATCTCCTTCAGTATGTTTCCACACTCAGACAGAGGGGCTGTCCAGTCTTTACAAGGAGACACTTCAAGAATCAAGGACTGATTCCAACAGGACACAAAATAAAATATAATAAAGCCCAGAGTTGTGCTTCTGCCCACACACACACCCCCCCCAAATGGAAACCAAAAACCACACTGAAAAAACCCCCCACCTTACATCCAATGCACTGAGTTTATATAGGGGGCAGGCAGAACTAAAACAGCCACCCCAAGGGTGGATGTTACAGCAATATGACATACACCTACAGCTGAGCCTAGAAATGGAATGGGGATTGATTGATTATTTCTCTAACTATATCTAGTTTTATATATATATATATATATATATATATATATATACCTATATCTACACAGATATATTTTTATGATTCCCAGGCAAAGCAGCACAAAAATAGCAGGCTCCTAGCTGGTCCTGACAAATAGCCCCTTAACCTCTAATCACTGGTTAAAAATGGGGCCTCTCCCTGGACCATCCTACCTCTGATCTTTGAAAAAAATGGGGTACCAACTAGCCTTTACCCTCTTGGCACTCCTTAGCACCTACCAGGGTATCCCTGGGGTGTAGTGGAGGGTAGAAGTTATCCCCCAATCATTCCTGCCCTAGAGGCTCCATTTTTTAAAATGGTACTGGGATGCCTCTAGCAGTAGTTTTACAGTACTATCACTAGGGATCAGGCTGCCAAGGTACCTTGGTAGGTGCTGGGATACTGAGAGGTTAGGGGTAGGGGTCCAGAGTGACCCTATATTTTACAGTGGATCGGGGGATTGGTTTGTGTGTGATCAGGGGGTCACAAATCTTTACAGGTGATCAGCGGGTGGAAGGTATGCATGGGTGAGGTTTCCACAAATTTTTACAAGGGGATGGGAGGATTTGGAGAGCGATTTTTGCAAACTGACTAGTCGCCGTTATGTCGGTCCCTGGGAGCATCGGCTTGCAAGTTAGCAGGCCAATGCTTCCAAGTGAAAGTAACAATACCTCGGGAGATGTTAACTTTCCAAGAACATCACAGCTTGCAAAGTTTAACTTGAAGGAAACCACAAAGCAAATACCAGGACTGACAATAATAAGAATCACTATTTGAACATTTGTAAGCTTTCTTGGTATAAGTTAACGTGTCTTTAGTTTTACAGTATGGTAATTTTTATTGGCATTCTTGGTTTTACAGGACAAATTATTTATTTATTTGTTTATTTGTTTATCAGCTTTCAGTGTATCACGTGACTGACTTAAGGTATTTATTTTTTTATTTGGTCCCATATCCTCCTCATCTCCTCCTTTGGTTTTTATTTGTTTATATGATTTTGTCCTTTTTATTATTGTATCCTTTTTATTATTGCATTCTTAATGTACTATTAATATTTAAGATCTTATAATTATTTCATTCTGTATTTTTATAATTTTTAATGATTTGGCTGTATCTATTTATGTTTTTAAACACTTGATTGATTCAATATGCTTTATACATTCTTAAAATTTTTGATCCATTTATATTTATTTGTATTTATGGTTCTGTTTTTAATCGTTTTATATTATTTCTTTGAGGTGTGTTTCTTTAAGACCCCCTGAGGAAGGCTCTCCAGCCGAAACGCGTCAGGGCACAATAAACAAAGTTTAACTTGAGCCATTTTATTTTGCATTGCAACAAACTGTTTTGCATACAGTATAGCTCATTATTATTTAATGCACATCGGGCTTCATAGTTTTTGCATTAGTTGTATTATTGATAATTAATGCATAGCACTGCCCTCATGCAGCTTAGTAAATAGAGCCCTAAGTTTGCCTCGAGACAGAGGGCAAAGTACCTTGCCCAAGGTCACAGTGAGCATCAGTGGGAGAAAGAGGATTTGAATCCTGACTTCCACACTTTACAGCCCATTGCTCTAGCGACTAGGCTGCACTCCTTGAATTATCATTGTTTACAAAGCATGTGTGGATGGTCAGTAGCCTGGAGATTTGGTGTTACTGCTCATAAGTTTCAAACTTGTGCTAATAAAACCATTTTTCTCTATGAGACTGCAGATACAAAAAAGGAAACAGCTTGCTTTGAAATAATGATTTTACTGCAGAGCCGAAATGGCATAATGAGGCGTCCAGGCTGCCAGGAGCTGTAACCCTTGATTGTTGGAATACAGCTGTCACATTAAAAATGACACATTGCCTGTGGATTGGCGTAGTGGCAGTAATCATGGATCTCACATCTGTGCTGCACTTAGCCAATTAAGGATTCTTACTGCAAGTATGGAGCAAGGTTAATGATATTATTGAGTTAGCTTCGTATATCAAGTAAATGCAAATGGTCTACAGAAAGAATAATATTTTTAACAGCATAACATTATGAAAACAATTGAAATCAAGCAAATTAGCCATAAAAGTAAAACTGCTCCTTGGATTTCTTTTTTTCTCTTTTATTGGACATGTTATTAAATAGGTTTACCTGAAAATTAATGCAGGGTTCCCGGGGGGGGGGGGGGAGGGGGGGATTGTACTGGTGTAATTTATCCACAGGGATTGTCATTACCAAGGGGAGATGACATACAGGGGGACTTTATTAATGTTTCCTTTGTGAACTGAGTCAGCTTCTTATCTCATGTGCGGACAGTTAGGCTCATTTTAAAGCTCTGTAATGTTTCTACTGTACTTAGAAATTGTTTAAAAAAGGAAGGACTCAGATGGCAAATATAATGGAAGAAGTTTCATCCTTCTGAGTCCTTGTTATATTGGGTGGTAAAGCAGAGCTGCCAGGTTACCTGGGTCCAGTCTGGATTGCTGACAACTCTTCCTGTTGCATTATCTGCTGCTCTGATTTCAACGGGTAGAGTCAGGGACTAAAAATATCACACAGCTTTGGGATGTAAGCTGAAGACCAGGACTGGCCAAAAATCTCCCTCCTCGAACTAGGAAACGTGGTAGCTCTGGATAAAACCAGAAAAACAGAGATTCCAGGATAATATTTAATATAATGTGCCAGCACATGCTGAAGAGAACAAATTATTGGTAACAGGTCTTTCTAGAAATAAATTGCAGTTTCTTCATTAGCCCTGCATCTCTTTGACTATATTTCAACATGAGCCTGATTCAAGCCGTGCACTGGAAATTTATTGGCTGAAATGCACAGACTAACCAATTTGGTCTTTTCTACTGAATAAAATCCTAGTATATGTCTATATACAAGGATTTTTATTCCAAATATCTTCATTAACACTTTACATAACAATATAACAAAATATTACAACCCAACAGCTGCACATAAAACTAGACCAATTGTAGATCAACCTCATCATTGTTAACAAAAAAAAAACACTCTAATGTCTTCCTCCTCTGCTAAAATTTCTCTAACAAGCTACTTCCTTCCACAGCAACCCTCTCATACTTGCAATAAAGACAGAATATATTCCACTACGGTGTATAATTCAGTTGGGTCACACATTTCCAATGACTAACAACCAATTTAAAGTGCACTTGCCAATCTGAAGCCAAACATATAGACATCAGTATGTGTAATCAGGTGGTAGTACCTGAGGACATCAATATAATAACTTTTATGTTAGTTGTTCAGTCAAATTTAAAATGGAAAGTATTCTAGCCCATACCTCCTCTTAAAAGATGGTGATATTGGGGGAAAAAAATAACAGACGTGAAAGCATCCCCATTTCCCACCCACAGGTCCAACAGCTGTTAATCCTCTGGAAAATCTGGAGATGTTTAATGTGGTAGAGTAAGTTGATGAGCCAAAAAGAATAAGAATTGGGTGACTGAAGCTGTCCAGGATATCCTGATAGATTTACTCCAGAAAACACCCCATGGGAGTATTGTATCTTAGTCATTTAAAGAGACGGGAGAAAAAATTGCTTTACTGCGGCCTCAAGTTCCTACTTTTAGTCCAATAAAAAAAATTGTAAGCCTGAAGGCCAAAGTCTTCACACATCTAGCAGATAGAATCTGTTCCATAGTTTCTATATTCCATGCCATTCAAGTTTTCCAGATTGGTTTACCTCCCACTTTCATAGCATTATTGAATCAAATAAGTCATCCCACAGTAAGCATGCTATAATCAACAGTTTTTATTTATTTTTTATTTATTTAATGCTTTTATATACCGCGCTCTTTACAATCAGTGTGGTTTACAGATAACATTTTGTGGAGAGCAGGAAGAACCTGCTTTGCACTTACATTGAACAGGAAATACAACTTGGGTTAATAACCATGGAGAGGTAAATACAGGTTATATGCAAGCTATATACAAGCTATATACAGGCTATATACAGTGTGGGCGGGAAGTCGCTGCGCGGCTATGGTAACAAAGGTTTCCTTGCGAGCTATGTATAGGGATGTGAATTGGGTCGTGTGTTTTTATCATGTAGGGATGTGTTGTTAGCTTGGGCATAGTGCAGGAGAAAAAGGTGGTGCTTTAGTGCTTTTCTAAATTGTGCAAAGTCAGTGATCATGCGGATGGACACCGGGAGCTCGTTCCAGCAGGTAGGTGCATAGAACATGAACGCTCTGTTCGATATAAATATCCAAAGACACAAGAGGGTAGCAATTAAAACTAAGTAATCTTTGCCAGCTACCTGTGGGGGCATACCCTGTAACAATTTAAGTGAAACAGGACTTAGCATTTCTGCCTCCAAAATCAGCCAAGGTGCCTTCGCTGAAAAAGCCATGTCCATAAAACATAATCCCCCTTCTCGCAATAAGACAGATGGTATTGATAGAAATCAGGAAAATTAACACCCCTTTCCGATCATAGCATTTTCAGTTTCCTAGTGGCTATCTGGGGGTCAGGGGGTTATGTGTTCACAGAAGAAACCTTAAGAGTTTCTGTTCTATTGGCTTATAAAGCTCAGGTTGGAAGGGGAAAGGGCGTATACTGAGAATATAACTGATCTTTGGAGCTTCCTCTTTGGAGGTTGGAAGCTGTCAAAATTGATCATTTTGACAGCTTCCAACTTCCCTTGTTGTTAAGTGCCATCGAGTCGGTGTCGACTCATGGCGACCCTCTGGATAGTTGTCCTAAATTGTGTTCAATCTTCAGTCAGGCAGCTCATTGTTGACAGACTGGTACCCGTAGATGCTGTTATTGTATTGATCCATCTCATTGCTGGCCTTCCTCTTTTGCGTTGACCTTCTATCTTGCCAAGCATGATGTCTTTCTCTAATGATCTCTCTCTTCGCATGATGTGTCCAAAGTATGAAAGTCGAAGTCTTGTCATCTGAGCTTCTAAAGAAAGCTTAGGTTTGATCTCCTCTAGTACTGACTGGTTTGTTCTTCGGACAGTCCATGGTATACGCAGCATTCGCTGCCAGCACCATAATTCAAAGGCGTCAATTTTCTTCCTGTCTATCTTTTTCACTGTCCAGCTTTCGCATCCATATGATGTTATTGAAAATACCATGGCTTGAACGAGTTGAATCTTTGTGTGGAGAGAGACATCTCTGCTCTTGAGAATCTTGTCTAGGTCTTTCATAGCCATTCTGCCAAGAGCAATGTGTCGTCAGATTTCTTGACTGCTTGTTGCTTCTTTATTGATAGTTGATCCAAGTAAGTTAAAGTTGTCAACAATTTCAATTTCTTTTCCTTCAACGATGAACTTGTTGATTTTGCCAGCTGTCATGATCTTTGTCGTCTTTAAATTAAGGTGCAGGCCCATTTTAAGACTATGTTCTTTGATCGTGAGAAGCAAATGTTTCAGATCATCTTCACTTTCAGCTTCCAACTTCCCTTTCCAGGACATATATAGAGGGGGTCAGGCAATGACTACCTCATTGACAAGGGATAGATGAATTCTGCAATTTGACTTAATTGTTGCCTCTAAAGTGGGGGTAAATGGAACTATCCCATGTCTGCTGCTAATGCATGTCTGTTTAACAGCAGATATTCAGATTTCAGTTAATTAATCCAGAATCCAGAAATAGCTACAAACTTGTCAATGGTTTTAGCAAGTGAGGCAATGAGTAGACATTAAGAAAAACTAAAACCTCAACATCAAATGATAATTTGAATTCCAGGGGCTTTGCATCTAACACTTTAAATGGTCACATTGTCCATTATTGACAGTATTAATGGTTCTATTGGTATATTAAATAGCAAGGGTGAAAGGGGAACACCCCTTCTGCAGATGACGAGAGAAGGCTTTTGGCATAGATATATGCAACCAGGTCCATACAGAGTATTTTTACCTTCTGTATTAATTTTTCTTCAGACTCCAGCCAGTGGAGATCTTTAAATAAATATGTCCACTTAATATTATCAATGACCTTCTCTGTGTCCAATAAGAGGGTCAATAAGGGGACCTCTTGCTGTTGTGCTGCTATAATCAGATTACACATTATCAAGCATTATAGAAACATAGAAACATAGAAACATGATGACAGAAAAAGACCACATGGCCTATCTAGTCTGTCCTTCCATAACAACAACTACAACAGTCCACTTTTTACCTTTAGAGATCCTCTGTGTTGGTCCCATGCTTTTTTGAATTCAGTTACTGTCCTCATCTCTACCACCTCCACTGGGAGACTATTCCATGGATCCACTACTCTTTCTGTAAATAAATATTTCCGCATATCACTCCTGAATCTATCTCCCTTCACCCTCATCCCATGTCCCCTCGTAGCAGAACTTGCCTTCAATTGAAAGAGGCTCTCTCCCTGAACATTTATGCCACGGAGGTATTTAAACATCTCAATCATATCACCTCTATCCCGCCTTTCCTCTAAGGTGTACATATTAAGATCCTTAAGTCTGTCCTCATATGCTTTATAATGAAGCCCATTAATCATTTTAGTAGCAACCCTCTGTACCGACTCCATCCTGTTCACATCCTTTTGAAGGTGCGGTCTCCAGAATTGCACACCATACTCCAAATGAGGTTGCACCAAAGACTTATACAGAGGCATTATCACCTCCTTTTTTCTGCTAGCCATTCCTCTCCGTATGCACCCAAGCATCCTTCTAGCTTTTGCCGTCGCCTTTTCTACCTGCTTAGCTACTTTAAGATCATCAGACACAACCACGCCTAGGTCCCGCTCTTCTTTAGTGGACAAAAGTACTTCACCTCCTATACTGTATTGCTCCCTTGGATTGCTGCAGCCCAAATGCATGACCTTACATTTTTTAACATTAAATCCCAGCTGCCAAATTCTAGACCATTCTTCAAGCTTAGCTAGATCCCTCCTCATGTTATCTACACCTTCCTGGGTGTCTACTCTATTGCAGATTTTGGTATCATCTGCAAAGAGGCAAACCTTACCCGACAGCCCTTCCGCTATATCACTAACAAAGATGTTAAAAAGAATCGGACCAAGGACAGATCCCTGGGGCACACCACTGGTAACATCCTTCTCCTCAGAGTGAGCTCCATTTACTTGTACTCTTTGTCGCCTCCCACCCAACCAATTTCTAACCCAAACAGTAACTTTAGGGTCCATCCCTAGGGTGCTCAGTTTGTTTATAAGTCACCTGTGAGGAACAGTGTCAAAGGCTTTACTGAAATCTAAATACACCACATCTAGAGCTCTCCCTCGGTCCAACTCCCTGGTCACCCAGTCAAAGAAATCAATCAGATTTGTCTGACAAGACCTGCCTCTGGTGAATCCATGCTGCCTCGGATCCTGTAATCTGCTGTACTCCAGAAACCTCACTATTTTCTCTTTCAGCAGCGTTTCCAATAATTTACTCACCACCAAAGTTAAACTAACCGGCCTGTAGTTTTCAACCACATCCTTACTTCCGCTTTTGTGTAAAGGCACCACATGAGCCTCTCTCCAGTCCTTTGGCACCACTCCCGACTCCAATGAGGCATTGAAAAGGTCAATCAGTGGAGTTGCTAGAACGTCCCCAAGTTCCCTCAGTATTCTAGGGTGTATCCCATCCGGTCCCATCGCTTTGTCTACTTTAAGTTGAGCTAGTTTCTCACGAACACAGTCTTCTGAAAATTGTTCAAGATGTCCCTCGCTTCTGTTCTTATTTGTGGGTGTTTTCTGAGGTCCTGCTCCTGGTTCTTCATCTGTGAACACAGAACAAAAATATTTGTTAACAATTCCGCTTTATCCTTATCAGCTTCTACATATTCCCCCCCCCCCCCCTGCACCCTTGAGTCTGACAATACCACTTTTGCCCTTCCTCTTCTCACTAATATATCTGAAAAATGTCTTATCCCCCCATTTTATTGCATTGGCTATTTCCTCCTCCTTTTGAATCTTTGCCTTCTTGACTACTTTGCTAGCTTCTCTAAGGTTTTCCAAATACAGATGCCTGTCTTCCTCTCTCTGTGATCTCTTGTATTTCATGAAGGCCTCCCTCTTTTTCTTCACTTTTTCAGCTACTTCCTTCGAAAACCATAGCGGTCTCCTGTTCCTTTTGCCTTTATTCACCATTTTAACAAAAAGGTTGGTTGCCTTTAAAATACCCCTTTCAGTTTTGCCCACTGTTTTTCTACATCCCCCAGCTGTTCCCATCCCACTAACGACTCCCTGAGGTATTGGCCCATCTTCGCAAAGTTAGTCTTCCTAAAGTCTAAGATCCTCACCTTGGAATGGATTCTAACAGCCCTAGTCCTAATACTGAACCACACCATCTGGTGATCACTGGATGCAAAATGATCTCCCACTACAACATCAGAAACACTTTCACCATTGGTAAGCACCAAGTCCAGTATGGCCCCTTCACGTGTGGGGTCTGTTACCAATTGCCTGAATAGTTCTCCCTGTAGAGAATCCAGGATCTCCTTACTTCTAGATGATACTGCAGGAATGTGCCAATCAACATCTGGCATATTGAAATCTCCTGTCAGTAGCACTTCCCCTTTCCTAGCAATGCTGCATATGTCTTCAATTAACTCTCTGTCCACCTCTTCCTGTTGTGAGGGAGGTCTGTATATCACACCAATGCAAATAGATTTCTCTTTCCCTCTTTCTAGTTTAACCCACAGTGCCTCCTCTCTCCCTTTTAAGCTCTGTAATTCCAAAGCTTTAATAGTAGTTTTTACATATAGTGCCACTCCTCCTCCCCTTCTTCCTACTCTGTCTTTTCTGAATAAAGTATAGCCAGGTATAGTTACATCCCAGTCATGGTTTTCTGTGAACCATGTTTCTTTTACTGCCACTAAATCCAAGTCAGCCACTCCCACCAAAGCTTCAACTTCAGGGATCTTATTTCCCATGCTACGGGCATTAATACACACTGCTTTCCATATGTTACCCCTGTTACCCATTTCCATAAAGGTATTTAATGTATCACCTACCTGGGGGCTTTCTTCACCCATCCCCAACAAATCTAGTTTAAAGCCCTCTTCAGTAGATTAGCCAGTCTACTACCAAAGATGCGTTGACCTTTCTTGGACAGATGGATGCCATCTCTGCTCTGCAACCCTTGGAACAGCATCCCATGGTCTAGGAAACCAAAACGCTCTCAATGACACCATCCACGCAGCCATGCATTCATCTCCAGGATGCGAGCCTCTCTGCCTTGGCCTTTACCCTCAACAGGGAGGATTGAAGAGAACACCACCTGTGCACCTAACTGCTTCACCCTCTGTCCCAGAGCCATGAAGTCACTTTTGATACGTTCTGAGGTATACCTGGCAGTATCATTTGTTCCAACATGGATTAGCAACATTGGGTAATAGTCAGTGGACTTGATGAGTCTCGGCAAACTCTCCGTAACATCTTGGATTTTGGCACCAGGCAGACAGCATACCTCTCTGGACATCAAGTCTGGTCGGCAGATGGACGCCTCAGTACCCCTCAGAAGAGAGTCTCCAACCACCACTACCCTTCATTTCCTTCTGGTCACTGATTCCGCAACTTTGGGGTACTTGAACTCTGGTTCTTCCCTTTCCAGGGATGCTTTCACCTCCTCCACTTCCAGGGCTGCATAATGGTTCTTCAATTCAAGGGCTGGAGAAGATGGATTGGTGATTTTGCAGGCCCTGGTGACTTGTGTCCAACCATCGACATTCTGTTGGCACCCATCTTCTCCTGTGCTGGAGAGCCTGGTTGCTGCAAGAAGCAACTCATTAATGTACTTCTCACTGTCTTGAATGCTCCTCAGCCTTGCCACCTCCTCTCTGAGTTCCTCCACTTGTTTCCTCAGAGCTTCAGCATGCAGGCACCCTGCACATGGAATTGGTCCTTCAACTGGCATTAGGACCTCTGTCTGGACCGAGGCAGAAGCTGTAATGGGGGCAACAGCTTTAGCAATACGATTTTTCCCAGCCATTGTTCTGTTTGTGGAGCTTAGGTATCTGTTAAAGCAAAAGAGAGAGATCTACCAATTACCAGCCGGTTTCACAGCTGTCCTTTCAGAGAAAAAGCAGTTAAATCTCTTTAATTATATTCAAAATGTGCTGGTCCAATTCACTGTGATTTGTTAAAGGGGGAGGTGCCCTATAAAGCAAGACTGCTCACTAGGGGTGGGTGGGAGTCGGGGTGGGTAGGGAGGGAACTAACACCTGATTAGGTGTTAGCAGTTTCTAAACCTGAGGAGGTTACTGGAGTTCAGCAACCTACTGTGCTCAAGGAAGGTTCTCCTAAAACAGCAAAAATAAAGTAACCTTGCTTTAAAAAATATACAGTACACAAAACCCTTTTAAGAGCTCCCAGTCAGAGAGCTAGCAATGTAATATAATAAAACAAACAAAGAAACCCTCAAATCCTTACTGTTTGTTTGATCTATGGAGCCCTATCAGCAGTCATTTTCCCTTGCACAAATCCCATTTGATCACTACTGATAATTGTATGAAGAACTTTCCCTGTTCTTCCAGCTAACACTTTGGCATAGAATTTATAATCTGTATTAATCAGAGAGATGGACCTAAAATGTGATACTAATTATTATTTTTTTATTTATTTAACATCTCTTTTATACCGCCTTTCAGAATTATCAAGCTGGTTTACATAGAACATAACTGGAACTTACATAAAACAATAATTAACGGAACACAACTTAGGGTTTCATGGGAATAGTAGATTTTAATAATGCATGCAATCTGCGGGGAGGGGAATGATATGAACAATGACAACCTATGTACAATGGCTTATTCGTTTAGGATATTATCTGGATACTTGTGAGAGCTTTCTGACTGCATCATGGGAGATTATGTATCTGTTCCAAAGTATTCCTGGAAGATAAGTTTTAAGCTCTTATATGAAGTCTTTTACATTTTTTGTTGCTCTTAAATTACTTGGGAGGGTATTCCATAAAGTGGGACCATAGATGGAGAATGCTCGCTGACACGTTGCTTGTGTGCTGGTTTCCTTATGTTTTAGGGTTTTTATTAGGTTCTGATTTTGTTGTCTTCTCAGTCTGTTGTGTGGTAAGTTCTGTATGAGAGTTTGTAGACAGTCTGCGGTCAATTTGTGTATAGTCTTATATGTATTCATGATTGACTTGTATTTTATGCGCACCTGAATGGGAAGCCAGTGTAAGTCTTTGAGAACTGGAGTGATGTGTTTGTGTCTTGGTGTCCTTGAGATCATATGGCTGCAGTATTTTGGGCTAGTTGTACGGGGAGTAGTGCATATTTTGGAATTCCTTGAAGTATAGAATTACAGTAATCCAAATGAGGAATGATGATTGCTTAACAAACTGTTCGGAAGAGGTTGGCATCTAATAGTGGTTGAAGGTTATGTCATGAAAAAATCTGTCCTTGAACAGGAGATATGGGGTAAAGAATAAAAACTTTACCTGTCAGTTGTTGCAATCTCCAGGTCTCCACTACCCCCAAGCTATGGATCATGGAATGCAACATATACCAGGATATAGTTGGCCAAAACACAATTGTGTCTAACAAGATATCTAAGAGCAGATTGAAATCCCCCACCATCAACAATAAGACCCCTGCTAGCCTTCTCAATTAGCATACCCACCAGCTCACTGAAAAATGCAGGTTGCACTGGGTATGTATACAATAACCAATGTTACATCTACCTCTCCCAACTTAACCCTTAAGAAGACCCACCTACCCTCCATTTCAACTCCTGAATTTAAGGAGTAACCTACAGAGTTCTGCGCAACAAGATGGCTATACCATTTTTTTTCCTGAAGTCAGGGCAAAGACAGCCATAAAAAACATTCATCATTCAACTGGTGTGTTTCCTGTAAATATATATACCATGAATAAATCCAGAGAGATGATTATACCGGTGAATATCACCGAGGGAAAAGTCATTTTCAAGGAACTGCTGGTACCGCCACTCAAATAAGTGAATGAGTTATCATATGTGCCCTGATGCAGAACGTATGAGTTGTAAAGTTTGAAACATGACATCATGTCAGGAAAAATAAATGGACATATGAGGGAGTGCTTACCAATATGTTGCTTCTTTTAAGTAAGAATTGAAATTTAGCAAAAAATAAAAATAAAGGACCAAAATTATAAGATTCTAGCATAATTGCTGGGAACCTTTTAAAAAAAGATCCGACAAAAAAAGTTTTGTTTATAGATAAGTGTGATAGGATTGGATATAGTTGGTGAGGTATATTAAATTTCCTGTAAAAATATAACAGCTTGTTCTTTCCACAAGTACAAGATTTATTTTCCTTTTGATGAGGTGGGTTTCTCTTAACATGGAGTGAAAGAAATCTATATGGAAATACAATTGACATCATTTTTCACAATGATAGCAGTGATCCCAATATTATCCATCTAGATAACATTACCATCTACCCCATACGTAGAAGAAAGGTGATCTACATTCCTTTCTTTATAGATCATTTCACAAGTAATATGCAGCCAATTTAAGAAAGTAGCAGAAAACCACTGCCTCAATAAGAAAAAAAGCACTGTGTCCTAGTACAGACTTCATGACCCAGCAGTAACCATAATCATCAGTTTACTTCCAGCAAAGGAACCCATATTACAACATGCATCCAGCCCAGCTGCTTCCATCAGTCACCTCAGGCACTACACCCTCCATCATCACACATCCAACCACTCGATATCACCATGCCACCTGATCCACACTGACAGCCTTTCCTATTCATCTAAACTGCAGTACAAGGACACCCTGAATAAACATCCAACCAAACACCAGTCATTCTTCCCACCACACACCACCATTCATACCATTGATTGATTGAAGTAATAAGCAGTTTCCAAGAACAGTCCACAAATCCTAGGTGTCACTGTTGCAGTACTTCACAAGGAATATGCCAGTCGCTCGCTATCAGTGGAAATATAAATCACATAGTTGAGCAGCATATGAACTTCAAAACCATGTCAATCAAATCCATCCTGAAGCTAACTGGCCAAATTCACTGACAATCATAATCCAATAAAGTTATCTTCATAGATGGAGAACCAAAGCACCACTCTACACCACCTTCCCAAAGAGGTCATTACAAGAAGACAGAGAAATGCCACAGCCGGGCCAAACAAATCATTTTCATATCAGCGCCTTAGTGTTCCACTGTAAACTTTTGCAAGGCCTTCAGATCTTCAAAGCTCCTGTAGCATTACTTGTTATTCTCACAGTGACAGGAACAGTCCATAGTGCGTATTTCTTTGCTTTAGTTGATCCCACAGCACTAAAAGCCACTTATGACATACCGTGGTACTATGCAAATCTGATACAATTGAGACACTTGCAAAATCTCCAAGATGGGAGGATACCCCAGCGGCTTCACTATTATGGGCCTGAGAAATTTGACTCCAGACCCTCAATAGTATGGAGACCTGAACACCTATTCTATTTCCAACAAAATGTCAAAATTCAATCCTGCCACTTTTGGTAGAAACTCCACAACAAACTTAATAGTGTTCACCCTTCTATCAATTTTGGTATACCCAGCAGTCACCTGTTATTGCATCTAGTACGATTATTTGACTTTTTTCTGTAGCATAGTATTATTTTCTGCATGGGTCATTAACTTTCTTTCCAATGTCACAGTGTACTCCAGATTTGCACCCAGTTGCGATTTGATTTCGTCCATCTTTTCCTTGCCCTCTCTGATTTCCTCCTTGTTGGCCTTCATCATATCCTTGATTTACAAAAGTTCAGTCATCACGGTTTGTAGTGTAACTTCCATTTCCTTTGGGCCCAGCATCTGTTGTGGTGACACAGGTTTTATTTTTGAGCATTTCATCCCTTGCAAAGTCACCGATAAAAAACCAAACTTCCCTAGTTTGCTGGTCAGCAACTCCAGTCTTTTTCAAATGTGTATAGTCTAGCTCAAGCAGCCCCAATTCCTGGAAAAATACTCTTTTCTTCTGGGTTGTGGGGAACTTGAGCCTTAAGCAACCATCTTGGTATCCGCTCACCAGATCCTCCCCCTCACCTTCCACATGCAAGGTTTGAATCTGACCCCTAAGTGTTAGAAGCCAGAAATTCTAGCTCAGCAGCGGTATTTAATACATGCTAAAGACATTTATGATGGGATAGAATTTACGATCTGAATACTGTGGTTGCAGGACATGGAAGAGGTCATTTAAAATGACATTTCCATGTATAAAATATTTTATGCATAGTAACAGCCTTTTCTAAAATTGCCCTGAATATGTGTATACACCGTGTATCCAACCTAGACAGAGGTGTTCCCCATGGGTGAGGATGGGTCAGGGTTTGTACTTATGCCGATATGTGCACAAAAAACTTGTGTTTGTAAGAAAGTGTAAATGCATACATGTACTTTCTGTGGCATAATATTCAAGGGGGAAGTATGCACGTATTTCCCTTTTAAAATGTGTATCTGCTGCACAGATCAGGTGATATAAGGGTCTGCATAAAGATGCACGCCATCAATGCATGTAAATCACCTGTTTTCACTGCTTTACGTGAGTGAATGGGCCTTGCATGCATTCTTGGCCGATTGCTATTCTGTACCTACATGCGTCAGGCTGATGGCACTTACTTTCAATGTGGGCCTAGAGATGGGCGGAGCTTGGGCAGACCATCTAAGTCATTGTGCCTACTTTGCTATACATGTCCTACCTCTTGTGCCCCTAGTTTATAAATTTAAAAATGCGCATACTTGGCATTATAAGATAGGCGTGATTGGCGCACATTAAACCACAGGTTGACTAGGCATGACTTTATAAAATTACCCTCCACATGTCTATGATTCTGAATTTAAGCCACCTTCAGACCAGATATGTGTTTGGTAAAATAAGATGCAAAAGCCCCACAAGACAGTTCGCTTGCACAATTTCAAGACTGTGATTTTTTTGCCTGAAGCAGTTATCTTCCTGCAATCTCTGGAACGGAAAAAGGTCCACCGAAAACATGCAGGCAAAGACCTGCATAAAAGCACTTCTGCCAGATTTTGTTTTAATTCAGACATTTTGGACAAAATCTTACAGCACTTTTGTCCAAACCTTAAATCTAGTTCTTTGTCTTTTCTACAACGTGATTCCCAGTTAATTTATATTAACTCCCCTGCTAAGGAGCTGAATTTAGCAGTAGCACTAATAATTAAGACTTCAGCCCTGGCGTCCGGTGCTACTGTTTACAAGTTTCAGACTTGTACTACTTGAAGTCCTTAGTATGCTTGTTAACATGTGTCTAATATATGCAGAAGTATTTTCCATATTAATTAGCCTAATGCATTGTCACAAAAAGCATGTAAGCTAAGCGTGATTGCTAGAACAGGTGCAGATGATTAATCTGCCTCATGTCATTTCTTGTACACCCAAGGCACATCTGCTTGCCTCTGTTGGAGAGAGGATGCGGGGCTCCATGGACCTATGGTCTGGCCCAGTTTCACACGTCTTATGTGATAAGAGGTATCGGCAGTGTTTAGAATTACTGCAGAGAGCCGCCATCGCCTGCTGTTTTCAGTTACCTTTTGAAACATAGTCATTTTTTAAGTAATTGTTTTTCTGCAGTATTCGATATGGACTCTGTGCCTGTAGAAAAATATTAACAGTCCATGTATAAGCAATAGCTCAGGAGTTTAAACTGGCCAAAGGCAAGATCCCGAGTAGCAATTTACTCATGCATCCCTGGTGCACTCGATCCTGCAAAATCATATTTCTGTCAGCTGGATTTTATAGCGCATTTATGAATGGAACAAATAGCTGAAGAGATTCTTAAAAACATCGCTGCTGAGCGCAGTCTCTACCATCTAGATTTTAAAAATACAAAAAAGGTACATATTATTGTAAATTACTGTAATCAAAAATTTATCACTGAACTATAAAGTCAAGATAAAAGACTTGAAGGCATGGAGCATAATAGAGCTCCTGGTAGATGCAATCCACTTATTCATTTAAGAGTTTTCTGTCTCCCACTGTACATAAATTACAGGTACCATAGAGCACAAATTATGGGTTTCATTTATTAAAAAATAAAGTCCTATTCAGCGAAGAATGTCTCACCCGTTGTGCTTGGAATAAATATTCTTAGGGGAGTGACATCTGGAAATCTTTGCAGCGATATCACTTAATGGTGCATCGCTTCCAGATGTGAAATATTTTTTTTATGCTGTTCCTAATATTAAAATGGTAAATGCAAGTTGCAGGCACAAATATTGCCATCTCATAGTAGATGTTATAGAATATTCATGAAAAATATAAAGGGGATCATTTTAGAAATGCTGTTCATGACTCCTACGTTTAAAAATGCCCATCCAGTCCTGCGAATCACATCAATGTCCCAAGGACTATTTTAGAATGTCTCAAGTTTACATATGTCCAGCGCGATCACGTCTGTGTTGCGCAGGGGTGTGCCCAGGATATTTCCAAAAATATACACATCTGCACTCACTTGTAGAACAGCACTGCAAGTTTGGACTCCGTGGCAGACGTGTCCATATCTATACCCACTCCTGGGCACAAATAGGCATAAGCAAAGGGCTTGTTTTGGCAACAGAAGTCCTGTACAGAGAAGAGGAGAAAGCCCTTTCACTCCCCCAGTAATTTTTACCATTCCAAAAAAGCATGCAGGTAAATAAATATACCTTTTTCTTGACTGTTGTGGCACTGCACATCTCTATCTACAAAATACTGGGGCGGGACGTGTATGTGACGAGAAATACACAGGGCAAGGAGTCTAAGTATGGGGACAAGTTATAGCACGTGATTAATGGAACTATGTGGATTTGGCGGTTCAGTTCACCATCATGCAGCAAGGTTGCAGAATTTCCTGACTTTTGATGCTGTGAGTTTTTCATTCCCGTTACCTCTTTTCTTTTTAATGAACTTCATCTGTGGAGGGTTTTTATCTGGAACCCAGCATATTTTAACGGACTTTAGAGTTTTCCTTCTATCTTTGGCAGATACAACTGCTAATTAGCCACACCTCACAAATATTTTACATGACCTAACACGCTTGCTCTTGAAGCTCCTCAGCTTGTACCTCAGACTCCAGGAGCTAGAAAAATTAGTTCAAAAGATAGAGGGACCAATAGTCAGCAGTGGCTGTCAGTGCTTTTAAAGTGCCAGGCCATCTCCACTTTAATTTTACCTGCACATTCAGCACCATAACTTAGCTGGCATCTGACACTGAATAGCTGCTTTTGCCAGACAAAGCGAAAACTGGATAAAGTTAGGACTGCTGCTGGGACCACCCAGGCTCCATCCACAGATCGCCCCTGTTTTAACCGGGCATCTTTCCTGTGGTCTGTGCGGATATTCAGCAGCACTCTGTATGCATAGTGCCACTAAATACTGGGATTGCCACAGCTAGTTAGCTGGACCTACTAACTAACTAAACCCTTTTGAATATGCCCCCAGTCTTTATTATCATACCACAGTTAATTAAGGTGTGGCATTTTTCTACTATGTTACATTAAATACCAATAATTGGAAAGTATTTCCAAATGAGATTCCCCCAAAACTGCATGGGAGTCCTCCACCTGCGTTGCTGCCGGTGGGGAGAGGTGCTGTGATATTGCGTTTTTAGCCACAATATTGCAGCACCTCTTCCCACCAACGGCAGCGTGGGCGGAAGACTCCTTTTCAGCTTTGCAGGAACATTGTTCCCAAATGCAGAAAGCTGAAAGCTCCATCCAGTAGCTAAGGTGGACGGGCAGTGCCTTACCAGAAGCACTAGGCACACTATACACCAGAATTGCATGAGCAAAAAAAATGATTGAACTCATATTTTTGCCCTTAGAAAAGTAAAAATTATAGCGGAGAAGCCCTTTATATTGAAACTTGTTCTTGCAGTGATATTAGCAGGAAGGCACTAATAACCTATTTAAAGTGTCTACAGAGTTCAGTCTCCCTCTCCCCTCCCCAAAACCAGCATCCCAAATAAATAAACATCATTAGTCAATGATGTATTTAGTGATCAGCAATAGGCACTCTGCATCTTCGGACACTGAGGAGAATAAAGAGAAGTGTTTGCTACCTGCTTAGCAAAACAGAGGAACTGTAAATCCCGCACTCAAGCTTTCAGCTGAACTGAAAGATTCTGTGTAGACCAGGGAATATCAATAATAAAGTAGAACCCACATAAAAGGAGACCTATTAAAGAAATAAACCTGCCAAAAGAAAACAAGTTCCCTACGGTAAAGTCATAAATACTTCTTTTCCATATGAAAGAAGCAGACAATTGTAGACCGTGAATGTTGGACATGTGATGCAAGTTAATCTATCTACCAATTTATTGAACACTTAAGTTATCTTAGATTTCATGGAATGCCGGCCTGAGAGAATTTGATTGATGTGTAGAGATACGCATTCAGTTTGTTGGTTTCAGACTGGAAAGTTTATGTTCATAAATAACAAGCATTAAATCAACTTATCCATATAAAATCCCTGAATTATGCATATAAAGTTGATTAACACAGGTAACTCAAATTTTACTTGTAAAAATAAAGATTTATATCCATTAATTTTATATCCAAAAAAATGAAATCTGAAAATTGGGGAAAAAATCAAAAATTGATCTGAAATTTCTTCCATGCATATCCCCTACAGATGTGGTATTTAAAGGCCAAAGTTGTTAAATGCTGTTGAGACGATGTTGACACATGGCTACCCTGTGGATATTTGTTCTAAACTGTGTTCAGTCTTCATTCAGGTGGCTAATTGTTGATAGAGTGGCATCCAGAGCTGCTGTTATTGTATTGATCCATTGCATTGTCGGTCTTCCTCTTTTGCGTTGACCTTCAACCTTGCCAAGTATGATGTCTTTCTCTAATGATCTTTTTCTTCACATGATGTATCCAAAGTATCAAAGTCGAAATGTCATTTGATTCGCTAAGTTTGATCTTCTCTAATACCGATCTTCAGGCAGTACATGGTATACACACTATTCTTCACCAGCATCATAATTCAAAGGCATCAATTTTCTTCCTGTCTTTCTTCTTCATTATCCAACTTTCATGTCCATATGATGTTATTGAAAATACCATGGCTTGGCCAAGTCTTTATCTTTCTTTATCTTTATCTTTATTATTCACTGGATATACTGTTCTAGGTTACTTGGTATCAGAGCAGTTTACATTACAAAAAAAAAGGCTGTACAGAGAAGGATGGAAGGAATGCCATAATTAAAATAGGACAGGAGAAGAGCGAGATGGTAGGTAGGGCAAGTGAGAGTATGGGATTGTCAGTTAAGACTGTGGAAAAGGGAGGTCAAAAGCAATATGAAATAAGTGAGATTTAAACTTTGGGAATGAAAGGTCCGAATGCAGAGTGGCGGATAGGGAGTTCCACAGGGCAGGGCCCAGAAAGAAAAAGGCAGAGTTTCGTGTTTGTTCCAAATGTGCACATGAGACTGAGGGAAGTGCTAAACGGTTAACATGGAGAGATCTTAGCAGAAGGTGAGGAGTGTGGCACCGCAGAAGATTAGCCAGATACTGTGGTGCGCCAGCGTGAATAGCTCTGTGAACCAGGGTGAGGACTTGTAGTCAGTATAGTACTTGAGGGGAAGCCAGTATAAGTGAATGAGGAGGGGAGTGATGTGGTCAGAGTGAGAGGAGTGTGTAAGTATTCATGCAGCTGTATTTTGAAGTAGCTGGAGACAGCAGAGCTGATAGTGAGGAAGTCCGGCAAGTGCAGAGTTGCAATAGTCAAGCCTAGAAACAACCAATGATAGAAGAAGGGTCGTGAGAGAAGACATAGTGAGAAAGGGATGAACTGCATGTATTTGACGTAGGGAGAAAAAGAGGCGCCACACCAGAGAGGACAGATGGCCATGAAAAGATAATGAGGATGACCCCGAGATACCAAAGTGATTGCACAAGAGGGACAGGGGAATGAGCGATTGTGGGGGCAAGCGTGGAGAAGGGAGTACTAAAAGCAAACCAGATAGCAGCACATTTTGGAGGGTTAAAATGGAGACGATTGGTAGTAAGCCAGGTAGAGACGTGAGAGGAGGGAGTTTATGAGAGCCAAATCAGGGGACTGAGAGCTGGTGTAATGGAGGAGAATAATATTGTCTGTGTAGAAGTAGGCAGAAATGCCAAACTGCTGAATGATCAGAGCAAGGGGGGGCAGAAAAATGTTGAAGAGAAGGGGTGCCAACACAAAGCCCTGGGGGACAACATAGGTGAGAGAAGTAGTGGGAGAGAGAGGTGGTCGCCCCGCAGATGACAGAGAAGGAGCGAGAGGACAGAAAAGGTTGGAACCAAAGAACAGTGTCCCGGAGCCCAGAGCCGTGAAGACGGGAAAGCAGAATAGAACATCAACTAGATCAAAGGCGGAAGAGAGAGCTAGTGAAACTGTGAGAGAGATGTCACCCTGATCGTGTGAAACATGGACTTCATTGAGCAGTGAGAGGAGAACAGTTTCCGTGCTGTGACCGGGTTGAAATCTTGACTGACGGGGGTGTAGAGCATTAGTGGAATCGAGATGGGAAGATAGCTGTGCAAAAACTAGTTTCTCTAGAATTTTGGAAAGGAATGATAGATTGGAAATAGAATGCCTGTTAGCCAAGTTGGTGGGATCCAGGGACGGCTTCATAAGTAAGGGATGTATAATGGCATGTCTCCACAAAAAAGGAAAAACACCGGAGGAGAGACTGGAATTGAAAAGGGCAAGCACAAAGGGCAGCAGAGCGAGCGATGGTTCAGTAATCCAATGTGAAGGAATGGAATCAGAGGGGCATGTAGTTTTATGAAATGAGCCAAGAGCCTTGGAGAGATCAGATGCGGAAATGGGCTGAAACAAGAACAGGACATGGGAAAGAGAAGAGAAGAGGTGTTGGACAACTAGGGAACATGAAGCGTAGTGCAGTGATTTTCTCAGTGAAATAGATGGTTAAAGAGCCAGGACCAGGGAGAGAGGGACAGGTTGTAGCAAACGAAGCGTGGGGGGGAGGAGAGGGAGCAAAGTACTGAGTAGAGTTGCCGGGTAGAATTAGCTGAGGATGAGATCTGAGTAGAATGATATGATTTCTTGGCTGCATGAATAATTTGCTTATAGTGATGATGGCAGTGATAAAATTGTGATAAGGTGTCAGGGGAGGGATGGTGACACCAGATGCATTCGGCCCAGCAAAGATAAACACAAAGAAGCGAGAGATCAGCATTGAACCATGGGTGGCATCAAGAGTGATGCTGGGGAAGGGCTGGTTAAAATGGTGCCAGTTGATCTAGGTGGCTACTAAGGATAGTGTGCCATGTCTGCGCCTGAACATGGGGGGGGGGGGGGGGAGAGAAATGAAATCCGGGGGAACAGGGAGTCAGCAGAAGGAAATTGCTGGAGGGTGGCAGGGGAGAAATGACACCTCAACAGGGGTTGCTTGGACACAGATGATGGTACTACTGTAGTTGCTGGAAGGGAAAGAGAGAAAAACACGCAATGGTGATCTGCCCAGGGGAGGGAGAGGGTCGAGACACTGGAAGGAGCAATAGGAGAGGAAGAGAGGGTAAGGATAAAAGTCAAGATGTGGCCGGCAGTATGGGTGGGGGAGTGGACATGTTGAAGAAGGGAGAGGTCTGAAAGATGGGTGAGAGAAGCCCTATCCTTAGAAGGGGAGTCAATATGGATATTGAAGTCACCAAGGATCGTTAAGTGAGGATAGGATAAGGAAGCCTCTGAGGGCGTGAGCAGGAGAGATTACCAGAGGTCGGGATGAATAGAGAGAGGAACATAAAGAAGGAGGTAACAACTGGGAGGGGGTGAGGTCTAATTGTAGTAGCAGGGCTTCCAGGTAGTGGAGTGCTGGAGAGGGCAGGGAAGAACAATGGAGGACAGCCACCCCGCCACCAGATCGATCTGAGCAAAAAACAGAAAAGGCTGAAAAATTAGGGGAGAGGCAGCCATTTAAAAGGGGATCCTCACCATTGTGCAGCCAGGTTTCAGAGAGAAACAGGTGCGACAAGTGAGTGGTGGAGAAGAACATCATGAATGCGTTCTGATTTGGAGCATAAAGATTGGCAGATGAGTAAAACCAAACTGAGAGTAAGATAAGCTGGAATGGCGCATGGTTGGGGGTTGGCTGGAAGTGTGTGCGAAGACATGCAGGGTATGAGGTTGGCAGGGACCTAGGAAAGGTAACCAGGTCATGGAAAAGTGGAAGGTTGGGGATACCAGCCGCAATGAATGGGTATGGAGGACATAGTGAGCAGGCGGGTGACGCACATGACCCACAGAAGGTCAGTGAGGGTAAAGGAGAGGAGGTTGACAGACTTATGTGGATAAGAGCCCTGGTAGGTGAGGTGAGGAAGCAGAAGGGCGCACGGTGCAGTGCAATGACGGGGTCGAATATTTGTATGCAGTGATATATTTCTGCACTTGAAAATCTTATACGGGTCCTTCATAGCATTCTACCAAGAACAATGTGTCATCGTATTTCTTGACTACTTGTCATTTCACTGTGTAACACAATTTTTGTTCCTGGGTAGTGACTGTTATTTCCTAATTGCTTATAACTTAAAAGTATGGAAAATAGTTATTATTCTCATTAAACTTTGCTTTTGTGAACAGGAGATTGATATTTGTGAAATGTACATATTCCTGTTGTTAAAACAGGATTACTTGTGCCTTTTTGTTCACATAAAATTAAAAAAACACAACATATAATATTTATTTATATTTAAGTTATTCAAGAAAGACCATAAAACATTTAGAAGTGAGTAGATTTTTGACATTTACGATTATATTGTAAATCACTTTCACAAATAAACTCTCAGATGTAGTCTCCCAGCATGTTCTCGTTATACAGTCTTTGTTAGCGGCGTTCAAATTCCAGTATATCCTTGTGGAAACATTCACCTTGCTCGTCTGAGTACACTTCCATGTTCTCCTTGAATTTATCAAGATGAGCATCAAGGATATGGACTTTGAGAGACATTCTGCAGCCCATTTTGCTGTAATTCTTAATCAGAGTCCCAATCAGTTCTACATAGTTTTTGGCCTTGTGATTTCCCAGAAAGCCATGAACCACTGCAACAAAGCTGTTCCAAGCTGCTTTCTCCTTCCTAGTAAGCAGTTTGGGAAATTCCATGCACTCAAGAATCTTTTTTATTTGTGGTTCAACAAAGACACCAGCTTTGACTTTTGCCTCAGACAGTCTTGAAGGTACTTAAAAATTTTCAACTCTTTCTCTAGAGCTGTGACAAATTGTTTCATAAGGCCCAATTTGATGTGCAGTGGTGTCATCAGCACCTTCTGTGATTCTACCAGTGGCTCCCACTTCACGTTCTTTGTCCCAACAGAAAATTCAGTTCACTGTGGCCATTCCAACATATGGTAGTGTGCCACGGTGTCCCTGCTGTCCCAAAGACAAAGATAGCAGGGAAACTTGGTAAAACTGCTTTGGAGACCCATCAGAAATGCCACCATTTTGAAATCTCCGATAACCTCCTAGCCATACTCGGCATACTTAAAGACTTCTAGCAAGGTCTTGACACTGCTGTAATCTTCTTTGAGGCTGATTGAGTGAGCTAGGAGAAGAGATGGGTACTTGTTCCCGTTATGTAGCAGCAAGGCTTTGAGGCTCCTGGAAGAGCTGTCAATGAACAGGCTCCACTGTTTCGGGTTACATGCAATTCCAATAGTGTCGAATAGACCGGTCACATTGTGGCAAAAGCAGAGCCCAACTTGACTAGTGAGGAAGCTAGAAAAAGTATGGTGACACTTCCTCTGACTTATGACTTGCACACTTTCATCCAACAAATTCCACTTCTTGAACCTGGATGTCAAAAGCTCGGCATTGGACTTGGTGAGACCAAAATCTCTGACCAAGTCGTTGATGTCATTTTGGTTTGGGTAGTAAGGGGTTTTCTCCTTGGCTCTATCTCTGATATTGTAATCTAGATCTGCAATGTCTTCGTTTTGTGAATGGCTGCTTTCTTCTGAAGACAGCTGCTTTCTCTACAGAGGAGTGGGTACAGGGAGCTCTGGGCAGTGTGGCACCAGGGCAGTGGATGAAAGAATGCTTGGATACATGACAGAAGGAGCATTTGTGCCAGTCTGATGTTTGGAAGGATCCACCAAGCAGAAGTAGCAATTGCTCAAGTGGTCAATGGGTTCCCACCAAATTCTTGGGATAACGAACTTCATGACTTTCTTTTCCCTTCTGTACCATTCTGCCAAAGAAAAAATAAAAATAAGCATAGCTATACAAATAAATGAATAATAAATGATGATACAATTAATTTGAAAAAATGATGTTCTTGCTAAATATTTCATACATTATGTAAAAATTCAGTAACAATAAATATTTTATAACATAAAATGCCATAGTCTAAGCCAGCATCCATCGTCCATCTTATCTTACAGATTTTTTTTGCAGTGCTCGTAAGTGAAATCAGGCACCCAGGGTTTGTCCTGATCCCCAACAGGCCAAACAGGCATGCCAAACTATGCCTTGTAAGCTTCACACATCTTGACAGATGCTTCCACGGGGTACTTTTTCGTTCTTGTCTTGATAAAATCGCCACAGACTTAGAAAATGCATCTGCCAGATGCTTACAGCCTCTTGATGCCATGTCAGTCCACTTAAGAAGCTTGAATGAAAATAAACTGGATAGCTTAAGATATGTGTTGTTGTTGCTCACTCCTAGGTTTCCAGCCGATAAGGAGGCTGCTGAACGACTGTGCTCACTTCGCGCAAATCCGTTGTTTATATAGATGCGAGGCAGAAGTGGCGTTATAACAGTCACCAAAAGGCTTTTATTAAAAGTTCTCAAAAGTTATACAAAGTTCCAAAAGTTTTGCAAAGTTCTGGAAAGCTCTAGAAAGTTCTAGAATTTTCCAAAAGGTACTGCAAGTATACTTTACTCTAAATCTATCTAGAATGTCCTGCAAAATAGTTAATTTTCTAGAATATCACTCTCCTGGTCCCAAAAGCAAGGTTTGTGGGCCATAATTGCCATTTCCTATGGTTTTGAGATGTAAGATATCGGAAAATAACATTTATTACCCAGGAACAAGAAAAAAGTAAAAATTTGTTCCACAGTGTTATTGATTCAAGCAGGTTAAAGTTGTCTACTATTTCTAGTTCTTCTCTATCAAGGATGAAATTGATTTTGCCAGTTGTCAAAATTTTTGTCCTCTTACTGTTAAGGTGCAGGCCCATTTTAAGACTGTTTCTTGATCTTGATAAGCAGATGTTTTAAATCGTCTTCACTTTCAGCCAGTAACTTGGTATTGTCAGCACAGCGAAGGTTGTTCCACCAATCTTCACATCTTGGTTATCTTCATACAATCCTGCTTCTCTGATGATTTGTTCTACATATTAATTGAACAGATATGGGGACAGCCTTGTTGTACACCTTTGCTGATTTTAAACCATTGTATTTCTCTTTGTTCCGTTTGAACCATTGCTTTTTGATCACTGTAAAGGTTGTACATGAGAACTATCAGGTACTCTGGTATACCCATGCTTTTTAATATAACCCAGAGGTTTTCCTGATCTATGCAATCAAAGACCTTGGTGTAGTCAATGAAACATTTGTAAATATCCTTTGGAGATTCTTTTGTCTTTTCAAGGATCCATCTCACATCTGCAATGTTATCTCTTGTCCTTCGCCCTTTCCTGATTCTTGCTTGCACTTTGGGCAGTTCTCTTTCCAGTATGGTTGTAGTCTCCACTGAATGATCTTGACTAGGATCTTGCAGGCGCGTGGGATTGGAGTAAGTGTGTGATAATTTCTGCACTCAGTTGGATCACCTTTCTTCAGTGTTGGTATGAACCCAGATCTTCTCCAGTCGGTCAGCCATAATGTTGTTTTCCAAATTTCCTAGCAGAGCCTTGTAAGTATCGTAACGCTGCATCTGATTGCTGTAATACTTCAGTGAGTGTGCCATCAATGCCCGGTGCTTTGTTCTTTGATACTGCTTGCAATGCTGCTTTGACTTCTTTCATCACCAACAGTTGCTGATCATAGGGTACAGGTTGAAACGGCTGTTCTTCTACTTGATCTTATGGTATAATTTTATTTATTTTTATTTATTTATTTAAACGTATTTTTTCTACCACTTTTCTACTATTCAAAGTGGCTTACGGTGAAACAAATGACTCGGTGTATTCTTTCCACCTTTTCTTGTATCATTCATTGTTGATCCTTGAACTTCTTTTGCATTCCAATTCAAGTCTGAATTTTTCTCTTTACTCTTGTAGTTTTAGGAAAGCTGCTCTTGTTCTTCCTCTAATAGTTTTTTTATCTATTTAAGTTGCATATATAATTGTAGTACTTCTCTTTATCCCATCTTACCATACATTGGCAATCTCTGTTAAGTTCCTTGATTACAATTGGTCTTCACTGCTTATGTGCTACCCATCTTAATCCTTCTTTAGTGGTAGCTTGCATTGTGTTGGCACGGTGGCCCTGTAGCAGAGTTTGTTTTCTAGAACAAAAATATTTCATTGCTTTTTAAGTATTTATAGCTCATATTTAAACTCGGAGAGATTTGTGAAGGAAAAGCAGCTCAATAAAATAGTTCTTCAGGCATTAAACTCTTTTGTAGACAATTGATCCAAAACGGTGCCAAGATCCATTAGTTTGATGGCCCTATTGTGAGACAGTCTAGTGCTGACTGAAATAAAAGTAAAACTTAATCACCCAACATTCTAGATTTGGCAAATAACTCATAGTATTACTCTCAAGCACTAAATAGGGTTACATATTTTTTTCCTGTTAAATATTGGGTTTCCTAGCACTTTATTTTGTGGTCTTTTTTCCTCATTAGTTAGAAATGAGAGAACAACTTGGTTCCCATCACTTCAAACCTGTCTGGGCAGCCAGAACTAATGAGGATGAAAAGAAACAGACACATTTGCTTTGCAGCTCCTCATTATTAGGCTTTACCATAGAGTTTAACAGGTTGAAGTTTGTTAACACAATTGAGAATTGAATGAGCTTCTTAATTTATGACTTCAGTCAGCTACTTCGATTTGAATTCTAAAACAAGGCTGCACTCTAATTGCCTGTGCATATTTGAAGATGACAGCCCATTCAGGCTTTCATTGTGAAATTTAATCTAAATAAATTAGCAAATAGTTTATATAGGGATGTTCACAATTCACTTGTTTTGCTAACAGTAAGGCCAAATCAGACCAACTCAAATGCCATTAACAGAAGTAATCAGTGTGTTTCACTGAATTTAGGACAGTACTGGTCATTCTTCAAAAATTATTGATTTCTATGGCTGCTTCTAGAGAAGCTTCTCTAAGCACGAAGGAACTAAGTATCATAGAAACTGATAAATATCATATGGCCTATCCCGTCTGCCCTTCCATACTAACTACTAAGCTTCATAGCCCCTTCTTTTCCTTAGAGATCCTCTGTGTTTGTCCCATGCTACCACCTCTACTAGGAGACTATTCTGTGTATCTATCACTGTTTCCATAAAATGTCTCCTCATATTTCTCCTGAATCTATCCTCTTTCACTTTCATCCTATGCCCCCTCATGGCAGAGCTTTTTATCAATTGAAAGAGGCTCTTCTCCTGAACATTTGTGCCATGGAGGTATTTAAACATCTCTTTCAAATCTCCCACCTGCTGCGTTTCTTCCATACTGAGTGGGCCCGATATTAGGAAAAGAATGTGGCTCCTAAATTTAGCCATAAGTTTTCACCTGAAAATTCATCCCAATTTAGGAACCGAAAATGTATGTTCCTAAATTTAGGCCTGCCATTCATATGTCTATATTTATTAGCCTAATTTAAGTACCCAGTGCTGAACTTCTAAACTCTTTTTCCCTAAGTCCACCCCCACTTTTATACTTCTAAATTTAGGAGTTTAGTGAAATTTTAGCAAAATAATTTGCCACTTGGCCATGGTAAATATTCAAAGAGGCCAATTTAGGAATATAATTCTCAAAGTTAGGTGGATAAATCTTTTAAATATTGGGCTCTTTAAGTCTATCCCCATATGCTTCAAGACAAAGAACATTGGCCATTTTAATAGCCATCCTCTGCACTGAATCCCTCCTGTTTTATCCTTTTGTAAATACAATCTCCAGAACTGCACACAGTATTCCAAATGAGGTCTCAACAAAGACTTACACACAGGCACTTCCTGCTGGTCATTCCTCTCCCTATGCACTCATGCATTCTCATCTTTTCTGTTTAGCCAACTTAAGATCATCAAAAACAATCGCCCTATGTCACGCTCTTCTTTCATGAACAGAGGTACCTCATCCATATACTGTAAAGCCCCCTCCCTTGAATTTTTGAAGATTTAGCATTAAATCTCGACTGCCAAATTCTCAACTATTCTTCTAGCTTTGCTAGATTCCTCATGTTTACACCTTCCTATGTGTCTACCCCAGGGCCGGATTTACCTTGAGTGAGGCCCTACGCCAACAAAAATTGTGGGCCCCCAGCAGGGGCGGCCCAAGGGGGGTGTGGGCCTCATTTGCATAAGGGGCCTCATTTGCATAAATATTTGCATAATGTTACCATATACTAACTTTTAGTAAACGTGCCTCTTAATGAGTGTATGGATAAAGAAAGACTAAAAGATTTCTACATTACTATAATCCAGTGCCAACTGCCAGACACATTAGGAACTACTACAAACACTGCCCATTTAGAACCCATAGCAAACCCGCCGTATCCTAACAGCACTACCAGGACTCACAAAGCACCATACTCTACCAATCAAAAGGCAACACTGCAAATATTAAACCAATACATTTCAGAGAACAACAATACATGACCTACTGGGGAAAGAGAACAAGTGGCAATGTCAAATAGGAATTACATAAACAGAACACCTCAGCTCAGTTACACATGCAGAACATAGACCATCACCAAACAAGTAATCACATTTTAGAAACAGGAAGACAATAATTAAACTGGGAATCCCAAAAGCCAAACTTGGAATGTACAACACTGTAGAAATAAAACTATACATTAATTTGCTCTTGTACTAAACAAAGCGCAGACGTTAATGATGCACATTTACCAGAGCTGACATATTCCAATTAATAAATTCAAAATAAAGAGATATTTTTCTACCTTTTGTGCATTTTTTTCAGCTGCAATTGCTCCAGCCACTTTCTTCTGGTTTCTTCGTGTCTTCTGCTAACTCTCCATCGTCTGCTGTCCATTTGTCCTTTCTTCTCTCTTCTAGTTTTTTTCCATTCTCTCTCTACATCTGCTTTAACATACTAATCTTTCTCCTTTTGCTCTTTCCTCATTCCTATTTTATCCACTCAAATTTTACCCCTCCATCCTCAATCCCCACTTACTCTCCCAATACCCGGCCAATTGTAGATTTTTTATCCCTCCCACACAAAATATTTTTCCCTTCTCCATTTTACTCTTCCAGCCCCATCCCATTCTAATCCTCCCCCAACATCAGCTCCCTTCTAGTTCCAGCCTCACCCAGCATCCATTCCCTTCTAGTCCCTGCATCAGCCCATTTCCAGTCCTAGCCACCCATCAGCCCATTTCCAGTCCTAGCAACCCCCCAACCCAATACCAGTCCTAGCCCCCCATCAACCCACTTACAGTCCTAACCCCCCATCATCCCATTTTCAGTTTAAGCCCCCCCTATAACCCATTACCAGTCCTAACCCCCCATCAGCCCACTTCCAGTCCTAACCCCATCAACCCATTTCCAGTCAGCCCCCCATAGCCCATTGCCAGTCCTAACCCCCCCATCAGCCCACTTCCAGTCCTAACCCCATCAACCCATTTCCAGTCAGCCCCCCATAGCCCATTGCCAGTCCTAACCCCCCCCATCAGCCCACAGCCCATTACCAGTCCTAACCCCATCAGCCCACCTCCAGTCTTAACCCCCCCAGCCCATTTCCAGTCCTAGCCCCCCCATAGCCCATTACCAGACAGCCCCCATCAGCCCACAGCCCATTACCAGTCTTAACCCCCCCCAAAGCCCATTACCAGTTCTAAACCCCCCAACAGCTCATTGCCAGTCCTAACCCCCCCATCAGCCCACAGCCCATTACGAGTCCTAGCCCCATCAGCCCACCTCCAGTCTTAACCCCCCCAGCCCATTTCCAGTCCTAGCCCCCCCATAGCCCATTACCAGACAGCCCCCATCAGCCCACAGCCCATTACCAGTCGTAACCCCCCCCAAACCCATTACCAGTTCTAACCCCCCCCAACAGCCCACAGCCCATTACCAGTCCTAACCTCATCAGCCCACCTCCAGCCTTAATCCCCCAACCCATTTGCAGTCCCAGCCCCCCCCCCAATAGCCCATTACCAGTCCTACCCCTCCCCCTCCCCCTCCCCCGGCCTAAAGTAAAAATTTAATTTTAAAAAAAAAACCTGTTGGCTGCCGCCGCGGGGCCCCCTCTGCTGCCGCGGCAGCATTGACTGACCCGCGGGGGCCCCCTATGCAAGCTCGATCCCTCCCTCCCTCCGTGCAGGCTGTGAGAGGCACGAAGGCAGACTGTCTCCTTTGCGTCTCTGTTAAGCCCGCAGGGGCTGATGGGAAATGTCCCATCAGCCCCTGCGGGCTTAACAGAGATGCGAAGGAGACAGTCTGCCTTCGCGTCTCTCACAGCCTGCACGGAGGGAGGGAGGGAGGGATCGAGCTTGCTGAGGGGGCCCCCGCGGGTCAGTCCATGCTGCCGCGGCAGCAGAGGGGGCCCCGCGGCAGCAGCCAGCAGGTTTTTTTTTTAATTTTATTTTTAAAAAAAAGCCTAACGTTCCATTTTTGTGGGCCCTTCCCAGCTGTGGGCCCTACGCCATGGCGTACATGGCGTATACGTAAATCCGGCCCTGGTCTACCCTATTGCAGATTTTGATTTAATCCATAAAGAGGCAAACCCTACCCAACAGCCCTTCTGCAATAGCACTTATATTTTGCTTTTCATGATTTCATGGGGAAGAGGTAGAACATTTTAGTTTAAACAACGCCCAGTGAAATCTAAGCTTTTCTAACTGTGGCCCCATGAGAAAAGCCCCTTGGAAAATTGCTCCCTCATTGCAGGTAGAAGTACTCACACTGTTCATAGCATGGTTGCTTTTCCCTGCATCCAAAAGGAGTGGACGGGAGTGATGAGAGAGAGGTTGGGGGGAGGGAAAGCTCCTCTGTCAAGTCTAAAAATTGACCCAAAATTGTGAAAGCTTGGATTATGTATGTTTTGTTCAGCCAAACCTCTTCTGAAAGGTCAAAATATACTAATTACACACTCATAAGTTTTATTCACCAGGAAAAGTTTCAATGGATGATGTAATTAGTCAGGTCAGCCTTTTCACTGAACAACAAAGCCAGGATTTAGAGTCATATGGTAGAAACACATACTGAATCCACCCCTGAGTGTGCACGGCAACTAATGTTAACATAGTGAAAGCTTAGTGCTAACAAGTATTGAAACTACTGTACATGCTGTTGGGAAGATGGAGCTGTTTGTAAATTTCCTCCTGCTCCTCTGGGCTCTTAACTTAGGACTGGGATCTGTTTCAATGAGTCTTCGTTTATAATTAATCAGAGATGCTTTCTCTTGTTTTGTATCCCCACCAATCTCACTTTGCTCAGTCATAGCAACAACAGGGACATAGAGGAGTAAAAGGGGTGTTAAGGGAGAATAAGGCCATAGCAGAGAGACTGAATGAATTCTTTGCTTGGTCATTACTGAAGAAGATATAGGGAGGTTACCCAATGCCTGAAATGGTATTTAAAAGTGATATATCAAAGAAATTGAAGAAAATCTTGATAAGATGGGAAGATGTATTACAGTTATTTGATAGAGTAGCAAATCACCTAGACCAGATGATTCTACATCCCAGGTGCTAAAATAACTGAAATATGAGATTACAGACCTACTATTAGTAATCTGTGAACTATCATTAAAATCATCTGTAGTACCTGAAGGTTGGAGAGTGGCCAATGTAGCACAAATTTTTAAAAAGGGTTCCAGGGGTGATCCAGGAAAACTACAGATTGGTAAGCCTGACATCAGTACGGGGCAAAATAGTAGAACTTTTATCTATATGTAAAGAATAAAATTATTGAACATGTAGATAGTCATGGCTTAACGGGAGAATGTCAACATGGATTTAACCAAGGAAAGTCTTGTCTCACTAATCTACAGTATATATTTTTGAAGGTGTAAATAAACATATAGATAAAAGTTCATGTGGAAGCCAATTCTACTCGGGGCACGTCCGGGCCGTCCAGCCACCCAAAAACTAGACAGGCCCCAATTACCCCCAATTCTGAAACCACGAGAGCTAGATGTTCCTGCAGCTACAAAATTGGGTACTTAGATGGCTTGTGAGTGCCCCGATTCTTAACCGCAGAATGTCCATTGCCCTGCATGTCCAGGTGGCCCTGTGGTCCTGCTGGACTCCCGGTGTTGTGGCGTCCCGTTACCATGCCACCGGGATGCCCAGCAGGAGCACTGAAGGCCCGACACGGATCTCAGTCACAATTCCCCTCTGCCCGACCCTTGGCATGGTCTGCCAGGGCTGGGATCAGGCAAAGGCGTATCACCTGCTGCTGCTCACCTTGGTGTGGGGGTCTGCCAGGCCCGATTGCCATCTTTGGGGGGACTTATTCCACCCCATCCATCTTGGCCTCGCTGGACATACAGGGCCATGACCGGAATAGGCTCTGTACATCCGGAGTTGTGGGCCCACCAACGCTCCTCCCCCTCTCTGTCTCCGGCCCTTCCCCTCCCGCCCCCGTCCAGTGCTCCCTGCACAAGCCCTCCGTGCATGTGGAGAGCCTGGGGTTTGGAATTCACTCCCTGTGACGTCCATCCCCGCTATTCACATGTCAGAATGACCCCCATAGTGTATCTGGATTTTCAGAAAGCCTTTGTCAAAGGTCCCTCATGAGAGACTCTTGGGGAAATTAAAAAGTCTTGGGAAGGAGGCGGTGTACTTTTGTGGATTAGGAACTGGTTAAAAGATAAAAACAGAGAGTAGGGATAAATGTGCCAATTTTCTAAATGGGGAAAAGTGAATAGTGGAGTACCTCAGGGATCTGTGCTGGGCCCGATGCTTTTTAAAAAACTGGAAATTGGAATAACAAGTTAGGCGATCAAATTTGCAGAGGACACAAAATTATTCAAGGTTCTTAAAACACAAGAGAATTGTGAAAAATTGCAAGAGGACCTTGATAAATTGGGAGACTGGCCATTCAAACGGCATTTGAAATTTAATGTGGACTAGTGCATAGTTATGCACTTAGGAAAGAACAACCCAAACTACAGTTACACGATGCAAGGTTGCATATTAGCAGCCACCGCCCAGGAAAAGGATCTAGGCATCATCATGGATAATACGTTGAAACCCTCTGCCCTAAAAAGCAAATAGAATGCTAGGAATTATAAGGAAAGAAATGGAGAATAAAACCAAGGATATTATAATGCCTCTGTATTGTTCCATGGTGCAACTGCGCCTTGAATGTTGTGTGCAATTCTGGGCACTATAACTTAAAAAGGATATAGTGGAATAAAAAAGGTACAGAGAAGAGCCACCAAAATAGTAAAGGGGATGGAAGGATACCCCTATAAGTAAAAGCTTAAAAGATTAGGGCTCTTCAACTTAGAAAAAAGATGGCTGAAGGTAGATATGATAGAGGTCTATAAAACAATGACTGGAGTGGAACGGGAAAATGTAGATCAGTTGTTTACTCCTTCAAAAAGTAGAAAGACTAGGGGACATGTAATGAAGCTACAATGTAACCCATTTAAGACTAAATGGAGAAAATATTTTTTCAGTCAGTGCGTAATGCAACTCTGGAATTTGTTACCGGAGGATGTAGTAAAAGCTGTTAGTGTAGCTGGGTTTAAAAAAGGTCTGGACACATTATTAAAGAGAACCAGGGAAATCCGCTGCTTACCACTGGGATGAACAGAATGGAATCTGTGTAGCTTTTTGGAAATCTGACAAGTACTTGTGATCTGGACTGACCGCTGCTGGAAACAGTATAGTGGGCTTGATAGATCTTTGGTCTGACCCAGTATGGCATATCTTATGTTCTTATGTTACTACTACTATTATTAATTACTTATATAGCGCTACAAGGCATACACAGCACTGTACAGATACATATAAAAGACATCCCTGCTCATCGGAGCTTACAATCTAATCAGACCATACAATAGATGAGATTAAGGGTACAAAAAGGGAAAGGGAAGGAGGCGCAAGGGAAACAAGGGATCAGGATCCAAAAGCAGCCAGAAAGAGGTGAGCCTTTAACATGGATTTGAAAAGGGGGAGAGATGAAGTCTGACGCACAGATTCGGGTAGTTGGTTCCAGGCAGCAAGGTGAAAGGATCAGTGGAAGAAAAGGGCATAGGGAGAAGCAGGCCAGTGGAAGAGTGGAGTGCACGAGTAAGGGTGTAGCGGGAGAGGAGAGAGGAGAGAGTAAGGGTGTAGCGGGAGAGGAGAGTGGAGTGCATGAGTAAGAGTGTAGCGGGAGAGGAGAGAGTAAGGGTGTAGCGGGAGAGGAGAGAGGAGCAAGAGAGGAGAGAGTAAGGGTGTAGCGGGAGAGGAGAGTGGAGTGCACGAGTAAGGGTGTAGCGGGAGAGGAGAGAGGAAAGGTAGTGAGGAGCAGTAAAAGGAATGCATTTATTGGTCAGAAGAAGTTTGAACTGGATACAGAAACAGAAGCGGAGCCAGTGAAGAGACTTGAGGAGAGGGGTTATCAGTGTACCAGGGCTGGCATAAGATTAACTATGCAACCGAATTCTGAATAGATTGAAGGGCAGAGAGATGACTCGGAGGGAGAGGAGGAGGAGCTTGCAATAGTCGAGACAGGAGGCGATTAAAGAGTGAATAAGTGTTTTAGTAGTATGTTCAGAAAGGAAGGAGCACATTTTGTTAAAGTTATACAGAAAGAAATGACATATTTTAGCTATCTGTTGGATATATGTGGAGAAGGAGAGGGAAGAGTCAAAGATGGCCCTCAAGGTTACAGACTGAGGAAACAGGAAATAAAAGAGTGTTATTGACAGAGATAGAGAAAGGAGGAAGGGGAGGAGGAGGGTTTAGGGGAAAAATAAGAAGTTTGGTTTTGGCAACAGTGAAACATCCAGGCAGCGATGTCAGATAAGCAGGCAGAGATGCGGGCCTTGAGTGTTAGAGAAATATCAGGTGTAGATAGATAGATCTGAGAGTCATTAGCATAGGAATGATACTGAAAGTCATGGGAGGAGATGAGAGCACCAAGAGACTGGGTATAGAGAGAGAAAAGCAGAGGACCCAGAACAGACCCTTGGGGTACACCAACTGAGAGTGGGATAGCAGTAGAAGAGGAACCACCAGAACAGACACTGAAAGAGCGATGGGAGAGATAAGAAGAAAACCAGGACTGCACGGAGTCCCTAAAACCAAGTGAGGACCATGTTGAGGAGAAGGTTCTTGACTGGAGGCCCTGCACTGGTGCTCCCACCAGATCCCTGCAACCCTGGGCTCTAAATAAAGCCACTAGGTGTTGCTGTTGCTTGATTACTGGTACCTCCTCTATAGCTGGCATTAAGGAGATAATTTTATAACAAGTTGAGTAAAATTACATGCCATCAATACATGCAAAAGGAAGTCTGCATCGGGCGTCGGAGGGGGCGGAAGCCAAAGAGCCTCATAGTGCCGGAGGTTGAGGTAATCTGCAGGGCTGTTTGAAGCCATTATTGCTGCTGCTGGTCCTGGTCCTGGAGAGCTGGAAAAGGGGGGGGGGGGGGGCCCGCCACGGCAGCGGCAGCGGTTTCAATGGCAATGGGGGTGGGAGCAATAGCAGAGAGGCACAAGGGATGAAGTTCACCTAGGGTGCCTCATATACTTGCACTGGCCCTGATGCTAACATAGTAGGGCCCTTTAGAAAATCTGGCCCTAAATTTCTACCTCTGATCCCTCCCTCCCTTTCTGTCCAAACCCTAGCTGACTACTTCCATGACAAAATCCACAAGATCACCCTCCAATTCCCCACAAAATCAGCTATTTCCCCTCCTCCCCCTTTCCACTCCCAACTCTCCCCCCCCCCCCTTGCTACCCTCTCTGCCTTTCCTGTCATCTCTGATGAGGAAACTGCACACCTTCTCTCTTCCTCCAAACTCACCACCTGCTCCTCTGATCCTATCCCCACCCGTCTCCTAAGCCCCATCTCCTCCACCGTTGTCCCCTCCATCTCTCATATTCTCAACCTTTCGCTTCCACTGCAACTGTCCCTGCTGACTTCAAGCATGCTGTGGTCACACCTCTCCTCAAGAAACCCTCACTTGATCCCACCTGTCCCTCTAACTACCGACCCATCTCCCTCCTTCTCTTCGTTTCTAAACTACTTGAACATGCAGTTCACCGCCGCTGCCTCGACTTCCTCTCCTCTCACGCCCTCCTGGATCCCTTACAGTCTGGTTTTCATCCCTTACACTCTACTGAAACAGCTCTTCTCAAAGTCTCCAGTGACTTGTTCCTGGCAAAATCAAAGGGCCTGTACTCTGTCCTCATCCTTCTTGACCTCTCTGCTGCCTTCAACACTGTTGACCACAACCTTCTCCTCAATACCCTGTCCTCGCTTGGCTTCAAGGGCTCTGTACTATCCTGGTTCTCCTCCTATCTCTTCCATCGCTCCTTCAGTGTGTGTTCCGGTAGCTCCTCCTCCTCCGCTACTCCGCTCCCAGTTAGTGTACCCCAGGGATCAGTCTTGGGTCCGCTCCTTTTCTCTCTCTATACCCAGTCCCTTGATGCGCTTATCTCTTCCCATGGCTTTCAGTACCATCTGTATGCTGATGACTCCCAGATCTACCTCTCTACACCCAAACTCTCTCCAGCAATCCAGACCCAGATCTCTGCCTGCCTTTCTGACATTGCTGCCTAGATGTCTCACCACCGCTTGAAATTGAACATGGCCAAGACTGAACTTCTTATCTTTCCCCCTAAAACCTCCTCTCCTCTTCCTCCTTTCTCAGTCTCTGTGGATAACTCTGTACTCCTTCCTGTTTCCTCAGCCCGCAATCTGTGGGTTGTCTTTCACTCCCCTCTCTCTTTCTCCACACACATCCATCCCATAGCTAAGACCTGCCGTTTCTTTCTCTATAACATTAGCAAAATCCGCCGCTTCCTTTCTGAACACACTACTAAAACGCTTATCCACTTCTTAATCACCTCCCGTCTTGACTACTGTAACCTACTCCTTGCTGGTCTCCCTTTGAATCATCTTGCTCCCCTTCAATCTGTTCAACACTCTGCTGTGCGGCTAATCTTCCGCCAGCCTCGTCATGCCCATATTACTCCTCAAGTCACTTCATTGGCTTCCTATCCGCTTCCACATCCAGTTCAAACTTCTCCTGCTGACCTATAAATGCATTCACTCCACGGCTCCTCAGTACCTTTCATCTCTTGTCTCTCCTTATAACCCCCCTCGGGAACTCCGCTCCTCTAGCAAACTGCTTCTATCTATGCCTCGCTTTCTTACTGCTAACTCCAAACTTCGCTCCTTTCACCTTGCTGCACCTTATGCCTAGAATAAACTACCTGTGTCCATATGCCAGGCACCTTCTCGAACCCTCTTCAAGTCCAGGTTGAAAGCTCACCTCTTTGCTGCTGCCTTCGGATCTTGACTCACCTGATCTCCTTTTCTCTCCCTTGTTCTACCCCTGCCTGCACCCTCCGTGTTTCGGGTGTTTTGTCTTGACTAGATTGTAAGCTCTAATGAGCAGGGATTGTCTTACATGTCTGTGCTGTACAGCGCTGCGTACGACTGGTAGCGCTATATAAATGCTGAGTAGTAGTAGTACCTGTGGCAGTGGAAGATGAAGTGACTTGCCCAAGATCAAATGGCACTTCGGTGGGATTTGAACCCTGGTTTCCAGTTCTCAGTTTACAGCTCTAATCTCTAGGCTACTCCTCTACAAAACTAACTCATTTCCAGATACTCCCCAAGTGATGTGAATGAGATACAGAAATAAAAAAATACACTTTTTTCTTTTTTTGTTAAGCATTTCTGACTTTTTTTCTGTTGAGGTTTACAGTCTTCAAAGCAAACCTGCAATCTAAAGTCAGATAAGTGACATATTTTTTGAATATTAAAACCTGGTAGCTCTGTGGTAAGTGATCCTGCAGAATACTGTATATAAGAAAAAGATATTAGTAGACATTTATATTTAATTATTTTGTCACAAGTACATCTAATCTTATAAATTCCCTGGGATAATTTTTAAAATGAAAATACACAGATATTTTTACTTTAGAAAACCAGCCAAGTTCACACACAGAAAACTATGTTTATGCTTTTTAATAAAATGACTCCCTTCTGCCGGCGACCTTCAGGTAGTCTGCTTTGTTACTTTTTATCTCTGCAGTTTGCATGAAACACCAAAGAGAGAGTGCACATGTGCGTTCCCTTTGAAATTTACCATGGATTTATTTTATGTATTTGTTTACTTCCACTTAATAATCGCCATTGTTAAAAGAAACCTCAAAGTAATTTACAACGAAACTTCAAATTACAAATCACAGTAATGAAATACACTCTCCCCTCCCCTAGACCTGCTGATACAGTCAACATATTAATTAACCCCAAGGGTAAGCAAATAAACCAGCACTTTTGCCATAAGCTTGCTTCCATAAGGTGACATAAGAAGACACAGCAGCTCGCAAAACTCATAAGCCGAAGGCCGTGTCCGCCCGGGCATGGACATCCATGTGGTAATACTTGACAAAAGTGGAAAGTGATGCCCATATTGCTGCCCAACAGATGTCTGCAGGGGTACCGAGCTCAGCTCTGCTCATGTGGACACCTGTGTTTGGGTACAATAGACACGCAGGCCAAATGGTAATGGTCTCAATTGAAAAGGACAGATAAGGATCTCGGCAAGACAAAGCCTGCAGCTTAGAGATCCACCTTACAGAACAAATTGCAACCAATAAGACAGTCTTGAGTGCCATATCCTTCAAGGTAGTATGCTTCAACGGCTCAAAAGGGGGCTGCCATCAGGGCCCCGAGCACCAGAGACAGATCCCAGGTGCAAGGCCAAAGATTTGCCCGCCACCGGATCATGGAAACATAAGAACATAAGAAATGCAATACTGGGTCAGACCTAGGTCCATCAAGCCCAGCATCCTGTTTCCAATGGTGGTTTGTCCCGGGGCAAGTAATGGATTTCCCGGGTCCTCTTTAATAATGGTCTATAGACCTTTCCCACAGGAACTTGTCCAAACTTTTTTTAAACCCAGCTATGCTAACAGCTTTTACTACATCATTCGGTAATGAATTCCAGAGTTTGATTACCTGTTGAGTGAAAAAATATTTTCTCTTATTAATCTTAAATGGGTTACTTTGTGGTTTCATTGCGTGTCCCCTGGTCTTCCTAGTTTTTGATAGCGTAAACAACCAATCTATGTTTACCCATTCCATTCATTCATTTATAGACCTCTATCATAATTTAGAAACAGGCCAAAGCTGCCACTTGAACATTCAGAGAGCTAAGAGAGAGGCCCTTCTCTAAACCATCCTACAGAAAACCCAACAGGAAGGACACCTTGGCCCTCTGAGGAGCCAAGTGCCGCGTGCCACACCAGATTTCAAAGAAGTAACATATCCCTACATATGCTAGCTTAGTAGATCTCCTCCAGGCACCAAGTATAGTGGAGATTACAGCTGGATAGTAGCCCCTACACACTAGCAGTCTCCTTTCAAGAGGTTCAAAGCCAGAAGAGAGTCAGGTTCTCCAGGACGATTGGTCCCTGCCGCAATAGCCCCTGAGATGGAGGCAGCCAAAGGGGAGGCACTTGAAGGAGCCATACCAGATCTCCGAACCACACTATCCATTGCCAATCTGGCACCGCCAGAACAATCCTGCCCAGGTGGCGCTCTATATGCCAAATCATATACCCTACCAGGGGCCACAGAGGAAACACATACAGCAGCTGATGACTGGGCCAAAACTGGATCATGGCATTGAAGTCTTCAGACCCTAACTCCATGCGGTGACTGAAGAAGCAGCACACTTTGGCACTGGAGCATGTCATCATCCGATTCATTTTGGGGTGACTCCAGCAGCGCAGAATTAACTAAAATGCTTCTCGACTCAGCTTCCACTCACCAGGAGTCAGAGAGTGCTGGTTGAAAAAATCCACTTCCATATTGTCCACTCCAGTAATGTGCTGATTCATCTCCAAGGCCACTCCAGCACTTCTTGTGCCGCCCTGCTGATTGTCATAAACCACCACTGTGGCATTGTCTCTAAACACCTGGTCCTTGACCAGGGGCCAGAAATACAGAATAGCCAACCTGATGGCCCTCGCCTCAAAGCTGTTGATGGACCACACCGCTTCCCTGTGGTTCCAATGGCCCTGAACTGTATGGTCTTGGCAAGGGGCTCACCAGCCAGAGACTGGCATCCATTGTCAGCAGAATCCAGGAGAAATCATCCAGTGGTACGCCCTTCCTCAGATGACAGGGTTGCTGTCACCACCAAAAGCTGGACCTCATCCTCAATGTGAACGGAAGTCTGTGCTCGAACTCTTGAGAACTCGGGGACCATCGAGTCAACAAGGACCACTGGAGCAGCCACATGTGAGCATGCGCCTATGGGACCATCTCTATGGTCGCCACCATCAATCCAAGATGCTGAAGATACCAGACTCTGGGGGACTGCTGCGCACAAAATATTGCCAGGTAATTCAACAGTCTTCTAACTTTCTCCTCTGGCAGGAAAACTCTTCCCACTCGAGTGTTGAAACCTGTTCCCAGAAACTCCAAGGACTGGGAAGGTAAAAGTTGGCTGTTTTCTTGATTGATCACCCAGCTGAGGCTTTCCAAAAAGGACACCACTTGGGACATTACCCGAGCCACTTTTGACAAGGAATGGGCTCAGATGAGCCAGTTGTATAAATATAGATGGACGCAGATCCCTTGATTCAGCAACGCCGCAACTGCCACCACCAGGACCTATGAAAATGTCCTTGGGGTGGTGGAGAGCCCAAAGGGAAGGGCAGTGAACTGATATAAGAGCCAAGCACGGCAAAATGCAGGGACTTCTGCTGATCCGCCTTGATTAGGATATGAAAATATGCCTTGGCCAGATCCAGAGAAACCAAGAATTCCCCTTAGCGCACTGCGTGAATCACAGAGCATAAGATTTCCATCCAAAAGCACAGAACACGCAAGGGCTCATTGACCTCTTTGAGGTCCATAATGGGCCAGAAGGAACCATCCTTCTTTGGCACCATGAAGTAGATGGAGTATTTGCCCTTCCCCCCAACTGGAGGAATGGGCACTGCCGCCTTTAGGCGAAGCAACTTGTTTAAGGTAGTCCACACCATAACACCCTTGATTGCAGACCCACAAGGGGCAACAATGATGGCATTGGGAATCGGCTCTTTGCATTCCAGGACATAACTGAATTGAATGGTGTCTGGCAGTCAGCGATCCTTGGTAACCCGGGCCCATTCCTGAAAGAAGAGGCAAAGTCTGCTGCCCACTGGAGGCACTAGAAAATGGGCCCCAAACCTTCATTGCGTGTCCCGGGAGGGTTCTCCTCTGGATGGGGCCGAGTCCCTGGGTCCATATGTTCTACAAAAGGACTGAGAATGTGCCTGAAGCCCTGAAGCAGAGGGGAAGAAAGGTTTTCTAAATCAGTAGTGCCGATAGTCCCGAGGCCCCTAGGAATCCAGCCAGCATGTCTTTGGTGGTCGAGCAGAGGTTGATGAGAAAGGGGCATTAGCCCGCTTCATAGGTCCCTTGATCCTGTCTTCCAGGAGGCGGTAAGATCTTGTCTCACCTAGGTCCTTCACCCGTTTCTCCAAATCTCTTCCAAACAGGAGCTTCCCCTTAAAGGTCAGTTGAGCCAAACAGGCTTTGGATGAGATGTCTGCCACCCAGTCCCAAAGCCAAATCCATCATGACACCATCATCAGTGCACCACCCCTGACTGCCAAGTGCACCAGGTCATACATGGCATCAGAAAGGAAGGCCATAGCCAACTCCAAGAGAGAAATAGTATCATCAGGCAGAAAAGACTAAATCCACTGGAGCAGGGCTCGAGACATCAAGCTGGTACATACCCCCAGCTGTAGAATAGATACCGCCATAGCAAACTGACTCTTCAGCAAGGAATCGACCTTGCGGTCAGAACATCCTCTAAGGCCAATCCACCTAACCACTATGACCTGTGCATCCACCTTGGGAATGTCAAACCATTTGCCACGCTCTTCCTCCAGGAAAGCGTAGATCTTTTTATAGAGCCTTAACTCTTTAGGCAGGGAGTCAGGTGAGTCCCATTTGGACTGGATCATATCTTTGATTACCTCCAGGAATGGGAAGACAGTAGTGGATTCCCACACCCCTTGAAGAAGTGGTGTACTTTTGGCTCCTGCTCCATGCTGGAAGCATTTGTCAAGTTCAAGGCGGATGAGACACTGGAAATCAATGCCGCCAGCTCTTCCAGAACAGGTTGATCATGCTGGCCTCTGCATAGTCTTCTGAAGGTGAGAGAAGGTCCTCATCCACATCAGAGCCCAATACCGATTCATCTGGGTCCGAGGCATAGCCAACATCTCGGATAGCTCCCAACTGTTGCTCATCTTGAGGGAGTGTCCAGTGCTGGGGATGTTTAGCCAAAGGTAAATGAACAGGGTTTCTACTTTCAGCCTGCCTGGCATGAGACTGCATCCGGGAGCACCTAGAGTCTGCAGGATCTGAATTTTCATGCCAGAAGGACCAGGCCTGTTGCAAAAAGGAAAAGGATTCCAAGGAGGACAATCCAAACTCCGGAAGCTCTCCTCTTGGAAAAGGCTCCCCAACAGCAGGGGGGCACCACAGACCCCTCTAGAGGATGAAGAGTGGTTCATAGCACGGTCGCCGGAGCCTCCAGCTGGCTGAGTATCCTTACCCTTAGTGCTAGCCTGCCCTGAGGCATGTAAGGGTGAATTAACTGTATCCCTCAGTTGAGAGAGTGAAAGCATGCCCTCCAGGGGAGACTCAAAAACTGCCATACAGGAAAGGCAAAGTCCAAAATCCAAGGATGAGGCTCCTCAACTGCCGCAAGTCAAACAACGTTTCCTGGAAGAAGACACAGAAAGTTAGGGTAACTATCGTAAGAGCGCGCACTAAGGCTGCGTCGGCCTGCAAGCATGTGTTAACTGGGATTTTATGTAATGAGGGTTAAAGGTGCTAGGGAAGGAGCGTGCATTGGAGCTTCTTGGGCAGAACATGCATTATGACCGCACGACCCCCAAGTGCACAATAGGCAAAAACATTACTAACGTGCAGAAAACGGCAGGAAACCCATGCACAGCACCAACAGTTGCTAGCAGTCCACCCTGCATTGCATCTCTCAGAGATGGAACCGGGAACCCCCAAGAAGGACAATGACAATGTCAAGCCTTGGAACTCACTCTCTGAGGGCCCCAGGAATAGGATCCATGCTGGGCTCAGCTCTACTCCCCTGGAACTTCTCCACCGGCTGGGTTTATTTTTAACAGCACTATGTGGAAGGGTGCTAGCAGGCAGATCCCTCTGAGAGCCTTCTGTAATCTTCAGGAGAGAGCAGGGGAGGGAGGAGGCAGTGGCGGCCAAGAAAGCAAATAGAATGCTAGGTATCATAAGGAAAGGAATGGAAAATAAAACGAAAGATATTATAATGCCTCTGTATCGTTCCATGGTACGACCGCACCTTGAATACTGTGTGCAATTTTGTTTGCCGTATCTTAAAAAAGGATATAGCGTTATTAGAAAAGGTACAGAGAAGAGCCACCAAAATGGTAAAGGGGATGGAAGTCTACTCCTATGAAGAGAGGCTACAAAGGTTAGGGCTCTTCAACCTGGAAAAGAGACGGCTGAGGGGAGATATGATAGAGGTCTATAAATTAATGAATGAAGTGGAACAGGTAAACATAGATCAATTGTTTATGCTATCAGAATATAGAAAGACTAGGGGACATGTAATGAAGCTACAGGGTAAACTATTTAAGACAAATAAGAGAAAATATTTTTTCACTCAATGTGTAATCAAACTCTGGAATTTGTTACTGGAGGATGTAGTAAAGGCTGTTAGTGTAGCTGGGTTTAAAAAAGGTTTGGACAAGTTCCTGGAGGAAAGGTCCATAAACCATTATTAAAAAGGGACCCAGGATATTAATGCTTGACCCAATACAAGCATTGTGCAACCTGTGTCTCTTGGGGATACTGCTAGGTTCGTATGAACTAGATTGGCCACTGTTGGAAACAGGATACTGGGCTTGATGGACCTTGGTCAGACCCAGTATGGCATATCTTATGTTCTTATGTAGGGAGGGGTGCTGAGATTGGGTGAGATTGCTGAACTCTTCCAGATCCTTCCAATTTGTGGCTGTTCAACAGGCCTTTATCATGGCGTGGAGCTGAACCAATTTCCCCCCCCCCCCCCATGGCTACCAAAAAGACCACAGTCTAGTGGAGCCTTCCATGTCACACTCAAGCAAGAGAGTCACCCCTTTAGGGCTTGAGGTGATCGGTCATGAACGTTTAATCAATCTCCTTTCCTCTCAGTCCTCAGATTTTCTACAGAGGAGAAAATCCATTCACAAAGAAATACTGAAGGGACCTCTGGTGGTTGAGACAGATAGAGGCACAGGAGTGATATCATTGAAATCTGGGCTTTTCATTGGTTCTTTGTTTTCACCAATCTGCTGGTAGAGGAACACAATCCAATTGTCTGGACTGATCTAGCTGGACAATATGGAATGAGGCTTTCATGGCTTTCCAATATGACAGATGATCTTTTTCTTGGTGTAGCAGCTTTGGAAGCTTGATCCATAATGTGGGTGCAACTATCGAGAAAGCCTTAGTCCTCATACTACAACCGGACTTTCTTTGCAATTGGAATAACTAACAATATTGCCATGAGCAGATTGTTGGTCGCTTCCTGGTATGGCACAATCAAATCTGCCAGAAAACAAGGGTCCATCCCATTCCAGGCCTTGAACAAAGATACAAAAACTCCGATGCAATTGGCAGCCAGTGGAGCTTTTGGACATAGGGGTCATGTGGTCCCTAGCTTTCAAACCACCTGCTGGCCTTGCTGCCAGGTTTTGCAGTGATTATATCCTATGTAATATTTTTTTTCTGAAGCCAACATAGCATTGCAGTAGTGTAGTCCAGGCATGTCCAACAGGTAGATCGCGGAGGGGTCAGAGGTAGATCGCCCGCCCCACTTGGCTCCATCTCTCCAGCAGCTCACCCCATCGCTAGGAGAGAGCTCGTGCTGGCAGGTCATCTGCCGAGGGCTTGCCGCCACTGCTGATCCTTTGCCTGTCTTTTTTCCCTGCCTGCGGGTGTATTGGGGCGCTTGTTGTTTTTGTGCCAATAGTTTGTGGGTATCCCAGGGGGCCGCCGCCTGCACCCCGCGACGAGGCGCCACAGGCCCAGCATCATACCTGGTCTCCTGCCTCTCAGAATCACCCATTCCTGCCCCCACCCAAACACCCCTTAGAAGTGTGTTATATACCGGGCAATATCCATTCACCCGGGCTTTACCCGAATACACTTATTGGATTAGTTGTGTCGTGTGGTTGCTTTATAGTTCGTTTTCATTAAACATTTTCGGGCAGACACAACAAAGTGTCAAGAATTTGGTGATTTTGGTGGGCTTTTCCAATTTTGTTCTAACTTGCCTATGCCTTGCCTTCGAATTGGTTCAAACCACTGTGACTTTTGCTTGCCTCTGCAATTTTGCCTAGCCTTTGTGTTGATTCAAAAACAGTCTAAAGGCGTGGCAGGAAGGGTCAAAGAAAGCCTTTATTATTCAGGGATTGAGCACTGCCAACCCAACACTGGCCGTGTTTCATAGGAAACTTCTTCAGGGGTATGCGGCTCAACACTGTAGGGATTTGTAGAATAAACAAACCCTTTCTTGAATGAGATCCCCGAGGGGACCATACACCTTCAACGTGTCTGGTATTGTAACCAGACTGTGTAGCATGGATCAGGAACAGTCAAAGATGTTATAAACCGAAATCAAAAAGAGTTGATCATCTCAGTACAGGAAGGATCCAGTCCTTGCTTGAAGCTGCTGTCTCATTGCTAGTAAACTATACCAGACACGTTGAAGATGTATGGTCCCCTCGGGGATCTCATTCAAGAAAGGGTTTGTTTATTCTACAAATCCCTACAGTGTTGAGCCGTATACCCCTGAAGAAGTTTCCTACGAAACACGGCCAGTGTTGGGTTGGCAGTGCTCAATCCCTGAATAATAAAGGCTTTCTTTGACCCTTCCTGCCACGCCTTTGGACTGTTTTTGTGTTTGCTGTTTCCGTGGCAGTTGCTGCTCTTTTTGGTGGACTTTGTGTTGATTCTACACTGCAATTTCATTTCGCCTTGCCTTTGCGTTGATTCTACACTGTGTGCAGAATTTATTAAATTGCGTGTGGTGGTATTTGAACTTGTTTGGCCGTATTTGATTTTACCTGGTTTGCTGGACAGGTGCTTGAGTTTTTTTGATGATTGTTTGGTGGTGTTTGATTATTGGTGCCAGTATGATAAATTCTTATTTTTACTTTTAGAACTGCATGTGTGGTTTTGGCATCTCCAGTCCTTATATTGCACATCATCCAGAGGTCTTCAGTTCCTGTTGATCTTTAATACTTTTGGACAGTGACAGTTTTGGACCAGATTCTTACAGTGTTTATACTAACTTAGCAGATTTGGCCTTCTTACATCCAGCCACCCCAGTATAACGAAGATGAGTGTTCCAAAGAATCACAAAACCTACCACTTTCATGATGAATGGGAAATGGACTACTTCTTCATCATGGTGAAAGACAAGTGTTGTTGTCTAATTTGTAACGCTCCAGTATCCTTGCCCAAAAAGGGTAATTTGGAATGTCATTATAAGGCTCTGAATAGCAATAAGTTTGATGCTGATTTTCCACCCAAAAGTGAAATTCGTAAACTGAAGCTCAAAGAACTTAAAACGAAATCGGCTACTCAGCAACAGTTGATGGCAAAGCCAAGGTCACATTTGGTCAATGCAACAATAGCATCCTTTAAGGTCAGCAACCTGATCGCAAAGAAATGCAAACCTTTCACTGAAGGGGAATTTGTAAAAGATTGTTTTCTTGAAGCAGCTGACAATCTTTTTGAAGGCTTTAAAAATAAGAAAGAGATCATAACTGCTATTCAAGATGTACAATTGTCAAGAATCGCAAGGCTGCGGGGCCTTGTCCCCGCGGCCGGCATTAACCGGGGGGGCGGCTACGCTCGCGCCCGGCATGGCACGACGTAGAGCGTCGGATGGGGGGGTGCAGGGAGCAGTGCGCGGCGCTCCAATTGGCTGCCGCTTGTTGCTGGGCTGCGCGGGAGCCAATCGGAGCACGGGTTTTATGCCATTGGGGTTTTGAGCGGGGACGCGGTGTGGCTCCGGTCTCTTCGGGGTTGCTGCCGGAGACGCCGGACGCGTGTGTGAGTGCTGCTCGTGCTGGCAACGGTGGGTCTTGAGCAATTTGGGGGGCTCAGAGGGCGTTAGGAGGCGTTAGGTAGGAGCGCTTGTGGCTTTTGGGCCAGACATCAAGCTGCACATTTAAAAGAGAGCGCTCAGAGGACACGCGTTCATAACCGTCGGGATTTCTCGACTGGTGGGTTAAGTGGGGCTTCTGGTGGGCCATTTACATTGCTGACCTATCATGGAGGGGGGTGCAAGAAAAGGAACCGGGCCTGGTAGGGGGAGGAAGGTGGATAGGGCTGTTAGAGGTGAGGGCCGGGCTGACTTTGGAGGCTGGCCATGAGCAGATGGGTTGTGGCTCTAGTGCAAGGGGGGGTGGACCGCGAGAATCCGCTGCAAGGGGGTCGGCAGGGCGAGGGGGGGTCACTAGGTCAAAGGGTAACACAGGAAAAGGTGGTAAGGATGGCTCTGGCTCGGGGCGGAAACGGGGGTCCAGCATGGGAAAAAGGGGGTGGGGAGTCAACGGGCAGGAGGGTGAGTTGGCTCATGGGCAGAGTACAGGTGCGGGGCTTCCACAGGTGATTGATGTAGGGGCGGCGGGTCGGGCGCCTCGGGGCAGTCGGGGAAACAGGGGTAGAGGGTTAGCCGGGTGTGCGTCAGTGCAAGGGGCTGGGCGGGGGTCCGGGGGTCGCCCAAGTGCGGATTCCACCTCCCTTGCAGGGGGTGCAAGTGTATTGGGGGACAGGGATAGTTGGGGCTTAGCGGGCATGGCAGGGGGTCCAGGGGCTTTTCGAGGAGCCTCATCGCCAGCTTGGGAGCATTGGCAGGGAGGGGGTCAGGGCTCCTCGCGGGCTGAGTGGCTGGGGGCTTGGCAGCCACCGTGGGCATTGGCGGGTGTCTCTTCTCCCTTCCCTGTTTTCTCTCCGCAGGTACCACCCAGTTGGCAGTATGCAGGGAGTCCGTGGTGGAATGGGTCGCGGCCAGGTGACGGAGCGAGTGTGAGCACGGTCGGGAGCCCTGCGGCGGTAGGAGCGCCACGGCAGGCGGAGGCCGCCAGTCAGGTGGAGTTGGAGCGTACGGAGAGCGGAGTCGCAACGCACATGGCGCAGAGCGCTACAGGTGAGTTGGTAGTTGCGCAAGGTGCATCAGAGAGGGTCGGATCGGGGTCGGCCAGCAAGGGGCGCAAGCATAGAGGCCGTAAGAGGCAGCATTCGTGTCGTAGGCGTAGGAGATCTGAGTCCTCGTCCAGTTCGTCCACTACCTCCTCGTCTGCTTCGACGTCCGACGGGGGCAATAAGGACCATGAGCAAGGGGTATCGGCGGGGTTGGGGACGATAGGTGGGGCAGCGCCCTTTGTTGGCGGCATTCTCGGAGTTATGGGAGGGTGTACCGAGGAGGCTGCGGCACAGGATTCAAAAGCGGCGGTATATTGACATTTTTCGGTTATTAGAAGGTCAGAAGCGTTCTGGTGACAGTCGACGTAAGAGAAAGGAGGATGAGAAAGCGGGTCGGGTGCGCAGGGTGGGTAGGAATGTAGTCAATTGGATGCGGGCATTTTTACGATTGGCCAGCGTTTGGGGGCACTCTCACCCGGAGCAGTACGGTATGCTCTTGGCATACGTTGACTCTATCTTAGAGGCATCGGTTATGCATGAGGGGTGGGCCTGGCTCAATTATGACGAAAAGTTCCGCGATAAGATAGAGGAGAACCAGCTGCTATCTTGGGGGACTCAAGATATTAACTTATGGCTGACGCAGATGGCGTCTAGAGCAGGTGGCGGGGGGGTGGGAGGGCAAAGAGGGGGACTGGTCAGTGCAGGGGGCGCTGTGCGGCCCTTTCGAGCGGGCGTGCCCCCGACGGTGCAAAGGACCGCGGGGGGAGGGGGCGCCGGGGATGTTTGTTGGAGATTTAACAAATCTTCATGCCCCTTTCCGGACTGTAAGTTCCGGCACGCTTCTTCCGTCTGTGGCGGTGGACATTCTGCCCTTAAATGTGTTAAGAGAGGGGTTGCCGGTTCTGGTGCCTCATCCGCTAAGCCATAGGTCTTTGCGGAGCTTGGCTCCTACTCCGATTAAGCTGCAAGTTCTCCGTCCTTCGTTGCAGCGGTATCCCAAGAAGACGGACGGAGTCATATTGGAAAAGGGGTTTCAGTGGGGGTTTCCGATTCTGGTGGAAGGTACTGTAACTGCAGTTGCGAGTGGGAATTCGCCTTCAGTTCGACGTTTTGCCCAGATTGTCCGGGATAAGTTGGATGCTGAGATCAGGTTAGGCCAGGTGGCCGGCCCATTTCCTGTGCAGCCCTTTCCGGATTTTGTGGTATCTCCATTAGGAGTCATACTGAAGAAGGAGCCGGGGAAGTACCGATTAATCCATAATCTCTCATCTCCTGTGGGCACTTCTGTTAATGACCACATCCCTAAGGATTTTTGTGGGGTCCGTTATGCGTCCTTTGACGAAGCCATAGATTTGGTCAGGGATAGGGGCCCCAGTTGTTTGATGGCAAAGGCGGATATTGAATCGGCCTTCCGTTTATTGCCTGTGCACTCGGCTGCGTTTCCTTTGTTGGGTTTTCGCTTCGAGGGACAATTTTATTTCGACAAATGCATGCCTATGGGGTGCGCGATATCCTGCGCTTACTTTGAGCGGTTTAGTACTTTTTTGCATTGGGCTGTGGTGGAGGAGTTGGGCAGTAGGCATGTGCTGCATTACTTGGACGACTTCTTTTTCGTGGGAGCGGCGCAGTCTAGTCAGTGCTGGGATGTTTTGGCTGGCTGCATGCGGCTGGCACGGGAGTGGGGAGTACCTTTAGCGTCTGGGAAAACGGAGGGCCCGACGACTTGCCTGACGTTTTTGGGTCAAGCTGGACTCTGAATTGATGGTAGCACGATTGCCTGTAGACAAGGTGGAAAGACTGTGCGTTTTGGTTGCGAATGTGCTGTCTTCCCAGAAGCTGACGTTACGCGAGATGCAGGCACTCATTGGCACTCTTAATTTTGCATGTCGGGTTATTCCCATGGGCCGGGTATTTTTGCGGCGGCTGTCTGCAGCTACCGCCGGGGTTCGTAAACCTCATCATCGGATCAGGGTTTCACGTAGCATGTGGGTGGATTTAGGGGTATGGGATGAGTTTCTGCGAGATTTCAATGGGGTCACGGTGTTACGTGAGAAGGCGGTGTCCAGTGAGGACTTACAATTATATACTGATGCAGCGGGGGGGGGCGGGTTTAGGGGTCTACTTCGGCGGTTCATGGTGCGCGGTGGCATGGCCTCCGTCTTGGCAGGAGGCAGGCCTGACGCGTAATATAACCTTTTTGGAGTTGTTCCCCATTTTGGTCATACTGACTTTGTGGCCGGACAGGCTGCGTCACCGACAGGTGGTATGGTGGTGCGACAATGAAGCAGTGGTCTGTGTGGTGAATAATTATGCCCCGCGATGCAAGCGTGTAGCTGACTTAATGCGGCGGGTTGTTTTAGTTTGTTTACGGTTGAATGTCGTCATTAAGGCTCGGCATATTCCCGGGATTACTAACACGATTGCGGATTCTCTTTCCCGTTTTAAGTGGGAGCTGTTTCGGACCCTGGCGCCGGAAGCGGAAGAGGAAGGGGCAGCGGTCCCGGAGCACTTATGGCAGATTGGCCTGGAGACCTGACCGACTTGCTGCGGACGTCCGTGTCAACGGCTACTTGGGAAGCGTATCAGAGGGGATGCAGCAGTGTGGTGTCCTTCCTGTCTGGGTATGGCTGGAGGCAGGGTCCAGCATCTGATTTCCTGCTTGGTCAGTATGTTTTGGCAGCAAAGGCTGCGGGTGTGTCTCGGGCAACTGTGCGGAGGAATCTGTTGGGGTTCGCGTTTTTCATGAAGGCGGTGGGGTGGGGGGCTGCTGGAGGAGGGTTCTTGATGCGGAGGTTGTTGCAGGGATGGGAGCGGTCGGTCCCATCGCCGCCTGATGGACGACAGCCGATAACGCACGACCTTCTTGGTCGATTGTGTCTGGCCTTACCGTTGGTCGTCGCGTCATCCTATGAAGGCTTGTTATTTCGGGCGGTGTTTTCGGTTGCCTTCTTTGGTGCTTTTCGGGTCGGGGAATTAGTTGCGGAGTCGGGTCGTAGTGCGAGCGGTCGCGTCTTGCAAGTACACCAAGTGAAGCTGGTTGACAATTGCGCCCGTATTCACTTGGCGCGTTCCAAAACTGATCAGACGGGTAAAGGGGCGTGGGTGGTTTTGCGCGTGGTTCCTGGATCTCCGACCTGTCCCATTATGTGTTTGAGGGAGTTTTTGGTGGTACGGCCTGTGGGTGCAGGTTCTCTTTTTGTGCATGAGGACACACGGGTAGTTACTCATTTCCAGTTTACGGCAGTCCTGCGATTGTCCCTGCAGCAGATTGGTGAGGAACCGGCGCGTTTTGCGCCCCACTCATTCCGAATAGGGGCGGCCACCAGTGCAGCAGTGGAAGGTCTGTCGGAGCGGGAGATTCGGCATATCGGCAGGTGGAAGTCGCAGGCATTCAGGAGCTATGTGCGGCTATAGGGGCGGTGGGGGTACTAACGGTGGTGTTTCTTTATGTTGCAGAAGGAATTCAAAGACTGTGTCGCTGTTGGGTGATTGGCCACTCGTTTGTGTACTGGGCCGGTCGACGAGCAGCAACACGGCCTGTTGGTTTGAACATCGGCCTGCATGCTTCAGAGGTGACCGTCTCATGGCTGGGCGAGCGCGGACTGCGGTGGATTCAGCTTTTGCCTTTGCTGCGGCACCATGAGCGTCTGGCAGGACAACCGGATATATTGGTGATTCATCTTGGAGGCAACGATTTGCTATCCTGGACTTGCCGACAACTAATTCGTGCTGTACACAAGGACTTGGGGGAGGTGTTGGCAATGTTTAATGGTATAATTTTGGTGTGGTCGGATATCATTCCAAGGCCTGCTTGCAAGGTTCAGCGACGCTGGTCCCGGGGGTTGTCCAAAATTAATCACCAAATCGGCAGATGGGTGATGGAGCATGGGGGGTACCAAATTTTACACACATGGGTGGATGTGGAATGTGTTGGGTTGTATAGGTCGGACGGTGTACATCTATCCCCGGTTGGGATGGATTTACTCCTTAACGACTGGCAGGAGGCCTTGGAAGGTATCTTGTATGGACTGAGAGCTGGTCGCAGCTAGCCATTAGGGGGCGGCTCAGGTCTGGGGCATCCTGAGCCGGTGGCGGGATCCCGGAGGTGTCCGGATCCCGGAGGTGTCCGGGGTCCGGAACCGGATGCAAGCTTTAGGGCGGGGGTGGGGTACCCCCGACCCGGACAATCCCTCTGGTTTTTGCTAATAATATGGCGAAGCCGGCTGAGGGAGGGCGAGGCGTTTTAGTCGGGCCTAGCCCTGGCGGAGGCAGAAGCGGCCTCACCTTGCTAATAACATGGCTGGTGATGGCTCGCTCTGCAGGGGGGTGGGAGTGTTGGGATATGTTCATGTGTTGGATTGTTGTTGGCTATTGTTAAGTTTAATAAAGCTGTGACCAGTTTATGTCCAAATTAATGTGTACTTGTGTTTTTGGTATAGGGAAGTGACGGGACCCAAATGTGGGGTGGGGAGAGGGGGGGGAAGGGAACAAGGGCACCCAGGACGGTCCGCTGTACCCGGTTAACACCGTCGTGCAGTGAATAGAAAAGATGTGTGGAGACACAACTGAACAATTGTTGGAGGATGTTTCAAATTGTGTTTTCTCACGCCAACTGGATGAATCTACAGACATAAGAGATATAGACCAGTTACTAGTCTTTATCCGGATGGTTTTTGAAGACTTCAGTGTTAAAGAACTACTTGGAATGATTTCTTTAAAAGGGAGAATTACCGGTCAGGAAATATTCAGTTCTTTCCATTCTTTTGTGACAAAGTGTAATCTTCCATTGCATAGACTAGTTTCCATCACTACTGATGGAGCAAGAGCAATGACAGGTGAGGTTAACGGTTTCATAGCTCTCTGTAGACAGCAAGATGACTTCCCAGATTTCCTTTCTTAGCACTGCATCATTCACCAGCAAGTTTTGGCAAGCAAGAGACTCAATACAAAGACATCACTTTAAAAATTGTAAATTCAATTCGTGGAAGATCACTTAAAGATGGCTTTTCAATCTTACTCTTGATGAAGGGGCAGCGGAAATCATTTTGCACACAGATGTAAGGTGGCTAAGTAGGCACAATTTTCTGCAAAGATTTCGTGATTTGCTGAATGAAATAAGAAGTTTTTTGAAGGAGAGGGGAGATGACCAAGCAGAGTTGGAAGATGAGGAGTGGTTATGTGATCTGGCATTTCTCACTGACTTTACAGGCGAACTAAGTGATATGAACCTTGAACTACAAGGTAAAAACAAATGCACTGGCGAGATGATGAGTACCGTTTCATCCTACAAGATCAAATTTGAGCTAATAATGACTGACCTTGCAAACAACACTTTTGATCATTTTCCTAATACGCAGGACCATCTGGGACAATATCCAAATTTTGTTTTTCAGAACGAGAAGTATGTGACAGAAATCTGTTCTGTTATCCAGGAATTCGAAAATAGATTCTGTGACTTCCAAAAAATTGGAACAGTTGTGGAGTACTTGTCATACCCATTCAAAGTAGATGGGGACATTAAAGAAACTGCAGCTGCTATCAGTAAAAATTACTCATTACAAAATTACTCAAGCCATCTCTTGAAAACAAAATATTAACCCTTAAAAATGACATTTTTCTCAAGACCCGTGCTGAGCAAGAATTGTTTGGGAAGCTAGTGCCTAGAGACAAATTTCCCAACTTGAGAAGATGCAGTGAAGCTGTACACTCCTGTTTCAGTTCAACTTATTTGTGTGAATCTCCGTTTTCCCTTCTGAAAATGACAGAGTACACAACGTTCCAACATGACAGATGAACCTCTCCAGGATTCCCTGAGACTGGCCCTCACGCAATATTCACCTAACTTCAAAAAGCTGGTGGATGAAATGCAGGCTCAGACGTCTCACTTATGAGCAAGAGCGAAATATTAAAGATTGTGCAAGATCAACCTGGATCAATACTCGACCTAAATTTAACACAAATTACTCAATAAAAGTTAAAGAAAGTTATTAAGACAGTTAAAGAAAGTTATTACTCAATATAAACTTTAAGAAAAAATGTACTTTCCATTTCCCCTCGCAGTTCTTACTGGATCTTCGTCTCTCTGTTTTGCTTTTGCTTTTGCTTAATTTGCTTAACAGCTGATCACATCCAAGTAAATGACAGAAGGTTCATTAAAAATGGGGGGGGGGAATACTCCAATTTTATTGGGCTAAAATTTAATTTGAAACTAATTTGAAACTTAATTTTCATGGTGGTAGATCACTGGCACTTTTGGCTGGAAAAAGTAGATCACGACCTGTTCGAAGTTTGATATGCCTGGTCTAGTCAATACTAAAGCCTGAATAACCATATGCAAAACCAAAAACGCCTTCAATCGCTTCACTAAACTGAGCTGATAAAATGTTCCATGTAAATCAAAAAACAATGAAGAATCCCAAATAAGGTCCTAACTGGGACGTTTTGACCATTCCCATCATACAAAACACCCACAGAGCTTTACAGCTGCATTTTTGTGTGGGTAGATTTTGTATGGAAAAATAATGTGTAGTCTTGAAAATACAATCTATGCATGTTATTTTCCATTGCTGCCCTAAACATACACCCTCTCCCCTTTAAATATAACAAAAATTATATAGGTTGCTGCACAATGCATGTACTTTGAACTATATTGAGAGAGAACCATTTTCTGACAGCCCCATTTAGGTGAGTAAAATCTTACCTACCTGTGTAAATGGCTTTAAAAATGTTCCATCCCACTGTTAGGTTTGATGGCATTATATTATAGCAACAGCTGGGTTTAGGCTTTTCTGGAAAAATGTTAAAAATTAGATGCCATGAAGCACCATGCTACACAGGTTTTCGTACAACGAAACTGAAGGCAAGAAACTGGAATACACCTTTGAAAAGAAAATTACATGTGTGAATATAAATTGATTTTTCTAGTAGAATTACACTTTGAGGACTTTAATAAAATCTAATAGAGGCTGCCAGCTGCATTGATTTGTAAGAATCAGCTTCAGCTATTCACTTTATACACCTAATAATGCTATTGAAGGAAAATTATAGAGCAGTATGGGTTGAGATACAAAAAATGGTAAGACTGATGCTTTCATTTCTTTGTTTTTTATTATGTAGGTCAAACATGCTGTTGCTGTCAAAGTTCACTTGAAAAAATGCTGAGTCATGTAGCTCCCCAGAGGTGGACAGTTGCACGTGACAATAGTGCATGGTGCAGAGATGAACAGGGACAAAAATAGCATTCCCTCTATTGAGGTAAAGGCACATTTTACAAAGGACGTCCTAGTGCAATCAGCAATGTCCAGGCACATCCATGTTTGAGTGCAATTTCACAAATATGGACATGCCTGATATGGACGTGTGCTGGACAGTCTACATAGACTTCCCCGACATAGTATTCATTGCTGGAGATGTCTAAGAGACATGCATGCAGCAGTGGTTCACACTCAAGAGAAGTTTCCTACTTACACATTTATCAATGTCATTGATAATAACTAAAGGGTTTGATGGTGAAACAAGCACTTTCCCATTGCCCGTTCGTGCCTGGAGTAGGTCTAAATTTGGATGCAGGTGCATGGCTTTTAGCGCACACCTCCAATACCAGCTTTCTGCATCGACCTATTTGTGTCTTAGAGCCACCTGGTCCTCTTTTTACTTTACAGCTAAAGTAGGACTGGCTTTGTAGATCTGGGCTAATTTTTAATGCCTCCTTGAGAGAAGGAATTTTTCTTGTATTAAAGTGAACTACAGTCCACCCTTTATTAAAAACAACCTTTGCCAAAACTCCCAGATTTTGGTTAACTTTAGGCGAATTTCCAATTTCACTTTTTGAGCCATGAAAGCTAACTGTATGAATTTCCGTAGGAGCAGAGTATCTTAGGGCCCGATATTGAATTATGACAGCTATGCACCACTATGGCTTTTGCTAGTCCTAGCTTTTAGCCGCAGGTCGCTAACCGGGCAGCATGAAATATTGCTACTGTCCTTTTAGCAACTGTCGCCGCCTCCGCATCTCCTGGAATCCCCACGACATGCCCTGCTGCTAAGCAGTCAGCATCGGGACATGTAGGGGAGCAGATAGTGCCGTTGAATATCCTGCTATGCGACATTTACAGGGTTTACAGGGCTGTAAACTGTGTAAATGCCTTTCGAATATCAGGCGCTTAGATCCTTGCCAATCAGGATTTCATGTTGCTCATGGGACAGAGATACTGCTAAGCACCCTGTATGGCTATCTTTTACAACTGAGGGATGTTAGAGGTACATCGAGCCTAATTTTGTTAGATTTCTCTGAAGCCTTTGTCTCATTGACAACAAGCATTTAATAGATTGCTAAAAGCAGGAATTGAGGGGAATCAGCCGGGCTCTCTTGCATCATTCTTAAATGAGCGTGTATAGCAGGAAATTTGTAGATGATTTTGCTTCCTCCACTGTGTCATTGCTATATTGGGTTCCTACTAGACATATGCATTGAATAATTTTTGGGTTTTTTTTCATTCTTTCAGTTTTTTTGACAACATTCCCTGTTTTGTTTCATTTCATTTTTGTAACAAAACAAATGAAACATGAACCAGGTGTTCATTTTTAAAAACCCATGGCTGCCCGCACTTTCTACTCACCTCCCTGTCCCCTCCCCCACAAGGAGCATTTCCTCTTTAATTTCAGATGACAGCACATCCCTATTCCCCAGGAGTCACTGCTTTCCCCAATATTGTTTAATACTTTTCTAAGCAGGGCCAGCCCTACGCAAACCTTAAGCCTTATGCGACCCCCCTCCCCCCCAGACTGTCAGAATCTATTGTTTAGCTTTGAATGCCTTGCCCTTTGCTGCCTCCCAGAAGCTGCACCCTAGGCAGTCATCTAGTGGTTGGATCGGCCCTATTTCTAAGGCCTCTTGGAGATGTGATCAGGGAATCTGCACTCTCTTTTCACATCTGCTGTCTCTAGGACAGCTTTTTCCAGCTGCATGTTCTTGTTTGGGAAAGTTGACTGGGTCACTTTTATTCACTGTATTGGAATATTGCAATGCCTTATGGAGCTAATTTTATAAAAGATTTTTCACGTGCGCAAAAGGCCTCTTATAAAATTTCCCCCACAATGCCAAGAAGGCACACATGTTTATGTGACCCATGTGCAGGTGTGTTCATGGGCAGCATCATTTTTTTTTTTTTAGTGCCATCAAATCAGTGTTGACTCATAGCGACCCAGCTGCCTCTGGGTTTTCTTGGTAATGTATCACTGGAAGTAGATTGCCAGCCTTTTCTTCTGAGGCAATGGAGGGTAAAGTGACTTGCCCAAAGTCACAAGGAGTGCCAGTGGGAACTGAACCCTTAATCTTCTGGGTACTAGGCAGTTGCTCTAACCACTAGGCTACTCCTCCACTCCAACTCCATATATAACATATATGCTTATGAAAATACATGTAAATATTTAAATGTCCACGGCTTCAGTCTAGGTGTGATTTCTGCCGCTTTTGCCTTAGTATTTCATAAAGAGAAGGGAATTTTAGAAGAGATGTCCAAGTGCAATCTGGGACGTCTAAGCCAGAATGTCTGAAACAAAGCAGGCATATCCAGGTACAGACATGATTTCACAAACGTGGACTTGCCCAATAGGAACGTCTGCAGGGACGTCTACTTAGACATGCCCAGACATCTAGGATATCATAATGGTTAGAGTAGTGAATTCGAAACAGGGCAGTCAGGATTCAAATCCCACTGCTACTATAATTGTACTGAGGGTGCTTTCTTCTCTACACCCGTTTTTCATATGCTTGTTCCTTCCTGGAGCAGGACTAACGTTAGACGCAACGCCAGATGTTCATGACATTTCTGAGGTCAGACGAGGATGTCCAGTAGCCTGGGAACGCCCCGGTCATGCCTCCGGGTTCCTAAGAATGCCCCAGCCACACCTCCTCTATGTCCCCATTCAGACTTAGATGTCCTCACGCTGGGAACACCAGGGGATAAAGAAGAACAATAACCCTCCGCAGAAATCACAGGAGTCACCAGAACAGTGCAGGGAGGACACGGCCACACCTCTTAAAAACAAAGAAACTTTTAATTCATAAAACCTTCAAAGGTACAGACCCGACTTGGCCAAGTTTTGGCTGTCAGCAATACCAATTAAGATTCAATTGCATATATACTCCAATGGCAGTCAGGAAATTGTAACAAAAACCAGTAGCTGAAAGCCCAATAAGCGCTTCTCAGGTATGCCTTCGGCATACCTCCTGACTGCCATTGGAGTATATATGCAATTGAATCTTAATTGGTATTGCTGACAGCCAAAACCTGGCCAAGTCGTGTCTGTACCTTTGAAGGTTTTACGAATTAAAGGTTTCTTTGTTTTTAAGAGGTGTGCCATGTCCTACCTGCGTCGTCATCACACTGGGGACATCCCCAGAGCTGGCTTCTAAAATAGCTCTGAAGACTTCTCTTTGCTATGGACATCTGTAAGCCCATTTTCGGATGTTCAAAGCACAAATAGAGCTTCCAAAATGATCCCCTTAGGCACCTGTGGGTTTCTATAGAATAGGCTTAAAATAGGCACCTACTTGGCCTTCACACAGAGGGAGCTTGTTATAAAATTACCCTCCAGATGTAGAGCTTGTTAAAATTACCCTCCACATTATTCACAGCTTGATTCACAGAGCCTGCTTTTGATCAGCTATATCATGTAATGCTATTTTCTAAAGTGCTCCATTGGTTGCCTGCCCATAGCTAGGCTCTTTCAAAAGCTCTTTGTTTAGTCTTCAAGGCATTGCATGGCCAAGGCCCAGCTTAACTTCAGGACAGAGTAGGCTAGGTTGCAAGAGGGTGCTTTGCTTGCACTGCTGTCGCTTACGAGGGTCTGATTTTGAGTGACGCGTCATAGAGCTTTCTCAAGTTTCCCTCCCATTTTATAGAACAAATTTCAAAAGAAAGTTTCTCTTATCCACAATTTTTAACCGTTTGCAAATATTTAAAGGTTTGACTCTTCTGTAGGCCTTTAGTGTATGTATTTGTAGATGATACAAATAGATTAATTCTGGAATTAAATCCGGATTCAAAGAGGTCTTGTGCTTCATTCGCTATTGTTCTAATTTTTCATGTTTTATTTTAAGAAATAAGGTTCTTAGTACAGTGTTGGTAGTGTACGTGTGTTGATACACTTTTTCATTAACTGAGATTTTAGTGACTTGTTTGCTTTTGTTGCAACTCACTTTGGACAAATCTGTGATTAGCTGTGCAAGAAATGTTTAAATAAATAAATAGATTTGTACACAAGAGACATGGGCCCAATATTCGAAAGGCATTTACACGGTTTACAGCCCAGTAATCCGTGTAAATGCCTTAGATGGGGATATTGGATGACACTTACACGGTTAGTGCCGTTGATCGCCCCCTGCTAACTCCCCTACACATCCTGATGCTATCCGATCAGCATCGGGGATATTGCGGGCATTCCGGGGAAGAGCAGAGGCAGAGATTGCCACTCAGTGGGTAGCGGCGATATTGCACCATTATCCAGTTTGTGATCCGTGGCTAAAACTAGGCCAGCTTTTGGCTCATCTAATTTTAGCCACAGATGGTGCAATATCAGTGCTACCCAGTTAGGCTCTGCGGCATTGTCCTCTTTGCGCCAAACCTGGATATTCAGTGCCATGACTGCAACATTGACTATCCGGGGTTAGGGGTGAGGGGGCAGGGCTAGCAGCACATAGCCTGCCTAGTTGAATATCGGGCCCATGGTGTCTTTTGATTTTTTAGCACATGCAGTTTATCCTTTATTGTGTGCTACTTTTTCTGATGGGAGGGGGAGTTATAAAATGCCATTTGATGCATTTGAGTGGGGGGGTTTCTGCTTATAATTGAGCTGGCTCCACAGGATGTAAAGCATTTAGGATTATATTCAAATGAGGCAGGGTTGAGAATGACAGGACCACAAGTTCTTTTGGCTTCTTGCCCTTAAATCGCACTGACTGATCTGTCAAAACTGCTCCACTCTCCTCTTCTGTCTTTTTCTATAAGGGACTAGTGTCTTCGGGGTGATTTTGCAGTCTGAAACAAAATAATGAAGCTTATGCATATTATGATGAGGCTCATAATATATTCCACAGCTTGAAGCCCAGTCAGGCCCCAATGACTCATTAGATGTTCATTATTGACCTATTTGTGGCTATTTGGCCTCGTGAGGCTGAATTCTTCATTCTTGGATTAGTTATTAAAATATTCATTCAACCCTAGTGAATCATTATTCGCCACAGCCTCCTTGCTGGACTGTAAATGGACCATGCAGAAGGCCTTCATACCTGTTGTGCTCTGTTATAGCTAGTGCTCATTAATTAAGCAAGAAGACAAGTCATAGGAAAGAGTAATTTTCCGATAGCTCATGTAGTTTGTGTACTTTAGAATCACAGATCGCATCAGTAATTTTACAAGGAAAGCTATACAGCTTGTTTCCCAAAACTGCCCACAAGTTCCTGAAGCTAAGTGTACCTGCCAACTTTGCTCCTGCAATTTGTGCAATCAGAGATTCACAGGAAAACAACATGCATAGATTTGAAAATCACATCTCCATTCACTGGTTCCCCCAAACATCCCACCCCTCCCTCCTGGGAAAGCCTCTTGTCATTCCAGCTAAAAGTATGCACACCCTGGAAGCCACTGTATACTTGCAGCCGAGCACAGGAGTGAAATTTTCGCTCAAGCCAATTTACTCAGCTAAACCACCATTTATTTGGATAAATAGTTTTGAAAATTGTCCCCTCACAGAACCCGCAGTCCCTCAAGTACTTTATAAGCATCAAATTACAGTATGATTTTCAAATAGGGTTGCCAACTGGCTCCAGATGCGCCCGACAGGCTTGATCCAGTCCTGTGTTTACCCCATTGCATGCAGGGACTTGTAGTCTGGCTTTTCTTATGGAGTGCAATGGAGAAATCAGAACTACATGTCCCTGCATGCAATGGAGTAAACCCAGGACTGGATCAAGCCTGTCGGGCGCATCTGGAGCCAGTTGGCAACCCTATTTTCAAAGGTAAACCCAAGAACCTGGAAGCAGGGAAACAGGTGCAAAGTATTACCAGATGTTACCGGGGTTATTTTATGAGGAGGTACAGTACGCTACACATCATCAGTGTGCATAAATCATGGATTTTCTGTGACTTCAGTCCATGGATGGGCCTTCACCCATGTACTTTAGCTATCCACTATTCTAGAAATACATGTGCTTTCACTGTGAGCATGCCTGGGGGGGTCGATCCTGGATGGAGCACAAATCTACACATGTAATTTATAAAATACTATAACCTACGCGTCTTCCTTAAAGATCTAGGCGTGGGCATTGACACCAGCCCCCTGGGTTGCTGTAACTGATCACATCTAGATCTATGGTGCAGAGGCCACCACTTATGCTCCTATTTTAGAAAACTAAGATGCACATACCTGACTATAAATAGGCACAATAAATGTGCATTGAGCATCAACTAGGCGTGGTTTTATAAAATTACCTCCCATGCAGGGGCAGCTCAAGGAAATCTGCAGCCTGAGGCGAGGGATGAGATGGCCCCCCCCCCCCAGTGGGGGGGGGGAGGCTATCTCAAAGCTCCAGTCAGGTACTGAGCCAAACCGAAAAGCCAATTAGATTATATGAAGGAAATGCAAGAGTTTGCACACCAAGGAACTAAAAGAAAGAGTGAGAACCACAGCACAGTTTATAAAATTAAATGATGACTCATTTTTATTTTGTTATAAACTATGTTATGGTTCTTGATTTTTCTTTTTGAACATATATTTTGCATCCACAGAGCCCCCTTCCTCAACAGTGGGTGCAGAGCATAACCAGGACATTCACCCACAGAACTCAATATCTTAAAAAAAAACATTATCCAGTACCAGGCATATTGTGAACTAATACAAAACCCTACAACAAAGTCACCGAGTATCTGAGCAAATCTATCACACCATACCATCCAGCACCAACTTCCAAAACTCACATAAGGAGGCCATCCAAAAAAAGCATCACTGTAAATACTACAGTGGGCCCTGGAACTTCCAAACACCTATTTGGAAAGCTGAACAATTCAGATTACTACAGTACAGATCCCTGCATACAAACTCTATGTTAACAGAACACCTGATCTTGGTCACACACTCAAAACACAGACCCTCACCAAGTACAGAATAAGTGATCATAACCTAAAAATAAACACATGTAGATAAAAATTAAACTGTAACCCCAAGAAGCCAGATTCTGCATACAGTGCAAAACCAGAGAAATGGAAAGAGATGTATTTCCATGTACTGTATAAAATATAAAGACAGCACCAAATCCGGTCATTCAATTGAAAATAAAATTTTCTTCTAATTTTGTTGTCTGACCATTTTATTCTCTGATCATGTAGGTCCCACTCTGAGGTTTCTGCTTTCCTCTATCTCCCAGTGCCCCCTCCTGTCTACTTTCCCCCAGAGACGGCACGAGGGTGATGCAGGGCCATGTGCAGAGACTCACTGCGGCATCATTTGCATAAATTTAATATACTTTATTTTAAAATGTATATGGCACCCATTTAAAATCCTAGGCGATTTCTAAACATACACATGCAATTTAGTAAAACAATGTTACAATAAAACAAACAAACATAATAATAAAACATGAAATTTGATTTTAAAAAGTCACTTACACAGCACCCCCCCTCAATCAAACCATTATAAGTATCTGCACATCAGATTTATTTTGCTATGACCAGATTATTGATGAGGAGGGTAGAAATAAAATGAGATACTAATCCTGGTAGCCATGAATTCAAACGCTGGATTGGATTGTGTTAGAGCTGAAAAAGTCCAGAACTCAGCAGAGGTGAAGCTATCAGGCTACTAAACAAAATTAAACTGAGACATTCTCTGAAAATTTGAAATTTCCTTGAATCTGAACTGATAAAATATTTTAAATTTCAGTCTGGCAGCAAGCATAAAGAACGCAAAACTGCAGATCTCAAAAACACTACATATTCCAGTACCTCCCCCCAACCAACACCCTACAGTTGACCTCACCAAGAACCCAGAGTACAGGTTCCATAGAGCAAATCTACTATTCCATAACAGAATTAACTTCCAAAACTCACACATCATAGAGCAGGGGTCTCAAACTCAAATTGCTTTGAGGGCCAAATGAGGACTTGTAAAGTAACCCGGGGGCCGCATAAGACGCGGGGCCTCATTTGCATAAGGGGCCTCATTTGCATAAATATTTGCATAATGTTACCATACACTAACTTTTAGTAAACAGGCCTCTTTAATGAGTATGGATAAAGAAAGACTAAAAGATTTAGAAACAAGAAGACAATAATTAAACTGGGAACCCCAAAAGCCAAACTTGGAATGTACAACAACACTGTAGAAATAAAACTATAAATTAATTTCCTCTTGTACTAAACAAAGCGCAAACATTAATGATGCACATTTCCCAGAGCTGACATATTCCAGTTAATAAATTCAAAATAAAGAGATATTTTTCTACCTTTTGTGCATTTTTTTCAGTTGCAATTGTTCCAGCCACTTTCTTCTGGTTTCTTCATGTCTTCTGCTAACTCTCCATCGTCTGCTGTCCATTTGCCCTTTCTTCTCTCCTAGTTTTTTTTCCATTTCTCTCTACATCTGCTTTAACATACTAATCTTTCTCCTTTTTCTCTTTTCTCATTCCTATTTCATCCACTCAAATTTTACCCCTCCATCCTCAATCCCCACTTACTCTCCCAATACCTGGCCAATTGTAGATTTGTCTTCTCTCCCAGACAAAATATTTTTCCCCTCTCCATTTCACTTTCCCAGCTCCATCCCATTCTAATCCTCCCCAACATCAGCTCCCTTCTAGTTCCAGCCCCACCCAGCATCCGCTCCCTTCTAGTCCCCCCATTAGTCCATTTCCAGTCCTATCCTAGCCTCACCATCAGCCCATTTCCAATCCTAGCCCCCCATCAGCCCATTTCCAATCCTAGCTCCCTCCCCTCACAGCCCATTTCCATTCCAAGCCCCCCTCCCCATCAGCCATTTGCAGTTCAAGCCCCCCTTCCACTCAGCCCATTTCCAGTCCTAGCAACCCCCCCCCCAGCCCATTACCAGTCCTAGACCCCCCATAGCCCATTACCAGTCCTAACCTCCCCATAGCGCACTTCCAGTTTTACCCCCATCACCCCATTTTCAGTCTTACCCCCCCCCATAGCCCATTACCAGTCCTAACCTCCCCATAGCGCAATTCAAGTTTTACCCCCATCACCCAATTTTCTGATTTACCCCCCCATAGCCCATTACCAGTCATAACCCCCCTGCCAATAGCCCACTTCCAGCCCTAACCCCCATTACCCCATTTCAGTCAGCCCTTCCATAGCTCATTACCAGTCCTAACTCCCCCCCTCAGCCCACCTCCAGTCCTTCCTAACCCCCACCTGCCCATTTCCAGTCCTAGCCCCCACCATAGCCCATTACCAGTCATAACCCCCCTGCCAATAGCCCATCTCCAGTCATAACACCCCCCCCTGCCAATAGCCCATCTCCAGTCATAACCCCCCCCCCTGCCAATAGCCCATCTCCAGTCATAACCCCCCCCCTGCCAATAGCCCATTTCCAGTCATACCCCCCCCTGCCAATAGCCCATTTCCAGTCATACCCCCCCCTGCCAATAGCCCATTTCCAGTCCTACACACACCCCCCTGCCAATAGCCCATTTCCAGTCCTACACACCCCCCCCCCCAGGTAAATTAAAAAAAAACCTGGCTTCTGCTGCTCAAGCAGCAAAATCAGCTGTCCTGCGGCCCCTTCCCCTGTGCCCGGAGATCCGAGTCTGCTCTATCAGCGGCGTGCTTTTCAAGCCGCGAGGAGAGTATTCCCCTCTCGCGCGGCTTGAAACCGCGCGAGAGGGGAATACTCTCTTCGCGGCTTGAAAAGCACGCAGCTGATAGAGCAGACTCGGATCTCCGGGCACAGGGGAAGGGGCCGCAGGACAGCTGATTTTGCTGCTTGAGCAGCAGAAGTCAGTTTTTTTAAAAATTGGACAATTGATTCTGCCGCTGCCACGGCGGCAACGGCAGAAGCCAGGGTTTTGGGGTTTTTTGTTTTCCTCCGTCGTGGGCCGCACAAAGTTGTCTCGCGGGCCGCATGTTTGAGACCCCTGTCATAGAGTGTACCCAGAAAAGGCAACACCATAAATATTGCAGCGGGCTTTAGAACATCCATACATCTGTCTGAAAAGCTGAACAAGCCAAATTACTACAGTACAATATAGATCCCTATGCACAAACTCCGTTTAACAGAATACCTGGCCTCAGTCACATACTCAGAACACAGACTCCCACCAGGTACAGAATAAGTGACTACAACCTAAAATAAAAATATGTAGGCAAAAATTAAACTGAAACCCCAAGAAGCCAGACTCTGCATGCAGTGCAACATCAGATAGAGATGCAGCTCCCCATACTATGTAAAATATAAAGATAGCGCAAATACCAATCAATAAAATGAAAATAAATTATTTTTTCTACCTTTGTTGTCTGACCATTTTATTCTCTGATCATGCTGGTCCTGATTTGAGCTTCTGCTTTCCTGTCTTCTCTTGGCTCTCTGTCTGTGGTCTATAGTCCATCTGCCATTTCTTGTCTCTTTTGTTTTCTTCACTTCCTTCCATCAGCCTATTTTCATTCCCAATAACCCTTCCCAGTATCAGCCCCTTTCCAGTCCTCCCTCCCAGTACCTTCCAATGTCAACTTGCACTCCCATGACTGCCACTGGTGTCCATTCCCTTCCATTCCCCCTTCTTCCTCACTGTCCAGCCCCTTCTAAACCAAACACCATGACAGGCCCTCTCAGCATCCTTTAGTGTATGTTCTGGTGGCTCCTCCTCCTCTGTTACCCCGCTCTCGATTGGTGTCCTCCAGGGTTTTGTCTTGGGTCCCGTTCTATCTCCAGGAACAAGCAGGAATAAGTCCTCACATATGGGTACGTCGGTACCGACGGAGCCCGTGCGGGAAAGCTCCCCAGCTTCTTAGAATAGAAGCTTTTGGGACCTCCCACTGCACATGCGCACTGCCTTCCCGCCTTCCTGAACAGCTCTCCTCAGTTTCTCTTTTTCCGCGGAGCCAGCAGGTCGTGTTCCTGTCACCGCTGAAGAAATTGTTATTTTATTTGTTTCTTTAGACCGCGTACCTGCCTTCCCCATACCGATACCGGTATCGCCGGTCTTTTCTTTCTTTCTTTAAAAAATTATAATTCTTTTTTCTTATTTTTTAGCTTTTTGGTCACTTCAGAGAGGCCTCTCGGCCTACTCAATTTCTCCTCATGGAGAAGCCAGCCCCTGGATTTAAGAAGTGTACCAAATGTAATGCTGTTATTTCAGTCACAGACACCCATGAATGGTGTCTGAAATGTTTGGGGCCTGACCATTCCATACCGGACTGCCCATCTTGCTCCCACATGTCTAAACGTGGGCTGCAGAACCGGGCCAACAAATTCCATGTGCTGTTTGCTTCAGAGAATACAGCATCACAGTCATCCAGGTCTTCTTCTCCGGATGGATCTCAGGTAACCAAACCTTCTGTGGGCAAGTCCTCAAAGAGCAAATCTCCTTCAAAGCATCGAGAGGCTCTTAGCTTAGAACTTGAGGACCCTGCCCCAGCCAAACAACCCCGGCGGGAAGTCCAACTTCCAAAAACGCCAATTCAGGGGTCTCAGGTTGATATCGATGCTACGGCCTCGACAGATCACCTGTTAGCCTGCTCTGGGGTACCGGGTCACTCCGGTACCGACATCCAGGCAGCTATGGCGTCCATGGGCGATACTGTACAGTCCATGCAGCAGGCCGTCATGGCTTTCATTAAAGCTGCAACGCCATCGGTTCCGCTTTCAGCGGTTCCGGGCCCGATACCGGTATCGTCCGCCATGCCGGTATCGAGGCCGTCCACCTCTAAACGCAAGTCGGTACCGTATGGGCTTTCGCTCCATACCGGTTCCATACCCGATACGCCCGATATCGATACCGATCGGTACGCGTATCGTGCGTTAGAGGAAAGCACCGATTCCTCTGAGGATTTTCACTCCTCTGATGATTCTGCTGAGTTTTCACTCAACTTACCTGAGGAGCCCTCTTCTCCTAAAAGGAGAATGTCCCCTCCAGAGGATTTGTCCTTCCAGGACTTTGTTTTAGATATGGCTACAGCCCTTTCTATTACCACATCCTCTGAAAAGGAACCCAGATCCAAAAAACTGGATATTTTGGGATACTCAAAGGCCCCTAAGGAGGCAGTTACCCTGCCTATCCATGAAATCCTTCAAGAACAACTGATGGATTTCTGGGAAAATCCTTTGACTTTGTCTCCTTATTCCCGTAGGTTGGACACCATGTATAGGGTCCCTCCTTCTCCTGGTTTCCAAAAGACTCAATTGCCCCACCACTCTATTGTGGTGAAGTCTGCAATGAAGAAGATTAGGAGTACCAAAAGGCACTCTTCCACCCCTCCAGGACGGGAATGTAAGACTTTGGACTCTTTTGGTAGGAAAATTTTCCAGGCTAGTATGCTTATAGCCAGGATTAATTCCTACAGTCTCTATATGGGCATGTTCCTGGAGGAACTTGCCAAAAAGGTGCGGCATTTTGCCCCCTTTATCCCTGAGGATAAAAAGCAGGGATTCCTTTCCCTAGTGAAACAACTCTTAGAGGTTTCTAAGTTCTCTAATAGGGCAGCATATGATTCCTTTGAGGGAGCCAGTAGGGCTTCGGGCATTGCTATTGCAGCCCGACGTCTTGCTTGGCTCCAGGCCTCTGATCTGGAACCTTGGGTTCTAGATGGCTTACGGAATCTGCCCTGTACAGGTGAGAACTTATTTGGGGAGGAGTGGCAAATCAAAGCCACCCAGATGGATGCTGAAAATGCCACCTTGGAAAGACTTTCAAAGTCCACTTCAATTCCTACTAAGAAAAAGTCTTTTAAAAGGCCTTACTATAAGAAGGCCAGAGTTGCTTCAAATACTGGCCAGCAGTCTTCTCAACCTCGCTATACTGCTAAGCGTCAGCAATCCAAACAAGCACGAGCTAAGCCTGCAGCAGCTACTGTAGCTCAGCAGGCTCCAACCCCTCAGGGGTTTTGACTTGCTCCTAGGGAACTTGCCACTTCTGGTTCTAACACAACCAGAACCTCTCACCATACCCGGAAGGTTGGTTCACTTTGCTCCCAGATGGGAACAAATCACAACAGAACAATGGACCCTCTCTATCATTCGAGAGGGTTACAAACTTCATTTCTCCAGCCTTCCTCCCCATCATATGGTGAGACCATTCAATTCTCCCCCATCTCTCCTAACCCTGTTGGGTCAAGAGGTTTCCTCTCTTCTTGCCCAAGGGGCCATAGAAGAGGTTCCTCTTCCTCAACAAGGGTCCGGTTTCTACTCCCCTTATTTTCTCATTCCAAAGAAGACAGGGGGATTCAGACCAATCCTAGATCTGAGAGAATTGAACAAATTTCTCTTCAAGGAGAAATTCAAAATGCTGTCTCTCGGCATTCTCCTTCCTTACCTCCAGGGTCAGGACTGGCTTTGTTCTCTAGACCTACAGGATGCGTATACACATATACTCATCCATCCATCCCACAGAAAGTATCTTCGCTTTCTGTTTCAGGGAAAACATTTCCAATACAGAGTACTCCCCTTCGGTCTAGCCTCTGCTCCAAGAGTATTCACAAAATGCATGGCAGTCGTAGCCGCATTTCTAAGAGGCATGGGAATCTTTGTCTTCCCATATCTGGACGACTGGCTCATCCGAGCTCCAACTCAGTCACAGGCCCAGATTTCCCTGGACCACACAAGGAGCCTTTTGCAGTATCTGGGACTGGTAGTAAACCTTCCCAAGTCCCAACTCATCCCTACTCAATCTCTAGAATTCATAGGGGCCCAGTTGGACACCATCACTGCAAGGGCCTACCTTCCACATGTTCGAGGCCAGCGCCTCCTGAGTTTGGCCTCCCAAGCTCAGTCCAGCACTCACTTGACAGCCAGGGAAATGCTACGCCTACTGGGTCATATGGCCTCCACAGTGCATGTGGTGCCCTATGCTCGTCTTCATATGAGAGCAGCTCAATGGACCCTGGCCACTCAGTGGACTCAGGCGTCAGGAGCGCTCTCAGACCAAATACAAACCTCCGATCGTCTGTTTTGGTCCCTCCACTGGTGGACTTCCACCAAGAATCTGTTGTTGGGGGCTCCATTTCAACCATTGCTACCCCAAGCAACCCTCACAACAGATGCCTCCCAAACAGGGTGGGGAGCCCATCTGCAAACTCTCTCCACTCAGGGCACTTGGTCTCTACAGGAGACCACCCTTCATATCAATCTTCTGGAACTGCGAGCAATTTACCTTGCCCTCAAGGTCTTCCACTCCCTCCTAGCCAACCTCACTGTCCTAGTTCAGACGGACAATCAGGTGGCCATGTTTTACATAAACAAACAAGGAGGGACGGGCTCTCTGTCGCTTTGCAACGAAGCTCTAAGACTATGGGCCTTCGCCAGAGAGCATCAGATTCACCTGCTAGCAGTGTATCTCCCAGGAGTTCAAAACTCTCGGGCAGACAGGCTCAGTCGAGTTCTGCTGCCACACGAATGGTCCCTACATTTGGACCAAATAAACCGAATCTTTCAGGAATGGGGGACCCCGGACATAGACCTCTTTGCAAGTCCGTGGAATGCCAAACTTCCCCGGTTCTGTTCCAGAACTCCGTGTCAGGGAGCTCAGGCTACGGACGCCTTTCTCCTGAATTGGAGTCAGGCATTCCTATATGCCTTTCCACCCATTCCTTTGATTCCCAAGACTCTGTTCAAACTCCAGAGGGATCATGGAACTATGATCCTCATAGCTCCACGCTGGCCACGCCAAGTGTGGTTCCCTCTACTTCTACAGCTCTCCCAGGGATCCTACTTGGATCTGGGAGCTGCGCCAGACCTCCTGTCTCAGGAGGAGGGGACTTTGTGGCACCCAAACCCCAAATCCCTTCACCTCAGTGCTTGGTTACTGAAGGCTTAAGCCTTCAAGACTTTCATCTTTCCCAACCAGTGAAAGATATCCTTTCTGCCTCTAGGAAACCCTCTACCAGGCGTTCCTATGCTTTCAAATGGAAACGTTTTTCCATTTGGTGTGCTCAGCAGGGTCTTGACCCTCTGGCACTTCCTTTGAATTCTCTTCTTGATTATCTCCTGCATCTATCCAATGCAGGCCTCAAGACGAATTCGGTAAGAGTCCATTTAAGTGCTATTGCAGCATCCTTGAAACATATAAATGGACAACCTATCTCCTCTCATCCTCTTGTTGCAAGATTCATGAGAGGCCTGACTCTCACTAAACCTCCCATCAGACCACCCCCGGTCGCATGGGATTTGAATCTAGTGCTCGGTCAACTTATGAAGCCACCTTTTGAGCCAATGTTTTCCACCTCCTTGAAATTTCTTTCCTGGAAGGTCATCTTCCTCATTGCAGTCACTTCGGCTCGCCGCATCAGTGAGCTGCAGGCTTTAGTGGCTAATCCACCTTACACAAGATTTCATCATGATAAGGTGGTCCTTAGGACGAATCCCCACTTTATGCCTAAAGTGGTCTCGCCTTTTCATCTTAATCAAGAGGTATATCTACCTGTCTTTTTTCCAGCTCCTCATGCATCCAATGCAGAGAGGAACCTTCATACTCTGGATTGTAAAAGAGCTCTCGCTTTTTACCTTAATAGGACTCAGCCACATCGAAAGTCTTCTCAACTTTTTGTGGCCTTTGATCCTTCCCATTTGGGACTTCCAGTCTCCAAGCGTACACTTTCCAATTGGATTGCTCAGTGTATTTCTTTTGCTTACCAGAGCAAAAACATTTCTCTGGAAGGCCATGTCACTGCTCACAATGTGAGGGCCATGGCAACTTCTATGGCTCATCTGCACTCTGTTTCCATAGATCAGATCTGTCGAGCCGCTACCTGGGCCTCGGTTCATACCTTCATAGCCCATTACTGTTTGGACAAGGACTCCCGCCGGGATGCCTTGTTTGGCCAGGCTGTCCTCAAGCACCTGTTCCATTCCTAAACAACTCCTGCCCACCTTCCCAGAATGGATGCCTGAGATCCATACGAAGATGGCGAACCTTTACAGGGGATCCCATGCATCTAAGCTAGGGAGTCCCCATATGTGAGGACTTATTCCTGCTTGTTCCTGGAGATAGCACAGTTACTTACCTGTAACAGGTGATCTCTGGGAACAGCAGGAATTAGTCCTCACAACCCACCCACCTCCCCTAGGAGTTGTATCTTTTATCTATCTATCTTCCTGTCCTCTCTCTGTTGACTCAGCTATAAACTCGAAACTGAGGAGAGCTGTTCAGGAAGGCGGGAAGGCAGTGCGCATGTGCAGTGGGAGGTCCCAAAAGCTTCTATTCTAAGAAGCTGGGGAGCTTTCCCGCACGGGCTCCGTCGGTACCGACGTACCCATATGTGAGGACTAATTCCTGCTGTTCCCAGAGATCACCTGTTACAGGTAAGTAACTGTGCTTTCTTCTCTCTATACCCAATCCCTTGGTGCGCTCATTTCCTCTTATGATTTTCAGTACCATCTCTATGCTGATGACTCCCAAATCTATCTCTCTACTCCTGATCTTTCTTCTGCTTTCCAGTCCTGGATCTCTTGCTGTCTCTCTGCCATTGCTGCCTGGATGTTCCATCGTCGCCTAAAATTGAACATGGCCAAGACTGAACTTCTCGCTTTTTCTCCTAAAATTTCCCTTTCTCCTTCTTCTTTTTCAGTCTCTGTTGATGGCTCTGTTCTCCAACCTGTTTCATCTGCTCGCAATTTGGGTGTTATATCCAACTCATCGCTAAGACCTGTTGCTTCTTTCTCTTCAACATTGGCAAAATCCGCCCCTTTCTCTCTGAGCTCACTACTAAAACCCTCATCCATTCCCTAATCACCTTCCACCTTGATTATTGTAACCTCCTTCTTGCTGGTCTCCCTCAATCTCATCTCTTCCCTCTTCAGTCTATTCAGCACTCCGCTGCCCGTTTGATTTTCCGTCAGCCTCGTTTTGCCCACATCACTCCTCTCCTCAGATCTCTTCACTGTCTCCCTATCTGTTTCCGTATTCACTTTAAGCTTCTCTTTCTGACCTATAAGTGCATTCACTCTGTGGCTCCTCAGTACCTTTCTTCTCTCATTTCTCCCTATTTCCCCCCTCATGTACTCCATTCTTCTTCCCAGTTGCATCTTACTATGCCCTTCTCCTCTATTGCCAACTCCAGATTCCGCTCTTTTCACCTTGCTGCTCCTTACGCTTGGAATAAACTTCCTTTGTCTATACGTCAGGCATCTTCTTTGCCCCTCTTCAAACTCAAGTTAAAAGCTCATCTTTTGGCCTCTGCCTTTGGCTCTTGATTTTGCTGTTCTCTTTCCTTCCTTCCCCTCTTTTATTTCACCTTTCTTTCTTCCTCTTACACTTGTTCTTACCTCTTTCCTTTGTCCTTTCTCTCCTGCTCTTGTCTCTTTGCCCTTGTTCTTATCTTTTTCTACTCCTTTTCTTGCTTTCTTTTTTAGATTGTAAGCTCTTTTGAGCAGGGACTTTCTTTTTGTGTTTTCATTGTACAGCGCTGCGGGCACCTGGTAGTACTTTATAAATGCTTAGTAGTAGTAATAGTAGTAGTAGTAGCATCCACTCCTTTCCAGTCCCATTCTCACATCCCCCTGCATCAGGCCATTTGTAGCCCTAGCCCCCAGTTTTCTTCCAGGGCCAGCAGCTCTATCCTCCCCTCCCTCCCCATCAGCCCATTTCCAGTCGAAGTCCCCCCAGTCAGCTCACTTCCAGTGCTAGGCCCCCCCCCCCCCAATCAGACCATTTCCAGTGCTAGCCCCCCATCAGCCCATTATAATCCTAACCCACACTGTCTCTCCACTTTGTCCAGCATTTGTCCCCTGTCTCTCCTCTTTGTCCAATCCCTGCCCCCCTGTCTCCCCCCTTTGTCCAGCACTTGCCCCCTGTCTCTCCCCTTTGTGCAGTATTTTATTTATTTTATTTATTTAACTGCATTTATATCCCGCTTTTCACCGGGTCAAAGCGGTGTAACATATAACATAGGGGGGGGGGCAATTTTCAGGGTGGGGCCATCACCAAGGGGCAACAATTAATGATTTGGGTAGACATGGACATGTATACTTTTGCTGAATCTAAGCATTAGGTCATGCGGATGGGGTGGTATTTCTGTTCAGAGATGTTCACGGAAGAGGATTGTCTTCAGCTGTTTCTTAAATGATGTGATGTCAGCGTTGTTCCTGATGTGGTATGTCCCCCTGTCTCCCCTTTGTCCAGCATTTGCCCCCCTGTCTCTCCTCTTTGTCTCTCCTTGTCCTCCTCCTGTCCCCACTCCCTCCACCTGCACTTCTCATTCGGCGGTAGCGGCACTCCAGCTGTTTTTATTTTAGATTTTGCCGCCTCTGGCCTACCTCTGAATTCACGACACTTTTTTTTCCTCAAGAATGCTTGCAGCAAGAAAAAAAAGTGGCAGGAAGGCAGAGGAAGGCCAGAGGCAGCAAAATCTAAAATAAAAACAGTCGCAGTGCCGCCACCACATGAATCAGCCTGCAAGCGATCAGGCTGGTTCGTCCGACGCCGGCGGCACTCCGGCTCTGTTCTAATTTTAGATTTTGCAGCCTCTGGCCTGCCTCTGCCTTCCCACGTGGGAAATCAGAGGCAGGCCAGAGGTTGCAAAATCTAAAATTAGAACAGAGCTGGAGTGCCGGCGTTGGAGTGCCGCCCCCCTCGGAGTGCCATCTGAGGACATCGCCTCAGGTGGCCTCATGGAAGAACCACCTCTGCTTCCATGTGCAGAGGTTTGAAAATGAAATTTCTGTGTGTAATCACCCTTAAGAACATAAGATTTGCCATACTGAGTCAGATCAGGGTCCATCACGCCCAGTATTCTGTTTCCAACAGTGGCCAACCAGGTCACAAGTACTTGTCAGGTTTCCAAAAAGTATACAGATTCCATGTTGCTTGTCCCATGGGTAAGCAGTGGATTTCCCCAATCCTCTTTAATAATGATTTATGGACTTTTCCTTCAGGAACTCGTCCAACCCTCTTTTAAATCCAGCTACACTAACAGTACTACACTAACAGCTCTTACCTTCCTTCATCCTCTCCCCAATCCTGAACAGATCATATTTTTTCACCAGTAGATGTGCATTTACCCACCTAAAAGTGTTTGACTATTTTCTCTACAGTGCATAAGTGTAAAAGGAACTTTCTACGTGCAACCTTTCTGATTTTAGGTGATATGGGATGTGCTCTCCAGGGTTCTTGTCCATAGAAAGAAAAAATATTTCAAGGCTCTACCAGTGTGTAATAAAGAGCTGGCACTCCACCTCGCCAAAAAAAGTCTTGAGATTTCTAGGTTGTGTCTTTAATTTGAGACTTAAAGCAGAGAATCGTAATGTCCAAATATAACCAGAGTCTCTTGTATACCATTCAAGACAACAATCCACTTCTTACAGATGATTCAAGGCAGATCACATTCAAATTGCAGAACTTCTCTGAGGAAACCACTTCCCAATTCACATAGTCAAATCAATAAGCTGATTACCCGGATATCCATACAGCACTCGTGGATCAGTTCTGCGATCCCAAGCTGCACACCATTGAAGAACTAGCAAGATTTATAAGTACCACAGAGAAACATCCTCACAGGTCCCATCCCTTAGAATCTGTCTCCACCAACTGGATTCAGCCTGCAGAGCTTGGCATTGGGTCCCCATAAAATTAAGTTACTGATGCTGAATTTTAAGTGTTTAAGAGAGAGTATTTGAAAAGTTTACTTACTCTGCCTCAGCTAACAGCATTTATTACGATCTTCTGATTCTGTGGTGTTTTCAGTCCATAAGAACATAAGAAATGCCATACTGGGTCAGACCAAGGGCCCATCAAGCCCAGTATCCTTTTTCCAACTGCAGCCAATCCAGATCACAAATACTTGTCAGATTCTCTAAAAGGTACGTAGGTTCAACAATGCTTGTCCCAGGGTAAGCAATGGATTTCTCTGGTCCTCTTTAATAATGGCTTATGGACTTTTCTCCAGGAGCTTGTCCAAACCTTTTTTAAAATCCAGCTATACTACAGCTTTTATTACATCCTCCGTATCGAATGCCAGAATTTGATTACACGTTGAGTGTCAAAATATTTTCTCCAATTAGCCTTCAATGGGCTACATTGTAGCTTCATTGTGTGCCCTCTAGTCTACTTTTTGAAGGAGTAAACAACTGATCTACGTTTACTCGTTCCACTCCATTCATTATTTTATAGACCTCTATCATATCCCCCCTCAGCTGTCTTTTTTCCAAGTTGAAGAGCCCTACCCTTTTAAGCATTTCCACATAGGGGTATCCTTCCTTCCCCTTTACCATTTTGGTGGCTCTTCTCTGTAGCTTTTCTAATTCTGCTATATCCTTTTAAAGATATGATGACCAGAACTGCACATAATATTCAGGGTGCAGTCACACCAAGGAACTATATGGAGACATTACAATATCCTTTGTTTTAATCTCCAGTCCATTCCTTATGATTCCTAGCATTCAGTTTGCTTTTTTGGCCCCTGCCGCATACTGGGCAGAAGGTCTTAATGTATTATCCACGATAATGCCTAGATCCTTTTCCTCGGTGGTGAATCCTAATTTAGAACCTTGATTCGTGTAACTGTAGCTTGAGTTGCTCTTCCCTAGGTGCATAAATTTGTACTTGTCCACATTAAATTTCATCTGCCATTTGGACACCCAGTCTCAGTCTTTCAAGGTCCTCTTGCAATTTTTCATAATTCTCTTGTGTTTTAACAACTTTGAATAATTTTGTGTCATCTGTAAATTTGACCACCTCACTTGTTATTCCCATGTTCAGGTCATTTATGGTGAAATTAGACCTTACCTGCTCATTTTCTTTCTTTGAGTCCCTCCAGCCCAGTGCAGATGCATGGGTTTGTGCCCTATCACCAGCAGATGGAGACTGAGAACCCCTAGTTTTGAAGATGTCACACTATATGAGGTCTATGCATATCTGATCAAGCCAGTATTCTGATCAAGCCAGTGACCCAGTACAAGCATTGTGGAACTTGTGTCTCTTGGGGAAACTGCTAGGTACATATGACCTAGATTGGCCACTGTTGGAAACAGAATACTGGGCTTGATGGACCTTGGTCTGACCCAGTATGGCATATCTTATGTTCTTATTGACAAAGCAAATTCCACATAGACAAAGTTATGCAAACTCAAAAACAATTTCACAAAACTATGTACATTAAACTCATAGGAACTGACTATCAGAGGTCCCAAAAGGACCGAGAACTCAAAACTCAACATTAGGCAGATAGTATACACAACTTTTTGAGACTCTAGATATTTGTAAATTAAAGGTTTTGGATATGGCGCTATCACGCTCTTAAACCTTTCCACGTCCGAGTTTGCGAAAGACTGAATGGACAGGTTCTGGACTAGACTGGAGGGACTTAAGGAAAGAAAATTAGCAGGTAAGATCTAATTTCACCTTCCTCATCATTCTTCTAGTCCAATCTAGACACATGGGATGTAACAGAGCAATATTCAAGCTTGGGTGGGACCCATGAGTCTGGCCTGCAGCACCCAAGCTCCAAAACAGGCATCCCCTCTAGCCTGCACATCCAAGCGATAATGCCGCACAAAGGAATGGAGTGAGAACCATGTCACTGCTCTACAAATATCAGCTGGGGGCACAAGACCATAATCCACCTAGAATACTGCCTGAGCTCTCATCAAATGAGCCCTTCTGGAAGTGATCTATGTTTGAGCAAATACGTAGAAGCAATAGCTTCCTTCAGCCACTGCGCTATGGACACTTTTGAAGCCGCCTCTCCTTTGCGTGGCTCTCCAAATAAAACAAAGAGACGATCTGATTTCCTAAAAGCTTCCGTATGCTTAAGGTAGCATCGAAGAACCCTACACACTGGAGTGACATTGATCCCTATTCAGTACCAGAAAACACAGGAAGAGTTACTGTCTGGTTGATGTGAAATGCCAAAAATACTTGCGTTAAAAAGGAGGGAACCGGATAAAGCACCACCTTTTCCATGAAGAATGAAAGAAAAGGTTCTCCAGAAGACACTGCTTGCAGCTCCGATATCCTATGCACTGAACATATAACCACCAGAAAGACCACCCTTAACTTAAGATCCTTCAAAGAAGCACTATTAAAAAGTTCAAAAGGGACTTCTGTAAGCACTGATAACACCAGATTCAGGTTCCAGCTTGGCATGACAGCAGCCAAACCTGCTTGACTCCCTTCAGAATATGAATCACATCAGGATGAGATGCTCGAGAGCCCCCCTGCAATCAGTCTCTGTAACCAGCTAAGGTTGCTACCTGAACCCGCAATGAATTCAGAACAAGACCTTTATCCATTCCAGCTGGGAGCATGAGAGAGAGCTCACAGACCTCTCACCAGCTCTCACAAATACAACAAACACTAATATAAGCCAAAGATATAGACCTTTTTTGTGTCTTAAGTAATGTGGCAATTACCTGTGTCAATAACCTTTCTTTCTTAACCAAGCTCGCTCAAGAGCCAGGCTATAAGCAAGAACCGAGCCACCTCTGAGATTGGGCCCTGTGACAACAAATTGTACAGCAGTGGAAGCCACCATGGGGCTCCCACCGTCATCCATACCAGATCAGCATACCAAGGTCTCCAAGGCCAGTCTGAAGCCACCAAACTTACCAGACCCCAATGGGACTCTGTCTTCTGTAGAATCCAGCCTATCAGGGCCAGGGAGGAAACACATACAGGAAGCATGTCTCTTGGACAGTGTTGAGTCAGACCATCCAACCCCTATGATGTTCTTTCTCACCTGCTGATATTCATTTCACCTTGGCATTGGAAGAAGATGCCATCAGATCTATGACTGGTGCTCCCCAGCAATGAACAATGCACTAACACACTGATGTCCCCAGAGACCACTCTCCCAGGTCCATTCGATGTTGACTGAAGAAGTCGGCCTATATGTTTTCTTTTCTGGCCACATGAGCTGCTGATAGCATGAGCAGATTCATTTCTGCCCACCAAAGCAGGGGCTTCACCTCCTCTGCCAAAATTGCGCTGCCTGTGCCACCCTGGCGATTGAGATGAGCTACTGTAGTTGCGTTGTCTGAGAAGAGCCTCGCTGGTCTGTGTTGTAGTATTGGCTGAAAAACCTGGAGTGCCAGAAAAAACGCCCACATCTCCAAGCAGTTTATGGACCAGTTGCTCTCTTCCCGGGACCATCGGCCCTGCGCTACTTTGGACTGACAATGAGTGACAATTGGTGGTTATTCACTTTAAAAGTAGTGGCTTCAGATTCCGAGTTTGTGCATGGGAATTTTCCTGGCTCCGCTTTCTTTGCCTCTGAGGAAGCCCGTATGTGTGAAACGAAGATCTTTGTTGGACAGAAGAAGCTAGTTGGATTAGCCGTCAGCATTTCTTAAGCTAAGTGCATTGGCGGGGATTTTGTGGGAGCGCTTGTGAAAGCTTTTAACTGCTGTGCTCCATTTTCTTTGCAGGAGTATGCCTTTGAGCTGGTGCGTGTAACAGCTTCCCTGTACATTCCCCGGGTGATTACTACATCTGTTTTGGCTTTAGCTCTTAAAGACTGTGGGTAAAGAGGGCACAAGTAACTGCTGAATAGTGTATAGATAAAAATTGATTAAAGAAAAATTGGAGATTGGAAAAGTACTTTTTTAAGTCTTTCATTTTAAATAAAAATAAAAATTTAAGTAATAAAAAGGGGGGGGGGCATTTTTTAAGCTAGTGATATTGAGTGTTCTATTTCCCCTATGACTGTGATAAGCCACATAGAAGGATGTGATAATGTCCTGAGGCTTTTTCTCCCCTGTTTGGTACATTACTGAGATTTGCATGACTGGATGATCTTTCTTCCTTTTTAAGATTGAATCTATAGAGCGAACCCTTTTCGGGCAATTTTAGTCCTGTTGAGGTATCAATGTTGATAGTTTGAGATATTGAATGATTGTGGGAGTATATTAATATTCTTTTTGTCATCCATAAAGACTGGCATTAGTGGTCACTATCACCCAATCATACGGCTCCAGCAGCATCCCTGCTAGTAGCTTGTCCAAATCCAGCCACAATTTCAAACAAAGCAGTCTTTTCTACAGAGAGTGTGTCTACGGAGACCACCGGGAAAATAAGGCCTTCTGAAGAGGCCTCATATGCACCCTGGTCCAGGGCATGAGATCTAAAATTGCAGCCATGAACTCTAGGAGTTGTAGGTAATGCCTAGCAGAGGGAGCCCCCCATCCAGCAAAATCTCCAGACCTGATCCTGGATCTTCAAGGCTCTTTCTTGGGACAGAGTCACCATTCCCATTCTGGTGCAAAAACAAGCCCCTAGATACGTTAAATCTTGTGCTGGTTCTAAATTGCTTTTGCTGAAATTGATAACCCACCCCAAACTTTGGACAAGAGATATCGCCAGCCTTGTCGCCCAATTGTCTGAGTATGGATATACTAACACCTCTTCTTGCCAAAGAGTGACTGCCATGACCACCGTTACCGAGGAGCCGTAACAAGGCCAAATGGCAGGGCTTGAAACTGAAAATGTCCCATGGGGACCGTGAAGTAGAGATATTGTACTTCCTCCGTGACCTCCTCGAAAGGGCTGTCCTCTGGGAAGATAACGCGAATGCTGACAGGGCACAAAGTGCACAGCTCAAAATCTTCAGAAAGTCCTGAAACGGCCTCTCACTGGCGCCATGGCCTTTCCTGTCTTAGGCTTGTCCTTAGGAAGCATCGGAACCTTGGCTTCCCCCAACTCTTTCACCAATTTATCTAGCACCTCTCCGAACAGCAGTTTCCCTTTGAAAGGAAGTTTACTGAGGTGCGCTTTGGAGGCTACATCCACTGACCAATTACAGAGCCACATGAGCTGCCACACTGACACCACCAAGACCATACTCTTAGCAGAGGCTCTCACTAGGTCATACAATGCATCCGTGAGATAGCCTGACTCCGACTCCAGCTTAGCTGCCTCCAACAAAGGACCTGGAGCATCAGACTCAGCCTCCAGCAAACTTGTAGCCTATCGTAAACATGCCCTAGTGACATAAGTCCCACAAACAGATGCCTGTAATGCAAGGGCAGTAATCTCAAAAGACTGCTTCAAGAATGTTTCCAGCTTTCAGTCTTGGGTATCTTTCAGTGCAGCTCCCCCTTCCACTGGAATTATCATCTTTTTGGTCACAGCCACAACCAGAGCATCTATCTTTGGGAGCTGCAAGAAATCCTTCTCCTCCGAAGGAATGGGATACAAGGCAGTCATGTATCTGCTAAATCGTAATCCTGGCTCCAGCCTCTCCCATTCCTTCTATCATCTCCTTTATGGTGCTATGAAGTGGGAAGGATTTCTGAGGTTTCCTAATGCCCTGCAACAAGGGGTCCTCCAGGGATCCTTCCTTCACCAGGGAACCATGAACCACATTCAGAGCAGCCAATGACTGTGCAATTAGCACCAGCAGCTCTTCCCGTCAAAAAAGACTTATAATGTTGGGATCTTCACCTGGCGATATTTCTTCTTCTTCTAACTCCTCACCTAATAATTGTCCTCAGCACCCAGATAGACACTCCAGAGGATCATCTGACCCCCCCCCCCAACCCCTCAGAACATGCCAAAGCCCAGTTGTCCCATCTGTATTCTGCCACCCTCTTGCACCTGGACACAGGCTCTCTGGGCTCTTTGACCACAGATGTCATTGATTGCATACTCCTTTTAAGGACTGATCCCTATGGAACACTTTGCACCAGGCCCTATTTCATACAGTAAGCTTGGTGCAAAAGCAACACAAATTCAGGAGTAAAAGATATACCAGGAAGTGAAGCTCCTCCCTCGAGGCTCCCCAAGTTCAAATGCTGTTCTCCTGGCTGCACAGATGTTGTCTTCAGGCCATTCCCAAGCTCTGTCAGCTGAAGCTTGTCTGCCTCTGACAAGGCTATGGTTCCTGCCAAAACTGCGGAAACCTGCGGCTGAGAGGAAAGTTGAAACTGTTCTGAATAACTGCCTGACACCAGCAGATCCTTAATGCCAGAAGATCTAATTCCTCTGAAAAGCTGTAATGCAGGTTGGCCCTCCATTACAAATCCACTGACTGTAGCAGATGCCATAGGCTGTACAGGCCACTTTGCCCACTGGCATCTCGCAAGTTGCATCCCCACTTGCTCCTGCCAATCCAACTGATTCCCCATCACTTCAGGTAGTAAGCTCGCTGCCAAGTCAGCACAGTCTCTTGCAGCAATACACCAGCACTGAGAAAGACTGTTCACCTACTGTTTCTGTCTTTATTGTTCTCTTTTGTTGACCTTTCTGTTCTTTTACATTGAAAACTTTAAAGGGCCATACACTACCTTAAACCAGTCCCCAGGCACCCTCCCAATAGTTGGGGAAGAGGAACGGAGAATCTCAAGAGACCTGCAAAGGGACTCCTGGGACAGAAAAGTAAGGGTTTACCAGGAGTGACTCAGACCACTTTGCACCCCAAAGACCTCCCAAATGCCAAAAAAAACCAGCACAGTATCCAAAGTGGAGCTCTAACATCATTTCCCTTATCAGTCAATTCAAATCTCTGGATATTTTTTTTAATCCATCTCAGTGGAGTTCAGACTGCATAGAAGATCATCACCATCTGCTGGAGACTGAGAAATACTGGCTTGATCAAATATGCACAGACCCATAATAGTGTGACATCATCAAAACAAGGGGTTCATAGTCTCCATCTTCTGGTGAAAGGGCATAAACACATGAGTCTGGACTGGACTGGAGGGACAATAAGAAGAAATATTGTAAAAAGCAGCATTGAGAAAATTGGCCATTTAGCCCTATTCTCTGTTTTCTGTCTTTTAACCAGTTCGTAATCCACACCCTAAACTTGCACTTGGTTATCTGAGAATCGTATTTGTGCCTATTTTATTGCTGGGCCTAGGCTATGGAATTCTTTATCAGCCCATATTCATGATGAGATCAACTCATTATCTTTCCACAAGAAAATTGAGTTTTCTTTTTAAATTGGCTTTTGAGAGAGGAGGTTGATGTTTTCTGTCTGCTTAAAGAGGCAGTCATGTGTTTTATTTGTAATCTGATTTGGTCCAGAAGGTGAGAAACAACATTTACAAGAACTAAAGAAAAAAAGAGTTCAATTGAAATGAATCAATCCCTCGGCTTTTCACTGTTTCAGTTGTTTCCAGGGAACCTCCTGGAAATGCTAGGTAATCTTCCCCATGCTAGAGGTGAATTCTTAATATAAGAAAAAAACCTTCAAAAATGTGATGACACACCAAAATATCAAAACCAAAAGTCAAAACATGTAAAAAACCTGGGAATCAGTATTATAAACCACACGATTATACCAAAAAACAAAATACTATTTTAACAAACACACATTTTTTTTGTCGGGATCCGCCGACCTGAGATGGAGAGAGGAAAAAACTCCCCACTCGTTGTCGGCAGAGGCCTTTTATTCGTATTTTCAAAAACAATAACACAAATAGTGAAAATCACTTATCTGATAGTGAACAGAAAGGGCAGCAGAATAGTAAAGCAGCGACATGCATGTTTCGAGCCCAGGAGGGGCTCTGTATCAAGCTGTTTCCATTAGTATACGCGCCCTAAAAAACGCCAAATTCACCAGGCTATTTAAAGCACCAAAAAGATCTCTGAATGGCTGCTGAAGTAAACGTCATCAGAAACGTCACCAGAAAAAGGGGGGGGGGGGAAGGAAAAAGGACCAAAAAACTTGATTCTGTAAATCCAAAAAATCAGAAGGAAAAAGGAAGACACAGTTAAAGTAAACGCCACCAGTCACACTCCAAGTTCAAGCCCATAGGCATTACCTAGAGGTGAATTCTTGGCAGGGAGGTCCTTAACCCTCCTCCTAGAGGCAAGATACTAACTTTAGTGGTTCTCATACCGCTGGCATTGGTGTGATGGGCATTCGTAGTGTGGGGTCTGTGTTGCTGAGATGCAGCCCCTAAGGGGGAAATATTCAAACTGTATGGATCAGGAAAAGAACTATACATGGTTTTTACCCACAAGATTTGCACCACTCATCAGACAAATGTGCATATGTATTTTCTCTTCGAAAACCACACTGGGTACAATGTATATGTAATCACCTGTACCTGCTTTTTGTGCAGGCAGAATTTTGTTTGAACAGTATTTGTGTAGATTTGAAAATGTTAATAGATACTTTTCTTCCCCTGCCTTAGCACAGACCCGGAAACAGCACCTTGCAATGTATCTAAAAGTCTGCCATTTGCAGACAGCAGATGGATACAGAGATCGTTTTTTCCCTGCAGAAACCTATTTGAAAATGCTGGGCCAGGCTCTGTTTCTCATTGCCCCTGAAGAGCAGGACTAGCCCCAGAGTTGGTTCAAGGTGTTGGTGCCCTAGACAAATCTTAAGCCGTATGCCCACCTGGATGTCGGAATCTATTGTTTAACTTTGAATGCCCTGCTCTCTGCTGCCCCTCCCAGAAGTTCTTATCCTAGGTGACCTCCTAGTTTCCCTAATGGTTCGTCCAGCCCTTCTGAAGGAGACTGACCACATCTCATCGCTATTAATGGATTTACATTGGCTTCTACTGAATCTATTTTAAGTTGCTTTCCATTGCTTTCAAGATTTCACATATGTGGGATGGGTTGAAAATTTAGTATCCTCTTCAGCCATCTGTTCCATGGAGAGATCTTCACTCTAGTGGTTTGGGGGATATTATTTAGTCCTTCTATAACAGATACCCATTAACAGTTTACTAGATTTTGGGCATTTTCCATTGTTGCCCCTTCTTTATGAATCCTCTTTCATAAATCCTCTTGCATTAAAACCTCTTCGATTTAATGCAAAAATCTGATCTTTAGGAAGAAATTGAAAACCTTTTTGTTTACTCTGGCTTTATGTAAAGAAGCTTTTCTTTGCTGTATGTACTTTGACTATGTACTGTATGTACCTTATATGTTATTATTGTTACATAATAAAAAGATGCATAATCAAGATGCTAAGTCACTTAGTCCTTCAGAGATAAGCAGGTTACAGGTTATTAAATGAAATGAAAAGCTTTGCTATCTGAGGAGCTAATGTTCGTTTTTGGGGCAGTAGAGTCACTCTTTGGTTAAAGAATATAGACATGGAGAAACACCGGATGGTTCATGTACATTCGCCTTGCAAGATGTCAGTTGATCATGCTTTGTACGTTCTTTAGCCATCGCTGGCCTTTTACTCCAGTAATTATTTTCCATGAGTACTTGCTGTTTTTTTGCCATTGTGTCCTACAGAGCAGCGGCATGTACGTGAGAGTGTGTTTCGGGGAACCGGAATTTATAAGGCTTTTTTTCCTTGGCCTTAGGTTGGGTTGACATAAACTTGGGAATGTGCATTATGCACATCCCCTACCCAATTCCAGATGTGCCAACCCCAGGAAAGTGAGTCTCCGTGTTCTGAAAGAGTTAATGACCCTTCTCTTTACTGTATTGACCGGGAGTAGACCTAAACCCCTGAAGGTGAGTTTGCCCAGTGTTGCCGAGATGCCCAGGGCCTCATAGCAGCTTTTTTTTTCTAAGAAAAGATATAATTAAATTTACTCACCCGAGACAACAAATACATTTTTGCTGTAAATGTTTTTGACACAAATCAAGCCATTCGTGACGATGCTCACTCCAACACAGCAATTCTGAAAACAAAATGATGAAAACTTTTGTTCCCGCAGCCTCAGTGATGTTAGCTTATGCCCTGCTTGTCTCTAGGACATGGACAGAGCTGCACCGCTACAGCTTCTGCTGCCACCGTAGGACATTTCCTGCAGAATAAGAGCCTCACACCGAAGGCACAATGACTGGAGGAGCTTTGGTGTCTAAAGCTTGCCAGACATGACTTCTTTCTCTTCCTTGTCCTGGTGGCTGTTCCTTCTCTGAACAGTACCAAGAAGTTACAATAATGCTATTTATTTTCTGTCATTATTATTTAAAATAATTCCCATAAATGTGACTTCTGGGAGCTGAACTGACACTGTCAGCCTGTTTTATATGGTCACTCCCTAGCTATTGATTTTGACAGAAGAACCTATAATAAATAAATAAGTAAATAGTTACCCCGGTTATCCAAGTTATTTATACCCTGTTACCTGTAAACTCATACGTGTTAAATGTACTGAGCATTTTGTTCCATGTGAACCGCGCTGATGATGAATAGTGCGGTATATAAGAGACTGTAAATAAATAAATAAATAAATAATAAACTGATGTGGCTCCAGACGTTATGGTTTTGTGATGCTAATAATTCTGAAAAACACAATTAGAACCTGGGGCAAACAACTCCAAAGCTGCTGCTTGGACCATTTTCAAACTATTAAAAAGACTTAACATCTAGGGATGGCCTGACGGCTGCATTGCCATACAGAGAACTACAGTTCAATTGCTGCATCTGGTCTTCCTTTCCCTCTGCTAGTTGGCCGAGGATGCTACAAAGACATTGTTCACAGCCTCTGGGAAGAAAGGTAGACTCTGCCATTGAACATGAGTGATACCTAGTGACCAGATTTAAGATCCATGGTTGCAAGATCCTTCTGGGCAACCCTGCAGGACCAGTCAGCATGAAATACTGTCTTCTGGAAATGAGGCCTCCTGTATTCTCATATGTTACTGCAATTCATGTCTTAGTGCTCATTTTTTTCAGACTTCATGTCCTTTCTGATAAGAAAATAAGTAAAAAGCTTCCTCTTTACACCATTTGCTTGCAGTTTTAGCGAGAAGTCCAGCAAACTAGTAGAAAGTCCCCCGCCAGAGGTTTTTGAAAAATAAGCAGAGGTAATAGCCATCGGTGGAATCTAAATGTTGCCCCCTACTGGTACTAACTTGGACCTCACTATCTAGGTCCAAGTGAAACATAAGTTATTCATTTCATCGACTATATAAAAGAATCCATTAAAAGCAGAAGGATCAATTTTTCAGCAGGATGGTTGCTGCATAAAAATAACCAGATAAGCATTATGGATTTTCAGCCAAAACTATGTGTGTGATTTGGACTACAAACTTACACAGATAAGGCAGATAAGGTATCCATATAAGTTAGGGTTTCTATTTATGCATGATGGAAGAGAGCAGATCACTGAAGAATGTCCCATGTTGAGATGCTGGCAAACACATAATTATGTTTGGATTTGTTTTTGAATATATGTATTTTAATATTCTGTTTTTTTAATATATTGTGGCAAAGACAAGCCTGCCTCCAAGTCGGGGAAGAAGGCCTACCCACCCCAAACAATTCCCAAGGCCATAGCCACCCATGTAGGGAGGAGGGAGAAGAGCCCAGGGACAATCAAAGGAGAAAGAACCGGGCTGGATCCAGTCTGAGATTTAGGGCTTACCCTGCACCTTGTAGGGATCTAGGTCAGAAGGTTAGAGCTGGGACTGGGTGGTTTCCCCCTGAGGACCTGAGGAAGTAGCAGGGGCTAATATTCCTCCTTGGCAGGGTGAGTAGGATATAAGGCAGCTTCCCGAGTACCAAGGGGCTCCTCCAGCCTGGAGTCAGCCCCCATGCGCGCTTACTGCAATTCCTGAGATGCCAGAATCTATGGAGCTGGAACAAGCCCGACCTTGGGATTTTCTTTGGTAGGACATGGACTACCAGGCAGCTGGATCCTCGAGTGTGTGAGTTCCTTGAATTACTTTCTGGTGACTGTGGGTTGGGCCGGGGAATGCCCAGGGCAGGTGTGGGAGGAAGGCTTCCCCAATCCTACTCCAGTCTATTGAGGAGTATGGGTTTGCCCAAGTTTGCAATAGTGGTTTAAAACTGTGGAATGTAGTGAGCTATTGATGAACTTATGTGGATATTGTGAACTGTTAGTAGCTGAAGGAACGGCCACAAGAAGCCCTTTGGATGGGGCGAGGCCGGCGTGGTATCCAGGGTAGTGTTGCCGGCTAATTCCAGGTGTTGCTTCAGGAAGAAAACCCAGGCCGGCTCGCTTTGAGGCTTTGCCAGTTACTCCAGAGACTGCACCTATAGTAGCTGAGTTTTGTTTGTTTTCTTTTTGTCTAATGGACTGATTTGCTTCTAACGGAGGTCTACTGGGGTGACAGAGCGGGGATGCACCCTAAACCCTCCAGCTGATGGTACAGCAGACTCTCCATCTCAGCAGATCACACAAGACATTGAAGCAAGGGTTGTGCCCAAACGCTTTCCCCTCGCCTGGGGTGCATGCCAGGTCAGACATGTGACAATATCTAGCACCCCCTTGGGAGCATTTCTAGGTCTGGGACCAGCCTGGTTGGAGTTCCCTCAAGGGCAGGCTGCATTGGTCCTTGTCTGTTTGGCGCCTGGTGCCTCCACCGGAAGAAGAAAGGTGTTAGCGGGTAGGATTTCTCTCACCCCAGGAAACCTCTCCAAAAACATTGCTGTGAACAAGGCTGGCTTAAATAGTATTTACAGTTTATTTACAAAATATATACATCAAGTATGGGGATAAAATAATGCAGTAGGTACAACCTGTACTATAAGTGGCTCAAGCAGGTAAGGTGAAGTAGCAATATAGGATAAGAGATAAGGCAGTTCAAACAACCAACTATAACCTGCTGCTTATGGATTTAACCTTAACTGTTTCCTAACTCCCCTCCCTTTCCCCTTGCCCCTCCAGTCCTGAGTCTCACCCACTGCTGGAGCTCTGAACCAGTGGTTGCTTGTGAAAGGAGAGGTCTTGTAGTTCTGTCCAATCGCCGAAGACTCCTCCAAGCTCTCCTGCAATCCAAAGAGGATTTTGCACTTCTGCCCACTCTGGAACAACTGTTGCAGCTCTCCCTTGAGCTGATTTGCCACTGGACCCCCCTGGGTCTTGTGGCTCCTAGTCCTGAATGGACTCTGCCACTTCAGCTGTCTCAGGAGCTGATTCTGCCACTGCAGCTCTGTATGGAGCTGATTCTGCTGCTGCAGCTCTCTCTGGAACTGATCTAATCCACCGCTGCCGCTCCCTCTGGAGCTGATTCTCTGCTGCCACTCCCTCTGGAGCTGATTCTCCGCTGCTGCTCCCTATGGAGCTGATTCTCCACCACTGCAGCTCCCCAATGAGCTGATCTGCTGCTGGGCCCTTCCTGGGCCTTGTGGCTCCTGGATCCGCTGCAGCTCTCTCTTGAGCTGATCTGCCACTGGACTCCCAAGCCTGGATTAGGCTCTCCAGAGTCTCTCCACTGCTATCTCCACTCTCTGGATTGGGAGGAGATCATCTGCCCTCATCTTCACTCCTACCCCCGATAGGGTCCATAGGAGGCTCTCTGCTGGCCTCTTCACTCCAAGCTTGTCTAGGCTCCCAGGAGACTTTCCAGTGCCATCTTCAGGAGAAGGAGCCTGCACAGCAGGAAGAGTTCCCTCCTCCTTTCTCACATGAGCATTGAGTTCTTTTAGATAGGGAGGCCTGATACTTCCAAATAACAGATAACTCTTCTCCAAAACCATTTTCTGCACAGGGCTGCAGGTGCCAGTGCAAAGTTATACCATTTCTCTTGGGGTGAGCAATTTCCACAGGCACCAGAATTTACTTCTTCACCCTCTATCCAGTGTATGCACTTTATTCCCCTACACTATCCCCTATAGATTTAAAGTTAAAGCTTAATAATAGAAATAAATGGGAACAAACATTACCCTTGCTCCTTCAGCACAAGCAGTGATTTCCATATCCCCTAAATGTTTACTTTCCAGCTCTGCTAGCCCAGTGACTGTTACTGCAGGCTGCACTTTTTATATTGTCCCTTATTTGACCTACCTAGTAGCCACCTCTTCAGCAGCATACAGTGACCATTTACCTTTGATTCTACATTATTCAGCATATTCTCAAACACCCACGGGGGGGGGGGGGGGGAGGGGATTCAAATATATATATCACGGTGCTCCTTGTAGTCTTGGGCAAGCCACTTAACCCTCCATTGCCCATGTTCCCTGTAAGTATTAGTGTATGTGTCTCATATCCCCGCGTGTTAAATGTATCCCCCAATTGTGTTGTGACCACTTTGATTGAAGGATAAAGTGGTATACAAAACTGTCTAAATAAATAATACTGTGTCTTTGAGTACTCATTCTTTGCACAAAACATTTTTAGACCTGTGATTGAAACATCAAGCCCTGTAAACAAATTTTAGTTTAGATGGACTTACACGTTTCCTCCTTTTTCTATGAATTAGAGCAGATTTTATTATTTTTGATGTCAGCAAAAGCCATGGGTATGATTTAGGGCTCAAATTGGGGGACAGCACCACCCCAAATGCTGTAGTTGCTGATGCTGGATTAACACCCCCCGCCGCCCCCCCCCCCCCCCCCCGACAAGATGGACCCTTCTTCTCTTTGTCACCCCAAACTAAGCAGGCAAAGCACGGTTACAGCTGAAGGTACAGCTGAAGCTGTTCAAAGCAGAAGTACTCAGTTGACATGTTATAGACATGGAAGCTGCTTAGCCAACTTTAAGATCTTAGTTTTAAGAAGCCAGAAATATAGTTAAAATAAACATGAAACAGTTTTGGGATCGGCAGGATTCATGGAGTTGTTGTTTATTATCGCTGTGCTCCACCAGAGTGGAAACTGAAGCACCAAACTCATCTCAGAGGGTTAAAAATAAATTTCATGTGTTGTTTACTGTAAACCTAACACTGATTTATTTATAAGGGGATCTTGTATAACAATATTATATCAGAAAGCTGATCAGTGCAAAAGGGAATAAGAGACTGATTTACCCAACATTGCAGAGTCTCGGAGCCCCTTTAAACCTCCTCTGTACAACATGCTGGGAACAATTAATGCTGTGTAGCGTCTTCTACAGCTGCTGGGGTTAAATTCACAGCATCTTCCTATATGCTAAATTTTTAATCAACGTTTATATAAGTTACATTAAAAAAAGATGTTAGAACAATTCCAGAACTGATTTGCATAAGGTATGCAATTAAATAATAGACTGTTTCACCCTTTAAGGGAAGAAAAAAGTTATAATTATGTTTATAAACTGGGTATCTCAGAAGAGTGTTTGAATGCAACGCAAAAGTGTGAACACTTGCTTTAGGTGTCCCTTAGAGCATCTAAAAGGGAGGAAATGGAATGGAATCCTGTGAAAGTGGCTAGTACATCCCCACGGGCGCCTGATGAATTCATTATGGGCATTGCCATTATATTCAAATGTAGATGAAGTCTGGATGATAAAATACTGCAAACTGTAGTGTTCTTGGTATACTCCAGGCCTCCTCTGGGGAAAAGTAAACCAGATGATATTTTAATTACGCTGTTGCCGGTTTTTTTCGACCGTGGTGTTTAAAAGAGAGGTCATCTATTCAGCACCAAAATCTGCATCATGGGTTGGTTCTGAATGTCCAGCTTCAGTACTGACAGCCAGCACTTTAAGAATATGAAGAATAGAAAAAACACAAAGTTAGGACTGCTTTTTTTGTGACCTGACCTTATGTGGTTTGTTATTTAGTTAGCAGTCTAACCTTTGCCCCAGCTCCATCCATGCATCACACCAGCATTATCTAGATAGTGCCGTTGAATATTGCACTGGCTAGCACTTAATCTCGTTAGGAGGTCCTGCTAACTGCATAAGTGATTCTGAATATCAAGCCTACACTATTTATGTAACACATACGAGAACAGTTCAGAATAGTATAACAGCTAACTATCTCTACCCTTGTTGATTGTCTGGTAAGCAGATGATCAAAGATTCTTGCCTCCTGAACATCCTGTCTGTCCATCTCAGATCTAAATATGCACAGTGAGCCCAACATTCAACCATACAGGCAGAGGATCATTTGAAATGTCTAATAAAGATGTTTAAAATTTATCTGCTTATTCGCTGGCACTGTATATTTAGACAGCGCCTCTGAATATTCGGGTATAGGTGAAATGCCCAAAGTAGATGTTCCAGTTATACCTGCTTTTCGTGCCGCACACTTAAACGTGTGAAGGCACGTTTTAGAAAGATGATCCAGGCATCAGCAGGGACCTGCGAAGCAAACCATGTGGGACGAAGTGCCGATTTCAGAAAAGATGGCAGGCATGTACTCGGGACTTCCTCCATCTGTAAATATACTTGTGTACTGGCCCGTTGGGTTTGTGTGTACATACGTTAGCATCAGGGTGTTGTCCTTTATTCCCCGGAAAGTCTGATTTTCTTATAGCTAACTTTGTCCAGTTTGCATTCCAGTGCCTTCCCAGCCCAAGCCAGCTCACCTCAGCATCGTTCCTCAGGTTCATCTATCCATTTTTCACTTTTTTCATCGAGGTCCACCTCGACCAGCGTTTGTGCCCTTTTTCAGGAGAAGGTCTCAGACACCTGCTGGGATGCATGTACCCCCTTTTTCGATGGCCTCAAGTGGCTTCGAAAAGTGTGACCAGTGTGGCAAAGTGATGTCACTTACCGACCCATATGACTGCTGCTTCTGATGCCTTGGCCCAGAGCACGACGACTCCAACTGCTTTAAAGACTTGCCATCAGTAGCAGGAAAAATTTTTTCAGAAATCCAACTTCGCCCCAGAGTCTCCGATAACACCATGCTCCAGGGTCCCCTTCCCTCAGTGCCCCGCGAAGCCAGAGCCTCCTCAGAATCCCGCAACCATGATTCCTCCCAGCAGAAGTCCCCGGAGGTGGAGCATAAAAGGAAGAAATCCTCGAAGGCTGCCTCGGAGTACGGATCAGGGAAGAAGGTGAAATCCCACCCCAGGTCTCAGAGTTCCAGGAGTGAGTCAGATGGGGTGGGCAGGAACGTCCCTCCAAGTTGCCCCGCAAGGAGTCGTCAGCTCCCGCTGACCGGCCTCGGGCCTCCGATTTTCCCTTGACAGTACAGATGCTGGGCCCAAAGTCCTTGGTGCTCACATCGAAGGCTGCGGAGCCAACTGGTATGGAGACCAGAATGGCAGCACTAGAAAGCAGTATATCTGCCCTAGTGGCCATGCAGCGGGCATTTATGTCTGGCTTGTCCGGTTCATCTGCCCCAACGATGGGACCCTCGACATCGAGGGCATCCCTGAACGTCGAGCCAGTCCTTGAGCCCCTCCAACCTTGAGAGTCCCTGGCCCCTGTTGAGATCTTGGTCCTGTTCCTTGGGACACTGGTTCTCCCCGGTAAGCACCACACAGCTCAGATCAATTGTCCTCTGGAGGTCCTGCACTGCAAAGAGCAGTTCTCAACTGAGGTGATCATGTGGTGTTTGGACCCGTACTCCAATTTTGAGACTGAGGATGAAGAGTCCCTAGACACGAGGCGACACCATGACGTACCCTCAGACCCATCTCCCCCGGCATCCTGATGCTGTTCCCCACCAGAAGGCATTGAATTCCTCAATTTTGTGAGGGATATGGCCAAGGCTCTCTTGATCAAGACTGAGGCCGAGCAAGACCCACGGACTGAGGAATTGAAGATACTCCAATACAAGGCACTCCCGAAGGAAACTCTTATGGTCCCAGTGCCCCCGATCCTCGACTGCCGCCTCCTCCGGATAGGGGAAACACCAGCAGCGGTACCAATTGTCAGCAGGCACCTCAACGCCATGTACGGGGTACACTGGAGCCCTGGGTTCCAAAAGGTCCTGCTCCCCTACAACTCAATGGTTTTGGAGTCAGCCATGCCCTGACTTAAGAGCCAAAAAACCCACTCGTTGGTTCCATCCAGCAGGGAGGCCCAAATCCTCGACGCCCTCAGCCTGAAGGCCTTTCAGGGTTCGATGCTAACATGCCAAATCCACTCATACCAACTCTACATCAGCATGTATCTGAAGGAACTGTTGAGGAAGCTCGGGGGATTTTCGACAGTCCTCTATGAAGAACCCTTCTGGAGGTTCAAGACCCTAATCTCGGCGGTAAAGGATTATTTGAAGTTCCTGTCCCGAGCAGCCTATGATGGCTTCGAGTCATTGGCTGGGCTGCATGTCTCAGTTGTCTCACCTGAAACAATGGGTGCAGTACAAATTAATCAATGTCCCTTGCACAGGTGAAAATCTTTTTGGAAAATTCTTGGCGGACAAAGCAGCGGAGATAGAGACAGTTTGTGACGGGGACCAGGCTCTTGTAAAAGACCTCGCTGCAACCCCAGAAGAAGACCTCGGGGAAAAAGCCCTTCTTCCCAAGGAAATAAGGGGGCTTCAGTAGTACCCTGCACTTCCAAGTCTTCTCGGGCCCTCAGCAGGCCCAACAACAAAAAGGCCAGGGATATGGTCTGAGAAAGCATAAAGCCCCAAACTTTCAGGCACTTGCTCAGGCCCATCCCGGGGGGAAGGTTTTGACTGCCTGGGCGCGACCCACAGGGGGATGCATAGCCTTATTTGCCCACAGGTGGACAGCCATCACCACCAATACCTGCGTGTTACAAGTGGTCAAGGAGCGTTACCTTCTCTGCCTACATCGGGCACCATCCACGTACTTCTCAGGAGAGCCACCAGATCTCTCCTTCAACAGACCCTGCTCCCTCACCAAGCTAGCAGGACTACTCCAGGACAAAGAAGTGGAACAGTGCCAAAACACTACTAGGGCACCAGCTTCTACTCCAGCTACTTCCTTATCCCCAAGAGGTTTGGGGGCCTCAGGCCCATCCTGGACCCGCGAGAGCTCACCAGGTTTCTGGTCAGGGAGAGGTTCAAAATGCTCTTCCTTGGAATACTGCTGCCATTCCTCCAGCAGGGAGATTGTTTCAATACAGGGTACTGCCTTTCGGGTTGGCCTCATCACCAAGGGTCTTCACAAAGCGCCTCATGGTGGTCACAGCCCACCTCAGGCTTCAAGGGGTCTTTGTCTTTCCCTACTTGGATGACCGGCTCATAAAGGGAGACATGGCTACAGAGGCACAATGCACCACCGGATGCACCATAAATGCCGTGCAGCACTTAGGGTTCATCATAAACTACCCCAAGTCCCACCTCACTCCGGCACAGTGCCTAGAGTTCATAGTAGTACTGCTGGATACCCCCTAGGCAAGAGCCTTCCTCCCTCAGGAGAGGTCAGAGCGCCTCGGGGAATTAGCTGCAGAGGTGCAGAGGCACAGGACACTATCTGCCAGACTTCTCTGCCTCCTGGGGCACATGGCCTCCATGGTCCACATGACCCCGAATGCCCACCTGCACATGAGAGCATCCCAGTGGTACCTCTGCTCTCAGTGGACCCTAGCCACAGGCAGACTCAGGGACAGAGTGTACTGCAGGTGACCTGCCAGCTTGCAGGCTCCCTCGGATGGTGGCAGAACCAAAGTCACCTTCAGGCTAGGATGCTCTTCCAAGCACCCACCCCCCAGATGGTCCTCACCACGAATGCCTCACTAATGTGCTGGGGAGTGCATTGCGAGAGCCTCCAGACACAAGACTGCTGGTTCCAGAGGGTGTCAGAGATGCAGATCAACCTGCTGGAACTCAGGGCGATATTTCTAACCCTTCAAGCCTTCCACCACCACCTACAGCACTGCACAGTACTGATCCAGACCAACAATCAGGTTGCGATGTTCTACATGAACAAAAAGTGGAGGACAGGGATGTACCTCCTCTGCCAGGAGGCAGTAACCATCTGCTCCTACACTATGTGCAGAGGGATGCTCCTAAGGGCAATTTACCTCCCAGGCCAGGACAATGCCTTGGCAGACAAACTGAGCAGTCCTCCAGCCACATGAGTGGCACCTAGACCCAGCAATAGCCTCATAGCTGTTCAAGCTCTGGGCCATTCCTGTGATGGATCTGTTGCTAGCCTAGACAACATACAGTTGTCCCGTTTCTGCTCCCACAGACCGCATCTCTCGTGGATAGCTGAAAGGCGCGACTGCGTCTTGCAGGCCCGCGCCTGAGGGTCTCGCCAGAGGGCCCTTTGGCATGGCCCTTAGGCGTGAACATAAGACGGCACCACAGTGAAGAGCACCAATCAACAGAACCTGCAAAGACCACCTCCAGCAACCCAGCTGAGCCCTGATCGGCAGCAGGAAGAAGTTCAGGAGACCACAACTCCTCCCGATCCCCCTCACGTGTCCAATCGGGGCCCAACGCACCCCAGCAACAGGTATCAGCCTTCCTCCAGCCGCCTTCCCACCAGCAGTTTGAACTTCGATGCTGCTGCGGCCTGGTGACCTTTGCGCCCTCCACCTGACCACCTGACAAAAGTAAGCATCCACCATATTAAAGCCTGTAGACTCCATTGCTACCTCATTGCTTGCAATATACCATATGCTTCACAGCCTGTAGACTATAAACTCCATTGCTACCTCATTGCTTACAATATACCATATCCTGCACAGCCTGTAGACTATAGACTCCATTGCTACTCTCATTGCCTGTAATATAACTTATGCTGCATATGCTACCCCATTGCTTGTGAACCCCATTGCTACCCTTTGCTTGCAAATAACATATACTGCTTAGCCTGTTGAATCCACTGCTACCTCATTGCTTGTAAATCCATTGTTGAATCCACTTCTTCCTTATTGCTTGTAATATAACATATACTGCTTAGCCTGTAAAATCCACTGCTACCCATTGCTTATAATACAACATATACTGCATAGCCCTGTTCCTCCTCTATGGCTCCGCATCACATTGTTCTCCTCTTCTTCATACTCCCTAACTGTTTCCCCTCCTTCCAGCACCCTCATTCCTTCCCTCCCTACCCCACACTTTACCATCCTCCTTCCCCCTACCCTCTATCCTCTAACCCAGTGTTTCCCAACCCAGTCCTACGGGGCACACCGGCCAGTCAGGTTTTCGGGATATCCCTAATGACTATGCATGAGATATATATGCATTAGAGATATCCTGCCAACCTGACTGGTTTGTGGCCCTCCAGGGCTGGATTTGGAGACCCCTGCCTTACACCTCTGTCATTTAAGATTGTGAGTGGGCAAGGTGCAGATGTCCTAGACATCGAAAGGGTATATAGAATGTGACACATTCCTCCTCGATTCTCACCACCACCAAAAAGTTGTCTAATAGACAATATTTTGGTGGTGGTGAGAATCGAGGAGTAATGTGTCACATTCTATATACCCTTTCGATGTCTAGGACATCTGCACCTTGCCCACTCACAATCTTAAATGACAGAGGTGTAAGGCAGGGGTCTCCAAATCCAGCCCTGGAGGGCCACAAACCAGTCAGGTTGGCAGGATATCTCTAATGCATATATATCTCATGCATAGTCATTAGGGATATCCCGAAAACCTGACTGGCCGGTGTGCCCCGTAGGACTGGGTTGGGAAACACTGCTCTAACCAATCATCAGCTCTTGAGCTTCATTGCTCTCACCCTCTCATTCAACCTTCCCCTCTCTCTCTCTCTAAAGCAACCTTACCCTCATTTCCACCGTACTGTCTCCTCTCTACCCCGTACTCTGCCACTACTACTCCTACTCTCATCCGGAGATATCAACCCCAACACTGGCCCCCCTATCTGTGAGGAGATCCTCGCGCAACTTGTCTAATCTTATCCACATCCCTCTCCTTTCCCCTTCCACTCTCCCTTTCTCATGTGCCTTGTGGATCGCACACTCTCTCTCTACTAAACTTGCTTTTACTTATGATCTCTTTATCTCTAATGCCCTACATCTTGAGTGGAGGAGTGGCCTAGTGGTTGGAGCAAGGTACTTCAGGCTGGAAGGTTGGGGGTTCAAATCCCACTAGAGGACAGCAACCTTGGGCTGGAAGGACTGGGGTTTCTAGTCCCACAGGTGCTCCTTATGGTCTTGGGCAAGCCACTTAACCCTCCATAGCCCATGTTCCCTGTAAAATAGTATCTCCAAGTTATAATGCCCTGTTCAATGTAATTTCAGTTTGTTCAATGTAAACCGCACTGATGCAGAATAGCGCAGTATATAAGAGAATGTAAATAAATAAATAAATCTTCTTACCCTAATGGAGACCTGGTTCCTCCCAGATGATACCGCATCTTCTGCTGCTCTCTGCCACGGGGGCTATCCGTTCTCCCACATGCCTCATCCCACTGGCCGTGGGGGTGGTGTTGGGCTTCTACTTTCTCCCTCTTGCCAATTCCAACCCCTCCTACTGCCCCAGTCTCACTCCTTTCCACCTTTTGAAGTCCATGCCATTCGCCTTTTCACTCCACTTCCTCTCCGGGTAGCTGTTACTTATCGACCTCTGGACAAGTCTTCTTCTACCTTCCTCACTGACTTTGACTCATGGCTTTCCTTCTTTCTGGATTCCTCCTCCCCCACTCTTATTCTTGGTGACTTCAACTTCCATGTCGATAACCTCTCTGATCCTTATGCTCTAAAGCTCCTCTCCCTTTCCTCCTCATTTGACCTCCAACTTTATTCCACTGCCCCCACTCACCAGCATGGCCACTGCCTGGACCTGATATTTTTCTCTAATTCCTCACCCTCAAACTTCCGTAATTCAGTTCTTCCCTTATCCGACCATCACCTTTTAAGTTTTAATCTTCATCTCCCGCTGCCTAAACCTCGTCCTGTCTCCTCCAACCTCTTTAGAAACCTTCATGCTATTGATCCCTTGACTCTCTCTTCCACCATTTCTCCGTCTCTTTCTTCCACTCTGTCATCTAAGTCTGTCAATGAGGCAGTAACCTCCTACAATGCTGCACTCTCCTCGGCTCTGAATGCTCTCGCTCCACCAACCCCACGTCCTGTGAGATGTTCTGCGCCCCAGCCCTGGCTCTCACCCACTACCCACTATCTACGTTCCTGTGCCCGTGCTGCTGAGCGTGCTTGGCTCAAATTCCGCTCCCCTGAAGACTTTCTACACTTTAAATTCATGCTTGGCTCTTTCCAGTCGGTCATAGCTCTTGCCAAACAAGACTACTATGTCCACCTGACTGTCTTGCCTCTGACCCTCGCCATCTCTTTACTACTCTCAGCTCCCTCCTCAAAGTGCCACCACCTCTTATCCCTCCCTCCCTTTTTGCCCAAACCCTGGCTGACTACTTCCATGACAAAATCCACAAGATCACCCTCCAATTCCCCACAAACTCAGCTACTTCCCCTCCTCCCCCTCTCCACTCCCAACTCTCCCCCCCCCCCCTTCCATTGCTACCCTCTCTTCTTTCCTGTCATCTCTCAAGAGGAAACTGCACACCTTCTATCTTCCTCCAAACTCACCACCTGCTCCTCTGACCCTATCCCCACCCGTCTCCTAAGCCCCATCTCCTCCACCATTGTCCCTTCCATCTCTCATATTCTCAACCTTTCGCTCTCCATTGCAACAGTCCCCACAGACTTCAAGCATGCTGTGGTCACACCTCTTCTCAAGAAACCCTCACTTGATCCCACCGATCCTTCTAATTATCGACCCATCTCCCTCCTTCCCTTCATTTCTAAACTACTCGAACGCACGGTTCACCGCCGCTGCCTCAACTTCCTCTCCTTTCATGCTCTCCTGGATCCCTTACAGTCTGGCTTTCGTCCTTTACACTCCACTGAAATGGCCCTTGTCAAAGTATCCAGCGACTTGTTCCAGGCGAAATCCAAGGGCCTGTACTCCGTCCTCATACTCCTTGACCTCTCTGCTGCTTTCGACACCGTTGACCACAACCTTCTCCTCGATACCCTGTCCTCATTTGGCTTTAAGGGCTCTGTACTATCTTGGTTCTCCTATCTCTTCCACCGCTCCTTCAGTGTGTGTTCTGGTGACTCCTCCTCCTCCCCCACCCCCCTCCCAGTTGGGGTACCCCAAGGTTCTGTCTTGGGTCCGCTCCTTTTCTCTCTCTATACCCAGTCCCTTGGCATGATTATCTCTTCCCATGGCTTTCAGTACCATCTGTATGCGGATGACTCCCAAATCTACCTCTCTACGCCCTAACTCCGGCAATCCAGACCCGGATCTCTGCCTGCCTTTCTGACATTGCTACCTGGATGTCTCACCGCCGCTTGAAACTGAACATGGCAAAGACTGAACTTCTTATCTTTCCCCCTAAAACCTCCCCTCCTCGTCGTCTTTTCTCAGTCTCTGTGGACAACTCTATACTCCTTCCTGTCTCCTCGGCCCACAATCTGGGGGTTATCTTTGACTCCTCTCTTTCCTTCTCCACACACATCCATCTCGTAGCCAAGACCTGCTGCTTCTTCCTCTACAACATTAACAAAATCTGCCCTTTCCTTTCTGAACACACTACTAAAACGCTTATCCACTCCCTAATCACCTCCCGTCTTGACTACTGTAATCTACTCCTTGCTGGTCTCCCCTTGAATCATCTCTCTCTCCTTCAATCTGTTCAATATTCCGCTGCACGACTAATCTTCCGCCAGCCTCGTCATGCCCATATTACTCTCCTTCTCAAGTCACTCCACTGGCTCCCTATCCGTTTCCGCATCCAGTTCAAACTTCTCCTGCTGACCTACAAATGCATTCACTCTGCGGCTCCTCAGTACCTTTCCTCCCTTATCTCTCCTTACAACCCCTCTTGGGAACTCCGCTCTTCTAGCCAACTGCTTCTATTTATGCTCCCCTCTCATACTGCCAACTCCAGATTCCGCTCCTTTAATCTTGCTGCGTTTTACGCCGGGAAAAAACTACCTCTATCTGTACACCAGGCACCCTCTCTGACCCTCTTCAAATCCATGTTGAAAGCTCACCTCTTCGCTGCTGCCTTTGGATCCTGACTCACCTAATCTCCCCCCCCCCCTACTTACCCCTGTTTCACCACTTCCTACACCTTCTATGTTTGTCTTGATTAGATTGTAAGCTCTGATGAGCAGGGACTGTCTCTTATTTGCCTGTACAGCTCTGCGTACGACTGGTAGTGCTATAGAAATGCTCAGTAGTAGTAGTAGTATTCCTCATCCAGTGGACAGAAGGCCTCCTGTATGCCTTCCCCATGACACCCCTGATAGCCAAGAACTTATTCAAGGCTCAGCATGACAGAGCATTAGTGCTAATAGCCCCTTGGTGGCCCAGACAGCCCTGGTTCTCACTGCTCCTCTCTTTATCGGCAGTACTGCCCATTCCCCTTGGCCAAGCACAGGGCTACTCTCACAGGAGCAGGGATCTCTCCTACACCCCAACCTGGTGTCCCTATCACTTACGGCTTGGCTGCTGAAAGGGTAGCTCTAGCCCCCTTCAATCTCCCGCAAGACATGGAGGAGATTCTCCTGGCCTCTTGTAAGGCCTCTACAAGAAGGGTGTATGCCTTCAAGAGGTGCCAATTCTCTGTGTGGTGCACAGGAAAGCAGGCAAACCCCTTCTACTATTTACAGGTTGTACTTCAATACCTGCTTCACTTATCTCAGGTGGACTGAAATCCATCTCAGTCAGAGTTCATCTGAGTGCCATCACAATGCATCACCACTCTGTCAAGAGAAAATCCCTCTCGGCTCAGCCCCTTGTGTCTTGGTTCCTATAGGCCTCATGTTGTCCAAATCCCCCCACTACTCCCCCCCCCCCCCCCCGGGTGGCAGAATGGGATCTTAATGTGGTGCTATTGCAGCTCATTAATCCTCCATTTGAACCTTTGGCCACTTGCCACCTGTGGTACTTTTCTTGGAAGGTCGTCTTCCTGGTAGTACTCACATCAGCTCACAGAGTCAGCAAGCTCCAGGCTCTGATGGCAGAGCCTCTCTACATGAGATTCTACAAGAACAGAGTGGTGCTCTGCACACACCCCAAGTTTCTACTAAAGGTGCTTTCCCCTTTCCACCTCAACCAGGAGGTGGTACTCCCCACCTTCTTTCCAAGGCCTTACGCTAGTAGGGCAGAGACCGTTCTCCATACTCTGGATAGCAAGAGAGCCCTATCCTTCCACCTGCAATGGACTCAGGGCCACCGCAAAGTGCAACATCTTTTCATATCCTACGACCCCAGCTGACTAGGGCTCCCAGTGACTAAGCAAACTTTGTCCGCTTGGGTGGCGGATTGCATTGCCGTTGCCTACAAGCAAGGGGGGGATCTCACTGGACCAGAGAGTCATGGCACACCACGTAGGGCCATGGCTACTTCCATGGTCAATCTGTGTTCTGTCCCCATGTTGGAAATCTGCCGGGCCACCACCTGTTTTTCGGTCCATACCTTTGCAGCTCACTACTGCCTGGAAAGTGAGTCCCGACAGGACAGCACCTTTGGCCAGGCCATACTACGTAATCTTTTCAGGGTGTAGGCAATTCCTACCCTCTGACTCTTCTATGTTCAGGCTACCAGAGTGTTGATTCTCTGCCAGACACCTGGGTCTTGCGAAAGCCTCTATTAGGAATTCATTTGCTGCTGATCATGGCTCACCTTTGCAGGTCACAATGACATTTTTATACAGGTTCTCAGTAGCCTGTAGTTGGGCATTCCTTATGTAAGGACTGACTTCCTGCTCTCCCTGGAGAAAGGTATTCTCCGGGGGAGAGCAGGAATCGGTCCTCACCACCCTCCCGCAATGACATTTTTATACAGGTTCTCAGTAGCCTGTAGCTGGGGCATTCCTTATGTAAGGACTGACTTCCTGCTCTCCCTGGAGAAAGGTATTCTCCAGGGGAGAGAAGGAATCAGTCCTCATCACCCTCCCGCCTCCCGCCGCCTACCATCTTTTATTTTTTCTGTCTTAGCTATGTCATTAGACTGAGGCAAGAGGCGGGAAGTGGACCATGCATGCATGTTGCATCTTCCAAAGGCTTTCTTTAAAAGCTGGGGAGATGCTTCTATGCGGGCTCCATTTGTTCCGACATCACCCTATATGTGAGGACTGATTCCTGCTGTCCCCAGAGAACAAAGTGAGTAACTACGCTTTTATGCATGGCAAAGGCCTGGTGTGTACGTGTAGTATGATTGGGAGGAGGGAGAGGAGCAAAAATGGGTGAAAATGACATCTCTCCAGCCTAGCCTCAGGAACTTGTAAAAGCCGTGTGGCTGAGTGGAAAGGGCTCCATTTTGTTTTATTCATTAGCTTTATTCCTCCGTTTTTTCCTCTTTGACTAAGTTACTCTGGTTATTGTATGTTACTACAACTCGGTTGGTACGTTGTCAATTACTGTTAGAGAATGTGCTTAATAAAAAGCATTTTGCAAAAACAAAGAATATATAGGTCACAACTAAAAGCATGCCTGATGCAAGCCGGCATAGGGAAGGAGTTAGGGCAGAATGTGGCAGGATCGCAATTTGTGTTCATATGCCTACTTGGGAATAGGTGTAATGTCTGTGCTTTCATTTTAGATGTGCTATCTGCAGGATTTGTGCTATTTATTTATTAATGTATTTGTTTATCATCCGTTTATGATGAAAATTATAACGCGTTACACATTGCAGTTTACAACAACAAAATACTTCAATAAAATATAATACAATTGTATCCATCATAAAATATCCTCCCCCTTCCCCCCACCCCCAATTTAAACCCGTTGAGATTCCCCCTTGTGCTACTATTTTATAAAGACACATAGGAAGGAAACTTGGAATTCAGCTCATGCCTTTCTGAGTTCAGGTACAGTGGGTATTTTTCATTCCTCAGAATGATGACAATCTAAGTTTATACTTGAGAAAATGGAGGGTCAATACTTGCCCCAGATCACAAAGAGTGACTGTGGGATTTGAACCTGGCTTCCCTGGTTCTTAGGCTACTCCTCCTCTCAGGATGACTATGGCCCCGATTCAGAGACACAGGTTGTGGGGCTGCACATCCCGGTGGGACGTGCAGCCCCGCAAATTGTCAAGACCCTATTCCCCCTCCTGCTGTCCCCGCACATCCTGAATAGTAGGATAAGTGGGGCAGGATGGGGCAGGGTGGGCCGGGCCGGGGCCCGACAGGACGCACAGGGATGATTCAGGTCACGGCCCTATACATCCTACCAGGTCAAAGGAGACATGCTGCTTATTGCACCTCGAAGATATAATAAGCAGTACTAATCCGGCAATCGGGTCTGTGGATCCCCCCCCCCAGGGCTGGGTGTAGGGGTGTCTCCGCCTCCCGATCCAGGCTCCGGCTGGCCAGCCTTGGATTGGGTGATGGGGAAGAGGGGAGTCGAGCCACAGCAGCCAGGGGAGCCTGTGGGGAAGACGTCCCCAATGGCAGGCAGGGGCACACCAGGCTGTCCTCGGGCCTGATTATGTGTACCAGAATCAGGTCCTAACAGGCCCATCTTCATCGGGGACGTACAGAAGGCCCAGACATAGCTCTCTCTGAATGAGGCTTCACATGTCTTTATAAAATAAGTGCCTTTCTGCCCTATAAACCTAGTCACCATTATGAAATGTATCCCCATAATGTCCAGAACTATGGGGGGCATTTTCAGTGGCAGCAACCAGCACACTTAAAACCTCTGGTCATCACCACTTTAATTTATACTCAGATAATCAATGCCGGGGCCATATCCAGCCACCACCATTAGATATTCAGATTGCTCAGATAGCGTTTCAGCTATCTGCTCAGCAGCGATATCCAGCCACTGGTGAGATAGGCCAGTTTACCTAACTGCAGCTGGTTTAAGTTAACCAGGCAGCGACTGAATATTGTTGCTGCCTGGTTAATTTTGGTTCTGCCTCCACTCTGCCCTGATGCTAAGCGCTTAGCATCGGGGTATGCAAACTGGGTAGCAGGGATACTCTGTGGCACTAAACTTCTGAATATCCCACTAACAGTAATCTAATGGGTTAAACCGCTTTGACTTTTCCCCCTATATGTATAGTAACCCAATTAAAAAATAAAAGCACTTATATGTTCAGCACCAAACATATAAGTGTTTCTGCATGTAACAAATGGACGAGTAGCCTAGTGGTTACAGCAGCAGTTTACGCTCTGGGTTCAGTTCCCACTGGTATGCCTTGTGGCCTTTGGCAAGTCACTTTATCCTCTATTGCCTCTAAAGAAAAGGCCTGGTAATCTAATATGTGGAAGAGGCCTGGTAATCTGGTATGTATGTTATATATATAAAAAAGATATACAAAAAATATAAAAAGATATAAAAAAAAGGATAATCAACTGATCGCTCAGAATGTACCCCAGTGTAAATAAGATGTAGATATGTTCTGTCTGAAATCAGGTACCAGTGTGATACAATGTATAGAGTTAAGAATTGTACATAGTTTCCCCCAGTTACTTCCAAGTTGATCTCCCTGTTTATTGTAAATACAACTCAAAGTTCCTTGTGTTGTATAGTTGATGTTAAATGTAAACCGCTCTGATCTAAAATAGAGCGGTATAGAAGAACTGTTAAATAAATAAATAAATAAAATAAATACCAGATTATTAACAGTAATAAGGTACAATAGCAGCAGTGATATTAAATAACTCGTATTTGAAGAAGTTATAGGAATATTGTGTTAAGTTAACTTTGTGAGTCCTACTTACTTTATTTGGTTATTTTATATTGCTACATTATGAGTATCCTATCTGTTATATGAATGTTCTGCCATGTTGCCTTGTATATTTGTACTGTGCTGACATTGTGAGTATCCTATGTTATTTGAATTTTCTACTGTGCTGATTTAAGGTATACATTACTGACATCATATTATTTCTACCCATTATTGCCTATCTCCAAGTTTATCTCACTCTTTTAATTGTCTACTGCACTGACATGGGGCCATCTTGCTATCGTTATGTTGCTGCCACAACATAAGGTGGTCAATAAATCCTAACAAATAAATAAATATGGAAAAAAAAAACCCATGGCTCCCATTCGTGCCTTCCTCCTGTAATCTAAGGCTAGGTAGTGACAGTAGACTTATGCCAGGTCATGAACCTTCCAGTTAAGCCCTGAACACATACAGGCGCTTGATAACTGTGAAAGTGCCGTGCAAGGAATACAAGTAGACACATCATTACTGCACAAACACATTAATAGCAGGCTGAGCCATTCTGGAGATGTTTAATGAGAGGAAAAGTTGAGCATCGAGTTGTTGCAAGAGAAGGTCTCTTTAAAAATGCAGAATAAAATTATCATTTTGGACCTTTTTCTAGCTTGTGTAATTTAACGTCATCTCCACTGCTTTCTTTTTCTTAGCAAGGTGCTGAAATTTATCTCTGAACTATCAGAAGCCAGTTCTTAATTTTAAACATATGTATACCTAAATCTCACACAGTCCATCAGTAGCAGATTAAGAAGCTGATTCACTAAACTGATGTTTAAAATGCTTTAGTGTGTGTTTTTTGAAATTAATGTACATGCTGAAACATTACTGTAAAAATCAGCCCTGTTTAAGACAGAGGCTGTGGGTGAAAATATTTGAAACATTTGGCTTTCAGAAGCATATTTCTGAAGAATATTTTGATATGGGAAAGGCAGGTAATCTTTAGTAAGTGAGTTACTTCAATTTTACTTTACAAATGGTAGAAACCAAACTCAAAGAATATTTTATTACGAGAACTTCAATATAAATTCATTAGAAGAGCTTTCATATATCGGAGAGGGGCACAGAGGGAAGATTCTTGTATCAAATGTCAGAATAGAAACAGGAAATGGGTTATATATAGTTTGTGATCTTATATTAAGATAAAACCATTGTGATAAGGGAAACTCAGTATTTGATTAGAATATTACACCATCTGCTGGCAGTATCTGCAGCACCCTGTCTCCTACAGAATTTTGAAAACCTAGATAAGATGAAAAGATTATTAGCACACAAAGGGGTATGTTTACTAAAGTTTCTTAACGTGCGCGCCGCGTTAGTCTGCAGGATGCCATATAAGGAGTGGGAGGTCCGGTCAAAAATAGCAAAACGGGATTAGCGCGTGTGCTCTTGTGCGCCGCACGCTCATGTGCGCCGTGCACATTAGTGCACGAGTAACGCGCGCAGGAAGCATAAGCAGGCGCGCTGATGTGCAAACAGCTGAACAGGGCTGCAGTACAATGGTAACGACACTAACAGATGGTGCAGGGGTCATGGGTTCAATCCCCCACTGTGCCCAAGGAATAAGGCTGGCTGAGAGCACTACCATTTATGTGTAATATTGCATTATGAGGCTTTTTAATTTTATTTTAATTACTGCTGCTAGCAAACGCACTCTCAAAGCGCTGTAACATAAGGTGCTGCATAAGGCACCCCCTAAGGTACCTCAGAGGGCACATTTTAAAGTGCAATGTCTGCCACAGCACCCTACAATGTTGCTTAAAGGGTGGCCTATAAGGCGCCATATAGGATGCCCTATGAGGCACTGCAAGGTCATAGCACTGTTTTTGATGGCAGCACTGTGCATTGTAACGCATGGAAATGTTCAGTAGGTGCGCTGACATGCAAGGAGAAGCAGCAGTGTAGCACAATGGTTAAGGCACTGACTGATGGTGCAGGGGTCATGGGTTCAATCCCCCACTGTGCCCAATGGATAAGGCTGCCTGAGGCACTGCCGTTTATGTGTAATATTGCATTATGAGGCATTTTAATTTTATTTTAATTACTGCTGCTAGCAAACGCACTCTCAAAGTGCTGTAACATAAGGTGCTGCATCAGCCGCCTTATAAGGCACTCCAGAGGGCATACTATAAAGTGCACTGTCCGCCCAGGCACCCTAGAATGTTCCTTATAGTGCGCTTTATAGGGTGCCGTATGAAGCGCCGCAAGGTCATAGCACTGTTTTTGATGGCAGCACTGTGCATTTTAACGCATTGAAATCTTAAGTAGGTGTGCTGACATACACCAAGGAACAGCAGTGTAGCACAATGGTTAAGGCACTGACTGATGGTGCAGGGGTCATGTGTTCAATCCCCCACTGTGCCCAATGAATAAGGCTGGCTGAGGCACTACCTGTTATGTGTAATATTGCATTATGAGGCAATTTAATATTGTTTTAATTAGTGCTGCTAGCAAACACACTCTCAAAGCGCTGTAACATAAGGTGCCGCATCAGCCGCCTTATAAGGCACTCCAGAGGGCATTCTATAAAGTGCACTGTCCGCCCAGGCACCCTAGAATGTTCCTTATAGTGCGCTTTATAGGGTGCCGTATGAGGCGCTGCAAGGTCATAGCACTGTTTTTGATGGCAGCACTGTGCATTTTAACGCATGGAAATCTTAAGTAGGTGCGCTGATATGCAAGGAAGAACAGCAATGTAGCACAATGGTTAAGACACTGACTAATGGTGCAGAGGCCATGAGTTCAAATCCCCAGTGTACCTAATGAATAAGATTGGCTGAGGTGATTTCTTTTTCTGCTTGCAACTGTACAACAATCTGTGCTGCCATCTAAAAAGAACCCCACCCCAGTGCCATAAATTAATGCACCCTTTAGGGTGCACCAGAAGGCACATCCTAAACAACCACGTCAGCAAAGGCGAGTTATAATGTTCCCCAGAGGCCATGTTGAAAGGTTGCCAACTCCCAAGATACCATAGTAGGCACCCCATAAGCTGCCTGAATAGAAGGTGTGGCGTAAGATGCCCCAAGGATGTATAGGTGAACCCAAAAATGTTGGCCAAGAGCAGTAAGGTCCCCCAATTTGAAGGGCAAGAGAGGTATGTGGCAAACACACACGTAACCCAAACACTGCACAGAGCAGAAAGGAAAGACAATGCATAAGTAAAAGAAGGACGTAGATCAGAGCTGATGGACCACACAAATCAGCTGCAGCCCATGTGGCAGCTAGAAAAATGGACAAACATATCGGGGGCAGCTGTAGCTATGCACAGAGTGATGGTAATGTACCATGCTATAATGACAGTGTGCGACAGAGGATGGGAAGATGTGTGCAGCAGAGGAGCCAGAAATGGCAGGATAGGTGAAATATCAAGATGACAGTGGAGTAGCAATGCTATGCAGAGCACACACAGGAGAGGCAACCAGGGAGAGCTGCAATGCAGGAATGTGTAGGAGTGCAGGACGTGGGGTAGCAGCATGCACATCAGGGTAGGATGGCACACAGCTGGCAGACAGAAGATGGACAGAAGGATGGTTCACAACTCTGATGAGGGTACATTGTGCTCACAGCACAGATCTGCACAGATATGACTGTCACACGAATAAAAACTAGTTCTGCAGGACAAGCATACAAATGAAAGAGAACAGAGAGGAATCACATCTATGACCACTACCACAAATGGCAATGCACAAACCGGTAGGCCACACCACCAATGTGAGCTCATTAGCAAAGGCTGCATACAAAAATAGTGCAGGGCATCACACAAGACGCCTGCTGGCTGTCAGGACAGGCAAACCCCCAACAGTAACCATGACCAAATGCACATTTATTATTATTTATTTATTTACATTTCTTATATACTGCGCTATTATAATCAGCGCGGTTTACAGTTGCAACAAACATACTACAATGTAATAGGCACATTGAGTTTACATGGAACAGGGTATTCAAAACATGGATGATCTGCTGTGTACAGATCAGATCACAGTCTGTAATTGGGACCAGAGACACATGCACACACACAATGAAATGTTATGCAGTGGATACAGCATGCAAAAGAGGAAAGAAACGAAACCCCAAGGGCAGCAGAGGATGCTCTGTGGAGCTGGTAAAAATTCTGGAACAGGACAGGAGAGAATTCAACATGCAAACAGGTGTACCACACAGCAGCTGAACCACAGCAATACAAAACCCCCAAGTGCACTGCCATGTAAACACCATAAAGAAAGAGACCTATGTAACAGATAATATCTGATGGTTAGGCAGCACAGAGGGCACACCTTGGTGTACAGTGAAGAGAGGGAAGGGTGTGTGTAGAGGTGATGAACCTGCTGGTACCTAATGGTCCAGTTAGCACAACAGAAAAGAAAAAGATAAACCACATGTGGGGATCAAAGCTGCAAACTAGGGACTTATAACACATGCCTCTAACCACTACCCCAAACAGCACACTGAGCACAATGCAAAAACAATACCCCAAAGGGAGGGTGTGTATGGGAACCTGTAATACCCAGTGATGTGGCAAATGGCTGACAGATACACAGCTGCCACCGTACAAGGATGTGAGCACAGGTGGGCCATGTACATGACCAGCAAATCAGTAGATATAAGTGTCAATGTGATCAAAGAGTGGAGGAGTAGCCTAGTGTTTAGAAAACTGGCTTGGACACCAAGCAACCAGGGCTCAATTTACACTAGCACGCCATGTGGCCTTGGGCAAGTCACGCAACCCTCCATTAGTTTGGAAGAAAGACCTGACAATCTACTTCCTGTGACACTGACAAGAAAACCCTGGAGTCTCTGGGTCACAAGGAGTCAGGACTGACTCAAAGGCACACATTGTATTGCAAGTTTGTCACCATGATCAAGCAGCAGCAGAGACAAATGTATATCAAACACATATGTTTATTTGGGTTCATCTTCACAGATAGTGTAGATCCCGCCATCATAATATCAAGGTGAGTGGATCCAAGGTGAAAGACAGAAAGGTCACTGGACCGTCTACAAATGAGGGGCAGGAGACATAATGTGCAGCACTATGCATTAGGCCCTCACCCCTCACATGCTGACGCACGCCTCAAATGTGTTACTCACATATGAGTGCATGTAGACAGTAGGCGGTGCATGATGAGGGACCAACACACATCAATCCTGATCTGTTCCCTAAAATATATCTATCTGGCAACACAGGAGGCACACAAATGAAAACAGCATTTGTTGTTGAAACGTTGTAACTTTAGAACCACAGATTGAAAATAATGTTACAGCTATCACATAATGCCTGATATAGGAATCCAAGGTGCAACAATGTAACCCTAAACAATCATCAAATGCACAATGAGGATATGCTAACAGGTAGCAGAGGCACATGAACACAGACAGAATTCAAATGAAAACTACCTGCAGCAACATGCAGAGATAACACCATGCAGTAGGTCCCCCTGCACCGGTTGGTGAGTAGACAGTGTCTGTACACATATATCACCGTACATGGAATGCACAATTGAAGGAAGACAATGGACACTCACACTGCGACACTCCAAATATAACGGGGCAATGTGAGTGTCATCACCTCAGGGGATAAATAGGACTGTGCAGATATGCAATGCAAGGTTTGTAAATCAATGCAGAGCGTCATGTCTGCACAGTAAACAAACACAAGAAACAGTATATAGAGAGGGAAATTAAGGGCAAACATGTTACAGTAAACCACACAGAAGCCATATTGCCACGTGCTGTGTTTTCCCAACATAGTCAGTCATATGCACATGCACCATTGATATTTCAACATGATTCAGTGATGCTACACATGCACGCAGAGACCCTTGTTGATTGAAAACATCAATCCAGGATGCTGGCATGCATTAAAGCGGTGTTGTTGCAAAACCTGTATCAGCTCCAGGTGGAGATTAGGTGGACATAGACAACAGGACCTCTCCATCGCTACCCCTATGCCACACGTATGGCTGTATGCTTGTGTTGAAACAAACAGAAGAGCATATCCTGTGTTCCATGTCACACACATGGCCAAAAGAAACAACTGTGGAGGAATGTGCAACATACAGTGACAATGGCAGTCCCTGATTCACACGTGGGGACCAGTACACAGTGTGCAAAGTCCAAAGCATATCTGCAATCCAACACGTCAGGTTAAGACTATCCTTGCAACCCTGGGCATGCATAGTCAAGTGTCACATCCCAATATGCCACAGTACATGAAAGGTCCTGTGTGTCTCCTGCGATGAGCACGACTCCCAACCAGAGCACGGCAGCAACAGTGTGTTGGACAGGTCTGTCATGGGCAAAGTAGCAATCCAAAATTAATACTGTCCATCCTAGGCATGTGTTGCACTCGCACAGGTCAAACATCCTATGGCACCATTTTCCACATGCACTGTAATAGATGTGTCTGGTTTGTTCTCTGCCCTGTGTCAGAAGAGGAGAAATATTGTATTGGTATGCGCCTTGCAACAGCACAAATTGCAGAGAGTCAATCATTAAGAAGCACATAATGAAGGGACACACAGGCAAACATGACATGATCACAACACAATAAACATTGCATGTTGGGGACATTTAGAATTGGAAGCATACACACGGGTGTCACATGGATATGTTTCTGTCCATGCCCATGTGACACAGGCGTTTCAGAGCTCCATCCTATGTGCATCAGCGTCCGTGAACACAGAGCCAACATGAAATGTATATGACATAAACAGTAAATCATTAACATGTAAAGGCTGACGTCATTACCAAAAGAACAAAGGTGCAAACTACCTTGTGCTTGCATCAGGTGTATGTCTTGGATCCTCTGAGCCACTCAAAGGCCATAACAGGTCACAGTGAAGGGACACAATGTCAGCAAAATATGTAGAATCTCCATGTCACCATGTCACGCCGATATCTGTGATACAAAAAGCAGGTCAACAGTGGTATGTCAGAACACAACACACAGTTCTGTTCCCAACACACAACACATGTCCACAATGGTTACACGGTAAACACCTGTAAGGTAGAGATAGCACAGTCACCACCGCTCCCCAGGTGTACAGACCCCTCACAACACATGATAATGTAAAAAGCCTGAACACTGTATCATCACACAGCCAACACAAGAACACACACACACACACAGTATGCAAAGGGCAGCGTGCCAGCAGTAGCATATGGCCTGTATGTCCACAAGTGGAGATTTGTACACATAAAAGCCTGTGAAATGCAATGATACCCTGGTGTTGGCTCATGGTACAATGTCGGGGAAGGGTGCACGTGTAGGCCACCACCCATAAACCTACAACCTCCACACACATGCAGCTTTGTTGGACATGTCCCAGAGACAGTGTTGCTGAAGACATACTGGAATAGGAACACATGGGGATATGTGTGTCAACAGCAAAATATGGTTTAGGCAGGTGCAGGGAAAAGAGGGTGAACCACAACATCTGGACAATAGGAAAGATCACCGAGAACATGTGTTCCCCCTGACTGCTGGCACAGACAATATAGCTGTAGTTCCACCTACCCTAGCCCACAGCATGTTGGCTGATGTACAGTCCCCTGCCAATGCACCACAGCACCAGGAGCTTCAACAACTATGTCCTGTGCATTGGGAAACACAAGGGAAACATACATATGTCATGTTCTAGCTGTGCAACACATAATGCACATTCCTGTCCCCAGCTTCCACACCCCCCAACATCCTTTACAGACTCACTGTTCACCATCACACTGTACACACCTCTCCCATGTGAGAAGCATCAAGGAGATGTCTTTGCCAAACTACAGGGGTCCGTACTCTGTCTGTCCCCTCCCTCACCTCCCTGTTGTCGCACACACTGGTGAACATGAGTGTTTTTTTCCTACCGTGTTCCGAACTCACTCCAAGGCTGCAGTATTATCCTGGGTCCCCCATGTTGCTCCCAATGGCCCTTCACTGTGTGTACTGGTGTCCCAATGTCATCTGCTACCCCCCTGTCAATTGCTGTAACACATGGAAATATGCAGAGGCATCTCCGGGATCCTCTGTCCAAACACATTTCCTGGTGTGTATATCTCATACCTTGACTAACATTAACAGCTATGTGCTACTGAGTTGCTAAACATATATCTCAATGTCTGCGTAATGTCCGCTAAACCGCACCCCGATGTCTGCTTTTGACGTGACCCTGATGGCTGCATGTCAGCCCACTGTGTGAAAGTGATAATGGCAAAGCATGGATAGCCTATATGTGCACCTAATAACCCCCCTCCCATCAGAGCCTCTTTGTGTATGTGGCCATTACGTTCCTTCTCTAGGGTATGCAATGTAGTTGGTGTCTTAGCATGCACTCTCCTCCTCTATGCACTTATACATCCTTTAGTTGAGTCATGGGTTTATGTTGACATGTCATCAGCTAGATTTTCTTAAAAAAATGTGTTCAAAAAAAATATTTCATTTCCCTGAAAGCAACCTTAAAACCCAATCCACCCCCACATTGATCTCTCAGCTTGCCTACTGTAACCTACACCTTGTTGATCTTGCCTGAATCACTTCTGTTTGTGTGTACATATGCAACACTGCACTGCATATCTATTCTGCAATGGAAAATTAAAAACAAAAACCCCCTGGCTGGACAATGCACACTTTCCCTATCCTTCTCCGCATCCATGTTAGGGCTACGCGATGACTTATACAGTCTGCCACACTGTGTTGTGCCACGAACTCCCCGTAAGGGTTTCAATTACCATTATGTCAGATAGTACTGAGCATGTATATAGTGCTACATAGCACATGTAGCGCTATACAGAAATTACAGACCAACACATCCAGCTTACAAGAGCATACCACACACACAATCAGCTCAAAATACCAAATGAAAACCACACACAGCTGCATAAGTGACCCCAAATAATGGTCCTCTTTCCCAGTGTGAAACCCACACAAAATGCCTCTCACCTTGCTGCACCCAAAGCATAACACAAACTAACAGTGGTTGCACAGAATCCGCTATCACAATCATCCACAAACCACGAATGTCACCCCAAAACCTCCCACAAGCCTAAAAGCACCCACCCACATCATCCACCTCAGCCCTCAGTTCTGCCCTGCCCACATGGTTTGGTTCACAGTCATGCTGATATTTGACGTTGGGATGGCCAGCCAATGTCTGTCACATGTCAGTGCAGTGTTGCATCCTACTGATATTGGTCTACAAATGTTAATCTGTATTAGCACTACACACATATAGGAAAAAATGTGGGAACATATGCAGTACGTACATGAGAAGAGCTGTGCAATCACCTGCCGCCTGATTGCTGTGCCCTCATGTGTGTCCTCACGGGCATGTACAGGGGGGCACGTCGGATCATCCTCCAGACCCTCATTAATCTCTTCAGGGATATTGTGCCTGAGAGCAATGTTGTGCAGGATGCAACAGGCTATGATGATCTCTGCCACAGTCTGTGGAGTATATTGTAAGGCACCGCCTGTCCTATCCAGACACCTGAAGCGACTCTTCAAAACGCCAAAGGTGCGCTCTATGACAGAGCGGCTGGTGGCATGGGCCTCATTGTACCTCTGCTCTGCACGTGTCTGTGGTTGACGCACAGGGGTCAGCAACCAGGGGCGACACCCATACCCTGCATCACCTGTAGAAAGACATGAGGAAAGTTAAAGCATGAGCTCATGTCCCCTCAAATGGACACAAGTATATATGTGCAAAACAAATGCATTACACATTACATATTACAAGGTCTCCCCCAGTCTACACTAAACCCGCTGCAGCTAGCCATGAACACGGCTGCAAGAATCCTACATGGAGCGTCCAGGAGAGACCACGTGACACCTCTGCTAATACAGTTGCACTGGCTACCCATCCAGGCTAGAATAGTTTTCAAGATCTTGATAATCACCTTTAAAGCTCTTCACAATCTCTCCTCCACATCCTTAACCTCCCTCATCCATGCCATATCACCAAATAGAGCTAGAAGATCCACGGCTATAAACTCCTTAACCGTACCGAAGGCTCTTACTGTTTGCACTAAATCAACAGCCAACAGGGCTTTCAGTCTCATTGCCCCAAGATACTGGAATTCATTACCCCATGATATCCGGGCTATTAAGAATCTACCACAGTTCAGGAAAGCCCTCAAAGGTCACCTCTTCAACAAGCACCTTATTGAGCCCAACTGCATCCCTTAGAGCTCCAAGACACCCCCATACCATCCACATTCCCAGGCAAACTTATTGCATACCAACAACACAAGAAGTTGATACTCAAACCCATGACGTGATTGTGTTCTCCATGAATCTTTTGATTTTTACATGTAGTAAGTTTTGTAAATAGTTACCCCTGTTATCCAAGTTTTTTTTTTTGTTCCCTGTTATCTGTAAACTCATACATGTTTTTGTACTGAGCATTTTGTTCCATGTAAACCGCGCTGATGCCGAATAGTGCGGTATATAAGAGAATGTAAATAAATAAATAAATAAATAAATTCTGTAAGAAACATATGACATCACAGCTATGCAGCATTGCAACATTGAAATATGATGACACAAAAGGACCACATGGCCTATCTAGTCTGTCCGTCCATATCAACAGGTACAACAGTCCCCTTTTTATCCTTTATAGATCCTCTGTGTTTGTCCTATGCTGTTTGGAATGCAGTTACTGTCCTTGTCTCTACCACCTACACTGTGAGAGTATTCCATGGATCCACCACCTATTCAGTAAAAAAATATGGTGGCATATCACCCCTGAATCTATCTCCCTCCACCCTCACCCCATGTTCCCTCATAGCTGAACTTGCGTACAATTTTCAGAGGCTCTCTCCCTCAACATATATGCCACGGAGGTATTTCTACATCTCCATCATATCACCCCTATCCCTCCTTTCCCCAAGGCGTACATCCTAAGATCCTTCGGTCTGTCTTCATATGCTGTATACTGAAGACCACTAATCATTTTAGTAGACACCCTCTGCTCCGACCCCATCCTGTGCACATCCTTTTGAAGGTGCAGTCTCCAGAATTGCACACTCTACTCCAAATGAGGTCTCACAAAAGACATATACAGAGGAATTCTCCCTTCCTGTTTTATGCTAGCCATTCATCTCTGTATGCACCCAGCCAGCCTTCTAGCTTTTTCCACTTGCCTATTCAACCTGGTTAGCTACTTTGACATCAGCAGGAACAACCACACCTAGGTCCCGCTCTTCTGTAGTGCAACACAGTACTTCACCCCCTATACAATAGTGCTCCCGTGGATTGTTTCAGGCCAACAGCCTGACCTCACATTTCCTACCATCACATCCCAGCTGGCCAATTTAAGACCATTCATCAAGCTGAGCTAGATCACTCCTCATGTTTTTTAGAGCTTCCTGCGTGTCTACCCTATTACAGATTGAGTGGGTGAACCTAAGAAACACCAGACAAGGGGTAGCTGTATGGAGTGGCAACAACATAATATATAACAACCACACAAATGCTTGCATCCAATCAACCAGCATCACACAGCAACATAGCAGGGCGCATTTGGAGGGCAACCCCCCCCCCTTCCCCCTATATCCCACACAGGCAGGTGAGACACACACACAATGAGTGATGTACTGCAAGACACACATTTGCACATACGCCTAGTCACATGAGCACCATGTGCATGTCAGAAATGGGAAACACCCACGCAGCAATATGCAGTCCTCATACTGTCCTGCCTCAAATTGTTGGAATAGTGCCGAGTGATGCAGGATATAGGCATCATGGGTGGACCCTGCAAACCTGGGGACCACATTCAGAATATGCATATTTGCATCACATACAACCTGAACATTCAGGGAATGATAGTGTTTGCGGTTGCGGAACACTACCTCCCTGTCTCTAGGCGGGACAAGGGCAACATGTGTGCAATCAATAGCTCCCATCACATGTGGAATCCCGGCTAACGCCTCAAAGGCCTGGTTCAGGGTCCACCACTGTTGCCTAGTGTGTGGAATGGCAATATAATTCCACACCCGGCTGACCATGGCACGCAGTACTTGGTGGAGACAGCGTGAGAAGGTGGGGCGGCTCATGCCACCCACTGCGGCCACAGATGACTGGAAACAGCCAGAGGCAAAGAAATGTAGGGCAGCAAGGAGCTTGACCAAACCTGGTATGGCATGTGACCGATCAGTCAGGGGCTCGAGGTCAAGTCTTAGATCCTCATAGAGCTCCCTAATAGCCCCTGTGCTCAGTCTGTACAGGGAGATGACCTGGTCCTCTCGCATGCCCTGGAGCTGGGCGCTGGGCCTGTAGAGGCGTGACTGGCGAGCCTGCACCTCAGCACGCCTCCTGCACCGTGCGGGCACAGCCCCTGCCTGCCCTGCCCCCACAGCTGCAGGTCTGATTTGCTGCGGGACTACACCCATGCCCTGTGCCTCAGCCCCATAGACACCATCTCACCTGTCACGCAACTGCACCACCTGCTCACCTCACGCTGCAGCTGCAGCAAACACAAAGGCCGCCATAACCTCCACCCGCCCTGCTCCTCAAAATCAGTCAAACACAGACAACACTTCCCTAACCAAGACACACACCTTTAACACCACACAGAACCACAGCCACACAATACAACCAACAATCACAAACCCAGTCACGCTCCACAATACACCTGATTCAGACTCGCTCCGTCCGTCACTGCCAACGCACACCTTCTTTCTCCCTCGCCTACAAAAAAAACCCTCAACGTGCAACATGTGCTGAGGACAATTTATAGAGTTTTTTTACGTTACGCGTGTTGCGCGTGCGCATTTGCGTGAACGTGACCACTGTGCATGCGCAGTTGGCTGTGTGCATGTGCCGTGCACACGCAGCACTGTGCGTGTGCCACGGCTCATGCGCTATGTACGCATCCATGTTCTGCATCTGCGTGGCGCATATGCAGTGTGCACGGTGGCGCGGGTGCATGCACGCTCTGCGTAGTATAATGCGCAACACGCAAGCACCCACTTCCAGCCTCTGGCCGGCACATGCGCAATGCGCACAGACAACTACGCATGCGCACCTACGCAGCCAACGTGCACACGCAACTGCGCACGCGCAACGTAAAAAACCCTATAAATACACCTCTACAAGTGCTGCACGTTGAGGGGTTGTTGGTAGGCGAGGGAGAGAGAAGGTGTTAGTGAGAGAGATAGAGATAGAGAGAAGCAGGTGTCTAGGAGAGCTAAGGTTTTGTGGTGAGGGTCAGAGTGTTAGAGGCTTGGTTGTGGAGGATAGGTGTGAGGTACAGCAGGGGATACAGAGAGGAGGGGAGTCAAGGAGCAGGTGAGTGAGAAAGGAGGTGAGGTAAAGAGCAGATAGCAGAGAGAGGAGGGAGGTGTGAGGTGGAGCTGAGAAGGGCAAGAGAAGGAATGTCTGACAGGGAGGGAGAGGACAGGGAGATGGAGCCACAGGACAGGGCAGGAGTGGAGAGGGAGAGGGACAGGGAGAGGGAGGTGGGGCCACCTGTTGGGGACGAGACAGATATGGCAGGGAGTGTGGTGGAGGCTGCAGGGCCATCGGCCCAGCCCACACAGGGTCCTCTCACTACAAAACGTAAACGCATACCGGTGCCAGCTCTGCAAAGGAAGAGGGCCCAGAAATTCTCACCACAGGAAAATCACATCCTGCTGGCTTCTGTTCTAGAAAATTATGAGGTCCTATACGGACGCCTAAGCAACACCAACCACTGTTGCAACACACACCCAGGTGTGGGAGGAGGTGCAGGAGGCTGTGGCACAAGCAGGAGGCCCAAGCAGAGACCTCAACAGCCTCAGAAAGAGGTTTAATGACATAAAGAGGGGTGTGCGTGCACACATGATGGCAGAGCGGCGGCATGCTGTGGGCACTGGAGGGGGAGGCCCCTTTACACCCTCCCTAACACCCCTGGAGCAAGAGTTAGCAGAGTGGCTAGGGCCAATATACCTCTATGGACTGCCAGAGGCAGGGCCGGCCCATCCATTGAGCAAGAATGTTTTTTGCACAGGGCCCCACGTTTCAGGGGGCCCCGCGCAAAGAACATTCTGCTTTTTTAAAAATTCAATTTAAAAAAAAAAAGTTGGCTGCTGCCGCTGCCGCCACGGCAGAATGGAGTGTCCCGCGGGGCCCCCTCTGCCCACTGAGCCCCTCTGCAAGGACTTTCAGATTCACGAAGGAAGAGTGACTCCCTCGCGTCTCTGTTAAGCCCGCAGGGGCTAATGGGAAATTTCCCATCAGCCCCTCGCGTCTAAAGGGGCAGATGGGAAATTTCCCATTAGCCCCTGCGGGCTTAACAGAGACGCGAGGGAGTCACTCTCCCTTCGCGAATCTGAAAGCCCTTGCAGAGGGGCTCAGCGGGCAGAGGGGGCCCTGCGGGACACTCCATTCTGCCGCTGTCGCGGCGGCAGCGGCAGCAGCCAGCTTTTTTTTTTTTTTTTTAAATTTCCCTGAGCCGATGTGGTGGGGTTAGGACTGGTAATGGCCTGGGCTATGGAGGGAGTTAGGACGTGACTTGAGGTGGGCTGTGGGTTGATGGGGGTTAGGACAGGAAATGGGCTGATGGGGAGGGGTTAGGACTTGAGGTGGGCTGTTGGGGGGTTAGGACTGGTAATGGGCTATGGGGGGTTAAGACTGGTAATGGGCTGTGGGCTGATGGGGCCTGTCTGGAAATGAGGTGATGGGGGGTTAGGACTGGTAATGGGCTGGGGGGGGCTAGGACAGGAAATGGGCTATGGAGGGGCTAGGACAGGAAATGGCCTGATGGGGAGGGGTTAGGACTTGAGGTGGGCTGTTAGGGGGTCAGGACTGGTAATGGGCTATGGTGGGTTAAGACTGGTAATGGGCTGTGGGCTGATTTGGGGTTAGGACTGGTAATGGGCTATGGGGGGGTTAGGATTGGTAATGGGCTATGGGGGTTAGGACTGATAATGGGCTATGGGGGGCTAGGACAGGAAATGGGCTGATGGGGATGGGTTAGGATTTGAGGTGGGCTGATGGGGTTAGGACTGGTAATGAGCTGTGGGCTGTTTGGGGGGTTAGGAGTGGTAATGGGCTATGGGGGGGCTAAGACTGGTAATGGGCTGTGGGCTGATGGGGGCTGTCTGTAAAGGGGGTGTGGGGGGGTAGGACTGGTAATGGGCTATGGGGGTTAGGATTGGTAATGGGCTATGGGGGTTAGGACTGATAATGGGCTATGGGGGCTAGGATAGGAAATGGGCTGATGGGGAGGGGTTAGGACTTGAGGTGGCTGATGGGGTTAGGACTGGTAATGGGCTGTGGGCTGATGGGGGGGTTAGGACTGGCAGTGGGCTATGGGGGGCTGACTGGAAATGGGCTGATGGGGTTAGGACTGGAAGTGGGCTGATGGGGGGCTAGGACTGGAAGTGGGTTGATGGGGGGCTAGGACTGGTAATGGGTTGGGGGGTTGCTAGGACTGGAAATGGGCTGAGTCGAAGGGGAGGCTTGAACGGCAAATAGCTGATGGAGACGGGGACTTGGAATGGAAATGGGCTGAGTGGAAGGGGGGCTTGAACTGCAAATAGCTGATGGGGAGGGGGCTTGGAATGGAAATGGGCTGTGAGGGAAGGGAGCTAGGATTGGAAATGGGCTGATGGAGCAGCTAGGATAAGACTGGAAATGAGCTGTTGGGGGGAGCTAAGATTGGAAATGGGCTGTGGTGGGGGCTTGGATTGAAATGGACTCATGGAGGGGCTAGAACTGGAAGTAGGCTCATGGGGGGGCTTGGACTGGAATTGGGCTGAGTGGAGGGGAGCTAGGATTTGACATGGGCTGATGATGGGGCTAGGAAATGACTAGAAATGGGCTGATGGGAGGTTAGGATTGGAAATGAGCTGATGAAGGGACAGTCTGGAAATGGATGGGGGAGCTAGGACTGGAAATGGGCTGATGGGGGGCTAGGACTGGAAATGGGCTGATGCAGGGACTAGAAGGGAATGGATGCTGGGTGAGGCTGGAACTAGAAGGGAGCTGATGTTGGGGAAGGATTAGAATGGGATGGGGCTGGGAGAGTAAAATGGAGAGAGGAAAATATTTTGTGTGGGAGGGATGAAAAATCTACAATTGGCCTGGTACTGGGAGAGTAAGTGGGGATTGAGGATGGAGGGGTAAAATTTGAGTGGATGAAATAGGAATGAGGAAAGAGCAAAAGGAGAAAGATTAGTATGTTAAAGCAGATGTAGAGAGAGAGAATGGAAAAAAAAAAACTAGAAGAGAGAAGAAAGGACAAATGGACAGCAGACGATGGAGAGTTAGCAGAAAACATGAAGAAACCAGAAGAAAGTGGCTGGAGCAATTGCAACTGAAAAAAAATGCACAAAAGGTAGAAAGATATCTCTTTATTTTGAATTTATTAACTGGAATATGAAAGCTCTGGGAAATGTGCATCATTAACGTCTGCACTTTGTTTGGTACAAGAGGAAATTAATTTATAGTTTTATTTCTACAGTGTTGTTCTACATTCCAAGTTTGGCTTTTGGGGTTCCCAGTTTAATTATTGCCTTCCTGTTTCTAAATTGTGATTCCTTGTTTGGTGATGGTCTATGTTCTGCATGTGTAACTGAGCTGAGGTATTCTGTTTAAGTAATTCCTATTTGACATTGCCACTTGTTCTCTTTCCCCACTATTCTCTGAAATGTATTGGTTTAATATTTGCAGTGTTGCCTTTTGATAGGTAGGGTATGGTGTTTTGTGAGTCCTGGTAATGCTGTCAGGATACGGCGGGTTTGCTATGGGTTCTAAATGGGCAGTAGTTCCTAATGTGCCTGGCAGTTGGCACTGGATTATAGTAATGTAGAAATCTTTTAGTCTTTCTTTATCCATACACTCATTAAGAGACATGTTTACTAAAAGTTAGTGTATGGTAACATTATGCAAGTATTTATGAAAATAAGGCCACTTATGCAAATGAGGCCCCGCACCGAGTCTCCACACATGGCCCCGCACCCCCCTTGGGCCGCCCCTGGCCAGAGGCACTGGACACTGCCCATCCCCAGGCAGGTAGGTACCCAAATCACACCTTGCTGCTCCCAACCCATTGAGTACCTGCCCTTTGGATGTGCATCAGGCTTCTTATTAACACCACCTCATACCTGCTCCCCTGGATCATCTCCCACCCTCTGCCTTTGGCTCATTAGTGTGCTGTCCCCCATTCCACCCCTTTTACTCTGTGTTTTGCTGCCTTCAAAACACATGTTTCATTTGAATCATCCCTTTTTATATCTGCCCTGCTACAAGCCCCCTCTCAGACCTGTACGTGTTTTGTCTGTGTCTAATCTAAGCACTGCTGAGCAGGGATGGTCTTTCTGTGGGATAATGTACACCAGGGGTCCTCAAACATTCTAAACAGGGGGCCAGTTCACTGTCCCTCAGACCATTGGAGGCCCAGAATATAGTTTTAAAAACAATTATCAACAAAGCCCAAAGAACACTGCAGAAGTACAAAAAACACAGAAAGTTTCCAAACATTTGGTTTTTGTTTTCCACTGGCAATTGTTCTTGCCACGTTAGTCTGGTTTCTTTGGGTCTTCTGCTAACTCCCCATCATCTGCTTTCCATTTGTTCTTTTGTCACACGTCTAGTATTGTTTCCATTCTCTGTCTACATCTGCTTTAGCATGGTAATCTTTCTCCTTGTGCACCTTCCACATTCCTAGGTCATCCACTCAAATGTTAGACATAGAAACATAGAAACATAGAAACATGACGACAGAAAAAGACCACATGGCCTATCTAGTCTGTCCTTCCATATCAACAACTACAACAGTCCACTTTTTACCTTTAGAGATCCTCTGTGTTGGTCCCTTGCTTTTTTGAATTCAGTTACTGTCCTCATCTCTACCACCTCCTCTGGGAGACTATTCCATGGATCCACTACTCTTTCCGTAAAGAAATATTTCCGCATATCACTCCTGAATCAATCTCCCTTCACCCTCATCCCATGTCCCCTTGTAGCAGAACTTGCTTTCAATTGAAAGAGGCTCTCTCCCTGAACATTTATGCCACGGAGGTATTTAAACATCTCAATCATATCACCTCTATCCCGCCTTTCCTCTAAGGTGTACATATTAAGATCCTTAAGTCTGTCCTCATATGCTTTATAATGAAGCCCATTAATCATTTTAGTAGCAACCCTCTGCACCGACTCCATCCTGTTCACATCCTTTTGAAGGTGCGGTCTCCAGAATTGCACACCATACTCCAAATGAGGTCGCACCAAAGACTTATACAGAGGCATTATCACCTCCTTTTTTCTGCTAGCCATTCCTCTCCGTATGCACCCAAGCATCCTTCTAGCTTTTGCCGTCGCCTTTTCTACCTGTTTAGCTACTTTAAGATCATCAGACACAACCACGCCTAGGTCCCGCTCTTCTTTAGTGGACAAAAGTACTTCACCTCCTATACTGTATTGCTCCCTTGGATTGCTGCAGCCCAAATGCATGACCTTACATTTTTTAACATTAAATCCCAGCTGCCAAATTCTAGACCATTCTTCAAGCTTAGCGAGATCCCTCCTCATGTTATCTACCCCTTCCTGGGTGTCTACTCTATTGCAGATTTTGGTATCATCCGCAAAGAGGCAAACCTTACCCGACAGCCCTTCCGCTATATCACTAACAAAGATGTTAAAAAGAATCGGACCAAGGACAGATCCCTGGGGCACACCACTGGTAACATCCTTCTCCTCAGAGTGAGCTCCATTTACTTGTACTCTTTGTCGCCTCCCACCCAACCAATTTCTAACCCAAGCAGTAACTTTAGGGTCCATCCCTAGGGTGCTCAGTTTGTTTATAAGTCGCCTGTGAGGAACAGTGTCAAAGGCTTTACGGAAATCTAAATACACCACATCTAGAGCTCTCCCTCGGTCCAACTTCCTGGTCACCCAGTCAAAGAAATCAATCAGATTTGTCTGACAAGACCTGCCTCTGGTGAATCCATGCTGCCTCGGATCCTGTAATCCACTGGACTCCAGAAACCTCACTATTTTCTCTTTCAGCAGCGTTTCCAATAATTTACTCACCACCGAAGTTAAACTAACCGGCCTGTAGTTTTCAACCACATCCTTACTTCCGCTTTTGTGTAAAGGCACCACATGAGCCTCTCTCCAGTCCTTTGCACCACTCCCGACTCCAACGAGGCATTGAAAAGGTTAGTCAGTGGAGTTGCTAGAACATCCCCAAGTTCCCTCAGTATTCTAGGGTGTATCCCATCCGGTCCCATCGCTTTGTCTACTTTAAGTTGAGCTAGTTTCTCACGAACACAGTCTTCTGAAAATAGTTCAAGATGTCCCTCGCTTCTGTTCTTATTTGTGGATGTTTTCTGAGGTCCTGCTCCTGGTTCTTCATCTGTGAACACAGAACAAAAATATTTGTTAAGCAATTCCGCTTTATCCTTATCAGCTTATAAATATTCCCCCCCCCCCCCCCTGCACCCTTGAGTCTGACAATACCACTTTTGCCCTTCCTCTTCTCACTAATATATCTGAAAAATGTCTTATCCCCCCATTTTATTGCATTGGCTATTTCCTCCTCCTTTTGAATCTTTGGCTTCTTGACTACTTTGCTAGCTTCTCTAAGTTTTTCCAAATACAGATACCTGTCTTCCTCTCTCTGTGATCTCTTGTATTTCATGAAGGCCTCCCTCTTTTTCTTCACTTGTTCAGCTACTTCCTTCGAAAACCATAGTGGTCTCCTGTTCCTTTTGCCTTTATTTACCTTTTTAACAAAAAGGTTGGTTGCCTTTAAAATACCCCCTTTCAGTTTTGCCCACTGTTTTTCTACATCCCCCAGCTGTTCCCATCCCACTAATGACTCCCTGAGGTATTGGCCCATCTTCGCAAAGTTAGTCTTCCTAAAGTCTAAGATCCTCACCTTGGAATGGATTCTAACAGCCCTAGTCCTAATACTGAACCACACCATCTGGTGATCACTGGATGCAAAATGATCTCCCACTACAACATCAGAAACACTTTCACCAGTATGGCCCCTTCACGTGTGGGGTCTGTTACCAATTGCCTGAATAGTTCTCCCTGTAGAGAATCCAGGATCTCCTTACTTCTAGATGATACTGCAGCAGGAATGTGCCAATCAACATCTGGCATATTGAAATCTCCTATCAGTAGCACTTCCCCTTTCCTAGCAATGCTGCGTATGTCTTCAATTAACTCTCTGTCCACCTCTTCCTCTTGTGAGGGAGGTCTGTATATCACTCCAATGCAAATAGATTTCTCTTTCCCTCTTTCTAGTTTAACCCACAATGCCTCCTCTCTCCCTTTTAAGCTCTGTAATTCCAAAGCTTTAATAGTAGTTTTTACATATAGTGCCACTCCTCCTCCCCTTCTTCCTACCCTGTCCTTTCTGAATAAAGTATAGCCAGGTATAGTTACATCCCAGTCATGGTTTTCTGTGAACCACGTTTCTGTAACTGCCACTAAATCCTAGTCAGCCACTCCCACCAAAGCTTCAACTTCAGGGATCTTATTTTCCATGCTACGGGCATTAATACACACTGCTTTCCATATGTTACCCCTGTTACCCATTTCCATAAAGGTATTTAATGTATCACCTACCTCGGGGCTTTCACTTACCTGGGGGCTTTCTTCACCCATCCCCAACGAATCTAGTTTAAAGCCCTCTTCAGTAGATTAGTCAGTCTACTACCGAAGATGCGTTGACCTTTCTTGGACAGATGGATGCCATCTCTGCGCTGCAACCCTTGGAACAGCATCCCATGGTCTAGGAAACCAAAACGCTCTCGATGACACCATCCACGCAGCCATGCATTCATCTCCAGGATGCGAGCCTCTCTGCCTTGGCCTTTACCCTCAACAGGGAGGATTGAAGAGAACACCACCTGTGCACCTAACTGCTTCACCCTCTGTCCCAGAGCCATGAAGTCACTTTTGATATGTTCCGAGGTATACCTGGCAGTATCATTTGTTCCAACATGGATTAGCAACATTGGGTAATAGTCAGTGGGCTTGATGAGTCTCGGCAAACTCTCCGTAACATCTTGGATTTTGGCACCAGGCAGACAGCATACCTCTCTGGACATCAAGTCTGGTCGGCAGATGGACGCCTCAGTACCCCTCAGAAGAGAGTCTCCAACCACCACTACCCTTCGTTTCCTTCTGGTCACTGATTCCGCAACTTTGGGGTACTTGAACTCTGGTTCTTCCCTTTCCAGGGAAACTTTCACCTCATCCACTTCCAGGGCTGCATAATGGTTCTTCAATTCAAGGGCTGGAGAAGATGGATTGGTGATTTTGCAGGCCCTGGTGACTTGTGTCCAACCATCGACATTCTGTTGGCACCCATCTTCTCCTGTGCTGGAGAGCCTGGTTGCTGCAAGAAGCATCTCATCAATGTACTTCTCACTGTCTTGAATGCTCCTCAGCCTTGCCACCTCCTCTCTGAGTTCCTCCACCTGTTTCCTCAGAGCTTCAGCATGCCGGCACCCTACACATGGAACTTGTCCTTCAACTGGCATTAGGACCTCTGTCTGGACCGAGGCAGAAGCTGTAATGGGGGCAACAGCTTTAGCAATACTATTTTTCCCAGCCATTGTTCTTTTTGTGGAGCTTAGGTATCTGTTAGAGCAAAAGAGAGAGATCTACCAAGTACCAGCCGGTTTCGCAGCTGTCCTTTCAGAGAAAAAGCAGTTAAAACTCTTTAATTATATACAAATGTGCTGGTCCAATTCACTGTGATCTGTTAAAGGGGGAGGTGCCCTATAAAGCAAGACTGCTCACTAGGGGTGGGTGGGACCCCCATCCTCAATCCCCACTATCTGTCCAATTGTAGATATCTCTTACCTCCCTCAAAATGTTTTTTTCCCTCACCATTTCATTTGTCCAGCACCATCCCATTCTGATCCTCGCACAACCTCACCTCCCGTATATTTCCAGCCACACCCAGCATCCGCTCCCCTCTAGTCCATGCATCAGCCCATTTGTAGTCCTAGCCCCCCATCAGCCCATTTCTAATCCTATCCGTGGCCCAACATCAGACCAGTACCAGTCCTAGCTCCACACCCAGGTCGAGTCCTATCCAAGTTCCTCCAGAAGTACATTTCCAAACCCCAGCCCCCCCCCCCAAAGCTTACTGATAGCCCACTCCTGGCCCCACCATCAGCCCATTTGCAATCTTAGCACCCCCAACAGCACATTTTGACCCCTATCTTAGGCCCCCCATCATCCCACTGCCAATCTTACCACCACCCATAGGCCATGACCTGTTCTAAACCCCTCCCCCACATCAGCACACTTCCAGTTTTACCTCTCCCCCCCCCCCCCCCATAGCCATTTACCACTCCAAACCTCCCCCACCCCCATCAGGCAAGATAGGGTATGAAATAACCCAACTACGCCTGCTGCTGCTGCTTCCACCGTCGCAGCAGGAGATTCAAGCATCCCATGGGCCCCCCCCCGCTCTGCAGCGTCCTCCATGCGGCTTCAGTGTGGGCTTGTCAGAGCCGTGTGAGGGGAGAGTATCCCTTTCTCACGGCCATGTCAATGCCGCCACAGACCCTATGTAAAATACCATCAGGCCCATGGCGGGATTAACAGAGCTACGAGAGGAGAGGCTCTTTCTGTTTGCGTGGGTCTGACAGCCAACACTGAGGCTGCATGGAGGACACTGCAGAGCAGGTGGAGGCCAGTGGGATGCTGGATTATTCCGCTAGCACGACGGCAGCAGCAGCTAATGGTTTGTGAGGTGTTAACTTAGCTGGGCTGCTGCTAAATGAATGCTGCAGTCCTGTGTAGAGCTGCCCCTGAGGACTGGCAGCGGCGGCAAAAACACCCATCGGGCTGCATACATCTCCTTGGCGGACCAAATGTGGCCCTCTTCCCGTAGTTTGAGGACCCCTGATGTACACATCGATGTGTCTGCTAGGTACTGGCCTAAATATGCCTAATTGTGTTAGCAGGAGCTGTAGTGGTAGCTATTTAGCACATGTACAGGCCACGGCCAAACACACATTGATTGTGGGGTGGATGTGTTAAACAGTTGTATGTAGTTGAACCATGCAAACCAATCTGTGCTGTGTATGGTTTCCACAACCCAGGTGACTACACAACCATGGCCCCAGCTGAGGAGGAGGAGGTGCAATTGGGCGAGGATATGGCAGAGCCCCAGCCCACAATGTCTGGGGGCAGCACCAGCAATGGTGATGGGACCCCAACCACACACGTCCAGTCTGAACCAGAGGACCACACGCCAGACGTCACTGACACAGAGGGCTGGGAGGACATAAAAAGACAACATCCCAGTCATGCACCAGCGCCAGATGAGAACCCTCCACCAGAATTGGACCCGATTGTTGAAGAACTGCGCACACACACTGCTGCAGCACGGCGCAATGCAGAAGGTGGGTAACAGCATACCCCACGATCCCAACGGGGTTGTCCTAACATCCACAAAATTATTGTATATTGCCCACATAGCATAGAGTTCTGATTTGGGGGGTTGTCTTCTGTGCTCTGTGTTTCTACCTCCTGTAGCATGTCTTGTCAGGTGTCAGCATTTGTGAGGGCCTCACACACATGCACACTGTGCTTGCCCATATACCCCACATAAGCCCAAAGAGAAGAGCAATGATCGCAGGTCACCCAGACACCCTATGTGACATAGACCTCGTCATGGGTATTGTCACACAGTATCGTTTAACAACATAATCTGCAGTGTGCGCCAGCATTATAGAAATTGGGCCACCCCAGATATGTGTATGTGTGTCTTAGGCCCCCTCAGATCATCTGACCAATCCCAGACAAGCAGTGTGCAGACCTGGAATAGTCATATTAAACTATGGCAATGTGCCATGTGTGAGATCTGTGTTTCTCACGACCCCACATCCAGACCCCTTCCAGACATGGGGATGGCTCATGGGAGACACAGATGTAAACGTTGGTAGGTTTGGCAGGCATGACTGTTCTGCAGACTGCTCTTCTGGGATATTATTTATTACTTATTTATTTATTAACATTTCTTATATACCGTGCTATTATAATCAGTGCGGTTCACAGAAGAACAGAAACACACTACAATGCAGTATGGTACATTGAGTTTACATGGAACAGGTGGTCAAAAACTTGGATGAACTGGGGAGAACTATATACAAATTATATACCAATTATACAGTAGTAAGTATTCACATGGGGCATGTAGGATTCGTAGTGAATGCGAGAGCTCTTGGGATGGGGGGGGGACGGAGGTGGCGGTTGGTTATCCATTGTCGACCGGGGGCTGTTCAATGGGATGTGGTATGCGGGGGGTCGATGTGGAGGTTGTGTGTTTTTCAGGCTTGGTATCGGGGTAGTGCTGAAGGAACAGGTGGTGTTTTAGGGCTTTTCTGAACAACATTAAGTTCGGGATGGCACGGATTTCTGCAGGGAGGGCGTTCCAGGCCATGGGTGCAAAGATGGAGAAGGCTCTACTTGCTGTTAACTTTGTACATTTTGTCAAAGATTTAGGGACTTCAAGTGTATTTGACTGTGTGGATCTCCTGGCCCTGTTTGCTGGTGTGTGATGGAGAAGAGTGCTGATAGGCATGGGTGGTAATTTCCTGATGGCTTTAAATGCCAGAACTAGCGTCTTGTAGGTAATTCTAGCAGGTAGCGGTAGCCAGTATAGGTTTTTCAGGACTGGCGTTATGTGGTCGGACCTTGAGGATCCGACTAGAACCCTTGCTGCCGAGTTCATGCCAAGTCGTAGTGGATTCAGGGTTGATTGTGGTAGTCCATGGAGGATGACGTTCGCAAAGTCAAGGTGTGGGATGACCAAGGCTTGAAAGATGGTTCGGTAGTCGGAGAAGTCGAGTAATGGGCGGAGATGGCGTAGTGACCGGATCTTGTAATAGATAGCTTTTGTGGTGTTTGTGACGTGGGCTGACATATCTAGGTGTTGATCCAGGGTAATGCCTAGGTATCGAATTATGGATTTTGCTTTTAGTTCCATGTCATTGACTTGCAGTGAGGAAAGAGGTGTGAATTTCCGGTTCCTTGTGAAGTATAGGACGTCTGTTTTATTGTGGTTGATTCAGAGATTTTGAGCTAGGAGCCAATCAGATATAGCTGCAAAACATTTTTGTATTGGGGAGAAGTCGGGTTGCTCAGTCCTGAACGGAGTGTAGATGAGGATATCATCGGCATAGGCAAGGCATTGAACGTTGAAGGAGCGGATTAATGTACAGAAAGGCTGCATGTAGACGTTGAATAGCAGCGCGGAGAGGGATGAGCCTTGTGGTACGCCTTGCTTCAGAGGAAAAGGTTCAGAAGTCATGGAGCCAGCTCTGACTTGTTGCCATCGGTTGTATAGGTAGGTTTTGCACCAGGCTAGTGCTGTGCCTTGTATCCCTTTTTCTTTGAGACGATGTAGAAGTGTCTCGTGATTCACCGAGTTGAAGGCGGCAGCTATGTCCAGGAAGATGAGGACAAATCCTTGGTGGATGTTATCGAGACCAGTGACTAGATTGTTGAAGAGGATTGTGAGGATGGTGTCGATGCCATGGGCTTCCCTAAAGCCATGCTGGGCGGGGTCTAGAGGTGCCTCATTGTCGATGTGGTGTTGTAGTTGTCCCACGCTGGTCTCACACACCTACACACATGGTCATCCCCCACGACTGCATGTGGAGCCAGTCAACGCATGATATCCATGTCTACCTTTACAGCACATACCTGTCTACACACATATCCCATGCTTGCATCCATAGTGTGTTGCTAAGGGAGACACGTGACCATTTTGCAATGAACAGTGTGTATATTAGCAAAAACATATAATACAAAAACATAAAATACATATAATACAAATATAATAAAACATTTGGAATAGGGATAATACCCATCACCCTCCCCCCCAAACACCCCCCTCCTCCCCCCTGCCACCCCCACCCGCCCTATACACCCTCCTCCACCCCTCCCCCCACCCCCACATCAGACACACCCTCTCCCTGCATTCTGCATGCCCAGTGATGGAACACGGGACAGCACAGGGCACATGTGTGTAGGTCACAGGAGCCATCAATGACTCCTGTGATGCTCCTCAGGGGATGGCCACCGACATGGCAGCCGCTCCACCTCGGTGGCCACCCGCTGAATGGCTGCCGCCAGCCACTGGTGCGAGTGCACAAGGAGGTGCACACGCTGCTCCAAGGCATCCAGGGACACATATAGGTCTGCCACACACCTGCCACCACCCACACACATGGTCCCAGGGGTCTGAGTGGTGGCATGTGCATGAGACCTGTGTGTGGCCCTGGATGGTGGAGCAACATGCAATGGCTGGCAGGAGCCCACAGTGCCCTATGCTGCACTGTGTTCACCATCACTCTCCCACCCCCACACATTTCTCTCCTCCCCCCCTTCCACCTCCCACCCACCCTCCACACCCTACTCCACCCCTCCCCCCACACCCACATCAGACAAACCCTCTCCCTCCCCTGACACGCCGCCACCCACCCCTTCCATGCCCCCATCAGCCCCCTCCTCTGCTGCACTCTGCACCGGCTCAGCATCCTCATCCTCCGTCTCCACCTCAGTTTCCTCCTCCACCACCACCACCTCCACCTCTGGGGCATGGTGGGCAGGGGGCGCCTCAGGGCATATGCCGATGTTGTTGGCTCTGCATCATTGTCATGACCCTCTGTGGAAGATGACAGTCATCAGCACATTATCAAGTGTGTCGCATAACACATGTACATATGCAGGCAACACACAGGTTGGTGGGCCAATGTGACATTTGTTACTCGTCAGCAAGGTTGTCAATACTCACCATCACCTTCTGCCTGTGCCGCCCTCTGGAGGCGGGCAAGATAGTCATGGTGGTGGAGACGCAACTCGCGCCCCTTCTTCCGGAGATCCTCTACCTGTGGATGTGAAAACAATGTGTGGGGGCATCAGTGACTGCTTACCTATGGTGTGTAGGCAACATAAACAAACATCTGTGTGGCCAGCATCCTGCTGCTCCTGCTCCACTGCTGTGTGTGTCATGTACAGCATAGTTAGTCACGGGTAACAGGTGATCTCCAGGAACACCAGGAATAAGTCTTCACATGTGTGTGGCGTTGGTGCCAACTGAACCTGTGTGGGAACGCTCCCCAACGTCCTATATTCAAGCTTTTGGGAGCATACCACAGTGCGTGCGTGCTGCCTTCCCGTCTTTCCAAAATGCCTCTCTCCAGTTGAGTTTAAAGCTGACACAAGGAGAGAGAGAGACACACACACACAACCCGCTAGGGGAGATGGGTGGGTTGTGGTTACCTCATCCTGCTGTTCCCGGAGATCACCTGTTACAGGTGATTAACTATGCTATCACCAGGAACAAGCAGGATGTGGTCGTCACATGTGAGGAAACCCTAGATGTAGAGGCCAGGGAAGGATCCCCAGAGTGGTGAGGGCCGGTGGAGTGCTTCCACTTCCTCCCATGGATCTCTGGCATCCTGTAAGAGAGGCAGCTAGGAGTGGATTACGTATGGAAGAGGTTTTTCAGAGCAGCCTGACCAACCATAGCATGCCTGCAGGAGCCTTTTTCCAAGCAGTAGTGGCCCGTGAACCGAGGACCAGGTAGCTGCTCCACAAATGTCGTTCATATAGACGGAATGGAGGTAAGCCCGTGAGGCTGCCATGACTCTCACATTGTGAGCGGGAACATGGGCCACCAGTGAATGGTGTTAGCTATGATAGATAAAAGGTAATACATTGAGCAATCCAGTTTGATTAAGATCATTTTGTAACTGGTGTAGCGAAATGCAAGGGATCAGCGACTCAGAATAGCTGAGGGGACCTTCTGTGTTGCTGGGTCCACTGCAGATGAAAAGCCACAGCTCTTTCACAGTCCAAGGTATGAAGATTCTTCTCTGCATTTGAGATGGACTGGCAGGAGATGGATCTGCTGCTGTCTGGCAAACAACCACAGTTGAAGAGGTTCGTTGCAAAGGGACAGAGCGAGGTGCGGCGCGGCGTCTTTTCGCTTTTGCGAGGATAAATGCTTCTGAGAACATTAAAAGAGGAGAGATCCTATGTTAGACGTGGGCAGCATTTTTGATCTATAATAGATCCCCTGAAGAACCCGAATAGGGGGATCATTTTATGTGGTTAAGAAGAACAGCCGTAAGGATTAGTGTCAAGGATTGTTGATATGGTGAACTATTTCAGTTACTATATTCATTTTTGAGTCATATCAACATCTCAATTTACGAGGGTCAAGATCACCTCTGCTAAACTTATGTGCTGCGGTTTGCTACCGTGGAGGTCGTTGATGCAATTTAGCACTTAAATTCCTGTGTTGACGTTTCAGTCTATGGAATTGTTGCTAGTCTGAGACCTCCCGGTAGATCTTAAGTAAAGAGGTATATCTGTTGAACACGGAAAATACACAGAGTATTAATTAAAAGGATTGTTTCCCAGTATGTTGCATTGAACGTAATAGTGCTGCTCAGTATTGGAGTGACACGGTACTGGTGTGTGTATACCGGTATTCATCAGCACCAATGGTGCATTTACCAATGCCGGTCCTGCAATTGCTGCACATACCGGGTTGCACTTTGCAGGGTTTGGGGTGGAACCAAGGACGTTGATGCTGCAAGGAGAGCTGCCAGACTGTGTTCGATGGCCACGATCCTCTGGTCAATCAACACTGACGATGTCTGTGTATGAGTACTGGCCAAAGGCAGGACCCCAGAGCATAGCACCAGGTGGTCGGACCAGGTTGAGGCCTCCAGAACTTCATGGAGTCCCAAAGTGGCTTTGGAGGCCAGGGACTCCCACTGGGGCTGATTGCCCGGAGCGTGCTCCTCAAAGGCAATGCCAGTGGCAGTCCGATATTTTGAGGGGATGTACCCTTTCAGGAACGGACAGATTTGTGTTTGGTTACCTGAGATCCACGGGAGGAAGAGGAAGCCCTTGATGGCATGGCTGCCACCGACGCCACGTTGGAGGGAAAGAGGGTACCGAGCTTGGCTGCTCTGTTCTGCCAAACACTCTTGGATAACTTCCCACAGGCCAAACATTCAGACATGCATTGATCTGGCCATTAGCATTTGCGACACCAATCATGGTTGTCAGTGACTGAGAAGGTACCAGCACATTATCAGCATATGTTCTGCAGCCGAGGAGTGCTTTTCCATGATGGAGGAGGGATTAGGCCCTAATGCCAAACTGGGGGGAGACCTACAAAGGGGATTGTTGCTCTTTTGTTAAAAAGGATTCATTGTGTGGAGGAATCTGACCTTTTAGAAAATAAAATTAGAAGACCAGTGGTACCAGTAAAGAAAAACAGGCAGACACTGCCACAGGAGTGGCACTACAATAGCTGTGTTTCAGCAATGACAGGAACAATGACCTGCTGGCTCTGTGGAAAACAATGAACTGGAGAGAGCCATTTGGGAAAGGCAAGATGGCAGCACACAGGCGCTGTGGGGTTGCTTCCAATAGCTTTCCTTTTGGACACTGGAGACCGTTCCCACACAGGCTCCGTCGGTACTGATGATACCCACATGTAAGGACTACTTCCTGCTTGTTCCAGGCGATTACCTGTTCCCAGTGCCACCTGCATGCGTAGCTGTGTCTCTGGACATGTGTGCAGTGACACCTATGTGCAGTGTGCCTGTCACCCTGAACACATCAGTCCAGTCCCCTGTGGCCCCCTTGCATGACATTGCATGACCATGCCACATTTTGATTGCCAATGATGGTGTCCATGGTAACCCCGCTAAACCTGTATGTGGTTTGTTTAACACATTTGTGTTGTCATGATCTACGCACATCCTGGGACCCAACCCCACTGGCAACATGATATCCTAACAATCACGGGTGCTGTGTCCATACATGGAACATTGTGTGGGTGGCCCTATTCACCTTGCCAGGGGCCACTACCATGACATTTGGGTTTCTACAAGGCTCAGGATAGCAATGCTTGACCCACTACAAGCATTGTGTAACGTGTCTCTCTTGGGGATACTGCTAGGTGCGCATAACCTAGTTTGGACACTGTTGCAAAGAGCATACTGGGCTTGAAGGAAGAGGGAATGACCCAGTATGGGCTATCTTATGTTGTTATGTTCCTATGACCTGGGCCTTGTATGCTTATGGCAGGTGTGGTTGCCAACACCAGAGGCAGGGGCCATTGCACCAGAATAGGCTATTGCCACCTATGCTCATGTCAGGGTTTCTGTCTGTGCTGTGCAACCACAACAGGTGCATGTATCCTTCCAACACCATCAGTAATGTTCATCTGCAACAAGGTTTGGGATTCGTAGCAAGTGGCCAGATGTGTGACCTGACTCAGCCTACATTTATGGGGACATAGCTCTGTTACAGGCCTTTATAATCAAATCTCATAGCTCATGGGGGTGGGGTGCTGTTACACACATCCACATCTGCACCTAGCATACCATCTGGATACATCAAAGACGAGTGTGATGACGTGATGACCTCACAGACTATGGGAGATGTGCAACCTACCTGCCATAACCTAACACAATATCTGAATGACATACCCACCATTGCAATCAGGTCTCTGGCCCCTGGGGGTTGGGTGTCCTAGCACACATCATCAGCTGCATACACCATAGCAACAGGGTGACTGACAGTACACCTTACGCAGGTCTCAGGACTCCTGGGGATAGGGAGAATGTATTCAACTGTTTAGGCACACAGAACCATATCACCAGGGTGAGTGATAGCCCACTTTGATGGGCTCTCAGGACTCCTGGGGATAGGGAGAATTTATTCAGCTGTTTAGGCACACAGAACCATATCACCAGGGTGAGTGATAGCCCACTTTGATGGGCTCTCAGGAACCCTGGGGATAGGGACAATGTATTCAACTGTTTAGGCACACAGAACCATATCACCAGGGTGAGTGATAGCCCCCTTTGATGGGCTCTCAGGACTCCTGGGGATAGGGAGAATGTATAGAACTGTCTATGCACACACAACCATATCACCAGGGTGCCTGACAGCCCACTTTGTGGGCTGTCAGGACTCCTGGGGATAGGGAGAATGTATTCAACTGTCTAAGCACACAGAACCATATCACCAGGGTGAGTGACAGCCCACTTAGATGGGCTTTCTTGACTCCTGGGGGTAGGGTGGTTTGGAAAACAGCAACAGCAGCATATTCCATACCAGCAGGGGTGCTGTGGACCCACTTTTTTGGACTTTATGGCCAAGTGGGGGTAGGGCAGATGTTTTGGACTGCTGGGTCACATTGGGACCAACATACCATTGGGACCAACATACCATTTTGGGCACGTTTCACAGCCCCTGGGGGTGGGGCAGATGTTTTACCCTGCAACTGCAGACCCCATCATAACAGCAGGATGTTTAGAAACCCTCCTTAGTCTGATCTATGGGCTACCTGTGTTACGGTGTGTTGTAGCATATCACCAGCAGCAGCTGCCATGAGACCAGGATGGCATCAGGAACTCTGTGAACAGGTCCTCAGCCCCCTGGGTACAGGGCAAGCCACTCAGATGTGATATATAGACAATATGGCATGTGGATGTACCTGATACACATCACTGAGATAGACTACCTACACACATCAGCATGCACAGCTACAATGAACACTGGATATATCTGTGTGGATCTACTGACCTGTCCGCATACACTTACCTCACGTGGGTAATCAGCCAGACGATTATAGCGCTGGGTCAGCCGATCCCACACCCTCTGGACCCTGATCTGGTTCTGACGCCTTGCTAAACTGGGAAAAGGTTTGTGCTGGCGCACAGCAATCAACTGTGCCAGGCAGCGTAGCTCCCGTGGAGTGAAGGCAGGCTTCCTGGATCGGGTTGCCATGTTTGTCACCAATGAGGAATGCACGCACGACATAACACGCGCGCATGCGCAGCACCCCACCTGCGCATGCGTGCCGCGCACAGTTGTGCCCGCGCCGCGCGCATCTTTTTGCCGCACAGGGTATGGTGTCACCAACAATATTTATACAGATCTATGATGCAGACAGACATTGCACTGATGTGTCTGACATTTTAAAAAACAATTGTAATTTTTCCTTGTTGTTTTTACACTTGGGTCTCAAACCCACCACCACTGGTTCCTAGGGTACTGTTGAAACCGGTGTGCTATGCATTTTCATATAGCAATGACTGGCTAAACAGTTACACCAAGGAGTCCTGAGAGCCCATCAACGTGGGCTGTCACTCACCCTGGTGATATGGTTCTGTGTGCCTAAACAGTTGAATACATTCTCCCTATCCCCAGGGTTCCTGAGAGCCCATCAAAGTGGGCTATCACTCACCCTGGTGATATGGTTCTGTGTGCAAAGACAGGAGTGGAGGAGTGACCTAGTGGTTGAGGCAAGGTACTTCAGGCCGGAAGGTTGGGGGTTCAAATCCCACTAGAGGACAGCAACCTTGGGCCAGAAGGACTGGGGTTTCTAGTCCCACAGGTACTCCTTGTGGTCTTGGGCAAGCCACTTAACCCTCCATAGCCCATGTTTCCTGTAAAATAGTTATCCCCAAGTTATAATGCCCTGTTCAATGTAATTTCAGTTTGTTAAATGTAAACTGCACTGATGCAGTATATAAGAGAATGTAAAAAAAAAAAAAAAAGTTCTATACATTCTCCCTATCCCCAGGAGTCCTGAGAGCCCATCAAAGTGGGCTGTCACTCACCCTGGTGATATGGGGTTGTGTGTGCCTATGGGGTATGTTCATTAATCCATCTTAATGTGAAGCCAGCAATGATGTGCAGGATGCCATGGAGGGGAGGGGGCCCTCTGGGCTAAACGTTGGACTCATACAATAGGTTATGTACCGCACATTCTGACATGATGGAGATAGGTGTAGCACATTACTGTGTGTTAATCCTAGGCATGTGTGCTGGCATACAGACCTAGTGGAGGTAGGTGTAGCACATTGGTTGACAAATTGCCTGATGGTACAGGGGTCATGGGTTCAATGCAACATTGCAGCTTTGGCATATGACTGCCTGAGACATTACGTAGATGTTTGTGGTTAAATGTGATATGTATGAGGTTGAGAATGGTGGGTTGTAGTTAGAGATAGGTTTTTCCCAAGGGTAATTTTGGTAGTATTTAAGACTTGTATTTAAAAGTATGTATAGATGTTGTATGAGACTGTATGTAAGGCTTAGTGATCTGTGATGCGAGCGTCAGCTGCTCCCTATAGTGGAAGTTTTCACTAAATGTAGGGTATGAGCTATCCTGAGGTCATTTTTCCTGAGAAATTGCATGTAAGATCTGTTTATTGGTTGGATATATTTGTGAAGATTACTTTTTTAAGAGCATATATTGGTAGAATGCGCAAAACTAACCCATTTGGAGAAATGGTCCCCATGAGAAGTGTTACTATCCTACCGATGGGAGGGGGAGTGCTAGTAGTAAACAATCAGTTCAGTTTAGTGGGGAGGATGAAGGGAGTCCAATGGACTCTCTCCATGAAAAACTGTCATAATCTACTCTCAAACTATACAAAAAAGCACCATCTTTCGGATTTGCTACTACAAAATAACTTAAGGTTCAATACAAAAGCCTCGGGGTTGGTGGCTATCTCCTATCTTCATGATAATTAACTATGCATCAGAGAAAAATCAGAATTAGCTAACACAGAGTATTCACAATATATAAATTCTGTGTAGGAGATACAGAAGGTTCAAGTCAGAGATTTTGCACTGGGTTCCACATCATCCGGCTTACTGCAGGGAGCTTACAGCTGCTAGATCACACATTACAGTCGCTAACCTGAAAATAAAAGTTGTATTCCTACATCTAAGACAGAAGAGAAAGGGACTGGAGTTGGGAGAGCAGGGATTCTACCTGGATCTTGAGTGTGTGCTCCAGTCAGTCACACGCCTGTCTTGCTGTGGAGAGGGCTGGATTAAAAGGCAGGCTAGATCTTCTTTGCTCTATCTGCTACTAGCTTCCTCTGTTCTCTTCTGGTCTTTGTGTCCTGACTGAGAGAAGATGGGGCTGGAGCAGGAAGCAGATAGCTTTTTTCAGGAGTACTGTCCAATTGAGGCAAGCGCCTGGTGAGCCCATGCTTAGCCCCATCTCTGGCTATTATCACCAAGGCACACCAGTGTACCCCAGCACACAGGTTGAGATGCACTGAAATAAAGGGCTATAAAGAGCACTTCTTAAATGCCTGCTCATTTCAGGGACAATGGTGTAAATTGAGACATGGATAATTTTGAGCTTGCATGTGCATTAGGGTTATGACTTTTTTGTAACCCTATGTTCCTGTGTCATAATTCAATGAACAATTATTCAGAAGTAATGAAAAAGATATCAGTTTGATTTAGTTTTTGAAAAAGGTCACCCCCAAAACGAAAATTTGATTTTAAGATATATGCCTGTAATGCCGTATATAACTGAATATTTTAAATAATAATTTTTAGAAGTATTCTGATATAATTTGATAGTGCTTGTGCAGTTTTGGTTTTGCTATATGTTTTTTGTTTGGTTGTGGACTGTTCTTCTGATTTTTCAGACTCTTCATATTCATATTCATTCTCAGTTTCTGATTCAGCAGTTGGGATTGTTGTTGCTATTGTTGACATAGGCTCCAAGGTCATTTCCCTTCTTTTGGATGGATGGATAGTTTTGAAACTCAAAGCCTTCCCAGTTGCATACCCAACCTGGCCCTTGCTTTTGATCTGAAAGTGATATAACCTTCAGTCCTCGCTGCATAACCGTTCACCATTTTCTTTTGTGATGTCTAAAACTTCATTCAAAGGATCATATTTTCTTCGTTTCACACATTCATCGTAGGTGTGCAGGATTTGGTCCAATTTAGCTTGTATGACTTGAATTGATAAAGTTGGAAAATTAAATTTCCTTTCCCATAAACTTGTTACTACTTTCGCGATTTCCTTTACATGTTCTTTCCTTCCTTTTATTGATGCTTCAAGGAACAGATGGTGACCAACAATTTGGATTTTGAGTGGTATTCTGCTTTTGTTTTCTAGTGATACTTCTAGTGGAACAGTTCTTCTTTTTCTATGGGGTATGTTTACTAAACCGTCTGAATGTTACCGGTGCTAGTTGCAGCGTTAAAGTGAAGAATGGCATATAAGATAGTGGGTATTCTGGAGGGAAGGTTGCAAGGAATCGGTATCGCGCGATAGTGGGCGCCGTGGCATGTTAACATGCGTTAACCCTAAGTTCATGCCAGCGCAGTGTTAGAAGCTATAAAGAGGTAGCCCACTGGTTACTGCAATGACTGTGGAGACAGAGGTCATGGGTTTGATCCCGCAGTGGTGTTATGTAAGAAGGCTGTCTGAGGCATTTCCCTTTTAATTTAAATCAGTGCTGCCAGCAAAAACACCCTCACAGTGCCGTAACCTAAGGTGCCGCAAAAGGCGCCCTATAAGGCACTCCATAGGGCACATTTTAAAATGCCCTGTCCGCCAAGGCACCTTATAATGTGCCCTATAGGGCGCCTTATGAGGCACCTTAGGTTACGGCACTGTGAGGGTGGTTTTGCTGGCAGCATTAATTTAAATTAAAAGGAAATCCCTCAGACAGCCTTACTAAATAACAACACTGCAGGATTGAACTCATGATCTCTGTCTCCACAGTCATTGTAATAACCAGTGGGCTACATCTCTATAGTTTCAAACACAGCGCTGGCTGGCTACAGGAAGACTACAGGTCACTGCACAAACTGTCTGCTGTGGTTACCAGGATAGAGTAAACCCACCCGTACCCATGATGCACTGCACATGCAGATCAGCAGTCTACATCTGATCACAAGATGGGGTATGCGCCTCCACAGCACCTTGGCCTTGTAGGGGGAATTGACTGTATGTATTACTGGCACAGAGTAGCTACAGACCGTGACATTGTGTGGTTCCTGTGCTCACCCTGAGGGTGAGGTGGGGCGCCCAGCACCAGGTCCGCAGCACCTGGCTTGGCAGAGATAGGCTGTGCTGCAGGTCCCCATCAGTGCAGTAGTCCTAGCAGACACACCTAGGATACCTCTGTGGCCCTCTGTATCTCCCAGTCACGTCTAGCCCTTGTGGACTATGACGCACCCAGAATAGTGCATATGCTGTGTGGTTGCCATGATCACTTGTTATAAGAGCAGGGGGGTGTCTGGACCCACATGCGGATTATGTAGCACCACCTACCAACCTGTCCTCTGTGGGTCAGGGTGGGGGCCAGGATCTGCCACCAACAGAACCACACTCTACATCTTTGCAATGGAGGCAGTAGAGGGACATGATGAAAGGCTGTGGGACCATCAACCCCAGTCCTGCAGGGGAAGGACGCCCTCCGGGGCAGTCAATGCAGATCTGTATGTATCACATAGGGCACTGACAGACAGGCCTGGAAAAGCTCAGCTGTCCCCCACCACAATCTGATATTCACCAGCAGAGGGCACAGTCAGTCTCCACCCTGCAAGGTGTTCCAGCCATATACAAGCTAACTGCAAACAGTCTGCTAGCTAGTACATAGTGCATGTTCCTGGAGAAACTGTGTGCACCCAGAAGTGGGATATAAGCACAAACACCAAGCAGGTATGCCAGTGATTGGGCCCCAGAAATAGGAACTCCCAGATATCACTTGAGAGAAACACTGTATAGCACTATGTGGGAACCTGGACATGCCATGGTCACTGCTCAGTCAGGGTGAGAGTGACCTCCCACCATGACATGTTGTGGCCACCCTGTCCGTGCAGGTGGTGGTCGGGCACTACAATGTCCCAGCCATTGCCCTATACCCTGTGCAGATGCATCCTGCCCAAACCGCCCTGTCCGGGCCATACCCACAATACCTTGCTCCTCATTATGCACATTGGCAGGCTAACACTGGAAACAGTACAAGCATTGTGGGCTCAGTAAGGTGTAGGCAGCCACAAAACACTGGATAGACATACACACACTCCCACACCTATGTCAGCATTGTACAAAGAGAGAGGTGGTTGGCAGCCCTGGCTGCCACACCAATCCTGGGCACAGTGCAGGCATTGCTATGCCCAATACTGTTAGGGTCACTCTCCGGGGTGGTAAACAATGTCAATAACAAAATATGAAACACACTCCACATATATCAAAAGGTTGCTATGATGAATCTCTGTTAACAAATTGTGTTTAATGTAGGATTTGTTATATGACATTGATCATAGCAACCTTTTGATATATGTGGAACGTGTTTCCATATTTATGACGGCATTGCTAAGATATGCAGGTGCTAGTACTGGTAGATGCTGCTCCGCGCAGGGCCCAACAGCCTGACTCTCCATGAGGCCTTGGATAGTGGAGCCTGTGGGTGTGGGTGTTTGTGCCCCTGTTGGCCGCTGCTCTAGGGCAGAGGTTCCCAACTCTGGTCCTGGTGGGCCAAACACGGTTCAGGTTTTCATGCTGTCCCTAATGAATATGCATGGATACATTTGCATACAATGGGGACGGTGCATACAAATGCATCACAGGCATATTTATTAGGGACAGCATGAAACCTGAATGGTGTTTTGCCCTCCAGAACTGCAGTTGGGAAAACTCTGCTCTAGGGATTGCACATGTTTATGGTGTATGTGCTCTGTAGGGTAAAATATAGGCGTTTATTGCGTGTTTATTTTATCTGCAATAAAGGTTCTGTCTTTATTATCACGATTTAGTAGGTGAAATATAGGGACATGATCTGCAGGAGCCACAGCTGGGACTTGAACCTGTGACCTTCTGCCCCTCAATATACTGGTTGTGTGTACTGCACCACACTGTTGTCACAGAAGCAGATCATTCCCTGGGGATACCATAACTGTTCGTCAGACAGACCTTGTCTGTTGCAGTGCACGGCACCCACCTAAACAGGGCTTGGCCTTGGTCTGCTGTGGGCAGACTCCACTGCCCCCTCCACCACCAGCACCCCTCCGCTACCATGCTGACATGCCCTTGTGCCGGTGGTGCTGGTAGTGCGCAGTCCCAGGCCATACAATGTACTGATAGGCGGCTGCCTATGGTGCGTGATATGGGGTAGGGGTGCCTGCATAGACATCCACGCTTTCCCCCGGCACCGCCTGCCAATGTTATGTTCCTTTTGGGGTATCTGCTGGGTGATGTCCCCTGGGACACTGTGGGACACACACTCGTGGACATGTTTGCCCTTGGTCAGTTGCTGTCTTGCTGGTTTTCCGTTTTTACATTCCTATGTGTCACCTAGGCATCTGCCTAGTCCACCCTGTGCCCCAGCTGCCCCACTGCATGTCCCGCCTGCAGCCCCCTGTACCCCATTTGCAGCCTCACCGTAGTGCCCTTTCGTACTTGGGTACTATGCTGTTGCTGCACATGTACCACTACTATCACTTTTCTTGGTCTCCCTGCCTTTGCTGTACATTGCTGACTGACATGGTTTCTGTCTCCTGCAAATGTGCCTCTAACGTGAGGTTTTCACTGGTGTTAATTTTCAGACCCTGATTTCACAACGTTAGTGTGCCTGGAACCTCTCCCCACCCACTCTCCGCCTGTTGACCCCTTCTCTCCGCCCTCTGGAACAACTTACTCCACCTTCTGTGCACTTTAATGCCACCAGAGACGTTATCGCGTGATAAGTGATGTTATCGCCCGGTAATGTTACATTATCGCGCGATAACATCGCCGCTGTGACGTTAGCGCTTTTTAGTAAACATACCTCTATGTGTTTCTTTAAATCGCACGAGATTCTTAGTCCAAATCTTCTTGTTTTTTTCAATTGTAGAAGCACTTTTCTTATGAGACATTGTGAATAAATATAATCTCAGAGATCTAAAAATGGTACAGAAAATCAATTGGCATGCTCAATCATAAAGCTTATAGAAAGTTCCATAAAGTTCCAGAAATTTTAAGAAAGCTGTAATGAGCTCCAGATAGTTCTATTACCTGAATATACTACTTATATACGATTTTAGAAAATTTGTGTGGGGGGTGACATTTTTTGAAAACAAAACAGAATTAAACCATCACTTTTTAGCAAATGTTCATCGATTCATGACACAGGAATTCAATAATTTTGGAAAAAGTCAGTCATAACCCTAATGTGCATTCCCTAAAAAAGATTCTTCACCTGAATCAAATTGTCGCCAGTCTTTGTGTACCTGCCTGGTTGGTTCTCTGTCTAGTGTGCAGGTACTTGTTGCTGTTTTTTGGTACCCCTTGCCTTAGAGAGGCCAGATTGGGAGTCAGGCTGCAGGGAATCAGATTCAGGAGCCAGCAGCCGGGGATCACAGCCCTTCAATGGAGCCGTGGTGCCATGGCAACCAGGCGCCATGACACCACGGCTCCATTGAAGAGCCCTAACTGAGTTAGCTGGGGAAGGCCTGTAAGTGCAGGCTGGACAGAACTGGAGTCCTGGCCTGCATATACAGGCCTGTTCACGATTCTGATCCCGCGAGGCACAACTAGCCCCGCGGGATCAGAATTGAGACTCCCTCTGTGCGTCCAGCTCCAGACAGACACACAGAGGGCCCGGATGTGATGGATGGAATTGGGCCCTATGTGAAATAGCAAATACATATGTAGATTTTTGTCCCACCCGACCACACCTCCAACACACCAGTGCATCTTTGACACGATATGGGCATGAAAGTATATGTCACATAACAAAGGTAAGTTTAAGACATCATTCCCACGTGGATGTGGCTACATATGTGTGTAAATAACTTCTTAGAAAAGCCCAATCAGCATAAACGTTGTGACGTAGAAGCCCACACAGAGCCTATGCAGATAGATAGAAAGGAGAAATTTACCTTAGAATCTGTTAGGCAGCCAGCATGTGCAGCTCAGGAGAAGCAAAGGAACAGAGGAGCAGAACTACCACACCCAAGCTATGACGTAGCAGAAAGCTTGGGGATTGATTATGATCACCTGTCCAAGAAAACACAGTCAGCTTACAGCGAACAGGGAGATAAAAGCTGGTTGGTAGATCCAGCAAAGGGGAAGGAGGAGGAAGAGGAAGAGGAAGAGAAGCCGAAGGAGAGAGCAGAGGTCAGCAACCAGAGAGGCAGAGGTCACAGAGGGAGAAGCCTGCTGAACAGAGGAAACACTGGGTGTGTCACTGGAACAGGAAGCAGCAGAGGCAAGGCTTCAGAGGAACGTGGCAGGGGAAGTGCTCAGACTGTCGGTAGCTGGAGGTCCTACGAGGAACCTGTTTACAGCCCAGGGAAAGAAGCCAGTGCTTCAGAAAGAAGGAAGGCACAACCTGGGGCTAGGAGGCTGCCTAGACCGAGTGAGCAGGAAAGTCCCCAGTCCTCACTGCCAGAGGAAAGACCTCAACAATTATACAGGTGGGAGCCTAGCACTGTGAGAGGGAAAACTAGAAGCTCCATTCGGAATGGAGGTGTCAGAGCAGTGCTCCAGACCAGAAATATCTGCAGGAAGCTATAAAACAATCCCTAACAACTGGAGGGTGGAAAAGGAGAGCTGGAGAGGCAACCCTACAGATACAGGCACTCACAGAATTGTGTCCCTGTACGCTATCTGAACTTTCAGAGAGGGGTTTTCATAAAAACAGCTGTGAAGGTTTAAACCCAAGCACAACGTATGCTGAAGGTGAGGAGATGCAATGGGAAAGTAACACCAGGGTTCCAGAACAGGCTCCTATGGATTGTACATTATGTCTTGCGGATGATATTGAGTCTTTGTGCTGAAGCCCTGTAAAAAGAGCAAAGAAAAAGAAGATATTTTTCTTTGAGAGAAACTGTTTTGTTTTCCCTGTTTTTTTGGTTATGCACATGATATCCTTGGGGGAAGGGGAATAAAGCCCTTGTTTTGTTTTGCCTTAACCACTCAACTTGAGACTATTTTTGACTACTAGAAGATAGCAAGGCAACTCCAACCTCGGGGCCCTAGGTGAAGGCCTGCAGCCCCGTGACAACGTATATGCTTTGGCGTAACCAAGGACGCAGTTTGGGCAGAATGTGGGAGGATTAAGAAATACCTTAATCTACGCATGTGTATGCATCACGTGTATGCAAACATTTATAGCAGCTCACAAGCAGGCAGAGGTGACCTGCCTTCATTCCCTGCCACATGCGCTAGTATTTTATAAAGGCAAATAGGTACCCTTGTGTCTCTGTGAAATAGCAACTACACAGGGGGTATATATAGGCATCTACTCATGACTCCTTGCTTTAAAATTACTCCTGACTTGTGTGAGGGAATTGTACCCAAGGGAGTGTTTTGGGTGGGATTGGAAAATGACACACTTAGGGGGCCCTTTTAATAAAGTGTGCTGGGGCACAAAAACAATCTCATAGTAGTTGCAATCATTGTCTGCTATCGTGTGTGTGTGTTCAGCATTTTTCTGACAATTACCACTCTGAATGGTACCCTAACGTGGCACAGTGGCATGCACAAATACCATAGGTTCACTTAACTCCATCTATTGAGGTCCTATGCTAATTGCAAGGGTCGCAGTGAGTGCGTGATGTTTACCTCTATGCTAACGGTACAGTGCTCACCACGCCTACTCTCCACCCCTAACCCACCCCCTTACCTCCCCAATGCACGATTCACAGAGTGGAATTTGTCCCGTGCTGTGTTCGCCCCATGCTCACAGGTATCGAGGGCCAAAGCAAACTTAATGAGCGTCAAAACCTGAGCTACCTGCACAGAACACTTTAGTCAAAGGGCCCCTTAGCTTTTATTTTCAAATCTACTTACCATATTTTCCATAGAAATTTGACCTGCATGTAAAGCTGATGCAGACGTTCATGGGTAGCAGGCACCCATGGCAAGTGTTAAACTGTATGGTATGCTCTCTTCTGTATGCTATGTCAGTGCTTCAACTAAAGCCTAACTAGCAGCTGATGTTCCTTTATTAGCATAAACGTAGGTCTCTTACATGTCTCTGTACAGCACTGCTTATACCTTATGCAAATGATTAGTAGTAGTATCACTAATGGTTTCTTGAACTGGTTGAGCATGTATGCTAGAACATCAGTGTGTAGCACCCTTTACCAAATGTATGAGGTGCAATCAAAAAGCATCAAGACTTGTACAGTAACACAGGAAGTATAACACTGACTGACAGTTATTGCACTCAGTCTCCTTCAAATTAGTCCTCTTCTGATAAAACACACTTCCTTCAGCATTCCTGCCACTGCTGGAAACAATTTTGAATTGCCTCTTTCGTTATGTTGTGAAGCTGCCGTGTCGAATTTTGCTTAATGGTTTCCAAGTCATCGAATCTTCTTCCTTTCAGTGGTAATTTCAGTTTTGGAAACAAAAAAAGTCACAGGGTGCAAGGGCAGGTGAGTATAGAGGCTGTTGGACTTGCTTGATTTGGTGTTTGACCAAGAGTTGCTGGACAAGATGTGAAGCGTGAGCTGGGGCATTATCATGATGAAGCAACCATTCACCATGCCTGTGCAACTCTGGCCTCTTATGACGAATTGAATCTCTCAAATGAGTCAGAACTTGGATGTAATACTCCTTATTGATGGTTTGGCCTTTTGGAGCATCAAAGTAATCAAAGAAAACCATGAGCATGACCTTGACATTGCTCCTCACCGGATGGGCTTTCTTGGGTCTGGGAGAGTTTGCAGTCTTCCATTGTGAGGATTGAGCCTTAGTTTCCGGATCATAGCCATAAACCCATGATTCATCACCAGTAATAATCTTTTTAATGAAATTGGAATCATTTTTAATGCATTCCAACAACTCCCTGGCTACAGACAGTCAATCTTCTTTTTGGTCAGGGGACAGGAGTTTCAGCACGAATTTTGCAGATACACATCTCATCCCCAAATTGACGTAAGAATGGACTGTACCAACCCGAAACTGATGTCCATGTCCTCAGCAAGCTCCCTGATAGTCAATTGACGATTTGAGTGTATTGCGGCATGCACTGCTTCAACTTTGTCTTCATTCCTGCTCATGGATGGCCTTCCAGAACATTTGTCACTGTCAACATTTTGGTGGCTCTCTTGGAAACGTTTGTATCAGTCATAAATTTGAGCATGACTCATGTCTTCATCGCCATACACTTGCTGTAATTTGTCATAAGTCTTTTTGCACGAATTTCCAAGTTTCTGGCAGAATTGAATGCAAATTCGCTGTTCAGTTTTTTCACTCATCATAATTCTGATGAACTGCTTTTACACCATACCAAACATCACGTGATTTTTTAAAAAGTACTGGTGTGCTGCAGCCATGCTACATTCTGCACATGCAGAGTACATAACTAGGTCACTTCATGCTTAGTAGCATTGTGGTGCAACATATTGTTATATAGCTGCATAACAAGTCTCGATACTTTTTGATCACACCTAGTATGTCAAGCTTAGTACCTCATTTATTAATATGTATCAATGCAAATTATGCCCCTGCCTCATTTGTTAATGTACATTAACAAATTAGCATGCATTCATACACTAATTATGAGACTAATTTTTATAACAGGTCACCTAGATTGAAAGGACAAGAAGAGCCCTCTTCCCCAACTTCCCCAACTCCACCCAGAACATGCTACACTAAAGTCATAAGTATGCGCATTCTTGTCACCACATGGGGTAATGTTATAAGAGGCATTTAATGTGCATATTCTGGTCTAAAAGATCAAGTGGACCAAGAGATGTTTCAATCTGTACCTTATGATCAGGAACCATTAATGATTTAAGAAGAAGTCAAAGCAGCATTGAAAGCGGTATGCATCGGGCATTGATGACATTCCCAATGAAGTATTACAGTTATTGGATGTGGCTGTTACAATGCTCTGCCAGGAAATTTGGAAGACAACATCATGGCCAACTGACTGTAAAAGATCTGTATTTATACCAATACTGAAGAAAGGTGATCTGACTGACTGTGGAAATTATCACACAATTGCTCTGATCCCACATGCCAACAAGATTCTACTCAAGATCATTCAACAAAGATTACCACCATACCCAGAACAAGAACTGCCTGAAGTGCAAGCAGGGTTCAGGAAAGGGTGAGGAATGAGAGACATTATCACAGATGTGAAATGGATCCTTGAAAAGACAAAAGAATACCAAAAGGATATCTGTGTTTTATTGACTACAGCAAGACTTTAGACTGTGTAAACCACAAGAAACTCTGGGTCACAATAAGAAGCATGGATATACCAGATAGTTCTCTTGCATAACCTTTACCTTGATCAAGAGTAACAGTTCGAAGGAACAAGGAGAAATAGAATGGTTTAAAATCAGCAAAGGTGTATATGACAAAGCTGCATACTTTCCCCTACCTGTTTAATTTATATGCAGAACAAATCATCAAAGAAGCAGGGCTGTATGAGGACAACCGAGGTGTGAAGATTATTGATGAGTCTTCCACTAATTTTCACTGTGCTGATACCACAATACTGGCTGAAAGTGTTAAGATGATCTGAAACATTTGATTCTCAAGATCAAGGAACATAGTCTTAAAATGGGCCTGCATTTTAAAGTAAAGAAGACAAAGATCCTGACAACTGGCAAAATCAGTAAGTTCATCGTTGATGTAGAAGAAATTGAAATAGTGGACAACTTTAACCTGCTTAAATCAATTATCAATAAAGAAACAGCAAGCAGTCAAGAAATCCGATGACACATTGCTCTTGGCAGAATGTCTATAAAGGACCTAGACAAGATTCTCAAGTGATGTCTTTCTCCATACAAAGATTTGACTTGTCCAAGCCATGATATTTTCAATGATGTCATATGGATGTGAAAGCTGGACAGTGAAAAAGATAGACAAGAAGAAAATTGATGTCTTTGAATTATGGTGCTGGAGAAGAATATAGGGGCTTGTTTACAAAGCCGCGGTAGCTGCTTCCGCCCGATATCGGAGCCGCAGCCCCATTGAATTCAATGGGTCCGCGGCTCCGATATCGGGCAGAAGCCACTACTGCGGCTTTGTAAACAAGCCCCATAGTGTATACTGTAGACTGCCCGAAGAACAAACTGGTCAGTACTAGGGAAGATCAAACCTAAACTTCAACTTTCATACTTTGGACACATCATGAGAAGAGCGAGATCATTAGAGAAAGACATCATGTTTGGCAAGGTTGAAGGTCAACGCGAAAGAGGAAGGCCAGCAATGAGATTGATCAATACAATAACAGCAGCCATGGATGCTACTCTATGACAATGAGCCACCTGACTTAAAAACGAAAACAGTTTAAGACAGCTATCGCAAGGGTCACAATGAGTCGACACTGACTTGACGGCACTTAACAACAACATTCTGGTATATATGCACAAAAATGCCTAACCTTGTATGTGTTTAACTCAAATTAACACACATTAATTTACATTCTCTTATATACCGCGCTTTTCTGCATCAGTGCGGTTTACATTGAACAAACTGAAATTACATTGAACAGGGCATTTATAACTTGGAGATAACTATTTTACAGGGAACATGGGCTATGGAGGGTTAAGTGGCTTGCCCAAGACCACAAGTATCATAAGAACACATTAATAACCGAGGGATCACATTAATGTACATTACTATGCACTAAGACCCATGTTAGTAAATGACTATGCATGATATATTTCAGTGCATGAGCCTCTATAGCAGAAAAGTAACAAATAACTGCAGGGTCTTAGCAGGTCAAACTTGGAAGCCAATTCCTGCCTGTCAGTGATACTATAGGCACCTAATGCTTGCCAATACACATGGAAAAGATCACTTATCCTTATCAAATTCTTCCTTCCGACAGAGCTACTTGCTACTTGTAGCAACCTTGAAGTGTGCCCTGAATAAGATGCCGCGGCATGGTGAGAAATGAAGCTCACTGGTCATAGCATCTCCGGCTCCCTGTCTGCTCTTTCCTCCTGTCTCAGAAACGGGCTCTCCTTTCCATGGTTCCCTTGGGCAGCGGGAGGGAAGGAAGAAGAAATTTCATGGCCCGTTGCTCTGATTATTACTTGGAGCTTCATTGTTAAAATCTGCATATTTAAAAAAGAAATACTGGACTCCCCACCCCCCACCCCCACCCCTCCTAACTCATGGCAGTATTAAATAGCACCATAAGCAGGAGACTGTTGCGAGGAAACTGTACGACTTCTGTAGTCTTCTTATACCTAGCACTGCTGCACTTTTTCTACATAGTCATTAGCATTTGTTTTATCATAAGAACACATTCTACAGCACTTGTGCAATCTGGTTGCCTTCAGCCATATGTACAAGACTTGTTTTTTTTTTATTTTAAAGAATTAAGTGATTTTGTCAAGAGTGTCAGAAGAAGAACAAGATATCAGTTAGGAAACCTTGTTAAAACTAAACAAACCTGCATTTAAAATGTTTGGTCTGCTGTTCGAGCGTGCACAGCTGCTGTGGGTTAAGAACGCAGTAAATAGTGCCAAGAGAGAAAATTATGGGAATGGTGTCTCAAGGAAGACTATTTTCAGCAAGGGCTGACAGCGCTAATGAAATCCTTCTCTCTGAAACAATTGGTAGAGCTAATGATGATCTGATATTTCACTTCTCAAATAGCACCTTTCTCCAAAGTGCTTTATAGACAGGTTTACCACCTGCATTGCAATTGGCATTCATGTACATCAGTTTTTCCCCTTAGATCCTTCAGTCTTTGCTACTTTAAAGCCAGTTACTTAAAAAGATTGTTTTTACTTTTGCTTTCGAGGGTTCCTATAAAGAAGTAGTTTGAATGAAGTTAAACAAAAGAAAATAAGTCAAAGTGTTCATTACAGTAGCAGACACAAGACACGGGTCTATGTGGTCTTTTTCCGTAGTGGCCAAAAGAATTTTAAGTTGCCCATTCACATCTCTTTGCAGTTTCATGGGCAGATTACCCTATCCCAGTGTATCACAGAGTAGTGGCAAATGTATGCAGATGAAGTACATAGATATTTTATAAACTATGTGTACACTTTGTGACTCCACCCAAACCTCCCCGGGAGCACTGACTTGTGGGTCATATAAAAGTACATACCGTCTGTCACCGCATGAACTAATCTATATAAAAGCCTTTTTTCTGTGGGTAGAACAGTGTATCTGTGGGAAACGTATATAGACAATTTCTCCCTTTGAGGGTAATTTCAGAAAGAGGTGCTTAGTTTAAGAGGATAAGTAGCTGTCTACTTAAGCACAATTTGGCGCTTAACTGGCAGAAATCATGCCTATATTGCAGGTAAAGATATTTACACCTGCTAAATGTCTGTGCCCAGATTAAGTGCATACATAGATTACAACTCTGCGGAGATTATAAAATACACTAAACTTCACCCATGCTCTGCCCAAATTCTGGCCCTGTACCGCCTACCGGCAAAGTATGCACCATCATGTCAATGCCAGTGGTAATTTTATAACCAGACATTTATACACATGTGCTACGTACTGTACAGACTAAGGGGTATGTCTTCTAAAGGGTGTTGGGTGCCACTGTGGGGCTAATGCAAATGTAACGCCCTGCAGTAGCAGCTGACACATAAGAAAATCAGATATTGCAGAGACTTTTCTGCAATGTCTGGTTTTCGTGCAGGACAGGGCTACAGGGATGAGATCAGGGCACATCTGGACAGGAGGTGGGGTGGCAGAAAACATTTTCATGCGGTGGCTGCCAAAATCTGGCCCGATAATGGTGACAGATATCACCACCTCAAGAGATGGTGTTATCTGCCTGAAGGCCTGATAACATGGCAATGCGCTACCCTGGAGGTGATCGGGCCTCCAAAGCTGCAATCAGGCCTCCCCCTTCAATAATATAGACAGGGCCATGGTGCTGGGGTCCATGGCACCACAAATATGATTAAACAATGGCCTGCCCCCATGCAGCACCGATCTCTCCTGGAAAACCTCCAAGCCCTATCGGGAACTGTCCTGGGAGGGGGGATCAGTGCACCCCAGCCAAACTTACATCCTGGGTTGCCAATCGTAGGAAACCCCCCTCCCTCCCTAACCCCCAATCTTCAAAAAAGAGTCCCAGCTAGCCAGTCAGTGCTCTTATCCCTTCTCCTCCTCCTTCCTCCCATGTAAAAGAAATGTTCTGGTTAGCCAGTCAGCAAAGGGGTAGGGGCACGCAGGGCCATACCAAGCTATAACTGCGCCCTGTGCGACTTGCAAATCTGGTGCTCCCCCATACCCACTGGGCCTCATTTGCATATATTTACTTTTAAAATTTATATGCAGCCCATCTAAAATTTTAGGAGGCTTTCAAAGGAGCTCTTTTTTGTCCCAGCAATGAATTAGGGACACGTTTAGTAAACGTTAATGTGCATTAATTGTCACTACACCCATAGAAATAAATGGGTGTTGCTGCACTTAGTGCATGTTAACATTTGTGAATACGCATTAGCCTTCAGCAAACATGCCTCTTAATGAGTGTCGCAATATCATTTGTATGGACAGTGAGGATAAAGACGGCTACTATATTTCTACTTGCCAGATGCATTAGGAAGTACTACAAAACCCTGCCCATTTAGAACCCATAGCAAACCTGTCATAACAGCGCCACCAGCATTCACACAGCACTATACTCTACATATAAAAAGGCAGCACTGAAAATATAAAACCAATATATCTCCTACTGGGAAAAGAGACAGAAAGTTCCCCCATTTCACTTTTAACAGCCACGGAATCAAAGGAGAATGGTCCCACGGCTGTGTGGTGAGGGGGTGCCACTGAGAGGTCCAGTCCACTGGAAAGCAGGAGGATAAGAGGTGAGTAACTGAAGGGGGAAGGCACGGAGGTCTAATATTGAAATACCCACCGGAAGTAAGGGCTTAACTTTCAGTCCCTAGGTGAATGTGCATGTAGAGTTTTGTGCCCTGTGCAACTGCACTGCTCAGTAAGGTCCTTGGGGCCACATGTCCCCCCCCCCCCTGATCCTCCCAAAACTGAACCCTCATCCCTGATGGTCCACTGTAAGCCAGAGTAGGTGCGGTCCTTCCTGCTCCTGCCCCCGTCATCGGGCCTTTCCAAAATGGCCACATCACAGGATGCTGTCCTCTAGCCTCATGCTAGAGGGCAGCACTGTGAGATCACAGTCATATTGAGGAGGGCAGGATTGCAACACTGCAACACCAACAATAGTGTTGAGGATGGCATGGTAGCAATTAGTGCACAGAGCTACTGACAGCTCTGTGCACCTAATCGCTACCATCCCTCCCCTTGGATTTACTGTTGGTATCCACAATATCTGCATAAGCCAGCACCATGGGACCTTTTCCACAATACCTGCCAAGGCAGTAATGCAGGTCTCCATGGTAAGTCCAGCACTGCTGTGATATCTGCAGGGGCTAACCCAGGAACACCCCCTGCAGATACCGTTGTGGATTTTTGGCTTGTTGCACACTTTTGACAGCAAACACACCGCAATAGCTGCCAAACACTACTGCTGAACCACACTACCAGGGTAGCGTGAGGTTAGTTTGCAATTTGGGCACCATACCAAAAAGTAGCACAGGCCCAAACTCTAAAAACTGTGCACTATTCTGGTAGTGCATGTCTGGGTAAGGACTGAGAGTGACATGGGTGGTTCACAGGCCTTCCCCATGAGTCATGGCTAGTACAGTGGCTTGCACTAACCATGCTTAACTCCAGTAGTGCAGGTGCAACTAATGGCACCTCAATGGGTGATGTTAGTTGTGCTGATATTATGGCTTGCATGGTGCCACGTCTGGGCCTGTGCTTGTGCTAACTGTAGGCGAATGGAAGCACACAACCTCTGAAGTTACTGCTGACCCACCCCCCCCCCGCCCCCGCCCCCGCCCCCGCCCCTGCCCCCCCTGTTAATTCAATCCACATGCATATTAACTGGCATGGTACTAAGTAAACATGCCTCTAAATTACTTTATAAAATTACCCCCTTAGAAGGCAATTTTATAAGGCGTGCCTACTAGGGGCTGTAAACTCGCTGCGAGGAAGAAAGGCCTAGCAATCCACTTCCAGTTGCATCTTGCCAAAAGTCAGCATTGACTCAATGACTCACATTGCATTTGTACATTTACACACATGAGCAGTAAGTGGTCACTTACATACTTAATGTAGTCAGTTGCTATTCTGAAAATATGTGCATTGGACCAATGGCAGGGCTGGCCCATCCACTGAGCAAGAATGTTGTTCGCACAGGGCCCCATGTAAACTTCATTCCACTGAGTTTGCGGGGCCGGCTTCAGAGGGTGCCGGGGATGCCAGAGGCTCTGGCTTGCCTCTGCACAGTGCTGGAGTGAAGAGCAGCATACTTCTTCACTTGCGCTGTGTTCATGTGAAGCCTGCGGAATGCTGAGAAGCAGAAAATGACCTTTAACCTTTTGTGGAACTCAGGAGTGAGGATGGAGAGGGGAAAAGATATTTTGTGTGGGAGGGAAGAAAAATCTACGATTGCCCGGGTATTGGGAGAGTAAGTGGGGATTGAAGATGGAAGGGTGAAATTTGAGTGGATAAAAAAGAAATAAAGAAAGTTTTCCTAGAACAAGCAGGATGAGTCAGCCACACTGGTGACGTCACCCGATGACGCTGAGACTGATATCTCTCCAATAGCCCAGAAGGGCTTTGCCCTTATGAGCATGAGTCACTAGCCCAACCCTCCGATCCCGCCCCTAGCTGGCCAGTTTTACTTCTTTCGCCTTGCCCACAAGACAGATTTCTTCTCTCCTCCTTACTTTGAGTCTATTTAAAAAAAAAAAATAAAAAGGAAGATACATAGAAGAAAGGGAAATTAATCAATCATCACTCACCATGCCTGGCTTTAAGAAGTGTGCGTCCTGCTCCAGAAAAATGAGCAACTCGGACAACCACCGTGAATGCATCTGCTGCCTCGGTAAGGACCACCCGGTTCAGGACTGCCGACTGTGCCCACATATCCCCGAGGGCCAGAAGAGCTCACGGCTATGCCTTGGAGGATTTTCTCTCTTCTGCTCGCGGCTTAGGCACTCCGGATCCCCGCATCGGGAATGGCAGCAAAAAGAAGACCTCTGTCTCTAAGCCCGCCCTGCGGCATCCAACCGGCACAAGAACAGGTCGACAGCATCTGCTTCCTCCCCAGCAGCAGCCCAAGATGCGACTGAGAAGGTCTCCGTCTCCGGCCAGCCCCCCGCACGTTCTTCCTCCCCCGATGCTCCGGTGCTCTCATTCTTGTATATTTCTCTAATAGAGAAATAATAGAGAAATATACAAGAAGAAAGGCGTCCTTTCAATTAAGCATGTGGCCGGTAACCTAGCATTTTGGCCAAAATACAAAGAGGTTCCTCTTTTGACCTTTTTTTTGAGCACGATTGTGTCCCTTAAGTTTGTGTATTCATAGTTACTATAAGCTGCCAGTGAGTAATCACACCTAGAATCCGGTATCCAGATGGCTTCCTTTTCTTCCCTTTCCTTTCATTTTTCTAATTGATATCATTCTTCATGGTTCGGTCTCTCCATATTACGACAGCATGGTAGGTCTTTAAATAATGGCACTTTTTGATTTAAAAGGATTAATACATTTCAAAAATTTTGAATGTACTAAGTTTTCTAACATATAACCCCCTTTTTTTCATCTAATTTGCAGTTACAGAAGTTTGTTTGACTTTCAGTGAAACAATTTATTTTTATGGGCGTATCCTTACGGTCCTAAGGTAATAGCACCTTTTTCACTCCTGCTCCTATAACATTTTAGGTGTCCTTGTCCTCCACCTCTTTTGTTTTTCTCCATGTTGAATAGACATGTTTACCTGCACTTTTGATTTTATTTTTGTTGTGGTAATGTTGTTTATGATATGTTATTTATTAATTTATTGGTTTTATTTAAACATATTAGTTTTTGATTAGCATCTGCATGTCGTTATTGTTTTATATATACATTGCGTTAATTTTTTTTTTTTTTAAAGAGAGCTTTGTCTTAACACAATCTAATATGTTTTATGTTTTATGCTTTTAGGCTTTTATATGTTTTAGTGTGATACATATCAGAATATGATTTTGCCTATGAGTTATGAATAACACATTCGTGTTTTTTATACATATTATTTATTTATTATCGTGTTCTTACAGTTTTTCAAATCATGTAATCAGTTTTTTATGTTTTTATTTATTATTATTTATTTATTTTATTTACATTCTCTTATATACCGCGCTATTCTGCATCAGTGCGGTTTACATTGAACAAACTGAAATTACATTGAACAGGTTATTATAACTTGGAGATAACTATTTTACAGGGAACATGGGCTATGGAGGGTTAAGTGGCTTGCCCAAGACCACAAGGAACACCTGTGGGACTAGAAACCCCAGTCCTTCCGGCCCAAGGTTGCTGTCCTCTAGTGGGATTTGAACCCCTGACCTTCCGGCCTGAAGTACCTTATACTTTATACTTGTGTTTTAATTATTTACAATGTGTTTTTAGTATAAGGTGAGCCAACTCCTGAAGAAGAGTTTTTCGAAACACGGCCTGTGTCGGGTCAGGTCTCCCTTAATAAATATGGATCAATAAAGTATTGGTGAGAGTTCATACCTGCCTACGTTTCTGTACTGTTTGCTCCTCCTTCTCGGGACACAGCTCCCCTGAGCCTTCTCCCGGCGATTCTGCTCCTCCTGAGACCCTGGTACCTCAACTCCTCTGGGCTCCGGAACCAGATGGAACCCATGTTCTCCACGCTCCTTCTCCTGCTCAGCTACCTGCTTCGGGCCCCCTGGGGCCTACACAGCTTTTCCAGCTATTTTCAGAATTCCTCCAGCACTGGTCATCCTCGTGGACTCCTGCTCCTACAGAAGCGCAGCTACCCTCGACACGAAGCCCGGCAAGTCGCACAAACCCTTCTTACCAGCCTGTCTCCCTCATGTCTACTTCCTCCATGGACTCCGCAGCAGTCCTCTGCCCCCGGACCTCCTCTGTCGCTCCCAGTGGCGATGGGGAGGTGCCCTCCATGGGAATTTCCCTCAGCAAGGACGAACTTCCTCCTCCTCGTGAGATGCTGTCTACCGGACCCAACCCGGACAGTAACTCCAACCCTGATGACTTAACATACCCCAAGTTCCTGCAGAAGATCTCCTCGACTCTAGGGGTTTCTGCCCCCAACATAACAGATCAGCGTCCAGAAACTCAAGCAGTTCTAAAGTTCCTTGAAACTCCCAAAATCTCCGCAATCCTACTACTGCACCCCTTAATGAAGGAGAACCTCCTCAAAATATGGCAGAACCCAGGGGCCACCGGGGCCACTTCTTCATGGAAGGTGGATGCCAAATACCTGATCCAACAATCGCCAGAGTTTGAAAGGCCTCAACTACCCCACAACCCACTCGTCGTGGAGTCCGCCCTCAAGCAGGTCAAATCTGCTCACAACTACGCCAACTGCCTGCCAGGAAAGTATCTCAAACTCCTGGATGAGGTCGGTAAGAAAGTCTTCCAGGGAGCTATGCTTTCCACAAAGGTAGCAGCACATCAGCTCCATCACACCCTCTATCAAGATATCATCCAGGACCTCAAATCTATAACATCATCCCTCTCGGAAGAGATGCAGACATCTGCGAACAAAGCCCTGACAGACCTCGAATGCACTAAGCATCAGGTCAGAGCGGCCTTCGACACCATTGCATGCACAGTGGGGACAGCTATCTCAGTTCGCCGATTTGCATGGCTATGCGCCTCTGGCCTCCGGGACGATACCCACAATCACATCGCAGATGCGCCTTGTCTGGGAGACTCCTTGTTCGGCGATAAAGTGAAAAACGCCATGGACGATATGAAGGACCACTGTGCTATGCTATAAACCCTCGTGGAGGAGGGCCTCGAATGTTTCTCGGCTACCAACCGAAAAGGATCTTACCATAAATCCTACTCAACAGCTAAGCACTACCCCTCTTATAACTCCTATCGAAAGTGAAAGCACCTCGGTACAAACAGACCCATCAAAATCCATACCGCAACAAGCCTTGCCAGTGAGACTGGAAACAGCTAAAGTCTACCCCGACAGGCACAGGGAAGGCCAACCCTTCCTTTTGACGCCAGTTCGCCGCCTCCATCACCCACTGGAGGATGCATATCCGCCTTCAGAAAGACATGGGAATCCATCACCATGGAAAGATGGGTCCTACGCATCATCGAGGAAGGCTAGAGCTTAAGGTTCACCTCAACCCCCTTCCAACACAAGCCACTACAGAACAGCTTCTCAGCAGCTTCGCTCCTCGATTTCAACAAGGCCATACACTCCCTGCTAACAGCCAGAGCTATAAAACCAGTACCCTCCGTGGAGCAATTTATGGGTTTCTACTCCAGATGTTTTCTGGTTCCCAAGACATCGGGCGGGTTCCGCCCCATTCTGGACCTTCGGTATCTCAACAAACACATCCTCAAAGAGAAATTCAGAATATACTCCCTGGGATCCATCCTCCCCCTCATCCAGCTGGGAGAATGGCTCATGTCTCCGGCCCTGCTTGACGCTTACACTCACATTCCCATCCATGTGTCTCACCAGAGGTACCTCTGCTTCCAGATCCAGGATAAGCATTACCAGTACAGGGTCCTGCCGTGTGGACTTTCCTCTGCCCTGCGGATCTTCACAAAATGCATGACTGTCGTCACCGCACACCTGAGGAAGCAGGACATCAGTGTTTTTCCATACCTGGACCACTGGCAATTTCCGGCCAGTCCCCTCAAGACACAGAAGCCGCCATACAACAGACCATCCACACTCTCTCGCTGCTGGGGTTCCTAGTAAACCTCCAGAAGTCAAAACTTCACCCCTCTCAACAGCTGGAGTTCATCGGGGCTTCAATAGACACGATGGTGGCGAAAGCCTTCCTTCTCCCTCCCCGGAGGGAAACTATCATCTACCTCTCTCGACACATTTCGTCACTCGAATCGACATCAGCAAGAACCCTTCTCCGCCTCCTGGGTCACATGGTGGCGACCACGCAGGTAATCCCTCTGGTGAGACTACACATGCACAGGCTACAATGGCACCTGCGTATCCACTGGAACCAACACTCACAACTGTTGTCAACGGTAATTCCCCTGGATGCAGCTGTGTGAAAATCACTAGCCTGGTGGTCCAAACTGCTGAACCTCATGGGCGGCAGGCCCCTACAACTACCCGCACATCAGATAGTCATCACCTTGGATGCCTCCCTATTAGGGTGAGGGGCCCACTGTGGTCAGCTCCGCGCCCAAGGAATCTGGTGCCAGGGGGAGCACAGTCTGTGCATCAACCTACTGGAATTCAGAGTGCTACGACTCGCCCTCAGGACCTTCCACAACCTGATCTGGGGAAAGAGAGTCCTCTTACAGACAGACAATCAGGTGGCCATGTTCTACATAAACAAACAGGGAGAGACCGACTCCATAAGACTGTGCAAGGAAGCCCTACAGCTCTGGAAATTTGCACAATCCAGACACTGTCTCCCTCAGGCCTCCTACCTCCCGGGAACACAGAATCAGTTGCCAGACAAACTCAGCCAACAAATAGACCCTCACGAATGGTCCCTCAACCACCGCATTACGAGGTCACTCTTCAAAAGGTGGGAACAACCACGAATCGACCTGTTTGCCTCAGAGACCAACACAAAATGCCACCACGTCTGCTCCAAATGTCCATCCAGCCTCAGTGTCGGCTCGGATGCCTTTGCCATGTCATGGGGGGAGTGGTCACCAGTGTGCATTCCCACCCCTACCTCTCATCCCAATGACCATCCAATGGATCATATCAGACAAGGCACAAGCCATTCTCATTGTACCCTATTGGCCCTGCCAGATGTGGTTACCGTGCCTCCAACGCCTGGCCCTCGAAGCGCCAGTGAAGCTTCACCTGTGTGAGGACCTCCTCTCCAGAGAAGGGGAACCCGCACCTCTCCAGTACCTCCAGACTCTAGCGCTCACTGCCTGGAAGCTGAAAGGGTAGCGCTATCCTCATTCGAACTTCCCGCGGAGGTCCAAGAGGTGATCCTCGCTTCTCAGCGGCCATCCACTCGGAAATCGTATGGATTGAAATGGAAGTGCTTCACCTCGTGGTGCTCAGCCCAACATCTCGATCCTTTCTCCTGCCCAGTCCCAAGGATCCTGCAATACCTCAACTCACTCCTTCACAGCGGCCTGAAGACTCAATCCATTAGAGTGCACCTATCAGCCATTGCAGCCTTCCATGCCTACAAACAGGGCAACACCATCACCAAGCTCCCACTGGTCACAAACTTCATGAGAGGGCTAAACAACATTCCCCCACCCACCCACCCAGGACCACTGTTCCCTCTAAGCTGTGCGCGCGCACACACCTCGCCGAGCGAGCGCACATACTTTACAACAGAGCGCACAAAAATTACGGCTCTGATTCTGATAGAAAACACAGACATCTTAAAATTTAAAAGTTATGATTGCAATTACTAGGAATTTCCCACTTCCTTTAGTAATCGTCTATTTTCATTTAATTTGGTTAAAATCAATGTGGTGTACATACTGTATTCTGACGTGTAGTCAAATTTTAAAGTATATAACTCCGAGTGTCATTATGTGGCGCACAAAAATTTAACCTTCCTTCAAAAGCTGCACACAGCTGATATTTTATGCGCACACAGCCTACAGAAAATTAGAGGGAACATTGCCCAGGACCCTGTACCCCACTGAGACCTCAACACGGTCCTGAATGAACTCACGGAGCCACCGTTTGAGCCCTTACACACTGCAGAACTCAAGTATGTTTCCTGGAAGATGCTATTCCTAATAGCTATTACCTCAACCAGAAGGATAAGCGAGTTCCAAGCTCTGGCACACTCACCATACACGGTACTCTCTCAGGACCGTGCTTCTCTAAGGATGCACCCGAGGTTCATTCCCAAAGTGGCATCCGCCTTCCACATCAACCAGGTCATTGAACTCCCCTCTTTCTGGCCAGAGGGAGAGGAACACCTGCACACCTTTGACTTCATAAGGGCATAGTGCGCCTACCTACAATGCACAATGACTCTGTGGAAAAGCTCTCAACTGTTTGTCTCTTACAACCCCAACAAGCCAGGTCGACCGGTCAGCAAAAGGACGATTTCCTTGTGGATCTCAGCCTGCAGAAGACAGGAGGGCAGACATCCCCGAGGGTCAACGCTCACCAACTCAGAGCACTCTCCACCTCCATTGCGAACTTCCACGCAGTGTCGGCAGTCGACATCTGTAAAGCCACAACTTGGTCCTCAATCCACACCTTCCAGAGACACTACTGTCTGGACATGGACGCTGCCCAGGGCTCTGCTTTTTGTCAGGTGGTCCTAGCCACAGCATTACAGGATCAACCACACTGACTTTGCACACTGTTGCACATATGTGACTTGTCCTTGTTTATCACGCGTTTGCACTTTTTCTTTGTTTGCACTCTCACAAAGTTTGTACTTGCACTATGGTTTGCACTACCCAGTGTTCTGTTTACATAGTCCTCCCTATCGGGATGACATGACTCCCAATAAAGTCATCTGTTTGTACTTAGCCGGTGTTACATCAATCATTTCATTAGAAACTTCGGAATTGGTGGGTCTCCCCCTTCCACAGCAAGCCTAAGCTTGGGAGACACCAGGTGACTCATCCTGCTTGTCCTAGGAGAAAGCGAGGTTACGTACTTGTAATGGGGGGTTCTCCATGGACAGCAGAATAAGTCAGCCACACCATCCCACCCTCCTCCCCTATCCAGGGGGTCAACCTCTCTCACTCCTAGCTGAAGATCCTTGGCTAGTGAACTACTGGCCAGCTAGGGGCAGGATTGCATCGTTGGCCTAGTGACTCATGCTCAGAAGGGCAAAGCCCTTCTGGGCTTTTGGAGGATATCCATCTCGGTGCCATCGGATGACGTCACCAGGTGTGACTGACTTATCCTGCTGTCCACGGAGAACCTCCATTACAGGTAAGTAACCTCACTAAATGGAGGAAAGAGCAAAAGGGGAAGATCAGTATGTTAAAGCAGATATAGAGAGAGAATGGAAACCTAGAAGAGAGAAGAAAGGACAAATGGGTAGCAGACAAGGGAGAGTTAGCCTAAGACACAAAGAAACCAGAAGAAAGTGACTGGAGCAATTGCAACTGAAAAATAAAAAGACCAAACAGTAAAAGGTAGAAAAGTACTTTTTTATTTTGAAGTTATTAACTGGAATGTGTCAGCTCTGGGAAATGTGCATTGCTAACGTCTTTGTGTTTTTGTTTAGTACAAGAGGAATTTACTTTATAGTTTTATTTCTCCAGTGTTGTTGTAAATTCCAAGTTTGGCTTTTGGAGTTCCCAGTTTAATTATTGTCCTTCTATTTCTAAATTGTGATCCCTTGTTCTTTGTTTGGGGATTGTCTATATTCTGTATGTGTAACCGAGCTGCGGTATTCTGTTCATGTAGTTTCTATTTGGCAGTGCCACTTGTTCTCTTTCCCCCAGTGAGATATATTGGTATTCTCTGAGATATATTGGTTTAATATTTGCAGTGTTGCTTTTTTAATGGGTAGGATTTGGTGCTTTGTGAGTCCTGGAAGTGCTGTTATGATATGGCAGGTTTACTATGGGTTCTAAATGGGCAGTGTTTATAGTACTTCCTAATGTGCCTGGCGGTTGGCACTGGAATATAGTAATGTAGAAATCTGGTAGTCTTTCTTTATACAGACACTCATTAAGAGTTAGCGCATGTTAATATTATGCAAATATTTATGCAAAATAGCCCCTTATGCAAATGAGGCCCTGCAGTGAGTCTCCGCACATGGCCCACATCGACCCTATGATGGTGCATACTTTCAGTGCAACCATGCAGAAGGGCAGAGCATGGGAGGAGCGCAAACGTATGTGCATAAGATAGAAAATGCGGTGTGTGTTCTTGAATAGTCTAGGCCCAGTCCTTTGCACCTATTATTGAAGATGTGTAAGTCCTCCCACCTATTTTGACACGCATTTTTGATTACTTGCACCCATGTTTTATAAAGTGCAAAATATGTGCATTCAAAGACGCATAAAAGTAGGCAGCCCTTATAAAATTACCCCAGAATGTCCTGTGGATAACCCTGCCCTCATATTTCCTTTGTCACCATGTTCGTAATACTTGTATCTCTCTCTAGTTCACTGCTTGTCCATGCAGCACTGTTTTCTATCCCCATTATAGCCTCACTCTTGGTCTTCCATTACCTCTAATTATTACCATGTACCGCACTGGTCTCTCCTACTATTACCTCTGTACCACTGTTCTTCACTGAAGTCACTTAAGACTTGTTTTCTGCTTGCACTTATGAGAATTGAGTGGGCAGTTTTGTCAAAAACATTTAACCAGGTAAATTGACTGAAAACTTTTGTCAGTCAATCCAGATAAAAGTGTGTGTATGGTTCCTGAGCGTTCTTGCTTTTAGCCAAAGTGAGGGGAGTTGTTTCCAGGGGAATGTTTAGCATAAGACTGGAAAACCAGTCTTATGCTAAATACAGGAGAAGATGGGTGCCAACAGAATGTTGATGGTTGGACACAAGTCACCAGGGCCTGCAAAATCACCAATCCAACTTTTCCAGCCCTTGAACTGAAGAACCATTATGCAGCCCTGGAAGTGGAGGAGATGAAAGCATCCCTGGAAAGGGAAGAACCAGAGCTCAAGTACCCCAAAGTTGCAGAATTAGTGACCAGACGGAAACGAAGGGTAGTAGTGGTTGGAGACTCTTCTGAGGGGTACTGAGGCGTCCATCTGCCAACCAGACTTGATGTCCAGAGAGGTATGCTGTCTGCCTGGTGCCAAAATCCATGATGTTATGGAGAGTTCACCGAGACTCATCAAGCCCACTGACTATTACCCAATGTTGCTAATCCATGTTGGAACAAATGATACTGCCAGGTATACCTCGGAACGTATCAAAAGTGACTTCATGGCTCTGGGACAGAGGGTGAAGCATAAGAACATAAGATATGCCATACTGGGTCAGACCAAGGTCCATCAAGCCCAGTATTCTGTTTCCAACAGTGGCCAATCTAGGTCATATGTACCTAGCAGTTAGGTGCACAGATGGTGTTCTCTTCAATCCTCCCTGTTGAGGGTAAAGACCAAGGCAGAGAGGCTCGCATCCTGGAGATGAATGCATGGCTGCATGGATGGTGTCATCGAGAGATTTTGGTTTCCTAGACCATGGGATGCTGTTCCAAGGGTTGCAGAGCAGAGATGGCATCCATCTGTCCAAGAAAGGTCAACGCATCTTCGGTAGTAGACTGGCTAATCTACTGAAGAGGGCTTTAAACTAGATTCGTTGGGGATGGGTGAACAAAGCCCCCAGGTAAGTGAAAGCCCCCAGGTAGGTGATACATTAAATACTTTATGGAAATGGGTAACAGGGGTAACATATGGAAAGCAGTGTGTATAAATGCCCGTAGCATGAGAAATAAGATCCCTGATGTTGGTGGGAGTGGCTGACTTGGATTTAGTGGCAGTTACAGAAACATGGTTCACAGAAAACCATGATTGGGATGTAACTATACCTGGCTATACTTTGTTCAGAAAGGACAGGGTAGGAAGAAGGGGAGGAGGATTGGCACTATATGTGAAAAATAATATTAAAGCTTTGGAATTACAGAGCTTAAAAGGGAGAGAGGAGGCATTGTGGGTTAAACTAGAAAGAGGGAAAGAGAAATCTATTTGCATTGGTGTGATATACAGACCTCCCTCACAAGAGGAAGAGGTGGACAGAGAGTTAATTGAAGACATACGCAGCATTGCTAGGAAAGGGGAAGTGCTACTGATAGGAGATTTCAATATGCAAGATGTTGATTGGCACATTCCTGCTGCAGTATCATCTAGAAGTAAGGAGATCCTGGATTCTCTACAGGGAGAACTATTCAGGCAATTGGTAACAGACCTCACACGTGAAGGGGCCATAAGAACATAAGACATGCCATACTGGGTCAGACCGAGGTCCATCAAGCCCAGTATCCTGTTTCCAACAGTGGCCAATCTAGGTCCTACGTACCTAGCAATATCCCCAAAAGACACAGGTTCCACAATGCTTGTACTGGGTCAAGCATTGATATCCTGGGTCCCTTTTTAATAGTGGTTTATGGACCTTTCCTCCAGGAACTTGTCCAAACCTTTTTTAAACCCAGCTATACTAACAGCCCTTACTACATCCTCCGGTAACAGATTCCAGAGTTTGATTACACGTTGAGTGAAAAAATATTTTCTCTTATTTGTCTTAAATAGTTTACCCTGTAGCTTCATTACATGTCCCCTAGTCTTTCTATATTCTGATAGCGTAAACAATTGATCCACGTTTATCCGTTCCACTCCATTCATTAATTTATAGACCTCTATCATATCTCCCCTCAGCCGTCTCTTTTCCAGGTTAAAGAGCCCTAACCTTTTTAGCCTCTCTTCATAGGAGTAGCCTTCCATCCCCTTCACCAATTTGGTGGCTCTTCTCTGTACTGGACTTGGTGCTTACCAATGGTGAAAGTGATTCTGATGTTGTAGTGGGAGATCATTTTGCATCCAGTGATCACCAGATGGTGTGGTTCAGTATTAGGACTAGGACTGTTAGAATCCATTCAAAGGTAAGGATCTTAGACTTTAGGAAGACTAACTTTGCGAAGTTGGGCCAATACCTCAGGGAGTCATTAGTGGGATGGGAACAGCTGGGGGATGTAGAAAAACAGTGGGCAAAACTGAAAGGGGATATTTTAAGGGTAACCAACCTTTTTGTTAAAATGGTAAATAAAGGTAAAAGGAAAAGGAGACCGCTATGGTTTTCGAAAGAAGTAGCTGAAAAAGTGAAGAAAAAGAGGGAGGCCTTCATGAAATACAAGAGATCACAGAGAGAGGAAGACAGGCATCTGTATTTGCAAAAACTTAGAGAAGCTAGCAACGTAGTCAAGAAGGCAAAGATTCAAAAGGAGGAGGAAATAGCCAATGCAATATAATGGGGGGATAAGACATTTTTCAGATATATTAGTGAGAAGAGGAAGAGCAAAAGTGGTATTGTCAGACTCAAGGGTGCAGGGGAGGAATATGTAGAAGCTGATAAGGATAAAGCGGAATTGCTTAACAAATATTTTTGTTCTGTGTTCACAGATGAAGAACCAGGAGCAGGACCTCAGAAAACACCCACAAATAGGAACAGAAGCGAGGGACATCTTGAACAATTTTCAGAAGACTGTGTTCGTGAGAAACTAGCTCAACTTAAAGTAGACAAAGCGATGGGACCGGATGGAATACACCCTAGAATACTGAGGGAACTTGGGGACATTCTAGCAACTCCACTGACTGACCTTTTCAATGCCTCGTTGAAGTCGGGAGTGGTGCCAAAGGACTGGAGAGAGGCTCATGTGGTGCCTTTACACAAAAGTGGAAGTAAGGATGTGGTTGAAAACTACAGGCCAGTTAGTTTAACTTCGGTGGTGAGTAAATTATTGGAAACACTGCTGAAAGAGAAAATAATGAGGTTTCTGGAGTCCAGCGGATTACAGGATCCGAGGCAGCATGGATTCACCAGAGGCAGGTCTTGTCAGACAAATCTGATTGATTTCTTTGACTGGGTGACCAGGGAGTTGAACCGAGGGAGAGCTCTAGATGTGGTGTATTTAGATTTCAATAAGGCCTTTGACACTGTTCCTCACAGGCGACTTATAAACAAACTGAGCACCCTAGGGATGGACCCTAAAGTTACCGCTTGGGTTAGAAATTGGTTGGGTGGGAGGCGACAAAGAGTACAAGTAAATGGAGCTCACTCTGAGGAGAAGGATGTTACCAGTGGTGTGCCCCAGGGATCTATCCTTGGTCCGATTCTTTTTAACATCTTTGTTAGTGATATAGCGGAAGGGCTGTCGGTTTGCCTCTTTGCGGATTATAGCAAAATCTGCAATAGAGTAGACACCCAGGAAGGTGTAGATAACATGAGAAGGGATCTAGCTAAGCTTGAAGAATGGTCTAGAATTTGGCAGCTGGGATTTAATGTTAAAAAATGTAAGGTCATGTATTTGGGCTGCAGCAATCCAAGGGAGCAATATAGTATAGGGGGTGAAGTACTTTTGTCCACTAAAGAAGAGCGGGACCTAGGCGTGGTTGTATCTGATGATCTTAAATTAGCTAAACAGGTAGAAAAGGTGACAGCAAAAGCTAGAAGGATGTTTGGGTGCATACGGAGAGGAATGGCTAGCAGAAAAAAGAAGGTGATAATGCCTCTGTATAAGTCTTTGGTGCGACCTCATTTGGAGTATAGTGTGCAATTCTGGAGACCGCACCTTCAAAAGGATGTGAACAGGATGGAGTCAGTGCAGAGGGTTGCTACTAAAACGATTAGTGGGCTTCATTATAAAGCATATGAGGACAGACTTAAGGATCTTAATATGTACACCTTAGAGGAAAGGCGGGATAGAGGTGATATGATTGAGATGTTTAAATACCTCCGTGGCATAAATGTTCAGGGAGAGAGCCTCTTTCAATTGAAAGCAAGTTCTGCTACGAGGGGACATGGGATGAGGGTGAAGGGAGATAGATTCAGGAGTGATATGCGGAAATATTTCTTTACGGAAAGAGTAGTGGATCCAAGGAATAGCCTCCCAGTGGAGGTGGTAGAGATGAGGACAGTAACTGAATTCAAAAAAGCATGGGACCAACACAGAAGATCTCTAAAGGTAAAAAGGGGACTGTTGTAGTTGTTGATATGGAAGGACAGACTAGATAGGCCATGTGGTCTTTTCTGTCATCATATTTCTATGTTTCTATGTAAACCATGTGTTTAGATTTTCAAATCAGCTGAAAAACAATGCACAACGATTTGAAAATCTAAACACATGGTTTTGCAATCTTATGCTAAACATTCCCCTGGAAACATAGAAAAGCAGGTGCACACTCCATAGATCTTTTGTACCTATGGGCAATTTTCAGAGAGAAGCCACGCATCTAATTTTACCTTCAGAATTAGGTACAAAGCCCACAGGTATGCATATTGTTTTGCGGGGGGAAAAGAGCCTCAGAAAAAGCAGGTGCACATTTCTGTGGGTACTTTTTTCCTAAGCGGCTGTCTGACACAAGCGCTTTTTATTGCTGGTACACAAATACACGTCCACAGACAAATCCCCTGTGCTACTGTAGACTTTTCATCGACAGTCTGCAAGTCCAATCCTCAAGGGCCAAAACCTGGGATTTCTAGAATGAATATGCAGGAGAGAGATTTGCTTACAGTGGCTGTAAGGCGTGCAGATATATGTCCTGCATATCCATTCTGGAAATCCTGCAAATCGGACCAATTTGCAGCCTTTGAGGATTCTCCACTTCTTAGAAATGCCATTCATTTATTCCATGGTCTCAGCCCTTCCCCATGCAAGGACTGCTCACACTGTCATTGTTATAGCAAAGACTCATTTTCCCATATTGATGTGATGACGAAGATTGTTGGGAATAATAAATGCAATTTGCATCATTTTTGTTTTTAAATAGTCTCCTAAGGATAAATACTGAAATAAATGCAGAATTCTCTATTTCATGCCTGTGGGAAACATAGCTGGGGCTTTCTGAACCCTCTCACTCATTGCACATCTCTGTTTATATATAAATATGATCTCATGGACATCACTGCTGGATGTGCCTCACAGTAAATGCCGTTCAAAAGAGGCTGTACAATTACGCTGCAATAATTAGCCTTCCTCCAGACAAATCATTTGATTTAAAAGTCCCATTTCGATGAAGAATGGTAATCGGTCATTTAACCTGTAATTAGTATATCCATAGCAGCATTGGCCCTGTTCACGCAAACCAGTTCCTGCCATTGGCCAGTGCTTTGATGGCATCAGAGGTCCGTGGCTTTGGGGGGTCTGGGCCGCTGGGCCATGAAGGAGTTGCTGCCCTGCAATGGCTGCCAGTGGCCTGAGCATATACCTCCGGCAGGGCAAATGCGTGCTGTGCTGCCACCCCCCTCAGTTCTGTCAGTGGCGGGATCAATTTAAACCGGTTCCTGCCACTGAGCATAACCCCAGTTCTTGCCTTCCTGTTGTCTATCAGAATCACAAATCAAAAGAAAAGTGTATTAAGAGTGTTAGTTTGGAAGCTCTATTCATGCTTTGGATGTCTGGAAATCTTTATCTTTATTCACTTCTTTATATACCGCCCACACCGAGACAGGGCGGTTTACAATATAAATTGACTGCAGGAAAAAGAAACAGAACTCCACTGATGTGACAGGAAAGGGTTAGAATCAGAGGTAGAGAAAAGGTGAGAGACAAGCTTGAAATTCAGAGAATGGACAAACAGGGGAAGACAAATCACTCAGGAGACTAAGGGGGGGGCTGGAGGGGGGAGGAGGGAGGGGGCAGGTCGAAGGCGGCAGAGAAGAGATGAGTCTTCAGGCCAGCTTTAAATTTGTGAAAGGAGAGTTCAAGGCGGAGGGCAGGGGGGAGCGAATTCCAAAGCTTGGGGCCAAGGAAGAAAAATGCAGCAGAGCGAGTGGATTCTAGGCGGGCAGAGGAGGGGGAGGGGAGGAACATGCAGTTGGCGTGAATTGATCTGAGAGAGCGTTGGGAGGTATGAAGGTGAATCAGGTTGGAAAGGTAGTGAGGGACACCAGTGTGGATGACTTAACTGGATCTGAAAGGGCACAGGAAGCCAGTGAAGCTTGATGAGAAGTGGAGTGATATGACTGAAATGAGTAGTGTGAGTGAGGATCCGGGTGGCGGTGTTCTGGATGAGTTGGAGCCTGCGCAATTGCTATTGAGGGAGACCAGCAAAAGAGATGTTACAATAATCTGGGCATGATAGAACAAGGGAAATGAGCAGAGTGGTCAGGGAGGAAAAGGGGAGAAAAGGACAGATGGCACGGATTTGTCTCAGGGAGATAAAAGAGCACTGGACCACGGAGGAGATATGCTCATGAAATGATAGTGCAGAGTCCAGGGTGATGCCAAGATAACAAAGGGAGGGAACGACAGGGATGGGGGAGCAAGAAAGCAGGGGAGAGGCAGAGAGAATGGGACCACCGAAAGTGAACCAAATAGCCATAGTTTTGGATAAGTTAAGGTGAAGAAAGTTGGTGGACAGCCAGGAGTCGATAGCGGAGAGAGAAGAATTGAGTGGAGAAAGATCAGGGGAGGTAGGGTCAGTGTGGTGGAGGAGAAAAACATCATCTGCATAATTATAGGCGGAAATACCAAATTGTTGAACCACAAAGGTGAGAGGGGCTAGAAAAACATTGAACAAGAGGGGGCTAAGACAGAACCCTGAGGAACACCACAGGAGAGCGGGTGAGTGGGAGAGGATGAAGAACCAGAGAGCACAGAGAAGGATCTGTTGGTCAGGAAGGAGCAAAACCAGAGAAAAACAGAACCTGAGATCCCTACTTCGTGGAGATGAGTGAGGAGAGTGTGGTAGTCAATGAGATCGAAAGCAGAGGACAAGTCAAGAGAGACTGCAATAGAGATAGAAATGGGCATAGAGACATCCAAAGCATGGAGATGTCTCCAGAGCTATTTTAGAAGCTGGGTCTATGGATGTCCCCAGCATGAGAACATCCAAGTCTGAATGGGGGCATGGTGGAGGCGTTGCTGGGAACGTCCCGACCTAATCTCAGAAATATCCTAGATGTCCGGCATGACGTCTAAGGTTATACCTGCTCCAGGTATAAACAGCCATCTGAAAAGTGATCATTTTGTCAGGCAAATGTCTGGATGGTGTGCAGAAGGGGCTACACTAATACCTCCTTTATTTAATAATACGACAGTGAACACTGATGGGGAATGGGGGCTCATGTTTCCATTTTGCTGTACCACTGGATGTCCCCTTATCCATGTTTGCATGAGATGGAAGTCCCCGCCCACTCTTCCTAAGGGGGACGGACGTCTATGTGGCCACCAGCATGGATGTCTACATCAGGAGCATCTGTATTATGAAATTCGGCCGGCAACATAGTTACCCCTGGCATTTTTCTGCACAATCTGTCCTGGACGTCCTGGATTTGATTTTGATGTCCTTTCCAAAATGACATTTCATAGGTGATAGTAGAGGACTCTGTTTTTAAAAGTATTTTCTTAGTCAGGCCTTTTGCACGTAGGGAAATCAAAGCATAATAGCAGTGGTTTATGAGGTTTGCTTGTATTGGCATATTTGCAGATTCAACATGTGAGCTGGAAAAGGCAGAATGTTAGGGCAAGCTACACTTTCTAAGCCTTGCATATTTTTATAAAGATATAAGTTACCATCAATGACAACATGAAACAAAAAAGACTGCCATCTCCCTTGAGGTGTTTCAACTAGAGCAGACATCCCAGCCCTGTGATCAAGGTTTATTGTCTTTTGTAATCAAATCTTCAAATCCTATTATGTATTCACTCATAATAAAAGCCCCATTGCAGTTTCTTCTCTTGCCTTCCGTGGAAAATCAGAACATTTCATTCACTGTCAGAATTGAATATTACAAGAATCAAAGTTTTCAGAAAATCATAGAAGTCCTTGGAACATTTCAGAGTTGGTGCTGAAGTCCTATTTTCTTTTTTTCCCACAACTGATTACTGTTTCATACATGTGAATGTTTTTCCTCACACCTGGCAGCAATTGCTGTGCATCAGACAATCCCCCCAGTTTTGCATCACAAAATCCATTTGTCTTTGGAATCTGCCTGTAGGCAACAATGTATTGTCTATGTGGTAACTTTCCATTTGCTTAGTTCTGTCTCACCAATTAGATTAGAACAAAGGCAATGCACTCGCAACATTTCCATTGGGAGATTTAGCGATGTTACTTACCTATAACAAGGGTTCTCGGGGGACAGCAGGATAAGTCAGCCACACTTGGTGACGTCATCTGACGGCGCCGAGATGGAAGTACTCTCCATAGCTCAGAAGGGCTTTTGCCCTTCTGAGCATGAGCCAACTGGCCCCACCCCCGGCCTGCCCCCAGCTAGCCAGTTCGTCACTAGCTGGGCCTTCGCCACTAGGAGGCGGGCACCGGTCGGAGGCTGACCCCTTCCCAGGGGAGGAGGGTGGGTTGTGTGGCTGACTTATCCTGCTGTCCCCGGAGAACCCTTGTTACAGGTAAGTAACATTGCTTTCTCCTAGGACAAGCAGGATGAGTCAGCCACATTTGGTGCCTCCCAAGCTACCAAGTGCTGTAGTGGAAGGGGTAGCAGGGGTACTGGATTCTTACTGGTGCACCCTGGGAGACCTTGTAACAGCACCATTAGGTAGGGCTAACCGTAGTGCACCCAGAGGCAGTGGCAAACATGGAACATGCAGCGCGAGCGTTTGTCATGCAGTGATAATGGGCATGCGCCCATGAGTTGCTGAACATGTAACCCACAGTCCCAATGCGTGCATGTGCCATAGCAGTGATTATGAGAGCGTACGGTCTGCATGTGCAGTGGCAGAGATGCAGTAGCGATGAGAGACTGAGAGAGTAAGGATGTAGGAAGTGCTACCAGAGTGACGCAAATTAGAGTATTAATACCGCCACAGTAAGAGGTGGACGCTGTGAGGATAATAACAGCATCAATATCGATTGTGCTACAAGAGTGGTGTGAAGAACAGCATCAATGTGCTACAAGCTACAAGAGAGGTGTGAATGGCGCCTTAATACCACAAAGACCATGAGACAGTCTCTGGCCTGGTCGTGTGCTAGGCGATGTGTTTGTCCATGTTGCAACGGTCTTGGACCGTGTGTAGTGTGTCCATGTTTCAACAGTCTTGGACAGTGAGTAGTGTTAGCCAGGTGCTTGTCCATGCTGCAGTGGCATTGGACAGTGTGTAGTGTTAGGCAGATGGCCCAGGCACAATTAAGGCCATAAGGCTGCAGGTTGGTGATGGATTCTTTGGTGCAGTTAGAGTTCCGTGCTTGCTGTTGGTGTGGCTTGAGACGTTGCTTGTGCCACTGGCCGAGTGCATGTGGGATCCCTGGGGTTGTGTCCCTTGATGCTGGTGCACAGTTTTGTGTGTGCCCTGTGCACGTAGTTGGGACAGTGGTGTGATTCAGAGTATGGAGTCTCTGCTCCTCCAGAGAGGAATCTCGCAGTCCGATAGTCTGTCTGATGTCCGGGGTCCCACCGGTGGTTCCTGTGTGTCATCAGGAAGCTAGCAATTTGAACCGCTATCTAAATAGTCTCACTACTTCAGTTATGTCTGCAGAGGGGTAGTCCTCGAGGTGTTCACCATCTTAGCAAGGGGGTAGGTCCCGAGCTGGCTGAGGGGCAGGAGTAGTGAGTCGACGAGGCTGATGAGCACAGCCGCTGAAGCAGCGATCGCAAGGGAATTGGGGGACCCATCTGGTTGATGGTACTTGTGCCAGGCTCTGTCTGGCTGCTGGTACTTGGGGGACCTGTCTGGTTGCTGGTACTTGTGTCAGGCTGTGTCTGGTTGCTTGTAATTGTGCTAGCACTTGCCAGGCTCTGTAGGACTTGCATGATGGTGTTGTCAAGGACTTGCATGATGATGTTGTCAAGGCATGAGCTCAGGAACTCATTCAAACAGGTCTGTAGGATTTGCATGATGCTGCTGCCAAGGCGCGAGTTCATTCGTAGAAGCCTACGGTCGGTCAGGCCTAAGTTACGACTTGTCAGTCGGGTCAGGCTCTCAAGTTTCTCAGGACTTGCATGATGATGTTGCCAAGGCACGAGTTTGTTCGTAGAAGACTACGTTTGGTCAGGTCTGAGTTACCACCTACTATGTCTGAGTTACCACCTGTCAATCGGGTCAGGCTCGAGTTTTTCATTGACTACTAGCACTTGAGGAAGTGTCCAGGGGCCCTCTGGGCAGAGCAGATGCTTGGGGAAACGTACTGGTATTGGCCGGGTATGATTCTGATGGCCTGGGCTCTGCCCATCCTAAGCCGTTGCCTGTCATGTACTCCACATGGTGGGCAGGTCGATTAGTTGTCTGCCCACCGATATAAGAAGGAGGCTGATGGTCCTCGTCTGAGAGCACAGTCTGCCAGGTGGCTCCTCCGGGTCCCAGCATGAGAGCGCCTTTCAGTGGCGCTGCCCTGGGTTGGAACTGCTTGGCTGTGGTAAGGCTGGGCTCAGAGAGGAAAGCCTGGAGCTTAGGGTCTTCCTGCCGAGCAGGTTAGGGTTTGTGACCGCCTTGTCAACTATCAGGGCAGGCCTTAGAACACAGAGCCATTGCGGCAATCTGCTGGAGCTCTTGCTTTGATCCTTAACCAGACCCACTGCCAGGTCATGGCCTGTGGTATTTTGTTAATATGCACCTGCCCTTTAATTACTCATAAGAGGAGGATCCCTAGGCCGGTGATCCCTTTATTGGTGTTGGGACTGCCACTCTGCAGTCATGCCAACAGTGGCCTAGGTTGTAGTGTCGCAGGTCTCTTAGATCATGGTGGTAGCCTTTTGCTCCCGTTTTGGAGGACAGAGCGCAGCCAGGAGTCTTGGCTCTGTCCCACGGTAGGCCATGGTATTCAGGTACTGTGAAGACGTGTGCTGCGGAATCCAATGTTGGGACCTGAACCTGTGGCACAGCTCCAAGACACAGTAGTGGTTGTGGATAGTGTACCACACTGTAGCCACAACATAGTTGTGGAATCGTCATGATGATGAGTCCAAACACGGCTCACCATAGGAATACCTGAGTTGCAGGTACTGTGAAGACATGTCCTGCGGAATCCAGTGTTGGCACCTGAACCTGTGGCGCAGCTCCAAGACACAGTGGTCATGGACCTGAACCTGTGGCACAGCTCCAAGACATAGTGGTTGTGGATAGTGTACCACTCTGTAGCCACAACATAGTTGTGGAATCGTCATGATGATGAGTCCAAACACAGCTCATCATAGGAATACCAAACCACCGAGTTGACTGCCCACACTGAGGATGATGATGATGTCCCTCCAGTGTTGCGGGAAGCGTTCCATGGGGACTGCGTGTTGATGCTCGCTTCATCAGCATCCAGTTGATGTGAGGCTTTCATCGGGGAATTGCTGTGTCATCGGGGGAAGACCAGGCACCATGATGCTGGGAGCACCAGTGGGGGGCAAGGAGTACAGGAGCACTTGTGGAGCGAGGAGTACAGGTATGTCACATGGATCTTCTGACCATCCATGAAAGGTCCTGTCCTGGTGCAAGGGTGGGGTAGTCCTGATGGTTGCCCCTTGATGGCACAGCAGCACTGCGGAGTCTGAGAGATTGATGGGTCTGAGAGGCTGAGGCAGCCCCCAGCCTGATATTGGAGGCTACGCTTGCCTCAGGTGTTCCAGCCTTAGAGTTATATATATATATATATATATATATATATATATTTATTTATTTATTTATTGCGGAGCTTTTCCTTGTGCAACCTCTGTCTTACTCCTGGGAAAGAGGCTGGTTACCGGATGCTCTCGCTTGCTACCTGCTGTCACCACCCCTATGTGTCAACCGTACCTTGTTAGATTGGGGGCATTCCTAATGGGGGTGTATTGCTCCCCAGAGATGCAGAACACTGGATGTCATGGACTGTGTTGGTTTGGGCTCCAACTGACCCGGACTAGCACAGGGCGATGGCCATCTTAAGTAACACCTTCTTCCAGCGCTTCCCGCTGTGATGCCAAGTCTTCCGGGTGCAGCCACGACAGGGGTAAGGGTGCACTGCGAGGGGAGGCTTGTGCATCTCTGCACATTGTCTGGGGAACCTACAGTATTCCCAGTGCCTAGGCGCACGCTGGTTGAGGCTCAAGTCCATAGAGTAATAGGCTCGCTATCATAGTGGGCCTGGTCCAAGAGCGGAGGTCTGGAGGAGCTCTGGTAGAATCGGGTTCTGGTATGGCCAGCCGTACAAGAGAATTGTCAAAGGATCCTAGGGCTGATGTTTTGACCAGGATTCCCTGGACTCCATCTTGGTCTTCCTTTGCACTCAAGAGAGTCCGCAGGTGGCGGGAGCCTGGTGTCGTTTGGAGGTCCGGATGCCACTATGGGCACACTGCCATCCTTTCAGCACTGGATTATGGTTTGGTGTTGCCGGGCTAGTGACATGCCAGGTCGGCAGTTAAAGGATGATCCTTATGTCCTGTTAGCGCTGCAATCCTGGTGGTATTTCAAAATTCCACCTCCCTTATCCCTACCTGAGAGAAAATCCAGAAAGGAATGGTGATGCAGGTTGACCCTGCTCAATGCGTATCATAAGCCTGTGAAGTCAGAAGTGGGTTGATGAGCTTGTGCTCTGGAAGCCCCTTCACCATGCTGCTTCTGTAGTTACCTTCAGGTACCGCAATGTCCCTGTCCTCTGAGGGAATGGCGGGTTAAGTGACTTGGTCAAGCCCCGTAGCAGCATCAGCAGGATTTGAACCCTGACTTCCCAGGTTCAAAGTCTGCAGCTCTAACCACTAGGCTATGCCTACTTGGGCCAGGGCACATGCAGGTGACCCCCGCGTTGAATCCGTGTCAGGAGGAACAGGGGTGCCCATCTGTTGTTTTCGGTGGCTGGCTGCTGTCCTGGGAGCGGGCTACCGCTTTTCACACCTCGGAGCGGAAAACTGAAGCATGGCCACCGCTGGCCTCCCTACCAGGTATCTGGGCAACATATGAAAATTCGAACACTGCGCTCAGTGAGGGGACGATCCCAAACCACGTGCGTGCTCACTTGCTCATGGGTTCTCTCACCTCTTCTTCCTGTGCTGGGTTAGTGAGCGGCGTGCCCGTGAACCCGAAGCCTTTGTAAGGAGGAGCGTTGAGGGAGGTGGTGAGGCCCACTTCTACTACCAGCACTTTCAGGTCGCAGCCGACTATTTGGATGCCGCAGTGATTTTCTCATCGGCGCCGAGGCAGTCACGCTGGGTCCCGGAGCGACTGCACCTTTGGTGCCATGCGCCAATCAGGAGTGTCCACATCGGCACGGAGGAGGCGTGCCTGAGAGAATTTCCCCTTCGGTGCTATGTGCCAATCAGGACTGTCCATGTCGGCGTAGGGGGTCGGCTGCCATGGCACCCCCCCAATGGCACCATGTGGGAGGAGTTCTGGAAGTTGATCAAGGTGACGGTAGAGCGCAGGAAGGCTACGGGCAGCAGGATGGAGTCCCAGGAGCTGTGCTTCGGGCGGAGTTGGTGCCATTGGGATGAACTGACGTTGGACATTGCAGAGCTCGCAATGGGGATGGAGGCCTTGAGGCACATCCTGAGTGCACGATACCAGCAGCATCAGAGATAAGTCCTCTATCCCATGTGGCAGCATGACTGGGGATGGAGGCTCTGAGGCACATCCCGATCAGCTATGGCAGCATCAGACGTGGCAGCGTGACTGGGGATGGAGGCCCTGAGGCACATCCCGAGCGGCTGTAGCAGCATCAGACGTGGCAGCGCAACTGGGAATGGAGACCCTGAGGCACATCCCGAGCGGCTGCAGTAGCATCAGAAGATCATGGGCTGCAGCTGCATCAGAAGGCGGTCAAGTTCTGACTAGGAGGTGAGCGCAGCATCTGTTTTGGCTTTGGTCAGCACGTAAGCGGCTGCAGCTGCAGGAACGGCGGAGTGGCGAGCACATGGCTGGCCGGGCGAGCACATGGCTGGCCGGGGATTCCGGCCAGCCCTTCCTGAATGGATCTGAAAGAATGGAAGGGTCAGAAAGAGCATTAGAAGATTTTAAACAAAGTAGGTACAGAATTGTTCTTATTTTCTTCAGAATAAGTTAAGGATTTGTGTCATTTCAGTAGGAGAGTAGAGAGATCCGTCTTGCTGGCAAGGCGGAAGAACTGAAACTGGCTAGCTAGGGGTGGGCCGGGGGGGTGGGGCCAGTTGGCTTATGCTCAGAAGGGCAAAAGCCCTTCTGAGCTATGGACAGTACTTCCGTCTTGACGCCGTTGGTTGACATCACCAAGTGTGGCTGACTCATCCTGCTTGTCCTAGGAGAAACATTTTGTGTCCAAGAGACACAACAGGGTGCACAGGGATGGGAGGTATTCTCTCTCATCGGGGACATTAGTCTGGAGCTTCTTCGGGCTCCACACTCTCACCGAAGTTGTTTAACATTTATGTCTCCCCATTGTATTCAGAATTTTGATTTTTCATATTGTTTTTATGTCAGCGATTTACAGAAGCTTGTGCACTTGGAACTACAGAAGGATGAAACCTTTGTAAGATTGAATCCTTGTACTGTACAGATAGTATTGTAAAGTGGTATGGTTTCAATATATTAAAATCAAACCCAAAGAAATCAGAGATGCTGTCAGCTTGTAAGAAAGGAATGGAAAGTAATTGGGAGTTGAGACTCACTGCTTATTCCTACTTCCGAGGATGTACCCATTTAGGGTAATATTTACTGAAATATCTATTTATCTTCATGTGGATATTCAGCGAATATATCCATCTAGTCAGACCACTGCATTTGCAGGCCTAACTTTAAATAAATAATTTAGCTGCATAAAGTTATCTTAATTTTATATAAATAATTTAGCATGAATTAGGACTGCCTTTCTAGGTTCAGACTTATACAGATAAGCTATCCAGAAAGAAAAAAAAACACACTTGGGTTGTAATGGTAACTTTTCCCCAAATATTAGAAAGTCAGGTTGTGGTGGTTGTTGTCATGAACAGAATATGAGAATGAGTTTCTTGCTTTGGTGAAATGAAGGGATGGAGGGATTTGTATTCATTGGCAAGTAAAGCAAGGCTATGCTTGAGGAGAGACATTTTAGAATGGACATCCAAGTGCAATCTGAAGCCAGAGCATCTGAAAAAAGAATAGATATGTCCAAGTGTAGCACGATTTCACCAACTTGAACATGTCCAATATTGACGTCTGCCAGGGTGTCTACATAGACATCGCCAGAGTAATATTTCAAAACCTTGACATTTAGGAATAGCCTAATGGTTCGAGTAGTAGGCTAGGGCCAGGGAAACCAGGGTTGAAATCCCACTGCTGCTATCACTGTGATTGTTTTGAGTACTGTGGGTGATGGCGTGCCATAGTCGCTGCACCCTCTGGATGTTTTTCAGCCAAAACAAACACTTTCCTGTGTGGAGAACATAAGAACATAAGATATGCCATACTGGGTCAGACCAAGGTCCATCAAGCCCAGTATCCTGTTTCCAACAGTGGCCAATCTAGGTCATACGTACCTAGCAGTTTCCCCAAAAGACACATGTTCTGCAATGCTTGTACTGGGTCAAGCATTGATATCCTGGGTCCCTTCTTAATAATGGTTTATGGACCTTTCCTCCAGGAACTTGTCCAAACCTTTTTTAAACCCAGCTACACTAACAGCCTTTACTACATCCTCCGGTAACAAATTCCAGAGTTTGATTACACGTTGAGTGAAAAAATATTTTCTTTTATTAGTCTTAAATAGTTTACCCTGTAGCTTCATTGCATGTCCCCTAGTCTTTCTATATTCTGATAACGTAAACAGTCGATCTACGTTTACCCGTTCCACTCCGTTCATTAATTTATAGACTTCTATCATATCTCCCCTCAGCTGTCTCTTTTCCAGGTTAAAGAGCCCTAACCTTTTTATCCTTTCTTCATGGGAGTATCCTTTCATCCCCTTTACCATTTTGGTGGCTCTTCTCTGAACCTTTTCTAATAACGCTATATCCTTTTTAAGATACAGCGACCAGAATTGCACACAATATTCAAGGTGCGGTCTCACCATGGAACGGTATAGAGGCATTATAATATCTTTAGTTTTATTTTTCATTCCATTCCTTATGATACCTAGCATTCTATTTGCTCTCTTGGCTGCCGCTGCACAGTGGGCCGAGGGTTTTAACATGTTATCCACAATGACGCCTAAATCTTTTTCCTGGGTGGTGGTTCCTAATGTGGAATCTTGCATCGTGTAACCATAGTTTGGGTTGTTCTTCCCTAGGTGCATAACTTTGCACTTGTCCACATTAAATTTCATCTGTCATTTTGATGCCCAGTCTTCCAATTTATCAAAATCCTCTTGCAATTTTCCACAATCCTCTTCGGTTTTAACAACTTTAAATAGTTTTGTGTCATCTGCAAATTTGATAACCTCACTCGTTATTCCACTTTCCAGGTCATTTATGAATATGTCAAAAAGCAGCGGACCTAGCACAGATCGCTGGGGTACACCACTATTCACCTTTCTCCATTGGGAAAATTGGCCATTTAGCCCAACCCTCTGCTTTCTATCTTTTAACCAGTTCCTGATCCACAGTAGTACACTGTCTCCTATCCCATGGCCCTTTAGTTTTGCCAAAAGTTTCTGATGAGGGACCTTGTCAAAGGCTTTCTGAAAGTCCAGATACACTATGTCAACTGACTCACCTTTGTCCACCTGTTTATTCACACTTTCAAAAAAACATAACAGATTAGTAAGACAAGATCTTCCTTGTCTAAAGCCATGTTGGCTGTCTCCCATTAGGCCATGACTATCTACTTGCTGAGTAATTTTATTCTTTATGATGGTTTCTACCATTTTTCCCGGTACTGACGTGAGGCTCACAGGTCTGTAGTTTCCCGGATCACCCCTCGAACCCTTTTTAAAAATTGATGTTACATTGGCGATCCTCCAATCTTCAGGTATTAGAGATGATTTTAATGATAGTTCACAGATTACACAGGTACACTACCAAAAAACTGCCTCCAGTTTTGCAACTGATTCCTATAGATTTTGGGGTGCTGAATCCAGGACAAATAGCCAAAATGTTCCATCACGTCAAGTTTTCTTGCAAAATTAGATTTCTTACCCATATAAGGAATGTTCACATAATTTCTTTTTAGCCGACTGCAGTTTATTTTCTTGGCCCAAAATAGAGGTTGTAATGGTTAACTAACTAGAAACACTCCCTCATGATATTTTAGAGTGTTTTGTATTCATTTTATACATTAACAGGACAATTGGGAGGCGGGGGGCTAAATCCAGTACTCGCGCTGGCGCATGTTCTTTCCTGTTCGCCTCGCCTCGTTCGCTCGCTCAAACACGGTGGTTGCGACATGAAAGTTCCTGTCAAATTTCAGTTTCTTGCAAGTTCATTATTACCTTTTGTTTGCTCAGTCGTAATCCAGCTTTATTCCGAAGTGGTTCACTACAGTTGTAGTTTGCAGTGCTGTGTATTTGTGATGGCTCACAGAGCCAGAGGTTGCGTCAACCCTCCGGACAGTTTTTGTTTTATTTGTGGGGAATATACCGTGAAAAAGCGGCAGAGGAACATTTCTGCATTTATTTAAAAAGTATATTTCGCCTATTTCAGTTTGAAGTTAGGCGATCAAGACAAACCGTGGGCTCCTCACAAAGTGTGCAAGACATGTGAGGAAGATCTACGCTTATGGATGAAAGGTAAAAAACAAGCATTTCGTTTCGGAATACCTATGATGTGGCGTGAACAAAGAGACCACAGCAGTGACTGCTGTTTTTGCTCTTGCATTGTGAAGGGATACAACTTAAAAAATAAGAACGTAATAAGTTACCCCAACCTTCCCTCAGCAATTAGGCCTATGCCTCATAGCAACGAAGTACCTGTGCCTGAACCACCAAAATCCTTGGATCATATTTGTGTGGACGGTTCTGATCATGATGAGACTCATCAGATGGCTTTTCCTGATGAGTCCAGTGCTTCCGAGTTTGAAACTGAACCAGATCTGAAACCTGAACTTTTCTCTCAAGCTGAATTGAATGATTTAGTCCGGGATTTAGGACTCCCAAAAGATGCTGCCCAACTGCTAGGTTCTTGGCTTAAACAGAAAAATCTATTGTCACCAGGAACAACTTTTTATTGGTACCGCAACCGCGAGACACAATTTTTGAAGTATTTCAGCAAAGAGGAAGATTTGGTATTTTGCAACGATATATACGGAGTGATGGAAAAGTTTAAACTCAAGTATGATCCTGCTGAATGGCGGCTGTTCATTGATTCGTCAAAAGACAGCATAAAAGGTGTTCTTCTTCATAATGGCAACACATTCGCTTCAGTTCCTATTGCTCACTCTGTTATTCTCCAAGAAAAATACGAGAATTTGTCCCTGATTCTTCAGAAGATTCGTTATGATGAGCATAAGTGGATGATTTGTGGAGACTTTAAAATTCTATCCATGCTATTAGGGCAGCAATCCGGTTTCACCAAATATCCCTGCTTCCTTTGCTTGTGGGATAGCCGGGCCCGCGACCTACACTGGGGGAAAAAAGACTGGCCAATTCGGGAGTATTTGAGACCCGGTGAGAAAAATGTTCTTCATGAGAGCTTGGTACCTCATGATAAAATTCTATTACCACCTCTCCACATTAAGTTGGGTCTCATTAAGCAATTCATCAAGTCCCTTCCAAAAGATGGTGAGTGCTTTCGGTACCTTTGCTCAAAGTTCCCCCGACTTTCTGAAGCAAAGCTAAAGGAAGGAGTGTTTGTTGGCCCTGATATAAGGAAACTCATTTCAGATGGAGCATTCGCTGAAACGATGTCTGAGAAGGAAAAGGAAGGTTGGGATTCCTTCAAGGATGTTGTTTTCAAATTCTTGGGGAACAGGCGGGATGAGAACTATAAGGATATTGTTGCCAGGATGCTCAATGCCTTCAAAGAACAAGGCTGTAACATGAGCCGGAAAGTCCATTTCTTGCACTCCCATGTGAACTACTTTCCCGAAAACTTGGGGGCGTACAGTGAAGAACAAGGTGAAAGGTTTCACCAGGACATCAAGGACGCAGAGAGAAGGTACCAAGGAAGATGGAACACCACTATGATGGCTGATTTCTGCTGGTTGCTGCTGCGGGAAACCCCAGATGAAAAATACGCCAAGCAGCGCACCAAGAGAAGCATTCGGGGGAAGAAGAAACGGGCCCACCAGGAGATTGATTGACCCAAGAATGACTTTAAAATCTAAACTGTGTTGACAAATATCGTGTTTTTACTAAACTTTGAAATAAAAATTTGCTAGTTATTACCACAGTGTTGGATCTCATTTATTAGAATTTTATTTTCACACCATCGGGTGTTTGTCTTCATGTATTGCAATGGTGCGGTTTGCGTTTTCTATTCTTACATACATACCTGTACAACATTTTTTGCACATTTCTTTGCTTTGCTTTGTGTCTAACCTCGCTCTTATATGCTCAATGTTTGTGCACATGTATGTGGCTGTTTTAAGTGCAGACAATTTTGCTACCATCACAGTGTGTTTTGTTGACATTACTCTATTCTTATGTGCTGCCTTGTTACAATTTTCTTTATTCTTATTTGAATAACTACTAAACAATTAGTATAAAGAATTCATCCAAGAAACTTTTATCTCGATCGCACTCAATCTGAAACGTTCACCTCAAACTGCTAACCCAATGTAGCAAAAAATCTGTACGTGATGGAGCAAATTGGTTACCAGATTTGGATTCAGCGCACCAAAAAACGTAAAAATCAATCAAAACATTTGAGGCAGTTTAAAAAAAATTTTTTTTAGTGTACCTGTGTTACTAATAGCAGGTCTGCAATCTCATATTTCAGTTCTTTCAACACCCTTGGATGTATACCATCCAGCCCAGGTGATTTGCTACTCTTCAGTTTATCTAATAGTTGTAATACATTTTCCCGATGTATCGATATTTCCTTCAATTCTTCCGCACCTTTAAATACCACTTCAGTCATGGGTAACATCCCTACTTCTTCCTCAGTAAAGACCAAAGCAAAGAATTAATTCAGTCTCTCCGCTATCGCCTTGTCGCCTCTTAGTGCCCCTTTAACTCCTCTATGATCTAATGGTCCAACTGACTCTCTCACAGGTTTTTTATTACGAATGTACTTGAAAAAATCTTTATTTCGCGTTTTTGCTTCCGCAGCAAGCTTCTTCTCAAATTCTCCCTTTGCCTTCTTTATCAATGCCTTGCATTTGACCTGCCAGTGCTTGTGCAGTTTCCAGGTTTCATCGTTTGGATCTTTTTTCCATTTCCTGAAAGATGCTTTTTTGGCAACAACAGCCTCTCTGACCTCACCTTTAAACCATGCTGGCAGTTTTTAGGACTTCCTTCCACTTTTCTTAAAGCGTGGAATACAGCTGGTCTGGGCTTCCAAGATAGTATTTTTCAACAACACCCAAGCTTGATGTAAGTCTTTAACCTTTGCAACTGCTCCTTTTAGTTTTTTCTTAACTATTTTCCTCATTTTATCATAGTCTCCCTTTCGAAAGTTAAATGGTAGTACTGTGGATTTCCTTACTATCCCTTCTCCCCTAATTAAATCAAAGGCGATCATGTTATGATCACTATTGCCAAGTGCCCCCAACACCCTTATCTCTTGCACTAGATCTGGTGTTCCACTAAGGACTAGGTCTAATATGGCTTCCCCTCTGGTCGGTTCATGAACCAGCTGCTCCAAGAAACAGTCATTTATGTCATCTAGGAACTTTATCTCCCTAGCATGTCCTGCCGTGACACTGACCCAGTCGATACCGGGGTAATTGAAATCGCCCATTATTATTACCGTGCTGTAACTTTTGTTAGCTTCCTTGATTTCTTTGAGCATTTCATCATCCATTTGTTCATTCTGGCCAGGCGGTCGATAGTACACCCCCACCGCCATCGTCTTCCCCTTTTTACATGGAATTTCAATCCATAGAGATTCTACAGCAAATTATGTTTCCTGCAAAACTTTAATCCTTTCTGACTCAATGCCCTCTCTAACATAGAGCGCAACCCCTCCACCAATTTGATCAGCTCTATCATTACGATATAGTTTGTACCCAGGTATCACAGTGTCCCACTGGTTGTCCTCCTTCCACCATGTCTCTGATATTCCAATCACATCTAACCTCTCATTTAGTGCTATATATTCTAACTCTCCCATCTTATTTTTTAGACTTCTAGCATTTGCATACAAGCATTTTAGAGACTATTTTATTTATATTAATTTGGCTATTGGTAGACATGGGTAATTTGGGATTTTTAAGCTGTGTCTGCTCCATACTCGAGGGCATTTGGGCTACTTTACTCTTTTTTGGAACCTCTCTGCTTTTGGTAGTATCCTTCAAGGATACATTCTTCCGAACCATCCGCTCTTGGGCGACTGTCGGCTTTCCCCTATTATCTAGTTTAAAAGCTGCTCTATCTCCTTTTTAAAGGTTAATGCCAGCAGCCTGGTTCCATCCTGGTTAAGGTGAAGCCCATCCCTTCGGAAGGTCTAAACTTAGATGCGACTCTGGATGTCCAGGATGTCTGAGATCAGGCAGTGACATCCAGGTTTCTGGAAATGCCTCAGGCAGGCTTGGACATCCTCACACCCTGGGATGTCCATAGACCTGGCTTGTAAAGTGATTTAGAGATGTTTCTATGCCTGTTTTCAGATGTCCAAAGCACAAATAGGGCTTCCAAAATAAACTCAATGGAGGCCAATTCCCATCAGGGCTCATCCCGACCACCCGGACATCCAAAATTTGGATGGGCTGGTCCTGCACCCGATTCTGATCCTGCAATGGCTTGACATCCCCGCAGAATCAGAATCAGGTGCAACGGGCCTGAATGGGCAGGCCATGTCCCGAATCTGAGGGCCTGGACGTCCAGCACATTCCCCTCACAATGCAGCCGAGGCTCCTGCATGGAGCCCAGTGGTGTGGCGTCCTGTCGCCATGGCACCAGAACACCATGCAGGAGTCCCGACTGCTAGCCAACTCCTGCTGCGCACAGCTTCCTGCAGCCCAACCCCCAATTGAGCTTCCCAAGGCAAGGATCGGGCTGCAGGGAACCTCTTGCCCCCGCTCACCTCCTGCTGGGTTCCCACTGCTTCCACCGCGATTGTCGGGTGAACTTATTCCACTCTCAAGCAAGGGTCCCGTCTCCAGCCTGCCCTCGCTTATTCTCAGGCCTGCCCCTGAACAGAGCTCCCCACACATCACCTCTATACATATAGTAAGGGAGCTCTGGGGTGGGAATCGTCCCCCTGGCGTTTAATGGGAATGGATGTAATATCTTGTAGTTTTGATTTTAATGTGCCTAGTTCACCACCATAAATGGGCTTAGTTGGAGGCCAGAAAGGTGATTGAAAAATTCTGAAATGCAAGATCATCTAACTATCACCACTGTCTACATAACTTTTGACCCCACCCCTGGAATGCTCCAGCCCCTCTTAAAGTTATTGATATGGGTTTAAACCATATACTGACTTATACAGGAAAAATATATCCATTTAGTATACCAAGAATTTAAATAAAATTATTTCTGCAGTCAGTAGCCAATGCTGGCCACACAACTGCTTCTGAATGTGAACCCCAGTATTTTTTGTTATTTAGATGGTAACACTGGACTCAAATTTGTCACTGAAGCTTCAGATCCTGCCAGATTTTAGTGTTGTTTTTGCCCAGCTATCTGCTAGAGTTACTAACATGTACTACCACATTACCACAAGCTAATGCGTCTAACTAGGTCTCATTGTATAAAACAAGTCCTGTAGTAAAATAATGTGAATTAATGGCCCTAGAATGCATGAATAGTAACTTTGACCATATGCCTGTTATGCCAAGTATGACCCTATTTTAATCAAGATATATTTGCATCAGTTATTCACACGTGTCACGTCATTTGCTGATTATGTTAATATTTTGTTTCTAGAGCTTCCTGAAAAGGAAGTGCACAAGCTTCAACAGGTACCTAATGTGGCTGGCTGGTTGTTAGTGAATGCCCAAGGGAAAGACTACATCTCTCCTATTCTAAAACAACTAGTTGCCTGATACCCATCAGGAAACATTTAAACTGTTGATCCTCATTTTTTAACCTCTCCAAGGTTTAAGTCCTGGCTATCTGATGGAAGATTGAGGTTTTATGCTCCCTCTAAGTCATAATAGCCATCCGATGAAATATTACTCCAGGCCCCTTCACTTTGAGATGTTGAAATAGTGGAAATATATAAGCAGGCATTTTTCTGTGCCACATCTGTAAATTGGAACAAAGTCTAAATGCCCCAATAGCCATTTCGGTTTAGGAGTCTTGCAAAGTCCTGGTTATTCTTTAGTCTTCTATTTTAATTGGATAACAAAGAGGCCCTTTTACTAAAAGGTGCTGTGGTGTTGCATCTAACGCATGCCCATAACGCACCGATGGCACGTTAGGTGCGACACCACCATGCTTACTGTCAGAGCTGGAAAGCAGGTTCCTACCAGTCCAACCTGCCCTAATGTGGCATAAAAATAGCACGGGTGCACTTATCTCCACCTGTGCTAATGGCCTGCCTTGCACTTAACCCGAGGTGCACTGACTGCAAGGCGCTCACCACCCCTAACCTGCTCACTTACCTATATGTGAAGCGCTGTTAACACAGGTAACAACATAGGGGTTAGCACATGCTATGACCCATACTAACTGCTTAGTGCATTTTAGTAAAAGGGCCCCATAGTCTGATGTTGCTTCCTTTTACCTATTGATGGCATTATAATTTAGTTTTTCTATCTTGTTGCTTCCATGTTATGTCATTCCTCTTGCCCTGTTTTGTCTTTGATGGATTATATTTTTATTTTATTGCCTATAGTTTGTGGTATGTTTGTGTTATCTTTTGTTGTTTGTATTTTAATTATTATTTATCTGGGGGGGAGTTTTTATGGTTTTATTTTATATTTAACTATTATTCTTTTTGCTATATTTTTACCATAAATTACCTTTGAACTACCTTGGTGAAGATGTTTAAGAACTTCAATCTAATAAACAAATTAATCAAAAATGGTAATACTAGCCTTTTTCTTTGTTAATGCCCAAGGGCACATTGACTTTGCCTCAGGCTCTCATAGCCTCTCACCAGGGATGACACACGCTATGAAATGTGCTTCCTGCATATCGCTGTTACTCTAATAAGGATATGCTGAACTTTTGGAATCACACAAAAGCACCACAAATTCTATTCTTGTGCATAAGCGAGGTTCAAATAAGGAGATTGTTCTTCTAACTGCAGTACTGAGGCATCCATTCTGATGTCCAAATTATTTGTGAAGTTGAAAATTATTGTTCAGTAGTTACCTGACAATTATTTTGAGGTTTTCCAGTTCACCCTTGCAAGCTGCTGAATAAAACTGCCCCGTGATATGTTACCAACCTGAACAAACTATAATGCCCTTGCCAAAGTCATGTTGTCTATGAAAGGCAGATTTTATGCAAATATTAAATGTGACAATGGAGAATAACTGAAGGGTGTTAAGTAGAAACTGCTAGTAACTGCTGACAGTACCTGAAAGATAATGACACTAATTAATGGTATTCCCAGCGATAGGGCCAACGAAGGAATAGGGAATGCAACAGCATTTCTGCTTTCCTGGTAGAATTCTTATTGAATATAAATTAAGAGCAGAAAATGTCACACTCTAATTAGCTTTGCTAAATAGCTAAGAAAAGACATAAAGCAAACAAGCAGTATGACTCCTCAGAATTAATTTATGAGCAACAGCCCCCTATATTCATTGAATTAAAGTTACATGAAAAAAAATGTAAAGGTAATGTCTATTTCCTCCTTGTTACTGCTATCACATTAAGCTATAGAGTCAGGATTAGAGAAGAACAAAATTCATTCTGACATAGCATACAAGAAACATGTATATTTTCTGATGACTCCATGAAAAATTCATAAGCTAAACCTTTTTCAGCCTTCATGGAAACATGAAATTCATGCTAGCTGTCCACATACACAGAAGTCATCTTTACTGGCAACTCTAGTAACCAGTCAACACAAACTCAATTGAAAGGTAACTTCGTAACAGGGCGCTTAGGTGAAATGTCCAAAACAGCAACTTTTTTTATAACAGCAACATAGGTGTCCGTGTGTCTTTATTTAATAGGCTCATACAGTAACCCCCACAGCGTACAAATCCTCTAACGCAGTTGTAAACCTGTTCCAAAGAAAGTTTTATAAGTGCATGTACTATATGAGGGTAATTTTATAGCACAATACCTAGGTTAATGCAATCAAAACGTGTCTCTTTTAAGCATAATTATAGAAGTAGGTACCTACTTGTCTATAACAGAAGCATAAATAGCAGAGATCATGCCTTCATTTTAGGCCTGGTCATTTACATGTACTCTATAGCTGGTGTAATGAATGTGCATTAAAATCTTCAAGTGCGCAAGTAAATTAAGACATTTTATAACCAATGTGTGTATGTGCAAACTCTGCGCACGCTCCACCCAGACCATGCCTCAAGTTGAGCCTACGTCTTCTACACCAGTCTGTATTTTACAGGAGGCGTAAACTGCTAGATACGCGCATGAATGATTTTATAAAACTACCTCTGGAGTGATTTCTGAACAGGTCACCTAGGTTAGAAGTACAAGCAGACACCTATTTTAAAGACACGGAGGAGATTCTCGAAACCTGCACTATCGTGGCTCAAATTCCCCTGTGTACCTTTGCACCTTCTTGTAAATTAAGATAAAAGAACGCACATCAGCCAACAGCCTCCACCTGCTCATACAACCGGAAACCAGCGCACGTCCCAGAAGAAGTCAAACACGCAACCGAGTCAGCACCCCAAATGAGTACAAGCACACACGCAAGGACACAACAGACAGAGCTCTCTCCATGGCTGCTCCAACAATATGGAACAATCTACCGGACGATCTAAGGGCAACTCCAGACCTCAAAGACTTCAGAAAACAACTGAAAACCATGCTGTTCATAGAGCACTATGGTCACATCACATAACCTAAGAGAATGGATAACAGCACTCCAATCCTCCCAAACAACTGAATATATATAAAATATGATTCTAGCACCACTGTAAATAGCCCACCCTGTATATAGCTCAAACAAATCAAGCACCCAACACATCCCTCACACAACTAAGTTTTATCCTCACTGCATGTACAACACACACACTTTACCTGATTGCTTGCTGTGATACCACCTTGATTATTAAGATAAGGCGGTTTAGAAATACTGTTAAATAAATAAAATAAATAAATAAATAAATAAAAAGTGAAGCACATGTGCACTTTGTGACTCCACCCATCCTCTACCCAGACTAGATCCCTGAGTACGCCTACATGTGGGTCTTGAAAAAGTATATGCCTTCTGGTCGCCATGCCTACTCTTATGCACGTAACCAAACCAGTGGGTTGATTCTACAAGAGGCCTTTTACACATAAAAACATCTTTTATGACATGACTGCCTGTGAGGGTAATTTTAGGACAGGCCGCCTACCTTTAGAGAGCAAGAAGCCACCTATTTTAGTCCCATTTTCTAAAATACTTGGACAAATCCTGCAGCAATCATGTCTAAATGGAAGGCGCGGACATTGAGTATGCTCGAGAGCAGGCGTAAACGTTATCTCATGTTTTATAAGCTATGCACATAAATTGTGATTTCGCACTCCCGCCACCAAAATTCTACCTCTGGCTTGCATCACGTGTATTTTTGCATGACCTAATTTTTAAGAACCAAACTAGGCTTCCTGGCATGCCAGTGCAGTAGGCACAATCTTGAATTGCCCCTTCCGTTTATGAGTGTATACATACGTATTGTTTCATTACATTCATTTTCCACATATAAAACATGATTTAAATGTAAAAAAAGCTGTATAAAATTCCCCCTCCCCCACATTTCCTAATAGAGTCTTTAAAAGATAGCTAACACCTGTTGCATCATCTTCTATAACATCAGCAAAATTTGTTCCTTCCTCTTCGAACACACTACCAAGACCCTTATCTACTCTCATCACTTCCCATCTAGACTACTGCAGCTTGCTCTACACTGGTCTCCCATAGAATCATCCATCTCCCCTTGAGTCTGTTCCAAACTCAGCTGCATGGCTTATCTTCTACTAATGTCGCTACGCTCGCATAACCCCTCTTCTCAAGACACTACATTGCCTCCTTATCAGTTTCCACATACAGTTCAAATTTCTCCTACTGATTTACAAATACATTCATTCTCCAGTTCCTCACTACTTTCCTCTCTTAGCTCTCTCTACACCTCTCCTTGGGAACTCTGCTCTTCTATGTGTGCTATTCTCTTCCGCTGCCAACTCCAGACTTCAATCTTTCTACCTTGCTGCATTTTATGCCTGGAATGGATTACCTGACCTGCTACGTCAGGCTCCATCTCTGGCCCAGTTCAAATACAAGCTAAAATCTCATCTCGTCAAGGCCGCTTTTGGATCCTGACTCCCTTATTCCCCTGCCGACACCCATGTGTACTTTAATCGTTTCTCTTATGAATTCCCCAGTCCCGTCTTTGTTGTGTTTGTCCATCTTAGCAGATTCTAAGCTCCGTGGAGCAGGGACTGTCTTTTAAGTCTATGCATACAGCGCGGCAGATGCCTAGTAGTACTCTATAAATGGTTAGTAGTAGTAGTAGAGTGGGGTGGAGCAGGGACTGTCTTTTAAGTCTATGCATACAGCACGGCAGATGCCTAGTAGTACTCTATAAATGGTTAGTAGTAGTAGTAGAGTGGGGTGGAGCAGGGACTGTCTTTTAAGTCTATGCATACAGTGCGGCAGATGCCTAGTAGTACTCTATAAATGGTTAGTAGTAGTAGTAGAGTGGGGTGGAGCAGGGACTGTCTTTTAAGTCTATGCATACAGCACGGCAGATGCCTAGTAGTACTCTATAAATGGTTAGTAGTAGTAGTAGAGTGGGGTGGAGCAGGGACTGTCTTTTAAGTCTATGCATACAGCGCAGCAGCTGCCTAGTAGTACTCTATAAATGGTTAGTAGTAGTAGTAGAGTGGGGTGGAGCAGGAACTGTCTTTTAAGTCTATGCATACAGCGCGGCAGATGCCTAGTAGTACTCTATAAATGGTTAGTAGTAGTAGTAGAGTGGGGTGGAGCAGGGACTGTCTTTTAAGTCTATGCATACAGTGCGGCAGATGCCTAGTAGTACTCTATAAATGATTAGTAGTAGTAGTAGAGTGGGGTGGAGCAGGAACTGTCTTTTAAGTCTATGCATACAGCGCGGCAGATGCCTAGTAGTACTCTATAAATGATTAGTAGTAGTAGTAGAGTGGGGTGGAGCAGGAACTGTCTTTTAAGTCTATGCATACAGTGCGGCAGATGCCTAGTAGTACTCTATAAATGATTAGTAGTAGTAGTAGAGTGGGGTGCCTTTGCTTTTGTATGTGTTCACTAGGTTACTTTTAACACTACAACCCCATGCTTAAAATGATAGATAGAGGTTGCATGGAAACCAATGTGCATTAAGTGCAAAGCCTCCGTAGTAACTGTCAGGGGCACAACCAGCGTGTTCCCAACAGTTAACGTGCGCGGCGCTCTTACCAATCATGCAGTTACCTCCACCTATTGAGTTGGCATTAGGTGTACTCATGCTAAAAGCAACATTGACGGCATGCAAGAGATACCCCCACACTAACCGCTGTGTGCTCACCAGGTCCACTCTCCACTCCAACCCGCCCATTTGGCAACCTAACATGCGATTGGCAGTTAGCATGAAAATCAGTATGCGTTAACTGTCATGCCCCGCGGTAGCTGTTGCCATGGCCCAAGCACACAGTTAATGCATCCCAAATCGCACATTGCCTGCATAGCACGCTTTAGTAAAAGGACACCAAACATTTCCTCAGTGTAATAAGAGTGAGGTCACTTGCAGCAAGGTCAAAGTTGAAAAGCTATAAAATGCTAAGTATTATGATTTTCACCTTCTTCTTTGTCTAAGGTAACTAGTACAACGGTTTTGAAAGCTGGCCCCCATTTTGACTTACAGTCCAGATGCCACACAAATCTTAATAAGCGTAATCTCAAAAAAATAACACATTCCCTGCACTATATGTGTCCATTGGATGATGGATAGGAAAATTCAGATGACTTATTTGCAAGAGCACCAGTTATTGGAGAAAGCTAAGCAGAAAATATTATAACTCCCCAAAAATGTATCTTAGTATATTTACTGTTGCCTCTCTGTATCTGTACGTTACTGCTTGCAATTCTCTTTAACTATTAATGTAATCTGTCTGGCTAGGAAAAAAAACGGCCATTTTCCCCACAGCTTAATGAGATATAAAAGAAAACATTTGCACAATGGATTACTAATAAGTTATTTCTGTTGCCCTTATATTAACATTTGTGTCGAGAGATCAGACCAGCTAAGTAAGGCAGAGGTAGAAGGGGAATTTATGGCCCACTGTGCCTGTCAGTTTTACTGTCTCCCACGTACATAACACTCCGATCAGCAACTCTGCACTAAGTTATTCTTAATTGCTGTATATTATGAGAAACATTTGTTGTTTCTTTATCATCTTACATTTGTCTCATTATCTGAGGTCTACTATTGAAGTGCTGCCTCTAATTTTCTGTCTTTGACTTATGTTCTCCATTAGAGCAGCCATCACGCTTTTCCTTATGACAGAATTGACCTATTTTCCTTTAGCCCATCTTTCTTGGTATTACCAAACATATTCATTCTGCTAACTCTATGCTCCTCTGTTTTGCTGTGCCAAGAAATTTCTCCTAATAATCTTCCTAATTACCTTCCTCTCATGTTTAAATCCATATACATCCATCTCTTTAGCTTCATGATGAATGTATTAAGTGTAGGCCGCTTAGCTTTGATGCTTTTAAATCATGGAGGTGTTGATTCACCCAAAATCTTGAGGACAGAAAGGAGACTGAAGTGAATAGCTATTTGGGCATGCTGCTGAATAAAATGATGTATTTGCTAGCCAAAGCTTGAGCTAAGCCAAAATAGAGGCAAAAGGGACAACAATTGATGTTCTAATAAGATTTGGAGCCCACCTTGCTCCAAACCATTTCTCTGTGCATAATTCTGATTATCCCTTTTCAGACATGCAGGGTCGTTCAAGTGATATTGATCCTCTATAGAAAGAAGCCCAGATCCCACAGTGAGCACACCTGAGGAAAAGATGAGAAGCAAAAACATTTCCCTGCACGTGTGTCATTTTCATGCCGTCTAAAACATTTATTCACCAAACTCCTTAGGAATTAATGGGGAAAATCCCAGCAGTCACATACATTGAAACAATGATTAATGCATTCAAATAACAAACTGCCAGTGCTTTAACGGACTGCAGAGCTTGAGGAGCAATGACATAGAAGGCCAGCATGTGTTCCAATGAAATAAATGTACTTGCTCTCAAATATTCATTCTCTTCTGTATTCTTCATATGGCTATTCTATCCAAAAAGGGATAGCTTTCATAGGAAAGTAGCCAAATACCTTTTCTTTACATATGTAAGGCCTATCAGGATCTTACCAAAGGTGAAGCTAGAGTTATGTGCATGATCCCTGACCACTGGGAAGAACCTTATTGCCATAAAAGTGCCCATACAGAGTCGCTAGGAAGAGTTGTTGTCAGGAGTGGGAGTGGGAGAGGCAACATGCCCAATGCCTGCTCTCTCTAAGGAGTTGAAAGGGGAGAATGTTTGGTGATAAAGAAGAAGTTGGTGCCGTCTTGAATGTGGATAAATTTATCTCCAGGAACAAGCCGGAATGTAGTCATCACATATGGGTATCGTCGGTACCGACGGAGCCTGCGCGGGAACGCTCCCCAGCGTCCAATTAGGAAGCTTTTGGGAGCATCCCACAGCGCCTGTGTGCTGCCTTCCCGCCTTTCCCAAATGCCTCTCTCCAGTTCTTCATTTTCCGCGGAGCCAGCAGGTCGTGTTCCTGTCACCGCAGAAAATTTTCTTCTTTTTTTGTGGTCGCGTCTGCCTTCCTCGACGCTTTACCGGTACCGCCGTTTTTTTCTTTCTTCATTCTTTTCATTAAAAAAAAAAATTCTTAGTACTTTTTCCTTTTCTTTTCAGGTGCATGCGCCATTTTGGGCCTTAGGCCCAGGATTTTTTTCCATAATGGAGAAACCCTCCTCGGGTTTTAAAAAGTGCACCAAATGTGGCGGTACCATCTCTGTCACCGACACCCATGAGTGGTGTCTGAAATGTTTAGGTCCTGACCATTCCATCTCGGAATGTATGGCCTCTGCCATGATGTCCAAGAGAGGTCAACAGAACCGAGCTGCCAAGCTCAGTTTCCCTCTGATGCAGCTTCAGTGGCATCGACATCTTCCAGGGCTTCGTCTTCCTCCCGTGGATCTCAGGTAACTAAACATAAGTCTAGCCAATCCTCAAAGGGTAGATCTCCTTCTAAGCATCGAGATGCCTCTGGCATTGCCCTTGAGAATTCTGCACCAGCAAAATTGCCCCGGCGGGAGGCTTCAGCTTCCAAAGCATTATCGGGGCTCCAGGATGTTCTCAAGGCCTCGACCTCAGCAGAACTACTGGTGCCATGATCTGGGGTACCGGCAATCTTCTCCGGTACCGACATCCAGGCATTGGCAGCGTCGATAGACCAGAGAGTCCTGGCTATTGAGCACAGTCTGGTGGCTCTCCTTGCGGCATCAACGCCCTCGGAACCACGACAGACAATCCAACCAGTACCGGCACTGGTATCAGTACCGGTACCGATAGCATCGACATCGACATCGGTGTCTGCATTGCTGGTACCCAGTCATCCGATGCCTTCCGGTACCGATACTCCGGTACCGATTACTCCCGGTACCGACTTTCGTCGGTACGGGTATCGGGCTCTTCAAGAGTATCCGGACAGATGGTACTTCGAGTTCTCAGAAGAATCTGAGGATTCTGACAGTTCTGTCGATGCAGGAATGCTTCTCTCAGAGGAGCCCTCCTCCCCTAAGCACAGGATGTCTCCTCCAGAGAATATTTCCTTTCAGGATTTTATCAGGGAGGTTGCTTGGGGTCTGTCCATTACTGTTGCTCCTGAAACAGAGCCCAGAGCAAAGGAGTTGGAAATTTTACAATATCCCAAAACTCCCAGATTGGGGCAAATAACAGCAGAGCATTGGACACTCTCCATCATAAAGGAGGGGTACAAGCTTCATTTTTCGAGCATGCCCCCTCCCACAATAATAAGGCAGTTCAATTCTCCGACCTCTCTCAACAACCTGTTAGGTCAGGAAGTCACTATGCTTCTTGCCCAAGGGGCAATAGAAGAAGTACCCATCCACCAGCAGGGTACAGGGTTTTACTCCCCCTATTTCCTTATCCCAAAGAAAACAGGGGGATACAGACCTATCTTGGACCTCAGAGAATTGAACAAATTCCTTGTCAAAGAGAAATTAAAGATGATTTCTCTCGGAACTCTGCTGCCATACCTTCAGAGTCAGGATTGGCTTTGTTCTCTAGATCTCAAGGATGCGTACACCCGTGTTCTCATCCATCCAACTCACAGAAGGTTCCTTTGGTTCCTTTTTCAAGGAAAGCACTACCAATACAGGGTGCTTCCTTTTGGCCTGGCCTCAGCTCCAAGGGTGTTCACAAAATGCATGGCTGTAGTAGCAGCATTTCTACGCACTCTAGGGATATTCGTCTTCCCCTACTTAGACGACTGGCTCATTCGAGCCCCAACAGAGTCAGAGGCCATTACTTCTCTATCCTGCACAATGCGTATCCTTCAGTATTTGGGTCTGGTAATAAACATCCAAAAATCCAGTCTAACTCCCACTCAGTCTTTAGAGTTTATAGGAGCTTTGCTGGATACCAGAAAGGCAAGGGCCTATCTCCCCCAGGCCCGCTGCTTTCGCAATGTGCAGTTAGCTTCTCAAGCAATGCTAAAGCCTCATCTCACTGCCCGAGAAATGCTACAACTACTAGGCCACATGGTATCTACTGTGCATGTGGTTCCCTATCCTCGCCTTCATATGAGGGCAGCCCAGTGGACTTTATCCACTCAATGGACCCAGGCATCAGGATGCCTGTCAGACAAAATAGCAAACACAAGTCACCTTATTTTGTCCTTCCAATGGAGGAAGTCCACTCAAAACCTGTTGCTGGGGTCCCCTTTTCAACAACCCTTACCCCAAGCAACTCTCACAACAGATGCTTCTCCGATGGGTTGAGGAGCTCAACTGCAGGACCTCTCTAACCAAGGCACCTGGTCTCCACAGTAGACTCATCTACATATCAATCTCTTGGAGCTCAGAGCAATCTTCCTTGCTCTTCGAGTGTTCCACACCCTGCTCAGCTACAAGAGAGTCCTCATTCATATGGACAATCAAGTAACCATGTTCTACGTGAACAAGCAGGGGTGAACAGGCTCTCTGTCGCTTTGCAACGAAGCTTTGCGACTATGGGCCCTCGACAGAGAGCATCAGATTCGTCTCCTGGTAGTGTATCTTCCAGGCATACAAAACTCTTGGGCAGACAGACTCAGTCGAGTTCTGCTTCCACACGAGTGGTCTCAGACCAGGTGACCAAGATTTTTAAAATTTGGGGAACCACGGACATAGACCTCTTTGCAAGTCCGTGGAATGCCAAACTTCCCCAGTTCTGCTCCAGAATTCCGGCTCAGAAGGCTCAGGCCAGGGATGCTTTCCTCCTTTACTGGGGTCAAGACTTCCTGTATGCCTTTCCACCCATTCCCCTAAGTCCCAAAACCCTGTTCAAGCTTCAGAGAGACAGAGGCCGTATGATTCTCATAGCTCCACATTGGCCAAGGCAAGTGTGGTACCCTCTGCTTCTACATCTCTCTCAAGCTCCCTCCCTGGAGTTAAGGTCTGCTCCAGATCTCCTATCCCAGGAGGACGGAATGTTATGGCATCCCAATCCCCAGTCTCTGCGTCTCAGGGCTTGGTTGCTGAAGGCCTAGATCTCCATGATCTTAATCTCCCTCAGCAAGTAAAAGATATTCTTTTTGCTTCCAGGAAACCTTCCACGAGACGCTCTTATGCTTTCAAGTGGAAAAGGTTTATCATATGGTGTTCGCAGAAGGGTCTTAACCCCCTTGCGATACCTCTGGAATCATTGCTGGAGTATCTCCTTCATTTGTCCAATGCAGGTCTTAAGACTAACTCAGTAAGAGTCCATTTGAGTGCTATTGCAGCTTCCTTAAAGCCTCTAAATGGACAGCCTTTTTCCTCTCATCCTCTTATAGCAAGATTTATGAGAGGCCTTCTTCTAACTAAGCCTCCCATTAGGCCACCACCGGTGGCATGGGACTCAAACCTGGTTCTTGGGCAGCTCATGAAGCCACCTTTTGAACCCTTAGCTACTACCTCCTTGAAATTCCTTTCTTGGAAGGTTATCTTTCTCATTGCGATCACATCAGCACGTCGCATTAGTGAGTTGCAAGTGCTAGTAGCTGATCCACCTTATACAAGGTTCCATCATGACAAGGTAGTCCTTAGGACTCATCCACACTTTATGCCAAAGGTGGTCTCGCCTTTTCATCTAAACCAAGCGGTCTACCTACCTGTGTTTTTTCCAAGGCCTCATGCATCAAATGCAGAGAGGAATCTTCATACCTTGGACTGTAAAAGAGCTTTAGCCTTTTACTTACAAAGAACACAGCAACATAGAAAGTCCTCTCAACTCTTTGTTGCTTTTGATCCTTCTCATTTGGGACTTCCAGTCTCCAAGAGAACACTATCCAACTGGATTGCTCAGTGTATATCCTTTGCTTATCAGAGTAAGAATCTTCCTCTGGAGGGCCATGTCCCGGCTCACAATGTGAGAGCCATGGCAGCTTCAATGGCTCATCTGCACTCTGTGTCTATCGATGACATCTGTCGAGCAGCCACCTGGGCCTCGGTTCATACCTTCACAGCCCATTACTGCTTGGTCAAGGACTCCCGCCGGAATGCCTTGTTTGGTCAGGCTGTTCTCCAACACCTGTTTCATACCTAATCAACTCCTACCCACCATCCCTGGTAGGTTGCCAGAGATCCATGGGGGGAAGTGGAGCCCTTCTCAGGGGCACTCAACTTCTGGGGTCTCTCCCTGGTATCTAAAGCTAGGGAGTCCCCATATGTGATGACTACATTCCTGCTTGTTCCTGGAGATAGCATAGTTACTCACCTGTAACAGGTGATCTCCGGAAACAGCAGGAATTTAGTCCTCACAACCCACCCACCTCCCCTAAGAGTTGTATTTTCTCTATCTCTTTCCCTTTCCCTCTCTCTCTCTCAGCTTTAAAATTCAACTGGAGAGAGGCAGTTGGGAAAGGCGGAAAGGCAGCACGCAGGCGCTGTGGGATGCTCCCAAAAGCTTCCTAATTGGATGCTGGGGAGCGTTCCCACACAGGCTCCATTGGTACCGACAATACCCATATGTAAGGACTAAATTCCTGCTGTTCCTGGAGATCACCTGTTATAGGTGAGTAACTATTTATTTATTTATATTCTCTTATATACTGTGCTATTCTGCACCAGTGCAGTTTACATTGAACAAACTGAAATTACATTGAACAGGGCATTATAACTTGGAGATAACTATTTTACAGGGAACATGGGCTATGGAGGGTTAAGTGGCTTGCCCAAGACCACAAGGAGCACCTGTGGGACTAGAAACCCCAGTCCTTCCGGCCCAAGGTTGCTGTCCTCTAGTGAGATTTGAACCCCCGACCTTCCAGCCTGAACTACCTTGCCCCAACCACTAGGCCACTCCTCCACTCCATGCTTTATCTGCAACCCGGAAGGTTGAAGAATAGCAGCACCAGTCCAAGTAGTGCAGGTATTCAAGGGAGCATCCATACAAGGGACAGAAGATCCCCCAAATTGCTCTTTAAGAAATTTGGGAGGCAAAGGAAGCTGTTTGAAATCTTGGTTTTAGTAATTGAAAATCCTGAGATTCACACTGCTTCTGGAATTGGAAAACGTTTGTTACGTGCCCCTTCATTGCAGCAGTAAAGTTTCCTTTTATTTAGTGTAGACTGCCGATTCTTCCAGTGACTATGCTATGGACTGTCTTGTCTCCCCTTTCCCTCCCACCATCAGGAAGAATGCTATGATTCTGCAGGGGCTGAGCAGTGCCTGAATGTGGCCTCTATTTAACAAACAAGGAAGATCCTAAAAATCAAGATGTGCTTTTAATCAAGCCTGTGGCACTCAACATAAGAACATAAGATACGCCATACAGGGTCAGACCAGGGTCCATCAAGCCCAGTATCCTGTTTCCAACTGTGGCCAATCTAGGTCATACGTACCTAGCAGTTTCCCCAAAAGACACAGGTTCCACAATGCTTGTACTGGGTCAACATGATGGGAAATACTTTGGTATTTTTCTACCACATTTTCTTGGTCTGCCACATTTACTTGAAGATCTTCTCCCTCTCAAAGCGATTCACAGAATAGTCACTTGAGATTGACGCCTCTATATTCAACGCGATTCTGGTGTTCTTATCCTTTGCCACTATGTCCAGTTTCCTTGCATCCAGCTTTTATCAGTTGGAATGGGAGTATCCCATGTGATCATAGCCTCTGGCCTGTTTGTGACCCTCGAGGACCAAGCTCGGACAAGCCTGACTTAGAAATACAAGTTCTGCTTGTGAGAGGCACCACCCCCCAGAATGTCCTAAATTCCGATCCCCTATCAGACATTATTTTTGGCCAACAACAACAATTTATATGTCTGTTGCCCATTCAAATGGCTCTTTTTTCTCCAATAAAAGCAACTATACGGCTGGCACTGCCATCCACCAGAGGATCTTTGAATATTGGCTTCATTATGGTCAGAGGTTTCAGGAGTGTGTGGGAAAAGCCATTTATTTAGATACATGAGTGGCTATTTGTGGGTGTTTGCAAAGTGGCAGTAAAGCCCAATAATGGAGCACATACTTTATCTTCTGTCTCCTGCCCACCTTCAATATCGTTATATGGTCCTCTTTTAAGTGTTACGAAACACACAGAAGCCAAATATTTTGTCAGAACTGTAAATGTGCAACAAAACTGATATGTGATTGGAATTCATCTGGTCGATGCTGATAACACAAACTCGGCATTTAAAACTCATTGCAGGTCAGTAAACAGACCCGGTAAAGTACACCTTAGTGCTAATACATCAATTTTCATTTTTCACACTTCCTCACTGCTGTAGTACGTTGCTTCCCAGATCAGAGTTTGCTATGATCCCTGTGGTCAGTGCAGACAGGCAGCAGTATGGTGCCAAAATGAAAGATGTGTTTATGTACCTGGATGTTCCTTTGAGCCAGCGAAAGCACATTGTCCTCTTCTCTCTACAAGCATTTTTCTGATAGCTCTCGATGCCCTGGAGCAGGAATAGGTCCAGGGGCAGCCCATTGACTAGGTGAACTCCCTGGTCCCCTAGGGGGCAGACCTTGGTGGGCAGCATGATGATCCTTCCTTTGAAGAGAGATTGGATTAAGGTAAACTGTGAGCCTGTGTACTACAGGTAGAGAACAGTCACCAACTCACTCATAAGCAGTTTCCAAATTATGCACTTTGCCTCTCTTCTATGCTGGGGAAAAATACACTGAACCAACTTATTGTTAGTAAAATTAGATTTTATTTTTTCAGGAATTTTTTTTTTGTTTCCAGCTGTAAAGTAAAGTATTGTTCCATATGTATCAATTTGATATAAAATCGATCACTAATTTTCCTTTTGCAAGATCAATGCATTCTTTTCCATTCTGTTGTGCAGGAGAGACCAAAGTAAATTTCTTTCACCAAGTTTTGCTGGGTATCTTCACAGGGTAACCTCATTGCAGTGACGTAAATTCCACCCAAGCAGCTCCTGCAATGTGGGGGGGTCCAGGCAGAAAGGGGGCCCACACAGTGGCGGCAGCAGTGCAGCAAGCTTACTTTATATTTACCAAGCTGCTACACTCATGTAAGTCTGCCGCAGGCCCAGCGACTGCTCCTTGCCAGACTGAAGTCTCGCAATAACAGCCACACCACAAGACTTCAGTCCAACGGGAAACAGCTGCCGGGCCCACAGCAAACTTATAGAGTAGAGCGACACGCCAACCACAATGGATTGCCACTGCTGTATGTAGGGGGCCTGCATGATGTGGTGGGGGGAACACGATGGGGGGCACACTACCACCACGAGAATGGGGAGTCCTCAGGAAAATTTTGCTTGAGGGCCCCTCGTTATAACTTATGCCACTGCCCCATTGTTCTACTTCTAACCAAACCATAGCAAGGCTGTTGATGAAATAAAGGAAGGAGAAAGAAAAGTTTGTATTGGCTGCATGCCACTCAGGATAAAAGATAATGTGGACCCTTCAGGTGAAGCATAACTACCCTGGTGTGGCTATAAACCATGGTGACCCTGTTTATGGACTTACTGCATTAGTCATGAGACTGTTGTTGTTAAGTGCCGTCGAGTCGGTGTCAACTCATGGCGACCCTCTGGATAGTTGTCCTAAATTGTGTTCAGTCTTCAGTCAGGCAGCTCATTGTCGACAGACTGGTACCCGTAGCTGCTGTTATTGTATTGATCCATCTCATTTCTGGCCTTCCTCTTTTGTGTTGACCTTCTATCTTGCCAAGCATGATGTCTTTCTCTAATGATCTCTCTCTTCGCATAACATGTCCAAAGTATGAAAGTCGAAGTCTTGTCATCTGAGCTTATAAAGAAAGCTTAGGTTTGATCTCCTCTAATACTGACTGGTTTGTTCTTCGGGCAGTCCATGGTATACGCAGAATTCGCCGCCAGCACCAAAATTCAAGGGCATCAATTTTCTTCCTGCCTATCTTTTTCACTGTCTAGCTTTTGCATCCATATGATGTTATTGAAAATACCATGGCTTGAACGAGTATGGAGAGAGACATCTCTGCTCTTGAGAATCTTGTCTAGGTCTTTATTTATTTTATTTATTTAACTATTTCTTTTATACCGCCCCTTCCAGAGATCAAGGGTGGCCCACATATAACAGATTAACAGTCTTGTACACAATTTGTATACATTTTACATAGAACAGTAGAAATCAACTATTTACATTGAACAGTAAATATAAACTTTGTAGGTATTGTAACAAAAACAACTTGAAGGTATTAAAGCAAAATCTTTGTAGGTATTAAAGCAAACATATCAAACTTTGTACAAAAGTATATTTACATCGTGTAGTGTGTGTGGTGTATGGGGTAGAAATTGGCGTAGGTGCTGGAATTTAGTTCCTTTTATTTTTGTCATCTTTGGGGCGTGTGTGGGGGGGACAGGCTTGTGGTTACATTGTTGGGGTTAAGGGAGTTTGTGCATGGGTGCCCACATTTGTAGTAGAGCTGGCTTTGGGGGAGTAGGGGATTTCGAAGTATTCAGTGAACAGGTAGGTCTTTCATAGCCATTCTGCCAAGAGCAATGCGTCATCAGATTTCTTGACTGCTTATTGCTTCTTTATTGATAGTTGATCCAAGTAGATTATGTCCACAATTTCAATTTCTTCTCCTTCAACAATGAACTTATTGATTTTGCCAGTTGTCATTATCTTTGTCTTCTTTACATTAAGGTGCAGGCCCATTTTAAGACTATGCTCCTTGATGTGGGCCTCTGAAGATTGACACCACTGTTTTTAAGCTGCAAAGCCTAAACTTATTTATGAAGGTTCACAAGAGGACAGGCCAAAGTATTAAGAAATTTTAAGATTGACACTATAGCCAACATTCTCTAACTTCCCTGTGAGGCTCATTCCTGTCATGATATTCACAAAACCAAACCATTTGGAGAAAACCAAAATGTGTTCATCATGTCAGACTCCTTTAGTTCTCAAAGATCTATCAAACGCACAAGTCCAACAGCAGTAAAAAAAAAAGTAAGATGGAGAATCAAAACACGTTTTCCAGATAACAAAGCTACTTGCAAATAAATGTAAAAAAAAATGTCAAATTATGGCTAAGGGCTATTGCCAGGGCTTATACAGGTCAATACTGAAATGCTGCCTTCAGCATATTTTAAATGTCAACCCTCGGTGTTTAAGTATAATTCATATTTTCAGTGCCACTATCCAGACAGCGAGTGGTGCTGATTCTATGTAGAGAGCGATGAGGTTTGCTGCTGTAGACGTGGTGGGAGTATTCAGCTTGCTATCTGTATAGCTATCCGGATAAATTTAGAGCAGTTTTTTTGCTGGCCTAAATTAATCTGGATGCTATATAGATAGTGCACTGAATAGTGCCGCTATCCATAGAGTTGGGTGCCTACACTCTACCCTCACTCTACCCCCACACTATACAGCTAATACCAGGATGATCTGTAACCATGTTCAGTAGCACTAGCTGGATAGTGCTGCTGAAAATTAACATAGGGCACATATCCATATAGCAATATAGCAGCTGTGCTTTTGAATACTGGACCCTCCTCTTATAGCAGAAGTGTGTAGATGTCTTTCCAAAGCTGCTGTGATACTTAAATGTCTTACAAGCGATGCAATGTGTACAGCGTTGGAAAAGGAAATGGAATGCAAAACCATCCATCCATCAACATGGCCAGACAAAATATATTTGCCAGACAGGGACCCTAGACCCATCCTGTCTGCCCAAACTCATTCCTGGTGCACTAATATAGACCCCAGTTCATCTCTGACGTTTCTGTTATTCCTTTTCATCAAGGGATCCAGATAGCTAGTTTTACTAAAGTGCTTTACCACATTAGCAGGTGCTAAGGCTCTTAATGCACATTTGGGCCCATTCGGAAAAGCTTAGCGCGGCGTTTTTCTGATGCTTTTCCCACGCTAGGCTTGCTCGCCGATGCAAAAATCAAGCTAGCGCTGGGAAAATGCCAAAAAAACAACCGCTCTAAATTGCAGTGCACTTGGCATGCAAATCACATACAAATAGGTGCGTAATTACGCCCAATGTAAAAAAACTGCGCTGAAACTTAGCACAATTTTTTCAACTATTTTTTAATGCTGGATCTTCACACCAGCTTCGGGCAGGCATAAAGATCCAGCCAGGAGCCAAAATATCATCTGAGGTGAAGTTTGACACTTCACCTCAAATGATCCAGGCATCAGAAAGCCCCCAATACCACTGGCACACTGTTGGGGTGCCAGTACTTGACCCCCCCCCCCCAACAGAAACAAAATCCCTAGTGGCTCAGCAACCCCAATTCCCCCTCACCATCCAACATCCCACTCAAACGCCCTCAAACAAAAAAATCCTTAGTGGCCCAATGGCCCCAAACCTCTTCACCCCCCTCCAAGTACCTTCACTCTAGGGCGGGAGCATTGGACGTCCAAGTAAGCAAGGGGGCATAGTGGAAGCATGGTGATGGGCATAGAACTCCTGATCGTTTTCAGAAACCTCAGGGACATCTGTGACCTTTTCCAACTTTAGACCTGCTCCAAGCATGAATAAGCATTAGGAAAGCGCTAAAACATCTCCACTATCCTCAGTATGCTTCACAATCACAATGTTATTTTTTGTTTATTACGCGTTCTGTGTTTGCACCATTAAACGCTATACCGGGTACATCTATGTAGCTAGTCCCACACCACATTCATATCAGATACATCCACGTTTGTGAAATCGTGCCCAAACTTGGACGTGCTTGTCTTTTCTGGACATTTTAGCTTGGAGGCCCCAGATTACATTTAGATGTCCTTTGTAAAAAGTGCCTTCTGATCTCTAACATTGATGAAAACAGAAGCTTGACCTCCATATTTAGCATAGACAAAACCTAGCAGAGAGCAGAGACCATCCCAAGATTCTCTCATTGGCCTAGTACCTTCCAGCTGAAGAAAGACCATAAAACAGGCTGTATTGTAGTCTATTCTAATAAACCAATTTACTTTATTGCAAAATTTCAGTTTTGCCCTGGTATCTCTTCCACTGAAAATGCAAGGATATTTTCAGTAAAATAAATATATAAAACAAGGTTGTGACTGACAAATTTTAAGGAACTTCCTGATATTTTTATTAATTGCAAATGTAAGTGGTAGTGATATTGCGCCTTTGTACACAATGAAAACAATCAGAACTTTGCTTTTCATGAGTTTTATAGGAAACAGAAATCTCAAAAGTTAACATGAAGCTATGAGGTCCCATAGTGTCAGAAATCCATTTCCCCACAAATGATACTATATTGTCTCTGCTTAGTTTCATGCAAGAGCAAAAGTCTGTACAGAATAAAATGTACTCTATTCTGAAAACAATATTGATTCTTGATTAAATGGCTTTATTCTCCTTTTGACTTTAATTAAGCATTATGCCCAGCAATAGAAATGTCTAATGTACAGTAGATCTTGTATTTCTATTTGCTTTTTCCATCCTGCTATCTTTAAAATAAGAAGATATCATTTTGGACATTTTTAATTTACATCTGCTGCAGTTCATCCATTTTGAAAATGCAACGCAGTATATAGCTAGCCGTGTGCTACAAATAACATCCAAAATATTAGGTGATTCACAATACTCTAAAAAAAATCCAACACTTTATTAAATAATCAGATAAAATGTCTAAAAGCAGAACAAATGAGATACGTTTAGGACAGGGGTGGGCAATTTACGGCCCGTGGGCCGCATGTGGCCCACCACAGAGTTTTCTGCGGCCTGCGGAATCGCTCCTAGGCACCTTGTGTGCTGCCTCCCTGCTCCTCATCCCCCTCCCACACACGGCCCATTATTGCGCCAGGGAGTGATGTCACGCATAGCCGGAGCGGAGACTGGAGAGGGCTGGAAGGCAAGGAGGGATGAAGCGCATGTGTGGCGGCGGTGCCCTGGGAAGGGGGCGGGGCGTTGTGGGAGGGAGGGGATATGACGTAAAAACTCCTTGTCTGGGGAGAGAGGAGGAGGCGGGGCTATCCTGAGCGCGTGTGCACCCACTCCATCGCTTTCTGTTTCTCGTGCGCGCCCTGGCCCCGGCACACAGCGAGTGGGCGCAGAGGCTCTGGCTCCGCTGCCGCCGCTGCTCCTTCCTCCCGGCTCCTCTCGCGCAGTGCCATGCCCAGCTCCATCTACCAGCCAGAGGGGGAGATGGGCTGCACTGGGCTGTAAGCTGCGGGGGAATAGCAGCAGCCGCCGCCGGATCAAGAGCAGGGGGAGCAGCAGCCACTGCCTCCACTGGAGTCGCTACCGGAAGGAGGCGAAGAGCAGCAGCAGCCCGACGATTTTCAGGACAGGCTGATCCAGTTCTGGTTTTACCCCAGTGCATGAATGTAATTGGAAAGCTATTCAGTGTGGTATGGAGAGATGTAAAGAAAGTCACAAGAAGTCTGTTTCTTGACACAAGTTTGAAATTTTCTGGGAAGGAGAGGCTCATACATAGAGGGTTGTTTTCTAAAGGAGTGCCTAGTCTCAGGCAGTAAAAACATGCCTACTTAGGTAATATTTTATCAAGCAGCGTAGGTGCCTGCATTCCGGGCTGGTGCTTCCATTAGGAGAACTAGAGGGTCACCAAGAGCACTAATGGTGTGAGGGCAGTCCATTGGAATGTAGAAGCAGCCCGCTGGTTTGGTAAACAAGAGGCCAGGATTTGATTCCCATTAGCACTCCTTGTGGCCTTGGGCAAGTCGCTTAACCCTCCATTGCCTCAGAAGAATCCAAATTATCAATGTTCCTGTTTAATGTACATTACTAAGTTTAAGTTACAATGTAAACTGCTTTAACTAAAATTTAGTTGTATTCATTTATTTATTTATTATTATTATGCAATTTACACTTTGCATTAAATAAAATGTAATGTTAACTAATGAATACAATCAGTTTTAGAAGGTGCAGCCCTCCGCTAACCACGGCCCTCTCAAAGTGGCCCCCGAGCCAAAACAATTGCCCACCCCTGGTTTAGGGGTATGTTTACTAAAACATGGTAGTTTACCACACATTCATCCCCAAAACCTAGAGCAGTGACCTCAAATCCATGCTAGCAAATGGGGGTGTGCACACAATTTGTCATGCATTTAACATGGCTCCAGCCTATCCTCGTGCTAAGCCATTTGTTGTGAGTACCACATATGCAGTTACCACCACTCACTGAGGAGGTGGTACGTGCACCCGTGCTAACTGTAACATTGCCGGTGAGTTTGCGCTAAAGGTGCTAACCCTTATGTGCGGTCAGTGCCCACACTCCCCTTCCCAAACTGCCCAGTCTCCATCTCAACCCACACTAAGCAGTCAAAGCGATAACTGTTACCACATCTGTATCCTTTGTGTGCAGTAACAGTTACCGCAGTAGGCTCAGTGCTTGGTAATTCTGCACTAACAATTAGCACGTTTTAGTAAGCACGCCCCTTTAGCATAAACAGGAAGACAGTGCATCATTCTGCAAGCTTATTCCCAAAGCAGAGTGATGGGTTGCCTTGGTGGGGGGGATATTTAGCACAACTTTGAAAAATCAGAGAGAGGGGGTTCCAAAGATGGAAGATCTCTGCAAGTCCCCAAGCATCCCAGCATTACAGATACAGCTTACAGCCGGGACACATGCCCAGGATGCCCGGGACCCTTGTCAGAAGTGTGCAGTCACAGGAGCTGATTGTGAGGCCCAGCTGCATTTGAGGCAGCAAAAGGAGGTGCTCGCCTACAGCTCTCAGCGCTAATGAAGAGATATGTTAGAATCAGCTAGGGAGAAAAGAGAAGGTTGTTGTCGGAACTACAACTGCCGATGAAGGGGATTGAAGTTCTCAGTAAACTGGTGCACAAGGTACTAACGTGCTATCAATTTCTGATCAAGGGATCACTGCCAGCTCTAATGCATGAGCTGTGACACTCAGTGCTATTCAAAAATATTTTAACAAGCCCCCAAGAGCCCCCTGCAGCACATCTGTGACACAATAGATGTACAGCCTTTACCCTGAGATTAGTTTCTTTGCACTGATTGAGATGTTAAATCATGTATTATTTGAAATGAATAGGGGCTTCAGTCTAATCCCAGTGTGCTGGTATCTACTTCACGGCAAGTGAGCAAGACCAACAGAAATTTTGTTATGGAGGTATTACATAGCCATTTGTCGAGCTAGCTGGAATAACTTAGGGGCACTTTTCAAACTGCCACTTTATGCTGGTGGAAATATTTTACCCATGGAAATGGCCCTTTTCATGATTAACTAGATGTCAGAAACAAATTCATCATGTTAATTAAACAATGGACATAAATCTATTGAAGAATCCATGATAATAATACCTACATCTAGCACACTTGTTGGCAACCTGTGAAGAAAGGCCAAGGACTGAAATCTCGCCTTTAGGAGTGGAGGTTTCAGTGTGTGGTTCAGGTACATTGTCTTCAGGGCAGTCACTAGACAAAACAGTAGTGACTGTTGGCACAGCCAACATCCTGCGAATCTGCATAGGACTCCTTCGCCCATGCTGCTGCTGCTACCGCCTTTGCGGGGAAGTGCTATGACATGACATGTTTAGTCGTGAGAAACAGGCAATAAAACTCTGAGGGCTTCTGTCACTGCTCACGCTAAGAGCAGCAGTAAAAAGGCAATGAGGGGGTGCTTCATTACTCTGAAGTTTATGCAGTAAAGCTTCCATTGTGCTGGGGGGGGGGGGGGGAGATGGAGAAGTTGAGTCATCTGAAAGACAAGAACGTGGTGGAGGCCACATGTAGAGAAACATGAAATCAGGGCGAGTGAACGAGAATTCAAATAGAACCGGGCATGATGGTGCAGGTCTCCTGTGGACTAGAGAAAAACAAGGAGGGCCTGCCCAGCAAGCGAATGTTATCTAGCTGGGATCAGATGGTCCAAAAGGGCTGAAAAGAGGCCGCTAATTGCAGGGTGTGAAACAGTGAAGGGCTGCCACAGCAGTAGAGTCTTTGTGACAGATGGTTCAGATGACTTTTGAAGGAACCGTGATATTTGCAGCAGCCAAGCAACATCTTAAATAACTATAGAAATGAACTGCAGCCAAAGTGATAATTTGTCTGACGGGTTTGAACAAGAGTAGAGGATTCTATAAACCAGTAAGCACTACATCCTAACAGCACTGTAATAATTCTGTTTCTTCAGGGTGAGGGCAATGACCACCCTACGTCATTAATGGTTTGATTTATCTAGAAGAGAGTAAAATGTTTTTTCATGCTACCATACCTAATGTTTGCTATGGGAGGAAATGCATTTGTTTTGGTTTTTTGTCTACTGTGATGCATGTTCCATAGGCAGCTTTGGACTTATAATGCTCTCTAAGTTCATTACCAAATGCATGGGTTTCTGCTAGGAATTGTCATGTTTTTTGGAGGGAGGGGAAGCCCAGCAGGTTCCCCACTGTTCATTTTACTTCCAGCTCAGCTGGAACCAGGAGCCTTTATTCGGTACTACCCAGGGATGTTTCCTCTACTTTATATCCCCCTCCCAACTTACTTTGGTTCATTCATTCATTCTGAGGGCCAAACACCAGGGCTTCTAGGTCCTGGAATCATGAGCTCTAAAACTTGGCCATGAACACTGTCTCCTCAGTGTCCCTCAACCTGAGCTGGGTACTGAACCCAGGTCCTCTGCATTGTGACACCAGGCTGGCTTCTATACATATAATTTCAAAAGCTCAAAATCATCTTCAAGGAGATGCAGATTGAACATCAGGCAATTATCTGCAGGGTAAAATCCCCAACTAGTTCTAGCAATAAGACTCTCCGTTATTGTGCCAGCCTAGCATTTATTCAATTAATGTGAAAAAATGTTTCCCACGCAACTGAATTAAGAAACTCTGCTGTAACTGCATGCACTGTCCAATTATTTTCTTTAAACATCGTGTTCAGCCGCCTGACAGCAGGAGATGTCAGTCTTTGTGACTTTTCCGCCTACTCTAGGGAATTGATTTTTTTTTCTCTTTATTCCGAGCAGTCGCTGTAAAGCCACCTTCTCTGTGGAAAATATCACAGACTCCAGGAAACAATGCTAAGGACAGACAATGCTGCTCTGGTTCACCTGTTTCTTGATGGCTACTGTATTTGATTTGTTCTGAGGTTTTGTTAACCTCTCTTGTTTTGCTTTAAGTTTATAAATATATACCTATGAAAGTATATCTGTATGCAATTATTTTTTTTTTTCATTTGCAGCAGGGAACATTGCGTGTGATCCAACAGGAATGGTTACAACATTGTTGTTAAAATGTCTATTCCTTGGGAGGGAAAGAGAGAAATGTATCATTCAGATGTGCAGAGAGTTTATATAGTCCATTAGCACTTAGAATCTTACTTGTCTTCATCATACATAGAAGGAGGTTTTTAGCGTATGCTTTGGGTTATTATATAGTGTCAATACAGGTCATTAAAATATGCACATAGGGCAATATTCAGATCATAATCCCATATCTTTGAAATAACAGCAGAATCCATTTCAAAATTATTATGATACATGACACCTAGTGGGCACACGCACCCTACAGTATTCAAGAAAAAGTAATTTATATTGCAGTATAGCACTCTTGAGATTTAAATGCAAAAAATATCAAGAATTCAATAGACTATTACCCTGAGATTTGATTAGCGATGGGACCTGTGCAGTGCAATTTTACTGTCTATACTCACTGCACTTAAGGATGTTTTTTGTACTTGTGGCGTCAAACCTGATGTGACAGATATATGGCGAGAAGGAGAAAAAGTAAGCTGAAAGAACCCAATATTTAGAAGCAGTATGCCTATGGAACCATTCAAGTGATTAGCAATCAACTCAAGTAGATGTGTGACATTCATTGTGTATTTCCTGACCAAAAATTAGCAGCTGTAATTGAGGCATTGATACTCACATAGCCAGGGGAATATATTATATGGATTGACAATCTGAAGCAGATAATAATGCTGTATCTTTTTATTTCTCTGTTTCTTTTGTAGTTTCCTCCTCCCCAGGTGACTCATATACCCTCACAGGCCAGGGCAGCTGGAAGCAAAGCTTTTCCAAACCTTAACCCTCAGCACCATTCCTCTTCTGACAGAGGGTTGTGACAGCTGTCTCTCATCCCATTTTAGGATTGAGCATATTACCTCTACTGTCATCTTCCCTGTCTCCTCACCTTGTAACCTTGGAGTTATCGTTGACCCCCTCTTTCTCTCTTTCTCTATACCTATATAATGTGCAGCTAAAACCTGTCAGTTCTTTCTCTATACCATCTGCAAAATCGGCCCTTCCTTTCTGAACACTCTACCAAGAATCTTTTCCACTGTCTCATCACCTCTCATGTAGACTGCTGTAACCTGCTCCTCAACTTGTCTCTCGCTGAACCATCTCTCTCCCTTTCAATCTACTCAAAACTCAGCTTCATGACTAATCTTCTGCCAGTGTTGCTACGCTCACATAACCTGTTGTCTTAAGTCCCTTTTTTGACTCCGTCTCCTTTTCCGCATAATAATCCAGACTTCTCCTACTGACCTACAAGGGAGCTCATTCTTGTGTTCCAGGCCCTGCTGCTCTTCTCTCCCGGCTAATGTCTCACAGTTCACAAGCCTTTGGCTGGGAGAGAAGAGTGGCTGGGCCAGGGAGCGTGGCAAGCCAGTTTTATTGTAAGTTTGCCACACTGCCTCCTGTCTGCATCCACTGCCCCCTCCTTGGTACACCACTGGGGGGACCTAGCATCTCCTCTTGAGGTGGCATCAAGCGCACCCGCGTTATCTGCAGAATTGGTAGACAGCATGCAAGTGCCCTGCATTAACCACAGTTTGCACTCCACACCCACTCTCTGCCCAGACCTCTCCCAGTCTCCACCCCATCGTATGCTAAGCAGTTAGCATGCCATTTTTACCACACTGGCTGCTTTTAGCACATGGTAACCATTTCCGCACTCTAGTAAACATACCCCTAAAAAATTTAAGGTGCACTTATGAATCATATGCATGCTAACAAATGCCCACCGCTATTATCTTATATTTGGTTATACAAATAGTGACCAGTTTGCTAAAATATGAAATAGTTGGAGTCAATATTCAGGACCTGCAAACCACATAAACCATGCTCTGTCCCATATTTAATGGCACTTACTGGTTAATGCCACTAAATCTCCCCGGAGAGCATCTAGCAATGTGCGATTAATTTTAGGACAGTTCATGGGAAGACCTGGGACAATCTCAGTGCCTATCCAGCTAGTAGTGATATTTAGCTGCTAACCGGATTGGAACACTCCTTCACTACCCTTAAGGCTCAACTGAAGACGCACCTTTTCTGCACAGTTTTGACTCCCCCCCCCCCTCCGCTGAGTTCTTGCCTGCACCCCTCCCCTATGTCATAACCCTCCCTTGTCTGCTGTCCTTGCTCCACTTTCTATCTCTTTCCTATCTGAGTACTAGTGTTCTGTTTTCCATTCCAAAGCAGTATTTATTTTTAAACAATTTTTAAACTGCTCTGGTACTATTGGTGTGAGCAGTATATCAAGCTGATAATAAAGATAAAGATAAACCACATAAAGACAGGACAGATCAATGGCTGTCCTAACTTTATGTAGATCTTTCTATCCAGTTCGCATCTGAATATTGCCACTAATCGGGTAGCAAAACTAATTTATTTATTTATTTAATCAGTTTTATATACCACCTTATCCTTCAATCAAAGTGGTCAACAAGACAACAGAGGGACTACATCAAGGGGGGGGGAGAGACAACAAGATAGTACATTACAGTAAACTACAGTATATTACATTAAATTATACATAAACCAGCAAAATTACATTTCATAATTCATTACAATTACATTAAACAAATAACTGCAATCTTAACAAGTTAAAATAATTTAAACGTTATAGGAAAATTGAAATTCAAAATGGTTAAAACATTTTGTTCTTTTGGAATTAGATTAATTGCCATATGCTTCAATAAATAGGTACGTTTTAAGGGACTTTCGAAAATCTTTGATATCATACTCATTTCTTAAATCACTAGGAATAGAATTCCATAGTTGTGGTGCCATAAAGGAGAAAGCCCTATTAAATGTCATTTGTTTGGATCTATTAAACTTCAAGTGGGAATTAAGTCTGTTAGTAGACTGTGAGCGTCTGGGCCTTGAGCCTATGTCCTTAGAAATAATAGCTGCCAGCAAGACTGGATATTCAGCACCAGATACTGGATTTTTTTTTTATGGTGCCATCAAGTCAGCGCTTGCTCCTGGCCACCAGCAGCCCCTGGGTTTTCTTGGCAAGATATGACCAGAAGTACATTGCCAGACCTTTTCTTCCAAGGCAGTGGAGGGTAGAATGACTTTCCCAAGGTCACAAGGAGTGCTAGTGGAAATCAAACCCTTATTTCTCAAGCACTAGGCTGTTGCCTTAACTACTAGGCTACTCCTACACTCTAGTTTCATGTTTGGCTGCAGTAGTCAGTGCTTTAGCAGCACCGACTGCCATGGTCTGAATATCTACCCCATTATTTTTATATGTTCATCTTTTTCTCAAGTTAAATGGCTTTTTACAAGCAAGTGAATTCAAAAGATTGCACTGCATTTTCCAGCTGTTCTCTGTTCTTCTAAAACAGGTATGGGCAAACCATGGTCCACAGGCCATGTCCTTCTCAGAGGCTAGGATGCAGTGTTTCAGCTAAGTACGTGAAGCTCCTCAGGAGTCCTCCACCAACATTCCTACCAGTGCGGCCAGGTGCAACGCAATCATGCTAAGGATTGCACCCCATATGCAGGTCCCAAAGGCTAAGTATTGCACCTCACCTCATCGGCAGCTTCAAACTTCTTAGCGGGAACATTGCTGCATAGCCTTTATGTAATCCGCTTTGTGCCCTAGGAAAGGCAGAATATCAAATGAATATACAACGCGAGGTAAAACCACCATGGCTATGGCGCTGTATCTACCCATCCTCCTCCTCCTCACCCAACTCATCCCACACCACTCACCCACACTCTTTAATGCTACCAACACACTGTGGATACTTCCTCCACAGCACTTACCCTACATCCACTACCATGACCCCACTCAACCCCATCACAAGAGCCCCAAACCGAGCAAGCAAATAAACCCAAACACAGCACCCACACATGCACACTTAAAGCACCAGATACACCAAACCATCCCCTGAATGTATCAATAGAGCTCATTAATGCCAGGTCAGTAAGAAACAAGATTAATACCATCGCTGACCACATAGAATCTCAGCAAACAGACATCCACTGCATCACCAAAACATGGCTCACCCCCACAGACAACATGCTACTCAACCAACTAGTTCCCCCCACTCACACAGCTTACAACTGCCCACGAACACAAAGGAGAGGAGGAGGGGTCCTGATCATCGCAAGGAACAACCTAAAGCTCAAAGCTAGATCCACCACAACTACAAGTCACTGCAACACAATCATCGTAGAAAACAGGAACCTAGCCCTATGCCTCACCTACAGAGCACCAAAGGCCCCAACAGACGAACTATCTTCAGTATTGGAAGCGATATGTGCAGTCAACAACCTCCACAAACCACTGCTCGTACTCAGAGACTTCAACCTTAGATCTACCAACAGCAAGGATGCAGAAGCCTTTCTGTCAGCCATGGACTCCCTCCAATTCACCCAGATGATCAATACCCCCACACACAGACTCAGATCTTCCCCCAATCTTATCTTCACTCCCAACAACCTAATAGAAAGAAACCTCATCTCAAGACCCTCAATCACACCAGTACCCTGGTCGGACCACCACCTACTAAAAGTCCAGCTACAATCGATAAACACCAGTGACCATCAAGATAAACCACCCACAACTAGGAGATTCAAAAGCTTCAACAAGGACCATTTCATACAGGAAATTCTACCCCTCCTCAACACCAACACAGAGAACATAAATGAACAGATCAAAAACTGGAACAACACCATCACAACCGCCGCCAAACCCACGGTCTCCAGAACACGGAAATCACACAGCAACAGACCCAGCTCCACCCCCTGGTATTCCAAGGACATACGCAAAGCAAAGAGAGCCCTAAGACAGCTAGAACATCACTGGAGACATACCAAGTCAGCCTCCATACAGGACTTATACCACTTAAAACAAAAAGAATATAACAACCTCATCAACCAACAGAAGAAGAAATACCACGCAAACCTGATCCTGAAGTCCGCTAACAAACCCCGAGAACTCTTCAAATTAATAAAGACCCTCACCAATGAATCCTACAACAGGAATGAGCAGCATATAGATCCACAGACCTTCGCAAACTACCCCCAGACTAAATTCACAGGCCCTACAAGGATACCAGGGATATCATCAGCAACAAGCCCCCTCTTCCCAACCAAAGATGGGGTAAATTCAGCATCCCGTCCAAGGAAGAGATCTCAAACATCATCACCGCTCTGAACACCAGCACCGCCCTTACAGATCCATGCCCTGTAACCTGGATCAAAGCAGCAAAATAAGATCTAATCCAATTCATCCACAAAATAATTCACAACTCTCTTACCACAGGAATAATGCCAAACGCCCTGAAGCTAAATACAATACGCCCTAACCCCAAGAAATCCACACTAGCTAAAACTGACCCTGCTGCCTACAGACCCATCTCAAGCCTCCCACTCATATCCAAGATCATTGAAAAAGTGGTCCAACATCAACTTCAGCAACACGTCGACATCCACGCACCCCTGGACCCCAATCAACATGGCTTCCAACCAAACCATGGTGTAGAAACTCTACTAATTCAACTCTTCGACAAGCTGATCCAGACAATTGACAACATCAGAATGGGTGTCCTCATGATCTTCATAGACATCTCATCAGCATTTGACACTGTTAACCACACAACCTTGCTAGCTAGACTACAGGAAGTTGGCCTCCATGGCACCACCTTGAACTGGTTCATATCCTACCTCTCCGACAGACAGCTACAAGTAAAATGCAGATCAGATACCTCCTAGCCTCTGAGAGCCACCCAGGGAGTCCCACAAGGCTCATCTCTCTCCGCCATGCTATTCAATTTATACATACAACCCATCTGCTCTATCATCAAGAACCATAAGATTCAATACACCATCTATGCCGACGACATCATGATATTCACCCCAATCAACTTGGACAGCCCAGACTACTCCAACCTAGCCAACTGTTTTCAGCAAATGTCAACTTGGCTCCTAGAAAACAATTTATCCATAAACTACAATACAACAGAAGCACTAGTCCTCTCAAGAAACCCCACCTTCTCATCCACACCTACCATCAAACTGAACGACATCTCAATAACAGTAAAGCCTGAAGTGAAATACCTCGGAGTGACTCTCGACAAGGACCCGAACCTACAATCCCACATTGCCAGAACCACAAGAAACGCATACCTCAAAATGAGAACCATCAGGCATGTCAAACCCATTCTCGCACAGGACCACTTCCGTACAGTCTGTCAAGCTCTCATCACTCCCATACTACACTACTGCAACCCCATCTACCTTGGGCTCTCAAAACAAGCCCTCTGGCCTCTACAGCTAGCACAGAACACCACCGCCTGCATAATAACAGGCTGCTCAGGACACGACCACATTACACCCATCCTGTACCGCCTCCACTGGCTCCCAATCAGCTCCTGAATCCGATACAAAGTACTCCTGAACATATTCAAAATAAAACAGAACTTCTCAGCTAACAGCCTGCAACCTCTCATCAAAATCGACCGAAGCATCAGACCCAGAAGAAAGGGAACCTCAGACACCATCACCACCCCCAAAGAATTCGCCAAAACAAGACAGGACACCTCAAGAAGAGCACTATCCCTGGCAGTTCCCATTCTATGGAACCCTCTCCCTGACAATCTGAGATCAGCCAAGGACCTCAAGGACTTCAGAAAGCTGCTCAAAACAACACTCTTCACAGAACACTACAAGGATATCACCTGAACTAGATCACAGCCTTCTCCAACCCACGCAGCCCCACCAACTGTATATAACTGTACACAGTTAGTACCATTGAATATTCCCTTCTAACCCCACTACACGCCCCAATGCTATGCAGTTAGCATAGGGGCATATTGGGGGGTGTTCCGGGGCAGAGCGGAGACGGAGACTGTCATTAACCGGGTAGTAGAGATATTGTACTACTACCCGGTTAGCAATTGGCGGGTAAAACTAGGTGTAGCAAAAGCTGGCCTACTCTTACCCATGGAAGCTAATTGGATAGCGGTGTAATATTGCCACTACCCAGTTAGCTCCAGGGCATGTACGGCAACCCCGGATATTCAATTCCTTTACCATGACATTGAATATCCGGGTTTAAAGGTCGGCAGCCAGGGCTATGTGCCGTAGTGGTGCATAGCCTGCCCAATTCAATATTGAACCCTTAGGGGCTAGCCCCCAGACCTCCATTACAGTTCCTCCCATTCCCCAAAAGGTGTATCGCAGCTCCTTTTTAAGGGCCTGATTTACTGTTTTCCCAATTTCTTTGGGATAAAGAGCTTAATAAATAAGAGGCTAACATGCTGTTACACAATGGCAACAGAAGGTAGCAACCCTTCTCCTCCTCCCCTCCCTCCACCCCCAATGAGCACGCTGTCAGTAGTAAATTGGTGACTTATAACAAAATTGGATTTCTTCGCATATCACCATGGTCTGGTAATATTTGAAGCAAAAGATTTATCATAGCCTCCGACCCCCCCCCCCCCCCAGTCATCACCCAGTGTCTCTCTCTTATGCTCTCTCATAGTTCCGCAGCCATCTCCCAGTGTCTCTCTTTCTCATAGTCCCCCCAGACATCACCCAATCTCTCTCTCTCTCTCTGTCTCATAGCCTCCTAGCATAACCCAGTCTCTCTCTCTCTGTCTCTCACTCTCTCTTATAGCCCCCAAGCCATCACCCAGTCTCTCTCTCTTTTATAGCCCCCATCACCCAGTTTTTCTTTCTCTCTCTCTCTCTCTCTCTCTCATTGCCCCTCCCATCCATCAGCCAGTATCTCTCTCATTCCCTTCCCAGCCATCACTCGATATGACTCTTTCTTATTGCTCCCACCCCAGCCAACAGCTAGTGTCTCTCTCTAACCAACTGTAATAAAATAAAAAGAGAAGAGCCAGGAAATTTGATTTTTAATTTTTTTTTTAACCTGACAACCGGAGCTTCCATTGAGGGGAGGTCCACTGGCTATGGGCCCAAGGTTTTTTCCTTGGGTGAGGGGGGAAATAAAAAGTCTGCAAGGATCATGACTGGAATGAAAATCGGGAATCACACTTTTAAAAAAAAGAGAGAAAAAATGCAGCTTTCAGGGAAGCTTGGCCCACGAGAAAAGCAAAGCGGTGATAGATGCTGGCTGTTTCCCGCCAAGCAAAGTTTATGTGGTTTGCAGGTCTGCAAACTGCATGAGTCCCTTTGAATATTGGCATCTATATGTTTAGCACCACTGAAAATCCTTCTGGACTGCCTCTGCACTATCCATTGCCACACATTATCCAAACAGCAGTGATAGTCAGCCCACTATTCAGATTGCTTTAGCCTTTTTTCCTGTCTTAGTTATCCTTATATTTTTCTGGAGAGAGGACTGAATATCTCCACTGTCTGGATAATGAACAAACTAATCACTCTATGGGAGTCTTTTACTAACATGCAATTAGTGTAAAACCATGGCGCATTACATGCAACGTCCCTGCATTAAGTGTCAGAGCTATGGAAAGCATTTCCCTGGCAGTTAACGTGGAGCCCCGTCCCATAGTTAGCGCATGGTGTGAATACAGCGCTATCTGTACCAAGCTCACAGCACCCATTCTCCGCCCCTCCCCTGCCCAATCACATCTCTAACGTGGGTTGCGCAGTTAGTGCAAGAATCACCCTGTTCTAACAGTCATGGGCCTGCGCTACCTAGCAACTCACGTCCGGCACACCTTTAGCGCACTCCAGAACATGCACTGCCAGGTAGCACCCGTTAGTTAAAGACCCCTATATGTATATTCAGCACTGCTCACTGTCCAGATAGTGGTGCTGAATATATGTATTTTATTTAAAGCCATAGATGGTATTTAATTTAAACTGAAGGCAACTCCTTGCTGCCTCAACTTGGTATTTGTCTGAAAGAGGATAAATACTAAGAAATACGAAACCATTATTGTTGGATGTAAATTGCATGAGCAGCGAAATGCAGCAGTCACAAGAGCCCATGGCCCCACCATAATTTTGACTAGCACAGCATCAGAAATTAGAGAGCTTGGGACTGGGGCTAGAGATGTGTTTGTTTGGCACCTCCAACCAGATAGATGGTTAAGAACACAGATAGCAATTTACGTCTCTATTTACTAAAACATATTAAGGGGTATGTTTACTAAAGAACGTGCTGGTCACATGCATTTGGGCCTGAAAACCTGTGTAGACACACATGCCAACTTTAGCGGCTGTGTGTCTGTTCCTTTGCCATTGGCATGTTGTGAACGTGCGGCACCATGGTTAACTGGCATGCAGGTGCACCTAATGCTAATTTCAATGCACCATCAATGCCCCTGTTCCACCTTCAACTCACCCTCTTTCCAACCAATCCTGTGCTAACCTACTAGCAAGGGATTTTCCGCACAGGACCCCGCACTAACTTTTAGCACAGTGGGCGTAACCCCATGCTAGCGCTTAGCACGGTTTAGTAAGCAAACCCTAAGGTTTGCATGCGCTAACTGCAAAATGAACCCACAGTAGTGCAAAACGTCTTTGGGAAATGCTGGGCAAATGTCATTACTGAGCTCAACACTAACAGGTAACGTGCATTAACTCCCATATTAAATACCTGACACGATATAGCAAATAGGCTTTTTAATGCAGTAAGATAGCAATGGTAAAAGGAATAAAATAATACATAAATGAGGAAGAGCAGTAACACCAGCCCTTTTCTTTTAGTGCTATCAAGTCAGTGTTGACTCATAGTGACCCAGCTGCCTCTGGGTTTTCTTGGCAATGCATCACCAGAAGTAGATTGCCAGCCTTTTCTTCCGAGGCAATGGAGGGTAAAGTAACTTGCCCAAAGTCCCAAGGAGTGCCAGTTGGAATTGAACCCTTGATCTTCTGGGTACTAGGCAGTTGCTCTAACCACTAGGCTACTCCTCCACTCCTCTCACACCAGCCCTACCACTTCTTATATTTACTGCCGTCTGCCAGGCACATGGAAAAATTGCCATCAAATATGTGCTTGACAGCTCAAGCGATTAAAATGAATTGTACGTTTGAAAAATGCTGACGAGATGTCCCGCACGGCTCAGCACCCCTGCTTAAGCCCTCTTTAGTGTTATTGTTTGTCTTGCCCGCATTTATCCATTTCTTGCTCAGTGAAGCATATGATTAGACTTTAACAATTAGGCATAAGGAATCCCCCTTCTTTACCTTGAGGGCCAGGTAGACTAAAGGGCTTTCCCCATTTCATAACTATAGGGGAGAAAGCTTCTGCATCAGCTTTCCAATGTACTCTCATACTAGTTTTGTTATGACAACTTTTTTTACTTTGTTCCATAGAAATGATGGTTAAAAACATGCATCAGTCTCCTCTCCTCTTTTCCCTCTTAGAGTCATAGGAAGTCTGTCAAATATCTGCTGACACAGTGACAGTTTTTGTACCCATTAAAGAAATATCATTGTCTTGTCAGCTTAAATGTAATGCTTCACTTCTCACCCCCACACACAAAAACACACACAAATACAGCCACATGCTGTCTCACGCATAGACACACATTCACTCTAATCCATGCATAGATATGCTCCTGTGTGAGAGGGGAAAGAATGTGGCTGTCTGTAGGAGAACGTGCTTTCTGTGCAGGTATGTGCATATCTGGACGTCTGCGTGTGTGTGTGTTGGGTTTTTGTTTGTTTGTAATGTTCGACCAGAAGATCTTACATAGGAGTGAAAGGAGCTTCCTTTCAGCAAATTTAAGAGAACAAAACTGGGACTTTGAGCCATTGGCTGTCTCGCTGGCAAGAAGATCAAAAATTGACTGTCAGCAAAAAGCTTTCTGACATCAGGCCAGGAATTCAGCCAGGTTACCCCCTCTTAGGGGACCCTTTTACTAAAGTGTACTAACAGTTAACATACACTTTAATGCATGCCAGCCAGTTAGTGTGGACTCATGGTAACGGCTACCTTGTGCTACAAACAGCTGCTACAGTAAAACTCCCTTGATAACTGCTTTACGCACAAATGGGCAGGTTAACTACAAATTGAGTTTAGCAATTACTGCACCCTAACTGTCAATGCTGCAGTTAATTTGGGTGTACTTAATGCCACCTCAATGGATGGCATTAAGTGCACCCGTGAAAGCTGCTGCCAGGGAATTTTTCAGTGTCATAACTACCAGGGACATGTGAGCATGCCCACGATGGTTAGCATAGGGCCACTGTGCTTACTGTGTATTAGTTGTGCTTCTAACTTGCGGTAAGTGCAAAAATGTACCAACTTTAGTAAAAGTGTCCCATATTGCTTTATATGTAAATAGTTGTTTTGTAAATAGTTGCTCCTGTTATCCAAGTTGGTTTGCCTGTTTAACTGTAAAAAATCAGATAAATGTAAATTGTCTGAAGTTTCTTGTTCCATGTAAACCGCGCTGATAACGAATAGTGCGGTATATAAAAAATGTTAATAAAATAAAATAAATAAATAAATATATAGCAAATTTACCTTCAGATGACAAAGTGCTCAAGTAAATCGATAAAACAGCTTTGCCCAAAGATGTCTTACATAATCCAAAATAATTTGTCTTTACTATTCTAATGTAGAATTTTATCTTCTTACCTTGTTACGTAGAAACAGTAACCATAGTTTCATTGCATGGGTGAATTGCGAGCCAAGCTTTTCAAGTTGCAAGTATTTTATTATAAACCATAAGCTATCAGACCTCTTGGAAGGAAGCAGAATCATGCGACCGTTTTACTGTAGTGCGTGGTATGGGGCAAGCTGGCCAAAGTGTAAGAGTAAATGTTCTTGAGAATGTATGGAACAGGGTGCTAGATTGTATTTACCTGTAAATGCAATAGAACATAGACAAATACCGAAAAAATACCATTTTGTACAAGAAATGACAGAAGAGGTTTTAAAAGTATCCATTAGTCATAATTTCCTTAACATCATGATAGAGATATAAAGGCACACCAAAGAGTAGATTGACCTGACGTTGTCCTTGTCAAAAAACTGTACATTTGCAATGCAGCTCCAAAAATTCAGCGAAGAGTAACCTGGTTGTGTCCTTAGAAGGCAAATTCACCAAAATTCTGACTTTCTTGAAAAGACAAGTCATCTTAGTTGGCAAAATCCTCCTAGGTATAGTTTGGTCAGATGATTTTCTCTTGCTTCTTTGGGTTTCTTCTTCAAATCAGAATCTGACACTACTCAAGTCAGGGTGCTACCTAGAATTTTATTCACCCTCTCCCTGTCTAGCATCTAGCCCTGCCACTCTAGCAACAAATCTAGCTCAGAGTCATAGGTCATGGCTTCCTTCATGAAGCGATCTGCATGTATCCTGAGCCTGACCACTAGGTGCCCCCATTGTGCAAAGGCTGGGACTCCCTGCCCTTTCCCTGCCCATTCCCAGCTAGGGTTGCCAATTGGTTCCAGATGCGCCCAATAGGCTTGCTCCAGTCCAGTTTACCCCATTGCATGTAGGAACATGTCTTCTGATTTCTCTATTGCACTCCTTATGAACAGCAAGACTACCAGTCCCTGCATGCATTGGGGTAAACCCAGGACTGGATCAAGCCTGTCGAGTGCATCTGGAGCCAGTTGGCAACCTATTCCCAGCCCCAGCATAAGATATATGCAACTCCCCCTCCCATGTCTTCAATATCGAGAAAAGATCACTAGAGCTGCAGAGACCTGATACACAATGCTGCAGCTCCAATGGTTCAGTCTGAACAAGGCAGAGGAAGCAAAACTTCAGGGTCCTGAAGGACAGGACTGCAGTCATTCAACAAGTCCCTCTTCACACAAGAGTAGGATGCCAACAAATAAAATGTACTGAATAAAAACTTGTCCAATCGTGATGACATGATGTAAGACATTTTCTGGAAGGCAGACCCATAGACTTTGTCTCTGCTACTTGCGCGGGGTCTCTAAAGGTTCCTTTCTCAGATACCCCTTGTATGTAGAATTCTTGAACCCAAATGTATTGAATCCCCTCTGCTTCCCTGCTCTTTACTACTCTTTCCCTTCTATGGTAGGCCTGTGCCCAGACACCACCAGGAATAGTTTGAAAGAATCCTCTCCTCCACAACAAATACTGCAGTAAAACTGAAAATTCCTAGAATATCCCGACTGCCAGAAAAACCAAAAGAACCATCAGCATGTCCTTTTACCTGCAGGGAGAGGGCACACACATACACATGCAACGTTCCCTCTAATTTTCTGTAGGCTGTGTGCGCATAAAATATCAGCTGTGCAGCTTTTGAAGGAAGGTTACATTTTTGTGCGCCACATAACACTCGGAGTTATATACTTTAAAATTTGACTGCACGTCAGAATACAGTATGTACACCACATTGATTTTAATCAAATTAAATGAAAATAGACGATTACTAAATGAAGCAGAAAATTCCTAGTAATTACAATCACAACTTTTAAATTTTAAGATGTCTGTGTTGTTTTCTATCAGAATCAGAACCGTAATTTTTGTGCGCTCTGTTGTAAAGTATGTGTGCTCGCTCGGCGAGGTGTGTGCGCGTGCACAGCTTAGAGGGAACAGTGTACACATGCACACACACATACACATACAAAGCAAAGTTTCTTATTTAAACATATGGAGGTGAGTTTATAAGGGAGCTGCGGAAAGATCCATGGCTCCTATGCATGCCAGTCCATACTTTCCTGGACTTGCAGACTGTATGTAATAACATATACACGTGAGCATCCTGAAATACCGGCACTGGTATATCTATGTAGTCAATGCCGCAAATGTCTTTATCTTGCACTTTCTGAAATCGACCAGTTTTCTGCATATGTCTGACCCCTTCTTCAGCACTTCCCTGTCCCACTCTGTATCAAAACAGACATGTTTAGGTTCCAAGATGGCGGCAGCACTCCTTGCTGTGTGGTTACGCTTCTCCAATGGGGAAAAAGCGGAAAGGCAAATCAGGACCGTTGCCCTCCCTGCCGGTTTCTGGTGTCTCTGGCCCCCTAGACACTTACTTTTTGCGGATTACACGGGATTCAGACAAGTCCGGTGGAGAAAACCGATTGGCGGCTTCGTTGGAGCTGGGTAGCTTGGCAGCTGCTTCGGCGTCATCGTCCTCCCTGGTATTGAGCCCGGCGCCGAAGGTTTTCCGCAGCCACGCCATGCCTGAGGGCTTCCTGGAGGTTTCCTCCCCTGCTTTGTTGGAGGAAGTTGGTGCCTCGGGTGAGCCAGGAAGAAGTGTGTCTGCGGAGTTGGAAAGTGGAATTAAGAATAAGCCTCCAAATGTTTCATCATCGGCGTCTGTCGGAGGAGTGTCTGTGATGCGGGCTCTTCCTTCTGTCCCACGGGTTGAACTTCAGACACATATGGAGGTGGTGGATTCAGCGCTGGATACGGAGGTGGTGTTCTCTCTGCAACGTCCAGCAAATTTTACACTAGAGTCTATATGGACTGCTATAGCCTCTTTAGGTGAAGCTTTATTTCCTCAAATATCTTCTCTGTCTACTAAGGTTAAATCTACCATGAGAGCAGTAACTGATTTGGAGAAAAAAGTATCTGATATTTGTGTGGAGGAAGAAGAGACACGGAATAGATTATCCAGCTTGGAAGACCAATCAGATACGTTTAAAAAGAACTCTTTTTCTGTTTTTATGAAGCCTGAACAGTTAGAAAATCTCTCTCGAGTTAATAACTTGAGATTAGTTAATTTTCCCAGGTCTTCTTCTATTACCACTAGAAATATGTTTAAGGAATATTTATTGGAAGTTTTGGGGGTATCCCCTGAGTTACTGCCCCCCCTAGTAAAAATTTATTATCTATCTAATGCGAAGCGTTCTACTCCCAGCAAGATTATGGAGGGAGGTATGTTACAAGGGGATGTATTAGATGTAACTAATGTGTTGGAGAGGTCAGGGGACTCTTTGGAGTCTTCTACTCTCCTTGTAACTTTTGCCTTGTTATCCGATAGAGAGTGGTTATTGAAGCTTTTTTTCCGTAAAATGAAATCCCCCTTTCGGGGCTTTGCGGTTCGTATCTACCCTGATTTATCAAGGGAAACACAGAAACGCCGTAGAGAGTTTCTTTTGCTACGTCCAGGGGTTTTGCAGCTGGGGGGGCTTTTTTCCTTAAACACCCTTGTAAGTGTTTGGTAAAATACCAAGCTGTTTCTTATGTGTTTTTTTAGCCCTCCCAACTGTTGGCCTTTATCAGTGCTAGGCGTGTTGAATCTTCCATTGACTCCCCGTAACAGTGCTCAGGTATGTTATAGTTCTGAATTGTAGTGTTGCTTTGTTTCTTCTTATATTTGGTATTATATATATCCAGGTGAACGCTCCCCCTATTTACTGGACTAGAGTAGTTTGACACTTGTTGTTTTTTGCTTATTGAATAATTGTATCTTTTTGATTTATTAAGTGTTAACTTGTTTCTTGAAGAAAGTGCCTCGTTGGCTTTCTTGAATTATCGTAAAATTGCATAAATAAATAAATTTAAAAAAAAAACAGACATGTTTATTTTGGGGGAGGAGACAGGACACAGGTCCACTTTCACTGCTGCCCCTCCCATAGAATTTCAGATTTTTTGACATGAACAATCCAAATTTCACCTAATCAGCCTTTCTAAAATGGGCCTTATTAACCAACTCATGTGCATAAATCTGCCATATGCATGGCTAAACACCTAAGCCTAAAATTTAGTCCTATACATCCAACTGCTGAAAAAGTAAATAGCAAGTATAACTTTTAGCATATAATTTGGACATTAGAGAGGGGATTTTATAAACCTCGTCCACACATAAAACACTGATTTATGTTCATAAAAGACCTTCATAAAATTAGGCCATGCCTAAAAGTACATGCAGTAGGCATGTTCAGGGAAGGAGTTTGGGCAGTGCATGGATGGAGTCTCAAGTTGCGTCATACTTTACACACTACCATTTACACCTGCTCCCAAGCAGACACAGATGTTAGCGCCCACAATCTAGGCCCTATTCCTGCAGAAGTTGTGCTAGTATATTATGAAGACACATGCACATTTATGTGTCTTTACAAAATAAGCTAAAACTAGGTGCCTTGTTATAAAATTATCCTCCACACATGGATTCTTAAAGCCAGCATGTTTATGAACGGATAATGCCACTGAAAACACATATAACTTTAAACATCCAAGTTATATGTGTAAACAATGGCCACACCTCTGAATATTGACTTCATTTTTTCTTGTAACTTGCACGGGGAACTAACTGAATTCTAACCACCTCGTGTCTCTCTAACCTTCTCATACTTCGAAGCACGTTGGACCAGTGCTTCTCATGAGGCTATGGGGGACTTGTCTAGTTCAAACTGCAAGATGGTTGTAGTAGGCAGACATAGCCTTATTTCATAAACATGGGAATAGGGAGGAGGCTGATAACTACAGGTCTGTTGGTCCAATCTCAGTGGTGATTAAATTAAAGGATCAACAATGCAATAGATCAATACATTAACAGCAGCTATTGATGTTACTCTATCAACAATTAGGCGCCTGAAGATCAAACACAGTTTAGGACAACTATCCAGAAGGTCACCATAAGTTGACATCGACTTGACCGGCACTAAACATCAGCAATTGGAGCTCCTTGAATTCAGCATATTATGGAATTTGAAATGGAATGTTTTCACTAGTGGGAGATAATTGGTTGACAAAAGATTTGCATCTGATATTGGATAAGATTTTTAGCAACGTAAGAAATGCCATACTGGGTCAGACCAAGGTCCATCAAGCCCAGTATCCTGTTTCCAACAGTGGCCAATCCAGATCACAAGTACCTGGTCAGGTTCCCAAAAAGGCACACAGATTCCACAATGTCTCGGGGTAAGCAATGGATTTTCCAGGTCCTCTTTAATAATGGTTTATGGACATTTCCTCCAGGAGCTTGTCCAAACCTTTTTTAAATCCAGCTACACTAACAGATTTTACTACATCCTCCAGTAATGAATTCCAGAGTTTGATTACATGTTGACTGAAAAACTATTTTTTTCTTAGTCTTAAATGGGTTACATTGTAGCTTCATTGCATGTCCCCTAGTCTTTCTACTTTTTGAAGCGGTAAACAACCGATCTATGTTTACCTGTTCTACTCCATTCATTAATTTATAGACCTCTATTATATCTTCCCTCAGCCGTCTCTTTTCTGAGTTGAAGAGCCCTATCCTTTTAAGCCTTTTCTCATAGGGGTATCCTTCCATCCCCTTTACCATTTTGGTGGCTCTTCTCTGTACCTTTTATAATTCTGTTAAGATATGGCAAACAGAACTGCACAAAATATTCAAGGTGCAGTCGCACATAGAGCCGGCTCATCTGCTCGGCAGCCAACTAGGGCAGCAGACATCTGTGGGCAACATGGCATGTCACCCACAGCAAGCCATGTACTTTGGCACATATGGCCTACAACTTCTGACCCCCTTCCGACAGGAAGTTCTCTCGGAGGGGAGTCAGAAGCGGCAAGCCATGTGTGCCGAAGCACATGGCCTGCCGCAGGCTGCTGCCACCTCTGCCGCACCGCCAAGCCTTCCCCTCTCCACTGACCCTGGCAATGGAATCGGCAACAGCAGGGGGTTGGCTGCATGCTTCGGTTGAGAAGGTGGGGTGCTGTGGCTTGGAAGGGGGGGCAGCATGGCTGGGGCTTCTGCCTGGGGTGACAGAAACCCTTGGGCCAGCCCTGGTCACACCATGGAATGATACAGAGGCATTACAATATCCTTGGTTTTATTCATTCTCCATTCCTTTCCTTATGATTCCTAGCATTTTATTTGCTTTCTTGGCCGCTGAGGCACACTGGGCGGAGGGTTTCAATGTTTTATCCGCAATGACGCCTAATTCTTTTTCCTGGTTGGTGGTTCCTAATGTGGAACCTTGCATCGTGTAACCGTAGTTTGGGTTGTTCATCCCTAGATGCATAACTTTGCACTTGTCCACATTAAATTTCATCTGCCATTTGGATGTCCAGTCTTCCAATTTATCAAGATCCTCTTGCAATTTTTCACAGTCCTCTTGTGTTTTAACAACTTTGAATAATTTTGTGTCATCTGCAAATTTGATCACCTCACTCGTTCCCATTTCCAGGTCATTTATGAATATGTTAAAAAGCAACAGGCCCAGCATAGATCCCTGGAGTACTCCACTATTCACCTTTCTCCATGGAGAAAATTAGCCATTTAGCCCTACTCTCTGCTTTCTACCTTATAACCAGTTCCTGATCCACAATAGTACACTGTTTCCTATCCCATGACTTTATTTTCTCAAGAGTCACTCATGTGGGACCTTTTCAAAGGCTTTTTTAAAATCCAGATATGCTATATCGACTGGCTCACCTTTATCTACCTATTTATTCACACCTTCAAAATATATAACATTTTTGATACTCTTACCCTAGAAATTCATAAATAAAATGACCTGCCTAGGGGTGGTCAATCTTAAGGTGGTAAACTGAATTAGAAGCTGGTTGAGCACCAAACAGCAGATATAAGTGGTAAATGAAGTTTATTGTTAAGAAATGGGAGTTACCGCTGGATAATAAGATTTTCCACAGGTGTACACTTCAGAAAGAGAAAAGATGAGATGGGAGGGGAGCAGGGACAGTGGAACACCTTTTTGGTTGCAAATACTATATTTAGCCCTAGTGGCCCACCCCGTTCTGCTGTCTATGAGTTGGAGAGGTTTGAGGAGAGGACATGTTTGGCAACTAGGTTTTAATGCATTTGAGATGCAGAAGTCCAAGAGAGCAGTGCATGATAGGTGCTGAGGTACTGATGTTCCAAATAGAAGATTTCAGTGTGATTATATATGACAATCCCAAGGCTGCAAAACAGTGGACCAAGGAGGTACCTATAGCTGTAGGAGTTCTGGGGTGCATAGGAAGAGAGAGTACCAGTAGAAAATAAAAGATGATAATACCTCTGTGCAATATATTGGTGAGATGTCATTTAGGTTATGGTGCCCAATTCTAAAGGACAGAGAGAAACTAAAGATAATCATGGAAGGGCTACCAAAATATGGCATTGCACGAAAAGCCCTATGAAATGAAACTTAAGGACCCAAATTTGTGTACAACAGAAGAGAGAGAGGAGAGATAGGACAGAGACATTAAAATACCTCACAGATATAATTGATATAACTAATGCTCAAAAAAACAAGAATCTTTCAGTGGAGGGCGACTTCATGAACAAAGAGTTGCAATATGAGAACCCAATGTAAGGAAACATTTCTTCAGAGAAAATGTTGTGGTAGATCAATTAAACAGACTCAAAAGTGAAACTGTTTGGGGAAGGAGGAGAAAAATGCTATCAGAGTTCAAGAAACAAGAGAGATATCTTCAGACGATCCTTACTTGTGAAGTCAGACCAGGGGCGGCTCAAGGCAATCTGCTGCCTGAGGCGAAAAATGAGATGGCGCCCCCTCACACACACACCTTAGAGGGGGTGGGGCTTTTTCAGAAATCCGATCAGAGACTGAACCAAACCAAAAAGCCGATTAGATTATATGGAGGAAATGCAAGATGTTTGCACACAGGGCCGTACTGAGCTGCAATCACGCCCTGTGCGACTTGCAGCTCGGGTGCATGCCCCCCCCCCTCCTCCCATGGGATAGTGGGAAACAGAAAATCCTGTTTCCCATCAGCGCTGCGGGCTCAGCTTTAACAGAGTCACGCAAAAGGGAAACACTCTCCCTTCGCGCGGCTCTGCAAAAGCTGAGCCAGCGCGGAGGGGAAACGGGCAGGCTCTCCGGGGAGGTGGTGGTGCGACCACAGGGCTCTTCATTCTGCTGCTGCCACCGCTGCAGCGGCAGCTTCCTGAGGGTTTTTTTTTTTATTTTGAAGGCCGAGTGAGGCGATCTTTTTGGGGGCAATTTTCCACCCCCAAAAAGTTGCCACCTGAGGCTACCGCCTCACTCAGCCTCATTATAGAGCCACCTGTGAGTCAGACAGTTAGAAGTGAAGACCACTCTGGGGTTTTCTAGCAAGAAGGAAAAACGAGCAGAATAGATGGGTTCCATCTGATGTGATAGTCTGTTTCTTAATTATATGATTTCATCATTCACTACACATGTGGCACACAATGAAAATATCAGATATTCTACTTAAATATTCAACATAAATACGTAAGCCATCCGGTATAGGAAGAGTATGAATAATTAATTATTTGCAGCACGAATAGATTTTATAAACTGTTAATAGTCTGCTTGCAGCATGTTATTAACTGTCACAATATCACAAGTGATGTCGGATAGTAATTTTCTGAATTTTCCTTTTTAGGTTTAAGATTTAATATTGGTCTACAATCACCAAAAAAGGTAAGTTCTGTGGGGATGACAGCAATGAAAATGCACTGAAGAGTTCCTGTAAGGCTGCATTGTATTATCTGTCTGTGGGAAGGGAATTACAGAGCATGGCTTGCTAATAGAAGACAGAACTATTGCATTATTTTAGGAAAATGGGATGCTATATCAAAGTCTATACCCTGGGGTGCAAGTTGTACTTATTACTGTCTGAGTTTCATCATCCATAAATACTTGGCTTCATGGTGGATGGCTAAATTGCAGATTACGAAGAAATACAGTAAACTTTGCAAAAAAAATGCATATTCAGTGTGTGTGTGCATGCATTTGAAGAAGGGTTTTAATTTTTTTTTTTAATTCACACACAGTATGTAATAGAAATATAGCTCCATCTAGTGGATGATGATCTCTTCACAGTGTTGAGTCTCGTGAATGTAAAAAAAAAAGCCGGCAATGGCTCTCACAATTTACATAAGAACATAAGAACATAAGATATGCCATACTGGGTCAGACCAAGGTCCATCAAGCCCAGTATCCTGTTTCCAACAGTGGCCAATCTAGGTCGTACGTACCTAGCAGTTTCCCCAAAAGAGACAGGTTCCGCAATGCTTGTACTGGGTCAAGCATTGATATCCTGGGTCCCTTCTTAATAATGGTTTATGGACCTTTCCTCCAGGAACTTGTCCAAACCTTTTTTAAACCCATCTACACTAACAGCCTTTACTACATCCTCAGGTAACAAATTCCAGAGTTTGATTTCATTGGAAGGCATTGGCTGATATGTTCCTAACAGGGCAACAGTCTTTTATGTGTCTTTATACAACTTATGATATAGCATCCCAAAGAAAATGAAAGTGAGGGGACATTTCCATTGATACAAAGCATGGATTATCTGTTCCTCATTTAGCTGACTTTCCAAGGTTATGTCTTAGTTGCAAATCAACATAAGGCCCTTTTGTTCTTTTATAGTAGTTTGTTGTTTCGTTCCATTTTACCCTGCAAAACTAGTTCCAGACCATTCTATGCGGCTTACATATAAACATTCCTAAAATATCATATTTCATATCAGCTGGTAGAAAATCATCAAAAAATATAGGCAAAATAACATTAAAATACATATGACATAAAATCATTCATAAAATTAATTAAATAATATGACCAAAAAATGGTATTTCTTTACCCCCACTTAGCCATTTACTTTAGGTTTGGGTCATTTCTGGCACACAAATGGGAGGTAATGATATAATTTTTTGCTGTGCATAAAACACCAATTTACACCCCTAAAAGGCTTCTAGTAGAATTAGGTCACACCTGAAAGCATGCACGGTGTAAAGACGCACCTGCTGCAGAGCAGACATAAATGTCAGCACCCACAATCTAGAAGCTGTTTCTTCAAGATGAAAGGAAAGCACGTGCCATTGAGTCAATGCTGACTCATGGCAACCCAGCCCCTGGGTTTTTGTGGTAAGGTGCAACCCCAACTAGATTGCCAGGTCTTTCTTCTGTGCCATAAGGGAGTTATTTTAGAAGCGTTATTCATACTTTGGATGTCTGAATTGAGGCACGCAGACATCTAAATTACAGAGACGTCCCTAGAGCCATTTTAAGCCAGTTCTATAGACACCCCTGGTACGAGAATGTCCAAATCATGAAGAGGCGTGACGGAGGTTTAACAGGGATGTTCCGGGCAAGTTGGACATGTGCTCCCAACAAGGTCAGCACAACCATCAGCCAAACTAGGCAGTCACCTAGGGCTGCAACTTTTGGGGAGCGGGAAAGAGCAGGACATTCAAAGCTAAACAATAGGTTCTGAAAGCAGGGGGGTGTAAAGCATAAGGACTGTCTAGAGTGCCAACACCTTGAACCAACTCAAGTCCTTATTTACCATCAAGAAAAGTTTTTTTTCAAGTTGCACAGAGTCCATAAATACATAATATACCCCTTGGTAGGAAATTAAATACTTACAAGAAAAATGTAAGAAAAGGCCTCCCTCCCTCCCCCCACCTCCCACCACAGCCAAAACCCATAGCTTAAGCTGGAGGAAAGATTTTCTCCTTGCTTGAGTAAATCTCAATAAATATGATCAGAAAAAATCACTCCACTAAAAGCAGCCAGCAATTAAACATATAATAATTCACTTATGGTTAAGAACCTTTTTGTGTGCTTTAAAGGTCTCAGACTCGGCGGCACGACATCTGATCGTAAAACTTCAGAAGTGCCTGTAGCATCAATGACCAGTATGCACTATTTTTCTTTTTGTAAAAGCCACCACAAGTGAATTTGCAAATACTGTTGAAAGGATTCTTTGTTTAGCTTTTCAACTACTTAGCGTCTCAGCTGCTTAATTGTGCAATATGTCCCGTTTCACTCCAAAACCGAGTTTCTTCAGGGGGCAATGCCGAAAGCTACAAATAAACCACCAAACAGAAAAGTGATCAAAAACCCACTCCAAAGTTCTTCATGTTCATTGCTCCATTAAAACAATAGAAAATACTTTTTAAACTTGTTCAGATCACATACCTCTGAATAAGTCATCAAAATTGATGCTGCCGACGTTCTCCCTCATTCAGGGTTTAAACTTTATTTCTTCTTCAAAAGACGCCGCGTATGCGAATTGAAGATCGAAGTCGCCCTATTATACCATCTTGGGTGATGACGTCATCCTCTCAACTTGATAATCACAGGAACCACTAACATCATATATATGCTTCCCATTCTATAGAAATATTCAAACCAGCGGGGGCCAGAGTTTTTAAAGTAAAAATCCAGCGTTGTTCTTTTATCAAAAGTGCTTGTTCACGCGTTTTGCCATTTGAACCGGAAACAATCTGATCAATGCAAAAGCACTGCAGATCTTCAAAAACATGAAAATGATCCAAACAGTGTTGAACTAGAGGTGCAGAAATAATTTTGTTTTTTAACCGGCTTTTATGTTCTGCCATGCATAATTTAAATGATCGAGATGCCTCTGGCATTGCCCTCGAGGATTCTGCACCGGCAAAATTACCCCGGCGGGAGGCTTCGGCTTCCAAACCATTATCGGGGTTCCAGGATGTTCTCGAGGCCTCGACCTCGGCAGAACTAGTGGTGCCATGCTCTGGGGTACCGGCGGTCTCCTCCGGTACCGACATCCAGGCATTGGCAGCGTCGATAGACCAGAGAGTTCTGGCTATGGAACGCAGTCTGGTGGCTTTCCTTGCGGCATCGAAGCCCTCAGAACCGCAACAGACAGTCCCACCGGTACCGACACCGCCTTCGGTATCGGTATCGGTATCGGTACCGGTACCGATAGCATCGACATCGGTGTCTGCTTTGCCGGTACCCAGTCATCCGATGACCTTCGGTACCGATACACTGGTACCGGTTACTCCCGGTACTGACTTTGGTCGTTACGGGTTTCGGGCTCTTCAAGAGCATCCAGACAGACGATACTTCGAGTCCTCAGAAGAATCTGAGGATTCTGACAGTTTTGTTGATGCAGCGATGCTTCTCCCAGAGGAGCCCTCCTCCCCTAAACGCAGGATGTCTCCTCCTGAGGATATTTCCTTCCAAGATTTTATCAGGGAGGTGGCTCGGGGCCTGTCCCTTACTGTGGCCCCTGAAACAGAGCCAAGGGCCAAGGAGTTGGAAATTCTACAATATCCCAAAACTCCTAAGGAGGCAGCTACCTTGCCCATTCATGAGATTTTATACGATCTCACCTCTTACCACCTCTCCTCATTCTCGTAGACTAGATACTATGTATCGAGTCCCTCCTTGTCCTGGGTTCCATAAGACTCAGCTTCCTCACCACTCTATTGTAGTGGAGTCAGCTATGAGAAGGATTAAGAGTGCAAAAAGGCATGCCTCTAATACTCCAGGACGTGAGTGCAGAACCCTGGATGCTTTTGGACGTCGAGTCTTCCAACCTTCCATGCTTTCTGCCAGGATCAGTTCCTATAGTCTCTACATGGGAATGTTCCTGAAGGAGGTCACAGATCATTTAGAGGCTTTCAGTCCTTTCCTTTCTGAAGATAAAAGACAGGATTTTCTCACTTGGGTCAAACATGCCCAAGATGTCTCTAAATTTTCCAACCGTGCAGCCTTTGACTGCTTTGAGTGCATAAGCAGAACCTCGGCTATTGCCATAGGGGCACGTAGAATTGCTTGGCTCCAGGCATCTGATCTAGAGCTCTGGGTACAAGACAAATTGGGAAATATCCCTTGTACTGGTGATAACATGTTTGATAAAGACTGGCAGGAAAAAGCCAATGAAATGGATGCTGACTATTCCACCTTGGACAGATTGTCCAAGTCCACTGCTGATCCTGCTAGAAAGAAATTGTTCAAGAAACCATTCTTTTCTAAAAAGAAAAGATTTTACCCTGCTTATGTTCAGCAGGGACGTTCTGCAGGTCAGCTTGCCAAGAAAGGTCAGCAACCACCCAAACAGAAGAAAGCAAAGGCTGCTAGGCCTCAACCGGCCCAGCAGGCTCAGCCTCCACAGGGCCTTTGACTCTCATCTAGAGAACTTAGCCTTCCTGCTTCTCGGGGGACCAGAACCTTCCACCATTCCAGGAAGATTATGTCATTTTGCCCCCAGATGGGGGCAAATAACAGCAGAGCATTGGACACTCTCCATCATAAAGGACGGGTACAAGCTTCATTTTTCAAGCATGCCCCCTCACACAATAGTAAGGCAGTTCAATTCTCCGACCTCTCTCATCAACCTGTTAGGTCAGGAGGTCGCTATCCTTCTAGCCCAAGGGGCAATAGAAGAAGTACCCCTTCATCAACAGGGTACAGGGTTCTATTCCCCTTATTTTCTTATCCCAAAGAAAATAGGGGGTTACAGACCTATCTTAGACCTCAGAAAATTGAACAAATTCCTTGTCAAGGAGAAATTCAAAATGATTTCTCTCGGATCTCTGCTACCATATCTTCAGAGTTAGGCTTGGCTTTGTTCTCTAGATCTCAAGGATACGTACACCCATGTTCTCATCCATCCAACTCACAGAAGGTTCCTTTGGTTCCTTTTTCAGGGAAAGCACTACCAATACAGGGTGCTTCCTTTTGGCCTGGCCTCAGCACCAAGGGTGTTCACGAAATGCATGGCTGTTGTAGCAGCATTTCTCCGCACTCTAGGGATATTCGTCTTCCCTTACTTGGACGACTGGCTCATTCAAGCCCCAACAGAGTCAGGGGCCAGGACTTCTCTATCCTGCACAATGCGGATCCTTCAGTATTTAGGGCTGGTAATAAACATCCCAAAATCCAGTCTGACTCCCTCTCAGTCTTTAGAGTTCATGGGAGTTCTCCTGGATACCAGAAAGGCAAAGGCCTATCTCCCCCAGGCCCGTTGCCTTTGCTTGGTGCAGTTAGCTTCTCAAGCAGTGCTAAAGCCTCATCTAACTGCTCGAGAAATGTTACAACTACTAGGCCACATGGCATCCACTGTGCATGTGGTTCCCTATGCTCGCCTCCACATGAGGGCAGCTCAGTGGACTTTATCCACCCAATGGATCCAGGCATCAGGGTGCCTGTAACAGGTGATCTCCGGGAACAGCAGGAATTTAGTCCTCACAACCCACCCACCTCCCCTAGGAGTTGTATTTTTTTTATTTATTTATTTGTATCTCTCTATCTATCTCTTTCCTTTCCCTCTCTCTCTCTTTGTCTCAGCTTTAAAACTCAACTGGAGAGAGCCAGTTGGGAAAGGCGGGAAGGCAGCACGCAGGCGCTGTGGGATGCTCCCAAAAGCTTTCTGATTGGACGCTGCGGAGCGTTCCCGCGCAGGCTCCGTCGGTACCGACAATACCCATATGTGAGGACTAAATTCCTGCTGTTCCCAGAGATCACCTGTTACAGGTGAGTAACTATGCTTTACAAAAAGAAAAATAGTGCATACTGGTCATTGATGCTACAGGCACTTCTGAAGTTTTACAATCAGATGTCGTGCCACCGAGTCTGAGACCTTTAAAGCACACAAAAAGGTTCTTAACCATAAGTGAATTATTTATATGTTTAATTGCTGGCTGTTTTTAGTGGAGTGATTTTTTCTGATCATATTTATTGTATATTATCGCTTCGAGAATTGACCTTTATATTAGTGGTGAGTAAATCTCAAGGCATCAGGAAAGACAGTCATCTTTTGACCACAAAACAATTTATTCTTTTTATAAAAATCTAAATCTGAAAGAAATGAAATAATTCAGGAGGCTCAGGAGGGTACTTCATCAGTTGACGATTCAAGAAAATTTGTTAAGTCCAAATTAGTATCTTCCCTGCACCTGAGCCATCTCACCCTCAACTTGAGTTAAAGCTCTCGTTGAAAGATAGTACATATTAGACACTGCCAAATTTTCCAATTCTGGCAATAACAACATTTCTTTACAATATTTCTTCAATAATAACAAAGGAGATAACAATTGAGTCTTTGGAAAATTCAAAAATCTAAAATTCTAGAACGGAAAGAATTCTCCAAAGACTCGAATTGTCTATGTAGAATTAAACTGGCTTTAATACTCAAAAACCCAGCTGACTGTAAAGAAGCCTTCTGACATAAGAACATAAGATAAGCCATACTGGGTCAGACCAAGGTCCATCAAGCCCGGTATCCTGTTTCGAACAGTGGCCAATCTAGGTCATACGTACCTAGCAGTTTCCCCAAAAGACACAGGTTGCATAATGCTTGTATTGGGTCAAGCATTGATATCCTGGGTCCCTTCTTAATAATGGTTTATGGATCTTTCCTCCAGGAACTTGTCCTTCAATTTTCACTGATCTTTGAGTTAAAACAGTTATTCTAGACTTATGAGATTGAATTTTTTTAAAACCTGAACAGACACTGTCATTGTTTGATCTATAAAACTTTGTAACAACATATTGGTCTGAAACACAACTTTCCAAACGTCCAGTAAAGTTACCTCAGAAGCTACCACCCCTGAGGTAAAAGCAGAAATAGCAGACCCAGAAACCTGAATCCGCTCCAAAACAATGTCCTCAAAGAGGGCTTGTGGTGGCGTCTGAACAGAGGCAGACCCTTTTGCCTCCTCAGACCCCATTGAAGGGGTAGAACTATCCCCCTCCATTGAGTCCAGGACAGCCCTAGGTGCAAGAGGAAGGGTCCTGACAATCAGGCTAAGGGATGCTCCGTACATAGAAGACAGGGAAGGATCCAAAGGGGTAATACCAGTTCCTCCCTTCTCCCCAGCCCCAGCTGACAAAACCTGGTCCATAGCTCCCACAATTACCTTAGGTGTTGAAGAAGTAGATGATAACTTTTTCTCCTTGATTTTTCCTCTTTCTAGCTACTTTGGGCAGCTCCTTAATAAAATTCCAGGGCCCAAAGGCCCCAAAGTGGCACCGAAGGAGCACCAAAGGCCCCAAAGGAGCACCTAAGGAGCAAATCTTTTGAAGGTGTCACAAGGCACTGCCTGATGATGTCAGCAGGAAGGTTAGCATTTCATCCCAATCAGGCACACTCACTGCACACAGGTAACAGGTGGCCTCTTACATAGCGCTAGACACAGCCGCACTCCCAGCACACAGGGTCTCCTGCTCCCAACCTGAGTACACAGCAGCCAATCTTTTGAAGATGTCCCAAGGCATCACCTCATGACATCAGCAGGAGGGTTGGCATTTCCTCCCATTCGGGCCTACTCACAGCATGCAGGTAATGGATGGCCACTTAAACAACACTGGACACAGCCATACTCCCAACACACAGGATCTCCTGTTCTCCGTTTTTTGGAATTATTGTTTGTGCAAGTTTGTCCTGTCCTCTGGATTAAGTGATAAAATAAAGTTTAAACGCATATGTATGTATATGTGCTTAGAACACAAGAAGGGCTGCTACTGTCTTTTGTAAACTTTTGAAATTACTGAATGCTACCTAGACTGGTCATTTCAAAATTATGGACAAAGATGCTGAGATGGGAGGACCCTGCCCCTCTCAGCTCAGTCCTGCCATGCCCTGGTGTCCCAGATTTGCTCTCCGAAAATCTGGTAACCCTAATTTACTCAAAATCAGCCCTAACGTGGAACATTGTGTAGCACTACAGTACTTTTCACTAATAAAGCTCCAATTCAAGGCCAACTATGGGTAAGGCAAAACTTCACAGGGGAAAAAGCTGCCATCCAGGCCTGAAACCCACACTCCAGGCCTGATTTGTCAAGCTTGTTTCCCACAGAAAAAAATCAGGACCTTAGTCTACTCTTAGGAGGCAAGTCTTGGGGCAGGATCCTTTATTGCACAGACAGTGTTTCCATATAAGAAACAAAAATAGGTCACAAAGGATCATGCTCAGCACTTTCCTCCTGCTCTCATAGGCTTCCAGTTGAACAATAAATGGCCTTTACTGAGTCGAAAATCTTTAGGTTTTTCTTTCCTCTTTTGTTGGTTCTTTTTGAAGGGTATAAGATTTTAATACATAGGATCTTGCGATCCATATTAATATGAAAACCTTCTATATAGCTACAGCATTCAAATGCAGACATTTTGCAGATTTTAATTAAATATTTTTTTGACTTGGATTGGATTCCTTGTTGAAAATTGATCACTATTTCTAACAGAGGCAGAGGGAGCCCAGTGTTAAAGTGTACACGCAACCAACGTTCCGTCACAGCTATGTGGAAGTCCTCCTCCTGTGCTCTTACCAGCAGAGGGAGGTGCTGAGCTAGTGCCCTCTCCTCATGACTAAAAGCACAGTATCGCAGCTCCTCCCTCTACTTTTAACAGTGCAGGTAGAGGACTCTCATACTGCTACATGGGACAATATGATATGAATAGATATCACTACATTGTCCCATTTAAGATGTTAACAATAAGTGCATTCTGCGTGATCAGTGTTTTATCTTTCCTCTTAGGATTGTACATCAAATGATCAAGATGGCAAAATAATGGAAAAGGCTGCTGACAAATTACTGAAGATAAACCAGGCGGGATCCCCCTACCCTCCACTCCTGCTGCCAACTAAGTTTCAGAGCTATGATGGGAGGCAAGCCAATGTCATTTTTCTGATGAAAGATAATGAGAAAAAAGGGATTGAAACAAATCCTATTAGACCTCACAGACAGAGAAAAAGGGTTCTGATTAAAAAGAGCCCTCTTCTAATCGCTATGAACAAGTCCAGTGTCAGCTTCTTGAGGCTGAAGGCTGATGAGAGAAATAGAAGATGGAAAAGGCTCTATCAAATACAGAGAGATAGAAAGAAGTTAATGCAAGACGTGTGTTCAAAATACAAGAATAACAGCAGAAGGATCATTACCCCTTATCATGTTTCTAGAATTTTTGTTGAAGATAAGCACAGAATCTTATACTGTGAAGTACCAAAAGTTGGCTGCTCTAATTGGAAGAGAGTGCTAATGATTCTTAATGGATTAGCTTCCTCTGCTAAGAATATACAGCACAATGCAGTTCATTATGGAAATTACTTGAGAAGGTTAGATGGCTTTGATCGAAAAGGGATCTACCACAGACTCAACACTTACACTAAAATGCTCTTCATTCGGGAGCCTTTTGAGAGGTTGGTGTCCGCCTTTCGAGACAAGTTTGAGCATGCAAACAATTACTATCATCCTGTATTTGGCAAACCTATTATTTCTAAATATCGTAGGAATGCCACCAGTGAAGCGTTGCGGACAGGGTCTGGTGTGCAGTTTAAAGAGTTCATTCAGTATCTTCTGGATGTCCATAAGCCAGTAGGCATGGACATTCACTGGGATCACGTCAGCAGACTCTGCAGTCCATGTTTGATAGACTATGACTTTATTGGGAAATTTGAAAGTATGGAAGAAGATGCAAACTTTCTGCTCCATTTAATTGGTGCACCCCACAACCTGACATTTCCTCAGTTTAAAGACAGGCATTCCAACGAAGAACGGACATCAGCTAGAATTACCCAGCAATATTTTGCACAATTGTCTTCTTCTGAAAGACAGCGGACCTATGATTTTTATTATATGGATTATCTGATGTTCAATTACTCAAAACCTTTTGAAGGCCTATATTGACTTAACCAGGAGGCTGTAGTTTGACTTTGGTTCAGTGAAGCCCTTGAGTAGCTCAGTTTCTTTTCACATGTTCTAAACGTGATCACAAGAAGTGTATGATGTAAAAAGCAATGCTGTGAAGCACGAAAAAACCCACTGAGAAAATTCACATATGCAGGTTGGCACTTTTATAAGCCTTTTTAAACAGATTAAGGGTTCCCTGAAAGCCTCAGAGTCAATTAAGGAGAAAGATGAGTATATCATGGGTCTATATGGCTGCTTGGTACTCCCGACTCAGAAGGGTCAACTAAAGTCCTTATCTCTGGCAGCAAAAGTTTAGAAACAAATAAGTTTGAAGAAGATGGAACACAAACAACTTAGAATTATTAATTGGTAGTGACGCTTGAGCTGCGTCATTCATCAGATCACATATCTTGATGCTTTTCTCTTAGGTCATCTTCTCAGAACTTACAGGTCAATATTCCAAAGGACTTATCCATATGGCGGTCACTGCTATGTAGTGCTGCTGAGAATCCTTACAAGTCGCCACACTGCTATTTGGATAGTGCTAAGGCAGAGCCTTAATCAGCAGTATTCAGTTTGCTATCCATATAGTTACACAAGTTCACTTAGGGCAGCGAAAAGGAAGTCCTAAATTAAACCAGAGCTATATGGACAGCTGACTGAGTATCACCACCATCCATAGAACAGTGGCAGTCATCACTGTCCACGTATATTAACTACCACTTGCTATCCAGATAGCAGTGCTACATATGAATGGACAGCAGCATAAATTACACCCAAGCAGCCTCCACAATGTAGGGGGGAGGCCCACGCAGGAAGGAGACTCATGCGAAGGCAGAGTGGAAAATGTATTTCTAAGTCTTTGCTACGCGGCCTCCTGTTTCCTGTTTTCTTTAAGCCTGTAAACTTTTTACCTGCCCCCACCAGGCCCAGGCCAAAGTCTCGCAACCGTGGCTGTTATCATGAGACTTCGGCCCGGCTGCTGGAGATGAAGGCTGCCAAACCTGAAGAAAACAGAAAACAGGAAGCAGTTTGCCACAAAAGGGTTGGCAGTTGGCCATGTCTGTGGGGGGTCCTGAACAAAATTTTGCAGGAGGGTTCCTCATTAGAACTTATGCCACTGTGCGTGGATAATTTAAATGCTGTGATAGACATTTTAAAACGCACAGATCGCAATGTTTAAATATTGACCTGTTAGCTTTAAATAAAGTTCATCATTTCCCCTGAGGGTTGAAAATATAGATATATAATATATGATTTTACTCATTTGAATGGGTTCCACATCTGACAGCTGTGCAATGTTACAATTCCAGGGGATGAGGGCTCATTCTTCTTTTGTTTTGTTTTTACCACAGCATCTGAAGATCGGGTATAATTCATGTTAGCAAGCGACCAAAAATGTTTTTGCCACCTGACAGTTGTTTGGTAACATAGTCTGTTTTTGGTACCGGGGACATAACCATGGTAGTCCAAGCCCCAAGTCCTTGGACCAAATGTACATCGAGAATGAACTCTCACCCTTCGCAGTGGTAACCGCAGGCTATAGGGTGTATGATGCAGTGTGCAGACAAATTAGTAGAAGGGCAGTGTGGGGAGCTTCTGCTGCTGATACTAAACTTTTCTGGTGCTTAAATAGTATAAACAAATTTCCGCTGCTATCTGGTGCCTTTCACACACTGCATATTGATATCATTTTTTTTTTTAAGTTTGTGATGAAGGTGGGTCTATACCAATTCAACATTATGGGGCATTTTTACTAAAGTGTGCAAAATGGTGAATACATGCTTTTGCATGTTAGCACGCTAATACAGTCAGCTAGGTAAAATCCCCTTGCTAGCTGCTTAGCATGTGACTGGGGAATGGGTGGGTTAGGGGAAGAAAGTGAGTGTTGAGTTTACGTTGCACTCAGTGCAGGGGGATAATTACCGCCTGCTATCTGTCAGTGTTGCATTTAGCATGGCGGCACTTAACACCACCCATTGAAGTAACGTTAAGTGTGAATGAAGTTAGAGCACAATGAGGCACTTTTCAGTGTGGTAAGTGTAAGTGCACATGTTGGGCACACCTCCAACAATTAGCACACAACCTTTGCATTTACCACACTTTGGTAAACATGCCCTTACCTATTCTGTTTGGGGTTTTTTTTAAAGAAAATTTCAACATGGAGGATAATTTTAGTTCATTTCTTTGACTACTGCTTAAACTGAGAATTGAATATTAATGCAAGTCTAACTTCGAAATGCAGAAGGGCATATTCGAAAAGATGAACTGGACATTTAGCGGCACATATCCACTGCATGCCCCATTGCTAGCCAAGTAGCAGTGGGGCGTTCTGCCGGTGGCGCTGAAGTTAACCAGCCAGCGGCAATATTCGGTCATCAGCCGGTTAACTTAAAACAGCTAACATTGGGCTGCCCTAACTTTGGCTGGTTTAGATACCCAGGCCACAGCTCAATATCACTGCTGCCCAGTTAGCTAAAATGCGAATTAGACACAGCAGATATTTAATGTCAGTAGCAAGATATGACCAGTGGCATTTGAATATTCAGTCTTAATTTAAAGCGCAGATGGCCAGCTGCTTTTAGTGTGCAGGCCACCGCCATTGAATATTGGCCCCACGATATATAACGTGGCACAAGCAATGCGCAGACGCTCTTTTAATAATAATCATTTTGCACGGCCACAGTAATGTTATAATGAACCTAGGATTCCTTTCTTTCTAGGACACTCTGCTGGGCTGATTCTCTAACTGAAGAAAACTAAAATTTTCTAGATCATTTTAAATCGGCTCCTATCTGTGCTTTGTTGAGATTCTTCTTACTCTTGCATTATCATAAATCTGTGTTTGCACACACCTAATGACTCGGTGCAGAAAGTTCACGGGTTGGCTGAGACTGAAGATATTGCAGATGCTGTGTTCGTAACCCTGGGGACGGGGGTCTTTGTTCAAGAGCAAAACCGAGTGGCTGGAGTCAGATCTCTGATTGCAGGGTTCTGGAGGGATCCCTAGTGAATGGTTGTAGACGAGGACTGTAACTGCAATGATAAGACTAGGAGTGGGGGGGGGGGGGGAGGGAGGAAGAGGGGATATAAAACAGGCAGAAAGATTCCTGACTGATTGCAAATGAAGGTTCATGATGTCAGATTCCAATGGTGCTAGAAAGAAGCAGAAGGAAAAAGCTGAGTCAAAAACAAATAAATCTTATTTAAATGTAGAAGCTCGCCAAGGGTAGTACATGCATCCAGTCATGTATTCTTTTAAGAGAGCTAGATGACCAGTTGTGATTTAATTTCATATTAATCTACTCAGATTGGTTTAGTCAAACTAAACACCTGAGAGAATCCTCCTCACATGCAGACAAGCATTTTGAAATAATCACACTTTACTGCCCTCCTCTTTTCCCTTCACGCTTTATTCTGTTCTGTCCTTTCCAGGAATGTATGAAGGAGTTTACAGTCCTCATCTACACCCCAATTCTTTCCTTTCTAATTGCAGTAATGATGCTTCGAGTCAGTAGGTCAGTTTGCAGAGTATGGGAAGAAAACGTTTGCCAGCACTTTGCATCAGTTTTTGTGAGTTACTCTACACATACCACTAGTGTGTGCAGAGTAGCTCTCAAAAAAAAAAAAAAAAGTTGGTCGATCCAAATACTGAATGATTTTGTTTGAGTTTCTGCCATTCCAGCCTTTTATTCATGAACTGTGCCTTAAGGATCTTGTTTTTTTTTTGGGGGGGGGGGGGGGTTACCATTTTTGAGGGTTTTGAGGAGCTAATTTTCAAACTGTCTGCTTTGGATCCATTTTACCTATGGACAAATCTTCTCTCCAAGCTGCAAGGCAGTCCACATTCTTACCGTTGGATATGCTGCAGCACTCTCGTGGGTCAGGAATGAAGGGAAAGTATAGGTCTTCTAGGTCTCCTGGAGAACTACAAGATTGCTGCAGCAGGCCTGGCAGTAAGAGCACAGGCAGTGGACTCCCTTGCAGCACAGAAGGAGCATTGCTGTGGACTTTGTTCCAGCTGTCTGGAAGAAAGACCATACATGTTTTCATTTTGAAATGTGTGCACCTCCTTGGTGAAGGTATTTTTCCTTGAAAAAGGACATGCATGTATTTGAGAATGCAATTGTATGGGTTATTTCATCTCCTGACCTAAATAGATCCCTAGAAACATCTGCTCTAATTGGTACTAAAAGTGCACTCGTAGTGGAACACGGCATGTACTTTAAACATTCTGTGCAAGGGCAATCTTCAAACCATCAAGTCACACACATGATTCGCTGTGAAATATGTGCTGCCCAGGATTCCTTTCCCTCCACTAGACTTTTTTCTAGATGAGCTATAGGGGCCCTTTTACTAAAGTGCACTAAGCGGTTAACACGTACTGTATTTTAGCATGCAGGAACTGTCTGCTCAGACCCACACTAACTGTTACCATGGGGTCATGACAGCTTGGAAATTCTCACAGTAACAGCATATCATGCAATGGGGTGAGAAATAGGTGGGTTTGGGGCAGAGAGTGGGCGTGGAGAGCACATTGCAATTAATACGGGGAAATGAAGTGCACGCTGTCAGTGTTGCAATTAGCACGCATGCATAAAACAGTACCTTGATGGATGGAATTAGGTGAAATCATGTTAATTGCACAGCATGTTGGTATATGCATCACCACAGTAACTGCTGGAAATATGTTGGCAATCCCCGGGACAGTTTCCACTTTGCACAATACACATTAGTTTTAGCACTAAACTGTGGAGGAGTAGCCTAGTTAGAGCATTGGTTTGATAACCAAGAGACCAGGGTTTGATTATCACTGGCACTCCTTGTGGCCTTGAGAAAGTCACTTAACCATCCATTGTCTCGGAAGCAAGGCTCGGCAATCTATTTCTGGTCACACTGCCAAGAAAACCCAGGAGCTGCTGGCTTGTCAGGAGTCAGCATTGACTTGAAGGCACGCATTGCATGCGTTAAGTGCAAAAACATAATGCACTTTAGTAAGGAACAGAAGGTAGTACAATTGCTCTGTCTGTCTGGTAATTCAGGAAATACAAACCAAAATTTGTAATTCAGAAGACTCCTAGTGAGTGAGCCACTATTTGTTTTATTTTCGTGAGCCTGTCCAATGATTGTGGTATGAATTTCCACAGGGAGTTTGTTTCACAATTAGATACCAATGTACAAATCTGTGTGTTTTTCCTTAAAGTAGGCTCTGCATTAAAAAATGCACAGAGAATGCCCAAGATTTTATTTATTCATTTATTAATAATACTTGATATCCCACTTTCTATAACAATTTATATCAAACCAGCTACAATATTAAAATAACTATTTCAATAAAATCAACAAACAAAATCTACTGACTGCCCACCAACACCTTCCAATCATTTAATAATCTGCTTCAGTTTTCTTATTCAACTCATGATGCCTAACAAAAGCTGGCTTGAAAAGAAAGGTCTTCGCTGACTTAAGACATTTTAAAAACACATCTCTGCAGAAAAGGATAGAGACATGATATTCCAAAGATACCGCACAAAATGACCGAAGGCTGACTTACAAGTCAAAACCAACCGAACCTCTGACAGAGCTGGCACAACTAAAGAGAATTGCTGCAAAACCACCAACAGTTTGACTTTTTTAATTATTTATTTAGTTACAAAATTTGCATGCCACTTCTATATGCTCCTAACAAAAAGCGATTTACAGGCATGCCCGTGTCATACAACATATTTTTTGACATGAAGACCCACTGGCTGAAAAACACCAGGTTTTTGCTTTCATGAATATTTGAATCTCGTGTGCATTTTGCTACATGTGAAATTTTATTAAGGAGCTTATGAGATGCAAGCACTTCCTTAATTCTGAATGCATAAAAGGCTTCATGGGCCAATTTTTGCAAACAGGATAATTATTTTATTTATTTAGCAATGCTTATATATAGCTTTTTACCAGGTCAAAGCAGTGTACGTTCAGGCACGGTATATATTTCCCTTGTTCCCAAAGAGCTCACAAGCTACGTTTTGTACCGGAGGCAACAAAGGCTTAGTGGCTTGCCCAAGGCTACAAGGAGCAACTATGAGACTAGAATTATAACTCCATGAGGCATAGTTACTTTTTTTGCCAGCTCTATATGGCAAAATTTCACTTTGAAATTTACTGTGGAACTCATTTGAACCCATAGCAAATTTTTGCATGAATGGGAACCCTTTTTGGTGTTAATTGAAAATGCCCCTTTAATCCTGTCTATTTTCTTTTAGCTAAAGATTTCTTTTCATATAACAGTTTAGCCCAGTCCTGGTATATTTAGGTCTCCATGGGAAGAGTAGATGGTCAGGTGTTGCTTAGCTATATTTTGCTTCATTAAGCAAAACATTGAAGGCTAGAGCAGGCCAATAATGGACAATGATATTCTGCTTGAAACTACAAATATGATCTGACTTGCATGTTGAGTCATATCCCAAGTTTTGCATCCCTTAGGGAAGGGAAAGTATTCTGGATTTGACAATTAAAAACACTTAGCAGTAGGAATGGAGAAGAGGTTTCAGAAGGAAGACAGTCAAAGAAAGACCTCAAGTGAAGCTATGTAAATACAAAGGGTCAAAATAGCTCGCATCTCAAATAACTATAAACTATATGTTTCACTCAATATGCGTGAATCATTTTCCAAAACTCACTACGCTCACAAAGGGTCCAGTAAAACACATTAAAATAAAGACATTATAAAGTAAAAAATGGTTACTGAAAATTATATTTAACTAATTTGAGCATATTGAATATTGTTATTAAGTGCCGTCGACTCATGGCGACCCTCTGGATAGTTTTATTTACGGACCAATATTCAAAACCCTTAGCCAAACAACCAGAAGGAGGCCATCCAGATAATGGCACTGACCACGATATTCAACAACACTATCCACTATCTTCACAGATCACCCCGGCACTTATCCGAATAACTTAGGATGCATGAAAAGTCGTCCTAAGTTTAAGTCTAGATGAGTGTCAGCTGACCATCGTCACTTTCCAGATACAGTTCGCACTTCTCTGGATAGTGGCACTCAATTCAAATATTCAATAGCAGTTACAAAACGCCCACTGGATATTCTGCTGATAGCGCCACAACTGACCATCTTTGAATATTAACCTTTTTGAAAATTAATTTAGATTTGTTGAGTTATCCATATTCCAATATTTTGTAGCTCTGACATTAGAGCATCTAAAGGGATTTTCTATCAACATAAAATCTCTACCAACCTTAAGGGCACTTTTTCTAAAGTGTGTTATTTATGGTCATGTTTATTAAGTTGTGCTAATGGTTAGCACTAGCTATTTGTAACTAGGTCCCATCAAATAACATGGGACCCAGTTACAAATAGCTCATGCTAACCGTTAGCCCAGCTTAGTAAACATGCCTCTTAGTTAAAGCAGAAATTAGCATGCACCATTAGCCTGGACCCTAACTAACAGTTGATGCATTGTTTTGACACTAATCACATGCTAATTCACACATTAACTGAAAATACTGACTGGATCGTGGAATGGGAGAGAACTAGGAGGGGACTGCGCCTTACACTTAACCTGTAGAATGGTATTGACGTTAATGCAACAGGTAACACAGAACATTTAGCATCACCTCAGTAGGTATGCTAAATACATTTTCTCTGCATTAACTGCATGGGTGGATGTTGGGAATGCCCTCCAAAGATAGCACAGAGACTGTGCAGTTAACCATGTGGCTATTTTGGCACTTAACCACACAATAACTGCAAAACCAAATATCCCCTTAATCTAGGACTTGCCATTTTATAGTTGACTGCTGATTGTGAAACTTAACTAGACAATGTTTGTGATGTCATAATACCTATAGTCCATTATAAGTCTTTGGTGTTTGTTTCTGCTTCTTGATACTACATAGTTTGGGGCATATTGGCTCTTGTCTTCTCTTCTTTAGTGAACATGCTGCTTCAAAACACTGTGCCTGAAATGAGCTCTTTGTAGGTCTGGACTATGAATTCTCTCTCTCTCTCTCTCTCTTTCTCTCTCATTCCCCCCTCCCCCCCCCCCCCCTTCTCTCTTTTAACCTTCCTCAGGTCATATTGATTCCAGGTTTGAAAAACAAACCCTTTGTGGTAATGCTGGTAATATTGCACCTTGAAATTCTGATCCCGCACTTCCCGTATTAGCTTGAAAGCTTGCTACAATGAATAGCTTCAAAATATCAAATTTGTAAGTGTTTGGTATAAAGGCAGCCCAATATGCACACTTGTTCAGTTACATCTCACCCATCAGTTTGTGGCCGCAGGTCATTGAGGTCTTCCATTCTGCAAGGAGAAGAGAAAATTCCAACAAACCAGCTCAAGCATGAAAGGAAGAAAACAATACTTTCAGCCCAATTGAAATCTTTTATATAGGCCATATGTAGCCATGCATCAGGGGTTATTCATAAGAAAATCACAAATTGGCCAATTAAATAGTCCGAGATATTTCAAATCTGGTGCTTTGTACCTTGAAAAACAACAACAGAATGGTAAAGATACGCATTTCAGATTTACAGCACCTCCATCTTAAAGGCGTGTTCTGTGCTTCAGTAGGCAACAGTATCCTTTGAATGTAATCATTTTCAGGATAGTAAATACATGCTGTTCTGCTGCCATTCTTTTTAGTTTCACTGTTCTGAGTTTTGCATTCCAGTTCCAGTATCTTACTGTAGTAATTATAGTATTTTTCACAACTAGAAGTTTAATGGTCGTTATTTTAAAGCAGCATTTTGACTTGCTCAGCTCTAAAATCATAAGAACATAAGAAATGCCATACTGGGTCAGACCAAAGTCCATCAAAACCAGTATCCTGTTTCCAACAATGGGCAATCCAAGTCACAAGTACCTGGCAAGTTTTCAAAAAGGTACACAAATTCCACAATGCTTATCCTGGGGTAAGCAGTGGATTTCCCTGGTCCTCCTTAATTATGGTTTATGGACTTTTCTTCCAGGAACTTGTCCAAACCTTTTTTAAACCCAACTACATTAACAGCTTTTACCACATCCTCTGGTAACAAATTCCAGAGTTTGATTACACGTTGAGTGAAAAAATATTTTCTCTTATTAGTCTTAAATGGGTTACATTGTAGCTTCATTGTGGGCCCCCCCCCCCCCCCGTCCCCTAGTCTTCCTACTTTTTGATGGAGAAAACAACCGATCTACATTTACCTGTTCCACTCCAGTCATTAATTTATAGACCTCTATCATATCTCCCCTCAGCCATCTTTTTTCCAAGTTGAAGAGCCCTAACCTTTTAAGCCTTTCCTCATAGGGGTATCCTTCCATCCCCTTTACCATTTTGGTGGCTCTTCTAGGTACCCTTTCTAATTCTGCTATATCCTTTTTAAGTCCATTGAATTAAATGGGCCTCCCCATATCACCCCTCCTGCGGAAACATAACATATAACAGAAGAAGATTGTAGTTTCTCCATCATATGGCCCAGCTTGACAAATGCCAAGTGACTTGTTTTCCTCTAGACTAGAGCTTTGCTCTTTTACCTTTGAGTCCTTTGGTGAGCTTCAGACTTTAAATATAGCTCTCTGGCTGGCTCAGTAGGTGAGGAGGAGGGTTAGAGGTCACCTGGGCAACAAGCATATGAATGAATGCCGCCTACTATGAAGAAGATCTTTTTCATAGAAATATTATTTTCTGCTTATAAGGGCATCCACTTTGGTACTGAAAACACTATTCACTCATGTAAGGGCATATTTCATTTATCCCATTGGATTACTTGCTTCAACATAAATACGTTTGAAGCAATCAGTCACAAAGAAAACAACAGATATACAGATATCAACTTGCCCAGTTTTTGAATTGGCCAAGATGAAGGCTACTCGTCATTTTCCTTTATCTATTCATCCCACCTAGCCTGTCATTTGCCTCTCCCATCAAAAGCACACTCAGAGGTCACTCAATATGCCTTTTTCTTCATTGTTTAAGCATTGTGGAACACTCTCCCTTCGTATCTGCAAACAGAAATATCATCTCAAAAGTTCATAGAGTATTGAAGACTTACATTTTTCCCTGGTGCCTTTGGGGAGTTGTTGGGAAGTGCAGCTCTATGGCATCTTCTTACCTAACTATCTCACACCTTTTCCAATAGTGGTTCAAGGCAAGTTACATTCAAGTACAATAGCTCGTTTCCCTGTCCCCAGAGGCAGTGGACTCACCCAAGGCATGCCAGTGGGATCTGAACATTGGTCTTTCCAGTTGTAGGCTGCGACCCTAACCACTAGGCTACTCCAGTGTAATGTCTATTGTCCTGCTGGTGTCCCCATGTCCTTTCATTTATGCTTTGTCTCCTTTCCCAGTTCCCTTTTCTTTCTCAATTCTTTTATAGCTTATATTATACAATATATTGTATTTTATTTTATGCCATCCTTCCTATCATACTTTGTGAAATGTCCTAGTTTTACTTGTGATTCTCCCCTTTTAATTTGTTTTATTACTTACTTATTTAATTTTTTATTTAAACCACTTTGCCTTGCAGTATGGCACATGCTCAGTAAACTAAAGGATCCTTTTAAATGCTATAAATCTTATAGCCCCGAAAATCAATTTCATAGAAACAAGCTCTGTAAAAATCCTCCGGGGCACCTGGTCGCCATCACTTTTATTTAAACTGGATATTCGGCACTGGAGCTTATCCAGCATCCGGAAATGAATATTTGGTTTCATCTGGTAGTGCGGATGCTATGTGGTTAGCAGCAATATTCAGCTGCTAAACAAATAGCAAAAAAACCAAAAATAGCATAAAAAAACGCATAAAGCTATCGACATGTCCTAACTTCATGTAGACTAACTATCTGGCTAGTGGCTGAATATCACCATTGAGCTGCCAGACCACAGACCACCCTGGTTTTAAATGAGTGTCTTTTCTGCCGTCTGTTGAAGTTGTATCATTCTGAGGAATCACGACTGCAGACTGCAAAACCAAGGTTTGAGGTGCATCCTTTGTTTTGGAAATCAAAATCTTCCATCTACCAACAGTTGGAAGTGTTTTCTTGATTTTTGGAGCTCAAATTTCAATAAAAAGTAAGCATATTTTATAAAGAGTTTACTACCCCTTCATAATTTTGGAAAGCTTTCCTAATTTGTCGGAAGTGGAAATAAAGAGAAGCTCTGCTATAGAACCTGCAGAATGGTTGACCTTGTAAATACAGTCATTCCTCAAGAGACTGGTTGTTCTATGCTAGAGGCATACCTAGAGGAAAAGCCTTCTTTGGTGGACTGCTTAGATATTTCACAGCTCATAGGACTGCATATGATCAATGTTACATCAAAATGACAGGTGCTCACATCTATAGAATTACAACAAAGATATTCTTTTAAGTTGTTAGTCTTTACTTTTGCCAGATGGGAAGTCTGAGGCTTCCACTGATGTGTGCCGCCTGCCTTTAAGCTTTGCTTATATCAATGGTATGGTAGCAATGAAAGGCAATGGTGGGCATCACTTTGTTTTATTACTGTAACTCAAAACCTTTTCTGATTTTACATAGGAGCAAGGCTTCTCTGGGATGCAGTGGAATATGTTGCTGGCTGTGTCAGTTATCTTTCCTGAGTGTTATCAGAATTAGGAATGAGTTATGCCCTCAGGCTTTTACAGCATCAAACTCATGCCATGAAAAGCTGCACTCCTGTGAATAGTAAAAACCCCAGGCCTTCAGCGAGTCAAAAAAAAATGTGTCGTGAGTCAAAAACATGTGTCTACAGACTTCTCCTTCCGCAAGTGATTCTTGGATCAATTCATTTTTTTTAAAAAGTCCTTTCATACTCAATGTAATAATCGGTCAGACTTTTGTCAACACATGAAAGACTTCATACTCTCTCACTTTTTTTTCAAAGTGGTGTTGGAACATTGATTCCATCAGCCAGTTGTATTGGTTAAATGGCCTTCCTTCTATACAAGTAACTATGAAAAGCTCTCTTTAACTATTGATCAGGCAACCAGAAGTTTTTTAATGAAGGTCAGGCTTATTTTCTGCAAACTGATACTGATTGGAAAGCTAGCTACGCTGCAAAAAGTTTTAGAGGTCTTTAATTGCCTTTTTGCTGTGCATTCTTAAGGTTTTTTCTTTGTTTTTTATCTTTAAAAAATTCCAATATTTCGATACTTCTTTAGAGATACAGATGTATGCGCATTTTATTATGATCACTGACCTTTTAAAAAAGTAACCTCCCTCCAGTTTAGTTTAGTTTTTAGCTGTTCATATTCATGGTACATGAGTTATCAAGGTGATGCTTGCATGGGACTCCAGTCAGACTGTGCACAGCACACAACACCCAGGATTATTTAGGGCCTTATTTACTAAAATGCAGTAAGGTTTTGCAACTACTGGCACGTTAATTGCCAGTATTAATACCTGGTAACTGCAAAACCTCTATGTTAACTTTTGGGATTGTTCTTAGCAGTTTCCCATTAGTTTATGGCAAAGGGAATGTTATCACAGTGCATCAACTGCATTCCAGATTATGTGACGCCGTTAGCTACATTTATTGAGGTGGTGTTAACTGTGTCGTATTCTCTGTCATATTAACAGTTCATACATGGCAACTACATCTGCGCTATCTGTAAGGCACAGTCCCTGCCTACTCTTCACCCATCTTTCACTAGGTGTTAACGTTACACATTAACTGCTAAGATGCTATATACTGTGCTGCGCCCACTTACCTATTTGCATGCTTTAATTGCCACAATAACATCAAACACAACTTAACAAATAACTGTGGCAGTAGCTGGCATTTTTGAAAATTGTTTTCCCACTTTAACCTAATCTTGCTCAGGAATTATATAGATATATATAGTGGGAACCTTAATGATCTTCTCTGTCCAACATCATTTCTTTTGCTCAGTCCTGCTGCTTTGAGCACGGAGCTCCTCTCTTAGTTCATAGTCACATGTTCTTATAGTGCACAGCACTCAATTTCAATGGAGAGAAAATGAGTTGCAGAGGGGAGAAAAATGAAATAGATATGAAAAGTAACAGACACTTTAGGGTTCTAAGCACTTTTTTAATCAAAAATTCAAAAAAGGTCAATATACAGTACCTACAGTAAATCAGGCTTCACATCTACCTAGTTGTGACAGCTCATCATGAACCTGGTATACTTTGTTCACAATAAAAGATAACTCTGACATCACAGTGTGAGTGTTCTACAGTACTGTCTGGTGAGAAATCAAGTATTCTAACAATCCGTACTACTTATCTCATAGTATTCATAGCATTCCATGGATAATTTAATATTTATAAAATTCTTAAATATTCCTAAAGTATTGTAAACTGAGACAATGTAATACGATTGAAGTATGTGTACATGCTTTTCCTTGAAGCGGCATAAATGTGTGAAAGCAAAATAAAAGTAACCTATTGTTTTGTTGAATCAAAACGTGTGTGATTAGTTAAGGCTGGCCCTGTGGAACCTCTTAAACACTGTAATTTGTAATATGTGAATATTGTACTTTGTTCAGATTGAAAGTTTCAGAAATTTTGTTGTTTGCCTATCTTATTTTTGAATATTTCAAATTATCTGTATTTTTCTTTATAATTTAGGGGATAATTCAGGAATGGCGATATCTTCTCCAAATTCTCTCCCTCAGACTTTCTTTGTTCTATTGAAAGGTTACGTTCTCAGTTCTGTCTTTTAGAAAACAATATGTATCTCTCTGATATTTACCAAACCTTTCCAAGTCACATGACAAAAATAACTTTGTTTTATTAAACTGGAGTATACTTTCACTTTTCCGACTGAGTTTCTGTTGGCGTACCCTGCATATCTCCAATGAGTTGTTCCTTCACAATTGTGACTGTCCTGTCCAGGATATAACTGTATGTATTCTAGTTAAGATGTTCTGGTACTCTGCACAAACAGGTATTTATACCCTTTAACCAGGGTTTTTGTTTTGGTAACTATAGATAGCCTATGCTAAGATTTAAAGTGTTGAATTTGGTTATTTTATTTCTTAATTTGGATGACTGTACTAAAAGATCAGTGCACTTTTATATTCGGTTCAAGAGCTTCAGGAATCAGTCTTGAAGTTTATACTGAGCCTTGTCTGTGGACAAATAACTACATTTTAATGTGATTTCTTGCTCTGATAGCAAGACCAGGGCCGGATTTACCTTGAGTGAGGCCCTACGCCAACAAAAATTGTGGGCCCCCAGAAAAGATAAAAACGAGCACGCCGGATCAGCTGCGCACTGTTGGCCCTGACGTCATAATTAAACTGGGAATCCCAAAAGCCAAACTTGGAATGTACAACACTGTAGAAATAAAACTATACATTAATTTGCTCTTGTACTAAACAAAGTGCAGACGTTAATGATGCACATTTACCAGAGCTGACATATTCCAATTAATAAATTCAAAATAAAGTTATTCTCCTACTTCAGAAATGTGGTCTCCTTTTAGTGCAAATAGAAAGCGCGAATATATATTTAATATAATTAAAGTTTTTTTTTTAAAAAGTCTCCTTTTCAAGAAAAACAAAGATAACTAGCAAAGCAGTGGGCTGCTTCGTTCACCTCAATCTACCAGGTGCAGAGTCCACGAATTTTGGCTTTTGTGCCGAATCGATGAAGTTAAACTTTAAATTTCTAACCCAGCTTGAGCCATTAGAGGCAGCTTTCCCACCACGCGCACTCATCTCCCACCCCGGCTCTCTGCAGCAACTTTTAGGAGAGTGGCGTTTCCGTTCATTAACGTCTCTATTCACCAACATCTTTAGTGCTGCTCTCCACCCCAACGGTTCTTTTGTTTCCACAGATAGCAGTGCCTAGGTGCTCTTAAGGGACCCCCTCCCCCGTGTATCCATCCAGACTGTTGCGTCGCCCCATCCGTCGCGTCCCTCGATTAATATAAAAATACTTCCCACCCAAACTTTCCATTCCACCTTCCGCTCCCCTCCACCTGAGCAGGAAACACGGGCTCCGTTCGTCCCCCCACCCCCCATTCCTGCTGTCCTCGTTCTCCCACCCCTTAGTCGCTTTGCGATACCCACTCACCGTCCGGGCAAGGCGCTCAGCTCAGCCGCACCACGACAAGCCCTCCACTCTTCGCATGGCTCTTGCGTGTCCACCACCAGGTGCGACAAAATCTCCTCTCCTCTTTCACTGGGCCGAACCCAGGTGACTGGCAGGCATCGGTCAGCCAGTCCGAACTGCTCTGCAGATTATTGATGGCGACATACAGCCAATCACTTAGCAGGACGGAGGGGCGGGAAGGAAGAGCTAGGGGGAAAGAGGGGGATGGGATCCTGAAGAGTCAACGAGCCAATGGAATGGGTTCTGTGAGCGTTAGCTGTGAGAGAACGATGGGGCTGGATAGAAACTGAGAGACTACCAGGGCCGGTAATAAATCGTTTGTTCAATTTTTGTGGGCCCTTGCCAGCTGTGGGCCCTACGCCACGGCGTAGTTGGCGTATAGGTAAATCCGGCCCTGAGCAAGACAGATACAGAAATAATTCACAAATGCTTTGCCTTGCATCTGCAGTCTGGCTGGATTTCTTCCTCTTCATGCTAGCGTATATATTTTGGGGCAGTCGGAGGTTCTAATTAGCAGTACCAGGTAAGAGACAACACGTGCTGGATGTCTTATCTAGCAAACAAATGAAGAGTGCTGTGAACTTCCCGGTCGCTGCTACAGCAAACACTACGAGGTGATGTCCACTAACAAATGGTTGTATAACATACTCATGTGAGGGATGCCTTTGTGCTGGAAATTTCCCTGAGCTTAGCGAATCTACCTAATCATATTCTAGGTAAATAATGGGATCAAGTTTCAGAAGTATTTATCCGGTCAGCAGCACTCATAGCCAGTGCTAGTGAGAGCTATATTCAGCACAGTATCTAGAGAGCGCGCTGAATTTTCTCTCTGACCATCTCTTTGCACTGGCTTCCTATCTCTTCGCATTCGCTATACAGTAAAATCCTTGTTCTGACCCACTGAACTCTATTCGCATCTTGCCCTCCTTAGCAGGAGCACTCTTATTTCCCCTTACCTCCCAGGGCACTCCCTTCGTTGATTCAAAGCCACTCTCTTTTCCCCTCCCCTCCTTTAGTTCTGCACCTTGTTGTTTCTAGCAGCTCTTCCTGTGCCCACACTGGCCCGTCTCTGTGGAACGCTCTCCCTTTCTCTCTTTGGTCTGAGTCCTCTTTCCCCATTTTCAAGAAGAACCTCAAGACCTGGCTGCTTCAAAAACTTTCCCCCAGGCCACTGCTCCCTGACTCCCTTTTCTCAGCCGGTAACTGCTTACTTTACCCCCTTCCCCGCATGGTGACGCCCTACTCTCGCTCCTTTTCTTCTTTCTTTCTGTTTGTTTTCCGTTCTTTATATTTCATTTGTAAACCGCTGCCACAGCTTTTTGCTAGTCAGCGGTATATCAAGCGCCTGACATAAATACATAATAGAATCTCAGCACTATTCAAAACGTTCCGGGCAGTCAGAGTAGAGCGGGCACTTCTCTGAATATTGGCAATACTCAGCTGCTATCCAGATAAGTTATCCGGTTAGGTATCTGGATAGCGGCTGAAGATTCCTGCTATCTGGATAGTGCTAGCAGGCAGCACTGAATCCGGATATTCATTCCAGCCACTAGCCAGATACTAGTGTTAAATATTTGGATTTTCTCAGTTGGGATGGTTGGTGGGTTTTTTTTTAACTGTTTATTTACCACCAATATAGCGTACACATCATCATAAACATAATTACATACCACCGCCGGGCAGGGTTGCCTCTTATCCACTGCCCAGGAAGTATACCACCAAACACCAAGTGGGTTATTAACATTTTACCTGACCCCCCCCCCCACACCCCTCCCCTCCCCACTCCCCCTCTCCCTTCCCCACTCCCTCCCACCCTCCCAGTCACAACCACCCTATTTTCTCAAAACAGAACACCTATCCTCATTGACTAATACAACATTGTTCCTATTCCAGCATCCCAAGTCCTGCTCTCCATACCACCCCAAGGATTTTCAGCCCACTTGCAATATTTCATTATGGCAATAAGGTCCCAACATCTGTATATAAGGTTCCCAGGTCAGCAAAAAAACAGACCAACGATGCACATTTCCCCGAGCCCCCCACCACTCCGAGAGCATCAGCTGATGGAAGCTATTGTGCCATTCCCAATAGGTTGGGGACACATGTTCTCTCCATCTGCGGAGTATTGGGCCTTTACCCACCAGACAGGCCTTTCGCACCAGCAAGCGCTCCCATCTCCCCTTTGGGTATAGGGGTCCAAGCTGATCCAAGACGACCAATGGTCCAGTCCATATAATCTGCTGGTTAAGTAGCTTAATCAGAAAGCTGCTGATCCGCGACCAGTAGGGACGTATTTTCTTACAGCCCCACCACATATGGCTAAGATTAGCAAGGGGTGCCGCACAGCGTGGACAGCCCCCATCTAAAGTCAAATGACAACATAGCGCTCGTCTGGGAGAGAAATGTGCTCTAGTCACACATTTAAATTGCACTTCCCTCCACCTCGCACCTTCTACCAAATCCATTATTTTCCGCAGAGCATTCTGCACGGATCCTAGTTCTATCTCCTGACCCAGTTCGGCCACCCACACTGCCTCTACTCCCGAATAATCCGGCCGTGGCCTATACCGATCCAGCCTACCCTTTAACACTGAAATAGTAGGCGGTTTCTCTTCACCCAGATCAAAAAATTCTAGGATCTATGCTGAACTGTCCGCACTTAGCTCTCTCACTGGAAGGGAAGCGACATAGTGCGAGAGCTGAGCATATGCAAAATAATGACTGGAGCGCAGATCATATTCCTTGCACAGTGAAGCAAACGTTTTGCATTTACCGGCTACATCCACCACATGCCCCGAACTTTAGAGTCTCCCCGAGCGCCACTCCTGAAAGACCATAGTGTCAGAGCGTGGCGTAAAGTCACCATTGCCTTGTAAAACATGCATGGATCTGTTCCAGTATATATTCAACTGTCTCCAAGTACGCCGTGCCGAATCCAACAGCACGCTCCCATTCACTACCCGACAAACGCGAGCGCTCGGCATGCAACACCGCCAACAATGTCTGAGGGGCGACAAAGGCTTCTTCCAGAGCCCTAGGAGTATAGACTTCCATATGCCCTTGGCATGCAAGGGCATATAGCCCCAAGTCTGGAACTCCCATACCTCCGCCTTTCCACCGCCCTTTCAAACGGTTCAATGGAATACACGCACGCGCCCCCTTCCATAAAAACCCTCGTATTTCCTTTTCAATTTGATCTAGGTCTCTTCGTAGTAACCACACTGGGAGGATCTGCATCCAGTATAAAATTTGCGGCAAAACCACCATCTGCAGCACGGCCACTCTACCCAATAAAGACAGCGGAAGGGGGTTCCATGCTCTTAGCTGCAACCGTAATTGGGACAAAACTTTATCAAAGTTCCGTTTGTATAATTCCTGAGGCTTTCCCGGCAGCAGAATACCCAAATATACGAAGGCCTCCTCTGCCCACTTAAGCGGAAAAGGACTCCCCCATGTTGTCCAAAGTCTGCCCGAAACATCTAGAACTTCCGACTTATCTTTATTAATCTTCAACCCTGCAAAACTTCCAAAGTATGAAAACTCCTCCAACAGCCTTGGCAACGACTCTTGCGGTGAAAGCAGGTACACCAACATATCATCGGCAAAGGCCGATAACTTAAAGCCTAATCGGCCCACCCGCACACCTCTGATGGTCTCTGATTGCTCTATCTTCCTTATCAAAGGGTCTAAAGACAACACAAATAAGAGGAAGGAGAGAGGACATCCCTGTCTAGTGCCCCTCTCTAAAGGAAATTCCTCAGACAGCACTCCGTTACATATCACTCTGGCTGTTGGTGCTGCATAAAGACTCTCAACCATTTTACAGAAGGGAGACCCCAGCCCATAATATGGTAACAACAGTCGCAGGTACTGCCAGGATCTTCCGCAAATTACACACCGCATATCTCCCTTTCACAAAACCAACCTGTGTATCATGCACTAAATCACCCAAGACTCCCACCAAGCAGTCCGCCAATATTTTAGACAATATTTTCAAATTGAAGTTCAGCAGGGAGATGGGCCTATATGAGGCCGCCTGGACCGGATTTTTACCCGGCTTGGAGAGTAAGATAATATGTGCCTGGTTTATCCCCCACCTAAACATACCTTGCTCGGCTCTTCCTCTGAATACCTCCACAAGAGATGGAGAAACAGCACCACTCAACAATTTGTAGAATTCTGCCCCGTACCCATCTGGGCCCGGCGTTTTGCAGCAACTCGCCTTAGAAATTACCTGTTGCACTTCTAGCTCTGTAATAGGTTTGCCCAGCTGGGCTCTCTGCTCTTCCCCTAGTTTAGGCAAATCTAATTCCCTTAATACTCCTCCATTCTAGTCGGGGACCCCCTTTCCTCCATATACAGCTTCTGAAAAAAAGTTTGAAACATAGTAACATAGTAACATAGTAAATGATGGCAGATAAAGACCAGCATGGTCCATCTAGTCTGCCCAGCATGATGGCAAGAATAGAAACACTTGGGTAATCCCTTTACTCTCCTTGTACAATAGCCCTTGGTTGTCTCGTACCGCTGCGATCGTTCGCGATCCCCTACTACCCCTCAAACACTGCCCCAAACGTTTCCCGAGTTTGTCCCCAAACCGATATAGCTGATAACAATAATACAGTAGAGGAGTGGAGTGGAGGAGTGGCCTAGTGGTTGGGACAAGGTACTTCAGGCTGGAAGGTCAGTGGTTCAAATCCCACTAGAGGACAGCAACCTTGGGCCAGAAGGACTGGGGTTTCTACTCCCACAGGTGCTCCTTGTGTCCTTGGGCAAGCCACTTAACCCTCCACAGCCCATGTTCCCTGTAAAATAGTTATCTCCAAGTTATAATGCCCTGTTCAATGTAAACCACACTGATGCAGAATAGCACAGTATATAAGAGAATAAAATAAAATAAATAAATATAGGACTGGTTTCTTGGCTCATCTATGCAGCAACTCATTTAAACTGACTTGGGCTTCCCAGAGTTCCTTCTTAGTTGCTGTACCCAGGGAGCTGGCATATTTCCGTCTAGCTTTAGTCACTCGTTTTTCCAGACGGACTATTTGTTCCGACATCAGTCTACATTTCCTAGCCAAAAAACCTATAATATCACCCCTCAACACCAGTTTGGCTGTCTCCCAAAATAACTCTGGGTCATCTTGGTGCCTCTTATTGTTCAGCGCATATTCCTGCCATCTTTGCCCCAAAAACTGATGAAATTGAACATCCTTATACAACTCCAATGGGAACCGCCAGATGCGCGTTCTATAAGCTTCCCCCCCCCCAATAAAGGTCGACCCATACACATGCATGGTCCGAAATTTTCATAGGGCCAATCTGTATATCCCCTACCTGGGAAAAAAGGTCCTCTGATATTAAAATATAATCAATTCGAGCACTCAAACCATGTGCGTGAGACTGATGGGTGAAGTCTCTTTTGAGGGGATGTAACAACCTCCAGGGATCCACTGTTCCTATCCGCCTCCTAAAGTTTCCCAACACATGTGCCGTCTGCATTCGCGCCCGCACTCCGCCCCCCTTAGAAGTATCCAGATCCACATCAAACACTCCATTGAAATCTCCACCCAGTATCAAAGAAATCTCGGGCAGCTGTTCCACTTTGGATGCAAGACGAGTATAAAGCTCCTGATCCAATACATTGGGACTATACAAATTACCCAAAATAACAGGTTTCCCTTCCAAGACCCCCTGCAACAACAAAAACCTTCCCGCCAGATCAGCCACTTCCCTTTCCACCACAAACTGCACCCTCTTATGGATCAAGATAATCAATCCACCCTTTTTCCCCTGCACAGGGACTCCCCACTGCTGTCCTACCCAATCCCTGCACATTTTTAGATGCTCTTCAGCCGTCTGGTGGGTTTCTTGTAGCAAGGCAATGTTGCAATACTGTCTGGCCAATGCTTTCAAGATTTTATACCGCTTAATCGGGCTTCCCACGTCACATACATTCCAAGTAACTATCTTCAGGTTGGCGGAGGGGGCTCTGGTCTATGCCGCACGTTACACACCACTATCCAGGAAGAAGCTCTCCCAGCCTGGAGCTTCCCCCGTAGCTGTTGGTCAATGTCTGCCTCAAGCCTTCCACCCTTCTCTTGGTTGTGACCCCCTCTCCCCTTCCCTTACTATCCCCCCTACCCCTATCCAACCCCATCCTACCCCCCTCCCCCCCAAATATAACCCCCTTCTCTTCCTAACCTTTACCGCTACCTCTACCTTCCTGTCTCCTAGAAGTCTCGCTTGGTGTGTATGGTTGCCCCCTCCCCCCCCCCGCCATGCAATATAACATTAGGCAATGAAGGGAAAGCAAGGAGAAAGAAAGAGATATAGAAGGGGGACACACAATTTTCCAATCTTATAACAGAGAACTTTGCTAAGCAAAAACAGTCTCATTTTCTATTTTTCTTCAGGCGCTGTCCCTGAAGCTACACAGTAGCATCTCCAGAGGGCCCATCCCAAACCTCCAGTTTTTACACCATCTCTGATCACTGACTCTTCTTCGTACAGTTATTCAAGATGGGTATTCCACTCAGACACTCCCCTGACCATACAAGATAGCCACCAAATGTTCATGTAGGAGATGCTGTGTCTGCCATTCCATCAAGCAGGAGATCTTCTATGTAACTGCTTGCATCTTCAGCAGCCTCGAATACTCGGTGCTTTCCCTCATGAGTTATGTGCAATCTGGCTGGGTACTGGACTGAAAACTTAATATTTGCATCTATCAACTTTTGACACAAGGGTGCGTATGCTCTCTGTCATTGACTTAATGCTACAGAATAGTCCTGAGCAATACGCAACTTTACGTTCTCTGTAACAATATCCCCTTTCTTCCTGGTCTCTCTCAATACTGCTTCTTTTTGTGGATACTGCAAAAATTTGGCCAGGACTACTCTGGGCTGGGAGTCTCTTGTTTGTTTCAGTCCCACTCTGTGTGCCTGCTCAATCATGATCTTCCCACCAGCCCCTACGCTTTCAAATAGCTGTGGGATCAGAGTCTCCAGATACTGCCGCAAATCTCTGTCAGAAACGGTGTCCAGAATCCCCATAAAACACAAATTATTGCACCTAGACCGGTTCTCGAGGTCATCTAGTTTGGCCTCTTGGGATTGCAACTTCTCTCTGTCTTCCCACCTCTTGCGTCAGCTCCTCGATGTTATCCTCCGCGCTCCCAATGCGGCCATGTGCTTCCTGCAGCCTATTGCCCATGTCTCCAAACGCACTATGCAGCGTATCCATTTTGTTCTGGAGTGCTTTGAACTGTGCTGAAAGTGCATAGGCCACTGCTGCCGACACTTCCTCCAAGAAAGCCGGAGAGGTGGGTGAGCTCCGAGCCGCCGATACTTCCACCATCTTGCTTGTGGCCACCATGCGGTCTTCGTCCCGTCTCCCGAGTTTTGCCGCCGCTGCTATTAGCCTCTCCTCCCTACAAACTCTGCAGACACTCACCCAGCACAGTATTCTAGCTGGGAGGGCTCTTTCACTCACTTCTCAGCCCTACATTCACAGCGCTAGGCAGAGGGGGGGGGGGGGGCAACCGGAGCACGAGCGATGCACGTCCACTCGCTGTCACCACATCACGTGATCTTGGATGGTTGGTGTTTAAAAAACGGCTACTGATGAGGTTGACTAGCAGTCAGAACATATATTAATGTCAGGACTCTGCACATCTGAGCAAAGCTGTGTAAGCTCTGTATGGCATAAGGCATCAGCTGTTTCATTGCCATACACGGTATATAGAAATGAAGATTAACCGAAAATCATAGGTGACACCATTATTGGGCAAATACAATAAACCTGTGATTCAACAAAAACATTCTAGGTGATATTTATTTATTTGCAAACATTATCTTTATTAGACCAATTAAAATATATCACCTATGTTTCTCTGTTCATCCCAAAAATATAATGTCAGTCCACTTGAAAAGTATCATCTCCGGTGATCTCATCAGTCTTTATTTATATGTATCCATTACCACAGCACCAGATGAATAAACCTCATTATCCCTTTTAAGACATGGTGTTGCTATCCTGACAGCATCCATATGCAGAACTGGATGGAAAAAGGGCAGCGAGGTGCTTCTACCATGCCATCAACTCCAAAAAAGGGTTGCAAACTCTATAAATGCTTTATATATTTGTATTATATCTGAACTCATCCCTTAGGGGTCTGTTTACTAAATTGTGATAGCCTTTTGCAGGTATTGCAGTGTGATAGTTACGAAAGCCTTGCGGTAGCTGCAAAAGGGCCGTGGTATCTGCGGCGGGCGGTTCAAGATTGTCCCCTGTAGATACCATGGAGGATTTGCACGTACTGCTGAGACCCGTGATCCCTACATCGGCAGGTGCATGGGAAGTCCCGCGATGCCTGCCAATGCAGGGATCGCAGGATCCATGGCAAGTAAAAGGAGAGAACAAAGCTTGTAATTGTTCTGTCTCCGCCCCTCCCTCAATTGTCACCCATTGCCGATGCCACGGATATACTGATACACGGAACTGACAATGTTAACTGGCCCGACTCCCCCCCCCCCTTCAGCACCCACCCCCAAACAGCTCCCAATACTTATGTTTATGTTTATTGGAGATTTTATATACCGCCTTTCTACATTATAAGGGAACTGTCCAGTGGGGATTGGGACACCCCCCGACACAACAGTATGAGCCAGCTAGCCATCCCCGCTCTCTCCATCCCACCCCCCATTTAAAAAGCACATCCAACTAGCTAGCCATCCAAAGGGGGGCCTTCCACTCCCACCCACTACTACTACTTATCATTTGTATAGCGCTACAAGGTTTAAGCAATGCTGTACATTGTTGGGATATTTTGACTTAGGGATAGTTCTGCTCTGCTCTGCCTTCTATGTCTACACTCTTGCTGGCCTGCAACGCACTCAAGCACCCTGTTTATGGCACAAGAATACAGCATGTGGGCTATAAGTGAAAGTATTTGGTATGAGGCCTACTATAGTCTGGGAAGCCATGGCCTGTGCAGAAGTGTGCAGATTGTGAGTCCAGAGAAATACTGGTAATATTGGGAAAACCTTTGTCGGTGGACCCTGCCTACAACATGTATAAGTAAAAGACAGTCCCTGCTCATCAGAGCTTAGAATCTAATCAAGACGAACACAACAGCTGGGAATTAGAGGAAATCTAGGGGAATGGCAAGATACAGATTAATGCTAAGGGGATAAGGATCCAAAAGCAGCCTCAAAGAGGTGGGATTTTAGCTTGGATTTGAATAGTGCCACAGAAGGAGACCAACATACTATCTCAGGTACTTTGTTCCAGTCATATGGAGCATAGGGTTGCCAAATGGCCGGTTTTCAGCCGGCCTGGCCGGTTTTTCCATGGCCAGGCCGGCTGCCGGCGCAGAGGTAAAACCGGCCCTTGAAAAGCCAGTTTTTTGCTCTGGCCGCAAGATCGGGAACGGCCAGAGCAAAAAACCGGCTTTTCTCCCAACCCATCCAAAAAAAAAAAACCTTCCCCGGGGCGGCCCACACACCGGAGGGCTTCAGAGGGAGCCGGGGAAGCCCGCGCGAGGCCCCGGCTCCCTCTGTACAGCCGCCAGCGTGAAGAGCCTTTTCCTTCACGCTGGTGACTGTTTCTGTAAAGCCGCGATTGCTGGGAAAGGTTAAAGGCAATACCCTTTAACCTTTCCCAGCATTCGCGGCTTCACAGAAACAGCCGCCAGCGTGAAGGAAAAGGTTCTTCATGCTGGCGGCTGTACAGAGGGAGCCGGGGCCTCGCGCGGGCTTCCCCGGCTCCCTCTAAAGCCTCAGACAGCCACGGTTTTGGTGGGGGGGGGGGGGAGGCCAAGGACTGCATGGGCTGTGATGGGGGGAGGGGACCTGGACTGGAAATGGGGTGGGGGGGGGGGCCTTGGAAGGGAAATGGGTTGTGATGGGGGGGGACCTGGACCGGAAAAGGGCTATGAGGGGGGAGGACTTGGACTGGAAAGAAATGGGCTGTGATGGGGGGTGGACCTGGACTGTAAAAGGGCTATGGGGGGGGGGGACATGGACTGGAAATGGGTTGTGATGGGGAGGGGGACATGGACTAGAAAAGTGCTAGGGGGGGGGGGGAACTTGGACTGGAAATGGGTTATGGTGGAGGGAGGGGGAACTTGGACTGGACATAGGCTGTGATTAGGGGGACTTGGACTGGAAATGGGTTGTGAAGGGGGGGAGACCTGTACTGGAAAAGGGCTATGGGGGGCATTGGACTGGAAAGAAATGGGCTGTGATGGGGAGGGGGACCTGGACTGTAAAAGGGCTATGTGGGGGGGGACATGGACTGGAAATGGGTTGTGATGGGGAGGGGGACCTGGACTGGAAAAGGGCTATGGGGGGGCATGGACTGGAAATGGGTTGTGATGGGGAGGGGGACCTGGACTGGAAAAGGGCTATGGGGGGCGGACTTGGACTGGAAATGGGCTATGGTGGAGGGAGGGGGAACTTGGACTGGAAATAGGCTGTGATTAGGGGGGCTAGGACTGCAAATGGGCTGTGATGGTGCGGGGGGACTCGGACTGCAAATGGGATGTGATGGTGGGGGGCCCAGGACTGGAAATAGGCTGTGATGGGGGACTTGGACTGGAAATGGGCTGTGATTGGGGGGGGGGCTAGGACTGGAAATGGTCTGTGATGTGAGGGCTAGCACTGGAAATGGGCTGATGAAGAGCTGGAATAGGACTGGAAATGGGCTGATGTGGGGCATGGGAGAATGGGACTAGAAGGGAGTGGATGCTGGGTGGGTCTAGAACTATAAGGGAACTGATTTTGGGGGAGGACTAGAACAGATGGGGAATGAGAATGGAGAGGGGAAAATATTTTGTGTGGAAGAAAAGTCTATGATGGGCTGGGTATTGGGAGAGTAAGAGGGGCTTGAGAATGGAAGGGTGAAATTTAAATGGATGATAAAGGAATAAGGAAAGAATTGGGGGAAAGAGCAAAAGGGAAACAATCAGTATGTTAAAGCAGAAATAGAGAGAGAATGGAAAAGAGAAGGAAGGACAAATGGATAGCTCGCAGAAGACACAAAGAAACCAGAAGAAAGTGACTGGAGCAATTGCAACTGAAAAATAAAATGCCCAAACAGAAGGTAGAAAAATACTTTTTATTTGAATTTATTAACTGGAATATGTCTGGTCTGGGAAGTGTGTATTGCTAACATCTTTGCGTTTTTCTTTAGTGCAAGAGGAAATGACTTTATAGTTTTATTTCTCCAGTGTTGTACATTTCATGTTTGGATTTTGGGGTTCCCAGTTTAATTATTATCTGACCAAGGAAGTTAGCCTACACGTATCCTCGGTAATTTTTGTGGGTGGGACTGGGGGCGGGGCAGGGGTGGAACTAGGGGTGGAGAATGGGTGGAGCATGGCGAGCCACAGGTGTCGGGTTTTTCTCGATGAAAAAGTTGATAACCCTAATGGAACAGCAAGGTGGCATGAACGAAGTCTGGAGATGGCAGTGGCAGAGAAGGGCACAGATACAAGGGATCTGCCAGAGAAGCGTAGTTTCCAAGGGGGGGGGGGTGTAGGGAGTGATAAGAGAAGAAATGTAGTTAGGAGCTGCAGAATGAATGCACTTATAGGAGAAATTTTAAATGAATGCAGAAATGAATGGGGAGCCAGTGAAGTGACTTGAGAAGAGGAGTTATGTGAGCATAGCAAAACTAATGGAAGATTTACCATGTGGCTGAGTTTTGAATAGAATGAAGGGGACAGAGATGATTCTGAGGGAGACCAGAAAGCAGCAGGTTGCAATAATCTAGAAGGGAGGTGACTAGAGAGTGAATAAGGGTCTTAACAGAAATTACAGGATTTAGCTATTTGATGTCTGCAGGGGGGAAATAGAGAGAAAAGTCAAAGGTGACCCCAAGGTTACGAGCTCAGAAAAATGGAGAAGTAGAGTGTTATCCACAGAGCTCGAGAAAGGAGGGAGGTGGGTTTAGGGGGAAAGAAAAGGAGTTTGGTTTTGGCCATGTTCAGTTTCAGAAGGCGATGGGACATCCAGACAGCAACGTCAGATAAGCAGGCTGAGATACAGGCCTGGATTTCTGGAGAGATTTCAAGTGCAGTGAGGTAGGTCTGAGAGTCATTGACTTAAAGATGGGGTGAGATGAGTATACCAAAAGATGGTGTAGAGAGAGAAAAGCAGAGGTGCCAAGACAGAGCCCTGAGGTACATCGACCAAAAGCAGGATAGGGATAGAACATATACTAAAAGTGCGATGGGAGAGATAAGAAAACCAGGACAGCACAGAGCCCTTAAATCCAATGGGAAAACAAGGTATCAAGGAGAGAAGGTAGTGTTCAACAACATCAAAAGCAGTGGAAAGATCAAGAAGGATAAGGATCAAATAATGGCTCATGGATTTAGCGAGGAACAAGTCACTAGAGACTTTGACAAGTGCCATTTATGTAGAATGTAGAGGATGAAAGACAGATTTCAGTGGATCCAGAAGGGCTGAGAGGATAGAAAGTCTAGATAATGCGGTGAACCGCACGTTCGAGGAGTTTAGAAGCAAAGGTGAGGAGAGAGATGGGCTGATAATTAGAAGGACAGGTGGGTTCTAGGGAGGATTTTTGAGGAGGGGTGTAACTACAGTATGTTTGAAGGCTATAGAAAGCAGTTGCAGTGGAAAGCAATAGGTTAAGAATATGACAGATGGAAGGGATAATGGTGGAAGAAGCAGAACTTAGTAGATGGATGAGGATGGGATTAGAGGAACAGGTAGTGAGTTGGGAGGGGAGAAGATGAGCAGTTTCCTCTTCAACCGGTAGTGAGTTTGGAGAAGGAGAGATGAGGAGCAGTTTCCTACCCTGCACGCTTCACTTGTACTAACAAAAATGGCACCAGTCTCTCAGTGTTGTCCCCTAGAGTCAGGATGCTAGGAGACAGCACCACGAGATCAGTGCCATTTTTGAGAGTGTCAAGAATGGGAGCAGGAACAGGGAAGACCATTCTTGCCCCTGTGCCCACTAGACCACCGGGACTTTGGAGGAAAGAGCTTGGGGAGGTGTCAGGGGTAGGAAGGCCCAGGGGGGCCCCCTTTGGTCAGCTGGCTAGCTGAGCTTGATGTTTTTGAAGGAGGGGATGGGAAGGATGGAAGCAGGATGGCTGACTGGTTTATTTATTTATTTTATTTTATTACAGTTTCTTATATACCGCGCTATTTAGAATCAGCGCGGTTTACATCATAACAAAATGACCATAACGACAAACTGTCAGGTTTTACATTGAACAGGAGTACAAACTTGGATAACTGGGTTAACTATATACATAAACTATTTACACTGCAGTGTGAGGGCATTTCTAGATTGGGTCATTTCTTGGAGGGGATATCTAGTTCAGTTGCTGTCTGGGAAATATTGGCAGAAAAGGTATGTTTTGAGAGCCTTTCTGAACTGATATAGATTGGTAATGGCTCTAATGTCAGGGGTAGGGTGTTCCAGCATTTTGGTACATAAAAACTGAATGCCCTGTTTGTGGTGTTCGTGTTGGACTTTGTTGAAGCCTTTGGTATTGCTAGCAGGTTTACAGCTGATGTTCTTCTTGCTCTGTTGGGGGGGACCATGTGGATTAGATTCGTGAGTGAGAGGGATGAGGTGCCTTTGATTGGTTAGCTACTACTTCTACTACTGAGCATTTATATAGCGCTACAAGTCATATGCAGCGCTGTACAATCAAGTAAGAGACAGTCCCTTCTCATCAGAACTTACAATCTAGTCAAGACAAATACAGAAGGTGTAGGCAGGCATAAAGCAAGGGAAGGAGAAGGAGATCAGGAGAGTCAAGATCCGAAAGCAACAGCGAAGAGGTGAGTTTTCAGCCTGGATTTGAAGAGGGTCAGGGAAGGTACCTGGCGTACAGACACAGGTAGTTTGTTCCAGACATATGGTGCAGCAAGGTGAAAGGAGCAAAGTCTGGAGTTAGCAGTGGGAGAGAAGGGCACAGATAGGAGCAGTTTGCTGGAAGAGCGGAGTTCCCGAGGGGGGTTGTAGGGAGAAATAAGAGAAGAAATGTACTGAGGAGCCGCAGAGTGAATGCATTTATAGGTCGGGAGGAGAAGTTTGAACTGAATGCAGAAATGGATAGAGAGCCAATGAAGTGACTTGAGAAGAGGAGTAATATAGGCATGACGAGGTTGGCGGAAGATTAGTGGCGCAGCAGAGTGTTGAACAGATTGAAGGGAAGAGAGATGATTCAAAGGGAGACCAGCAAGGAGTAGGTTACAGTAGTCAAGACGGGAGGTGATTAAGGAGTGGATGAGCATTTTAGTAGTGTGTTCAGAAAGGGAGGGGCGGATTTTGCTAATGTTGCAGAGAAAGAAATGGCAGGTCTTAGCTACGAGCTGGATGTGTGTGGAGAAAGAGAGGGAGGAGTCAAAGACAACCCCCAGATTGCAGGCCCAGGAAATAGGAAGGATTACAGAGTTATCCACAGAGATTGGGAAAGGAGGAAGAGGAGGGGAGGTTATAGGGGGAAAGATAAGAAGTTCAGTCTTGGCCATGCTCAATTTCAAGCGGCGGTGAGACATCCAGTCAGCAATGTCAGAAAGGCAGGCAGAGATCCGGGTCTGGATTGCCAGAGAGATTTCAGGCGTAGAGAGGTAGATTTGGGAGTCATCCACATACAGATGGTACTGAAAGCGATGGGAAGAGATAAGCACACCAAGGGACTGGGTATAGAGAGATAAAAGGAGCGGACCCAGAACAGATCCTTGGGGTACACCAACTTGGAGCGGGATAGCAGGGAAGGAGGAGTCACCAGAACACACACAGAAGGAGCGATGGGAGAGATAGGAGGAGAACCAGGATAGTACAGAGCCCGTAAAACCAAGCAAGGACAGGGTATCGAGGAGAAGGTTGTGGTCAACAGTGTCAAAAGCAGCAGAGAGGTCAAGAAGGATGAGGACAGAGTAAAAGCCCTTGGATTTTGCCAGGAACAAGTCGCTGGAGACTTTGGCAAGAACCATTTTGGTAGAGTGTAGAGGACGAAAGCCAGACTGTAAGAGATCCAGGAGGGCATGAGAGGAGAGGACGTTGAGGCAGCAGTGGTGAACCGCACGTTCAAGTAGTTTAGAAATGAAAGGAACGAGAGAGATGGGTCGATAATTAGAAGGACAGGTGGAATCAAGTGAGGGTTTCTTGAGGAGAGGTGTGACCACAGCATGTTTGAAGTCTGCAGGGACTGTGGCAGTGGAGAGTA